>VDFB02270651.1:666533709-667020288 GCA_007258455.2 Sequoia sempervirens
AGGAGGGAGGGATGGAGGGGGAGAGAAAGGTTAGATAGATAGAAGTATAGAGGGAAGGAGAGAGTGTGAGAGAGAGGTCTAGAGCATAAGGGATAGAAAAATGAGTGAGATAGAGAGAGAAAGATGATACAACTTGTTGATTACTGAAATTTGACCTCCTGATTACTGAAATTTGACATGCTGATTACTGAAATTTGACTAAGTCTAAATTTTTTGAGATCTTCCAAAAACTAGAATTTGCATTATAACTCCTAGAGATCCGAAACCACTCTCAAACATCTTGCCTATATACATGAAATATAACTTAAAGTAAACGTCCATATGTAAATGTCAACTTATACTTAAATGTTTATTTCATGTCTATAGTTTCCTTGAAAGATAACAAGAAGAAAGAGACAAGAAAAAGAGAAGAAAAAAATTCAATGTAGACCAAAATGCGAGCGCATTATAACACGCTCGTGTTTTGGAAATGTTTTTTTGATTTCAAAAAATGCACATTTTTGAACTCAAAATGCGCACATTTTTTGAAATTTAAACCATAACGCGCTCGTGTTTTCACTATTTTGGGATGAAAAAGCAAATTGGCCACAAATTGGCTAGCCATCTTCATGCACCTGCCCATATACCAATCAATGAATATGTAAATGTATGTGTATAAATGGATATTAAGATAAATATATATATCTATATATATATTAATATATGTATAAACATATATATAATCGTTAGCATTGACAAATAATATATATATATATATATATATATATATATATATATAATATAATATAATATAACAATGGGTGTTATATTACATATATATTAATAATATATATGTTATAATATATTTACAAGTATTTTGAAATGTTTTAAAGTAAACATGGGCGCATATGTGGCATGGCCCATATTAAAAAGCAAGGCTTAAATAAAAGCCAACATAGTAATGGGTATATGATGTGCGCATGACAAGTGCACGCGAATGAATATAACTGAAAGCACATAAGTATATAGTGTTAAGTATATATGCAAATTGAATGATTTATTATTGCTGCAAATAAAGCGCTAAACCTATGCTAATATGAAGGAATACATTTCATTTAAGAGTTGATGATAATATAAGAATCAACACACAACATAAAGATGTGGAAAGTTCAACGCCATAATTGGTGGAACAAAGCAAATAGAAGTCTAAAAGACCAACACACAACTTAAATAAAGCACAAACTTTGTCAAATAGAGCTAGTTGTAGTTTATGAAGGTAGTCGACTTGTTTACCAAATAGGAAACTTGTAGGTGTGCATTTTTGAGTTTGACTCAGTAAAATAAATCATTGTTGTCACTTGAATAGGGGCAACTAATCCATTCTAAGAAGTTGGAAACATTTGGATTGTTTATGTGTTTCATATTGAGAGTTTGGAGCAGCCACATTTCATTCTACACGTGGCTAAGTCGATGCAATGTTAGTTGGTATTGTGATGGTGATAGAAAGGAGAAAAAAAGGTGGTAGATTTAGTAGCTTGTTTGTAGCATTGATTTGCTCATATTTTGATATAAATAGAGGCAACTTCTCTACCTCTTGGGACATTCACTCATTCTGATTTCTTCATTCGTTATTTTGTTGTAGTTTTCTATGCAAGTGTATTTTTGAGAGCTTTTGTGAGAAAGAGAGTTGTTTTTGAATTTACAATTGTTGAGAGTTCTTTGTGAAGAGCTTAGAGTTTGGAGATAGGTTGAGCTTAGGGGTAGCAATCGTAATTGTGGAGGTTGAACTTGGAAAGTAGTAATATAGTTGGAGCTATAATTTCAGGTATGCTGATTTCTATTTCTCTATTCTCTTTATGTTGACATGTAATTTGTCTATGAATTCCATTGTTCGAGGAAAGATGAATTATCTGTTTTGTTGAAATTGTTTGTTTGATCTTTCGATCATTCTTATTTAAGGAGCTTGCATGATGTTTGGGTGATTTATTATGAGAACTTATTGGTTGAGACTATATATACATATCTATTCCAACTGTGGAAATTGTGTGGTTATATAAGATAATCTTAGTGTGTTAGCTTAAATACCTAAGTTGTTATAGATTATATGTACTTCATAGGTTGTGAAGCATGGGAATCAATATTACATTGAAGTGCTATCGTGAATTTGTTAGCTTATGATGTTGGGTAAACCTTTGTGGATAAAGAGGTTAGTAATACTACACGAATGATAGCATGACAAACATGTCATCATTGATAGGTTGTGAGGTTATGCAAACCATGTCGATAATCTACACTTGTTTGATTGCTCCTATTACCTTAAAGGTAGGAGAAAAGTCTTTTCCCTAGGGTTAGGGTGTAAACTTGATTGTTTTAAACAATATTCAACATTAGGGTTGAAAAATGTATTTTTTGGTTATGCTATTTCTTATTTTTGATTTGAGTCTATTCTTATTCATGGGATTTGAGAAGAGGACTCACATTCCGGCAACCCAAAGCTGTATTGAGAAGAGGACTTGTAGGTGTAGAAGCACAAACTTTTTTCAGGCTAATGTCCTCTAGATTATATGCAAATGTAGTGAACATTGTAAACATGCGAATATTTGAGTAAAATTGAATGTAGAGGTTTTAAGATTGTTTATGATCACTTGATTGTTGGTTATGGGTGATCCCACAATACTGGTTTACAATTTTTGGCTAATCTGGACATTGAAATAATTTTTTCTAACTAAATCTTCACTTTCGGGCACCTATAGCGGCTAAACCATGAAGAATTTGAAGATGATGCAAACTAGTGATTTGTCACATTTTGTCTGTAGATTCTAAATATATTTTTTTCAAAATTTTTGGAATTAGATTGCACTTCTTTTTCCATCTCCTTAAAAAACTAGTTTTTTTCAGTAAACATTTTTAAGGAGTGACACTCACCATATAACACAACTTTTTTTCCATGAAGGATAAAATTCTAATTTTTTCAAATTTAGATTTGTAACTACGATATCTAGTTCTTCCAATTGGTTAGATAGTTTTTTATTGAATTATTTTTCCTTAATCAAGTTTCGAAGTCAAACCAATTACAATTCAGACATAGGCGGACCGTATAACACAACTCCTTTTGTATGTATCAAAATTCTTTTTTTTTGTTGGATCAAAAACTTCAATATCTGGTGCACTCATATTTTTCAATTTTTTTTTTGATAATCTGCTATTTTTTCCACATGTGCAGAATAGAGAGCTTGATTTTTTGGTGAAAAACCTATGTTTAATAAAATTAAAAAAAAAATACATAATAAAACCAAAACATATTAAAATTATATTCGTTGAATAGCTTGTTCCGAGGACTACCATTATTTAGTTGGGTTTGTGAAGTCTCCTCCATTTTCATCCTCAACCCGAGCTTCAAAACAAAAAATTCTAGACTTTTTTGATGCCAAAGGATGAAAATGTGGGAAAAGGGGGGTTCAGGCAAACCAGGTGGGGTTCGCTCAAACCTTATACTCTTGAATGGAGTCATTTATTGATGAGATTATACTTTTGATTGAAGTCATTTATTGTTGAGATCATGCTTTTGAATTCAAGTCATTTATTGGTGAGACACACTTTTGAAATAAAGACACTTAATGTTGTGACTATACTTTTTGAGATGGAGTCATTTAATGTTGTGATGTTATGATTACCCGTATGGTTAATTAGGTTGTTCTTGGGGTTAGGATAATCCATGGGAAAGGGAGTAACCTAGTTAGTCAGTTGTTATGTCATCACCTTTTTCGTTGAAATTATATTAGGAATGGAAAGAGTATGTGTGGTCATGTACCAAATTGAGCTAAGGGTGGGTGAACATACTACCTACACTCGAAGTACTAGGTGTTGAATTCTTTGGCCAAAGTGGTGTAAGTAGCCACTATTACACTATCGATTTACTATGATCCAAGTTTGCATACTAGGCAGGGAACATCATACATGTAGGTTGTAGCTAATGTATGGTAGCTCTAGATATATAAGACACAACACCATGCTAAGGAAGGCTAGTATTATGAGGTTATCAACCCAATCTCTTCGTTAAAGGGTAGGGCCATCTTACCAGTTAGGTAGATGTGCGGGGGAATGCAGTAAGTTCATGGTTGGCGGAAAAACACTTGAGTGATGCTCTCCCTCATATAGTTGCCGACAGAGATTTGAGGATGTAAGTACGAGTATTGGGGACAACTAGAATGTATGCACTAGTGATGGGGACATCTAGAATGTATGCACCAATTTTGGGGAATTTTAGGATGTATGCCTAGGAAGGGACATCTAGACCGTTTGTATCTCTATTTTCATTAAGCTCTTGGAAGCTATGTATATATCTATGTATCTCTATTCTTATTGAGAAATTGTAATTGGAAAAATGTTATCATTATATGAGATTATATAATATGGAATTGTTACTTAGGATTTCGTAATGTTTCTTATAAATGCAATGGGAAAGTTTAAAACGAGATTATTTCAAATGTGCTTGTTGTTATTGAATTATAATTTTTTTTATTGCTATATATTGGTATCATAAACTATTCACATGTGGGTAAAACATAGTGAAATCAATGGGTAGAACAATGGGCATGTTACAAAATTGCAGAGGAATACTTCATGCAATGAAGAACAAAAGAGTACAAGTGCATGGAGGAGAATCGTTTAAATGAAAACCAGTGAAACCCTTCTCATATTTCATAGTAGAAATCAAATATAAAGAGAAAATTGCATAGTGAAAGTTTGTGCAACAAAGAGCAAAATAATATAAGTGCATGGAGGAATACCATCGAAATGAAAGACAATGGTACAGGCCTAGTGAGGTATAAAACCTCACCTGAAAGAGAAAGGGAGCTTTTAAGAGTGCAAAGCCGAACAATGAATTGTGGAGAGCCGAACATTTATGGGTGCCTAACCAAACAAACACTCCAAAACAAACACAAACAAAAGGAATGATAATGAGTAGGATATGCGAGAATTTGGAGCATTGAATGAACCTTGATCTTCGAATTACGTGCTTGTCAGGTTGAGTAACTATGGAGGGATGCGTAAGACAAGTTGCTGAGTGGGGGTAATAAAGGGGGCGATGGGCGATTAATGCTCTTAGCTGGATGTTCGGGGTGACGAAGTGTTCCTATGCCACACATCTGTCCGACCTGATGGTTGGTTTACTTCACGTTGCCTTCAAAGGTGGATCCATTCCATTATTGGGCAGACCCAAAAATGGCCCTGTCAAGAACACTGCAGACCAATTGGTGTGTGACATGTGGCAAGGTGGCGAAAATTGGAAAAAAAATTTGGTAGCTGCGCAACTGGCGGTGTGACATGGCGAGCAATTATTTTTTGTTTTGGGTCCACGTGGCATTCCATGTGGACCTCCAGAGATAGGGTGCACTACCATGTGCCCCTCTCCCCTAGTTGCACTTTCTTATAGATGAAGGAAAGTAAGAAAAAGCTCATGCAGAGGGAGAAGCTTCCAACGGTACATTGTTGGGTGGGAAAAAGTAGGAATTATTCCAAGGAGATTTTCCAATGTGCAATGTTTTTTAATCATAATGTCTGAAGCATTATGTCAGTTCATGAGTGGTCCATATAAGCATTTGGAGTGTCACATCCATATGGGGTGACATACTACTTTACAACACATAAGGAAATTATAATATTGATCTAGTCTTTATGAACTTTTGAATCAAATGTGGTTGTGAAAATATGAATTTACGAACCTAACAATGCGAATTGTCTAACCAAAAACCTTGAAGGAGCATGATCTCATGGAACACCATTAACACATATGTAGAAGTAACATTTTCCAACATCCTTCATGTTTGTCCTAACATGACTAATATAGGAGTTGTGGTGGAGATTTAGATATCTATTAAAACATAATGGGAGAGGATATATGCCAGATTATTATAGATGGACATGTTTCATTTAACATGTTTGAAGAATATGGAATCATAGATAAGGTATGTTAACTAAATGACATAATATCTCAAACATATGTGGTCTCTTGAATTTCTTCGAGGGTATTGTAGATGAATTTCACAATCCAAAGAGGAGTAATTTGATGCTTGAATAATTCACTATTATATAATTTCTTGATTGAAGATTTTCTCCACATCTCAAGATTCCAAGAACTAAATTAGAAAATTGTTTGGTATTTTACCATAAAAAATTGTGAATAAAGAGATACAACATCCATAAATTTGATGATTTATGAAGATGCCTTATCTTTTGTTAATGAATGGTGACAAAGTTTGTTCTTATATCCTGATGTTAAAATACATGCCCTTTTACTTTTGATCTATTAAAAGAAGTATGACTTGTTATAGAGTAGAAATTTTTAAAGGTCTTGTGATTTTCTTACAAGGAAATTGTGATTTAGTTATAATGAAATAATTCTAAATTAGTTGGTGGAAGTTGGAAAAATGCATAACTTAAAATTTGTTAAATGTAACAAATTAAAAGGAAATTGTAAATGGAAGATAATTAGGCTCTGATACCAAATGTAATGCTACTTTCTTCAAGTATAAAATTAGATAATTTTAATATACATTTGGAAACAGATTTATTAGTGTTATTAATTAAGTTTAAAGATTATAAATTATTTCTATAAATTAGATACAAATGCACAAAAATGTTAATTAATCAATGTTGTGACCACTGAAATTGTACTCCCTTCTTGGAGATAGTACAATCCTTGGTCTAATTTGGACCTATCTTGGGAACCCTTTCATTAATTATCTTTTAAATCAACATTTATAGGCCCTAGGACCCATTATTTCAGATCTTGAGGCTTATTCCACTCAAAAATCATATAAAATCCCGACAAAAAGCATTTAAGACATTTAAATCCCAAAAACCCACCTCAAAAACCTTAAGTGGGACTCATTCGCCACCTTGGGTGAATGAGTCCCCTTTGGTGGGACCCATTCACCAAGGGTGGTGAATGAGTCCCTTTTGGGGAATTTTCAAGTTTGAGCGGGAAATTCATCAATTTAATTCAAATTTCCAGTGGATGTTAGCCTTTGAAGTCTAAATAACAGTCAATTAGGTGTCAATGCCTATAAATACAAGTCTCTAAATCATTTTCAGCTCATCTAAGCAATCCAAGCATAATTCTAAGCCCTTTGAGCAAGCAAATTCAAGAGTCAAAGTTGAGAATCTTTCACAAGAGAATTCAAAAGTATATTTGCAACAAAGTTGAAGCTTTGGAGCAACATTAAAGTGTTTTTGTAGGTCTTCAAACTCACTTTCATTCAAGATATAGCATTGTCAAGGGTTGATCATGGATGCCTATGGTGAATCATGAAGAATTATAGGTTGGGGAGATGCAACTAGCCATCAGGCCAAACCTAAGCACTTGTTTTCTAAGTGATTCCATCTTGCATTGCCACTCTATTTTTAGCCTAAGGAAGGTTTACACATCATTATGGTTCACTTGAGGTGATTGAAGGTCTCCTAAGGTGAATCCTACATCATTCAAGTTCTTTCATGCATCTTGTTCTTGCACATTAGAATTTACTATTTCATCATGTTTCAGATTTCTTAGTCTTAGACACACTTAAGGCTAGGGTTTGTATGCACATTTCATTATTCCCTTCAAGGTTTAATTACCAAGCTAGGGGTTTGATTGAGGCAAACCCCCCATTAGAAAATCAAGTTCTATTATGTTTTGCAGGTATTTTCATAGGTTTAGATTCGAAACCTAGTTTGGAAGGAAAGTGCAGGTGTTGGAGCGCAGATCAAAATTTCCAATTTCTGAAAAAGAAAAATGGGGCTGATTCGCCATTAATGGCGAATGAGTCCCACTAAAGGTGTCTGTCAGATCGGTTTGCAGATTCTAGTACCCTTTTCCCCAAAACAAATTTCTGGGAAGAAACCCTGATCTGGGACTCATTCACAAATCTGGGACTGATTTGCCCAGATTGGCGAATGAGTCCCAACAAGTCAAATAGTTAGATTTTCTAGAATTTCAGAGACATTTCCAATCTTCACTCCAACATCTACAAGTTTCTAGGTGCACTCTTTATGTTTGGCTTTCCTATTTTATTTTATTTGCATTCAATTTATCTTTTTAGGTCTTTTTGCATAGCACACTATGTTTTCAAACATTTTGTATTTTCCAAGTTTGCACTTGGTGGTGAAACCATTTCTTGTTTCAATCATCTCCAAGGATCCCTTATAGTCATATCTCTCACATCCTTCATTGAGTTGAGATCTCTAAGGTGTCCTTGAATGTGAATATTGTGAAATCGGATCCCTTCTTTTGTACCACCATTTTATGTGGACAAGGAAATGAAGCATCCATTTCCAATGTCTACAAATGTTATCTAGTTTAAGACTTAAGCACATTAAAAACATCATATAATACATAAATTGGAATTCAACAATATAAATATGATTAAAGAAGAAGAAATAACATGATCAAAGAATTTAATTAAATTGACCCCATCTTATTTATAATTAAAATTATCTTGGAATTAAGTTTTGTACTTACCTGAATCATAGGCGTTGGAAAAGTCATTCTCACCCTAGGAAAATATCAATGGTATTGGCTCTCACTATGGAACAATCTAGGAGGGAATAGTTCCTTTCAATACATAATGCACTATTGTGCTCTACACAAGTGTTGGTTCAATAAAACAATGCTCAACACAATTGGACATCATGCTCTAGAGTAATTACTCAACATGTATACACAATGATCTAAAGTAATTACTCAACATATATACAAAATTCTCCAAAGTAATTTCTCAACATATAGACAACATGCTTCATAGTAACTACTCAACATGTACAATAGCCCTGGCCAAGACAATCTCAGGTGTACTCTGTACCCCGAGATGGACACACTCTGTGTGCCCCCTTCTCCAATTCCCATAGCTCACTAAACCTCTTTCTTCTTCCTTGAATGTTCTCTCTGCCTTTCCAAGTCTCACATAAATACTTATATAAGCCTTAAGGGGTGGTTTCCAAACCATCACACCTTTTTACAAAGGTTTCCTTTTAATAATTATTTAAATAAATAATTATTCATCCCCTTTTAAAAGATTTTTTATATATATTCTTTATTAATCTCTCTTTTAACTTAAGGATCATAATATCCTTTATTTTTCTATCTTCCCCTTTAATTATAAAGGGCCATTTCATAACTATCTGTTCTCTTGGGGAAAAATTCACATAACATAAGGGGAGGAGATCAGAGGTGAGAAAAATGTCTAGATCCCCACCGAGATCTGTAGCGCACGGAAAATTAAGAGTGTTTCCAAACCATTTAACTCAGCATTAAAGAGAAATTAAGAGTATTCTAAATTTATTCAAACCATTATAAATAGGTTTCCATAAAGTCAACATTTCTCATAACACTTCCAAATGAAATAAAGAGAATTTAAATTGCATTTCATACAATAATATCATCAATGTAATGTGTCAAAGCATAAGTATTTCAATGACTTCCTCATATACATATATTCAACCTCACTTGGAGGAATCAATCCTTCTAATAGAACATCTTTTCTATGCTAAGTTATAAAACTTTAACCTCTCAAAATCAATGTTACATTAAATACTTTCAAAACATACTTCCATTTCAAGTTTTTAACAAGAATGTCAAAATGCATATACATTTACAATGGCTTCACAAGCCAAATCTGAATGATACATAAGTACATCAATAGCAAATAATCTTGGAACCACCAACCACCGTGACACCTTGGTCTTCTTGCGAGCTGGGGCCAAGAATGTGATTCAGGCACCTTTTCCACCCAACCACGAAGTCCATGACTTCCCCGGGTCCCTTCCTAACTCGAAGGAATCCCCGGCCCTGCATAAAGGAGCCTAGCAACCCGAAACGGTAAAACAGGAGGGCACTCTCGGTGCGTGCCTGATGCCTATATGCATTTCTAACATGAAATAAACACATTTCTTGCAACAGGAGGTGGCAGAGACTCAAATAAATTTCTAGGCTTTTAAAACAAACAACCCATCTATTTCAATGGTACAGTGCTTGGCCAAGCAAAATAATACAAGTAAATGGTAGATTAGAAAAGGTAATACTACCGTCTCTGTTTGCCCACCTTCGGCACCCTGTCCCGGAAGTTACCATAGTGAAGTATAAATACTAAAGTAAAACTTTATACATTTTCATACATGTTTCAATAATTAATTCTTCAAAGAATTTCAAATGCGAATTTCAGAACATCCCTTGTAATTCAATTGAAAGATATCATTTATTCTTTAAAAAGTAACCCTTTTGATTTGGATAAAGGCTTTGTTTTAAAGAAGAATATATATATTGATACTTTTCAGTGTACTAATAGAAAGAAAGAACAGTGTTTTCTGTTTTCAGTATGCATTTCTTTTTCTTTCCAAGCTCAAGCTGACAGACAGTTTAATTCCAAATTCAATGCAGGTTACAGAGTAATAATAATATACTGATACAGTGCAATTTATTCAGTAATTCTAAGGTTTGAAAGATAGACTTTCATTCAGATTTTTGTGTTGTATTCCTTTACTCAGGATTGTACTGCTTTAAAGTAATCAAGATGGTGTCTCAAAAACATTTCTGTTTCTTGTTTCAGGTTTAACAAATCTGAGATAATGGTGTGTAATTAACAGAAGTTCATGCTACTTTCTGGAAATGAGTTTAAACAGAGTTCATACTATTTTCTGTTCTGGAAATGAATTAAACAGAGTTCATACTATTTTCTGTTCTGGAAATGAATTAAACAGAGTTCATACTATTTTCTGTTCTGGAAATGAGTTAAACAGAGTTCATACTATTTTCTGTTCATAAATGATTAAAAGAGTTATATATATGTGCATGGATAACTATATATATATATATATATATACATATATATATATATGTATGTAAAATTCATGTATAGCTGTGTATACTTTGAAGTAAGAAATTCTGGTTTTCAAAATCTGATTGAAGAATTCACTGGTCGTGCACACAGAACAGGATATTTTCCATGGTTTCCTTACTGGCATTGAGCGACTAAAGGGCTCAGGGGAAGCCCTTGCCCCTCCCATGGGGAGGGGGCGGGCTGTGAGGGGCTCGCGCCCTCTCCACAGGCCGCGGCCTGTGGAGGGCGCGAGCCTCCCACAGTCCACGACCTTCCCATGGGGAGGGCAAGGGAATTAATCCCTTAACAATTTCAAAACTCAAAAAAAGAAAGACATTTGCCCAGTATAAACTGCATTCGGATTTATCTCAAGACATTTTGACAGAATTTTTAAACAAACCAGATATGGAGACATATAATTGTAATTACACTTGAGAAAAATGCAGACTTGCCACAAAACGAAAACCCTAACTCTGAAGAAGGAATGTGTATTCTATAATTGCAACACAGAGTAGTAAGCTGATACCCAGATTTCAAAACGAATTTGGAAAAATTTCACAGATGTTTGCACTCTAAACAGAGGATAAAACATGTCCTACTGCAGTTTTTTTACAATAAAATTAAAAGAAGGCATAGCAATGAAGAGAACCTGGCACAATTTGCTTCCAATGCAGTTGTTCCACCAATACCTTCTTCGCCTCTGATCCAGAGCTCTTCGATATATGATTCCATTCAAAATTCTCTTTTCTTTCTTAAAGCCCTCTTCCTCTTTTTCGAGGATCATGCATAAAATTTCCAGATGACAGCAGTTTCCAAGGATTGCCACATGCCCAGTGAATTGTTGGTTTTGAGACAGAATTTCCAGAGCCCAATGTTCTCTCGGGCTGTTCATTCTTCAATATTTTTTTTTTTTGGAAAATTTATATACAAAACTGAATTATATCCTTATTTTATGCTAACTCTAAGTTTTTATTTATGAAACCACAATATTCTATTTTATTTATCTTATTTTATTTTTAATCATATTTCTTTTAAAACAGAATCCTTTTCCCTTTTTGTTGCTCAAATAAAATGGAGATTAATAAAATAAAATAAGCCATATTATTTCACAATTTAATTAAACCATAATTTTAAATTTGCTATGCTAATCATTTTCACGCAATCACATTGTAAAAACGAACATGACCTAATGCAGCTACATGATTTAAGTGGTGTGTGCGTAACCGAGAGTTTCTCCTCTTTTACCCTGTCGAGAAGCTAACCTCCTTTTCCTCAATCACACTCTTGGCCTTCGATCTCCTTGGCCTTCGATCACCTGCCACTCAAATGCACTCAGGCGTGCAAAACAAAAGTGTATTAGTAACCATTGTAGAAACAATAATTAACTCAACATTTCTATTTTATATGAATGCATTCATAATTCTTGAAAGAAAACAATTATATTAAAGCATTGCTCTTAACACATATCATACTTCGTATATTAAATCTCATAAGGTCATGGTCAAACATTATCTAAATAAATCATGGTCAAGATAAGTCAATGGTCAAAATAAGTCATGATCAAAATAAGTCAATGGTCAAAATAAGTCATTGTATGAGACGTGACAAGATCCCATAAATAGGGTGAAATTTAGGGAATAAAAAGGAAGGGGCAGTAAACTTTATAGGACTTTTAAGTAGGACTAGACATTGGAACCTGATATTGGATTGGTAGGAAATGTCCAAATATCCATTAAGAGTCCACAAATTAATAAAAAAACCCAAAAATATCCACGACTTAGAATTTTCTTGGATTTATTTTGTAACTTCCAAGATATGATAGGCACATGGGGGATGGGGGAAAACAACACACATGAAATCTTAGGATATACTAAGATCATGACAAGTGTCTTAATCCTAAAAAGTAAATGACCTAAGTAATATTCATTAAGTGTAAATAAGACCTAATATGAAACTAGTTAGGGAATATACCATGTTCACACCAACAACATCCATGTAAAAAATCTATTAGGTCATCAATAGGTTAAGAAATTAATATATTTTGGCTCTTCTTTATAAGGAAAAGATCATATTGGAATAAGTGTCATGGTGAATTAAATAAATATGATCAATGCAATATGATCTTCAACTATATTCTTCATATAAAATGGCTTGATTTACATAAATGAAACATCACATTCCAAAAAACATTGTATTGGTGATCAATGTAACTAAAAATACACGTATCACATATATGTATCTACATCAAGATTTACTATCTCTTATGAGGATGTTATAGAGAAATTACTTTGCAATAAGGACTATTAGAATAGGTATGTTGGTAACACTAAGGCACTACACATGTACATGGATTCCTTTGGCTAGAGAATGTACCACATATGGACTCATTTGATTGGGAAAATACTATAAATGTGAAAATAACTAGAAATTTCTTTGACCAATATACAATTACTTGGAACCCTTGTACTCCATCTAAAAGAGAAAAAAATTTATCACTCTCCACTACATGATCCCTACTTGCTAAACACATATGAGATATTCTCTACCTATCCCATAAATGATTATGAAAAGTTGGTAAAGTGTGTCCAATAACACACCAAATATAGTGAGAGAGCATGTTTGCATAAGAAGGGCCAAAAAGTAGAATGTCGATACAAAGTTCCATGGACCAAATGAATAAAATTCATCCTATCATGTGATGATGTTGCCATTTTTTAATGAAATAACAAGAAATGATGACATGTTAAACATCCACAACCACAAGATGCTTTCAATATGGAGAGATAATATAGGCTACTAAGTTGTCATCTCAAAGAAACTTATTCTTTAATATATATTGCAAAGCGTGTATCTGAAGCTAAAACAAAATCATAATTGTGTGAATATTTTAACAACTTGGATGTTAAAGACCAAGCTTTGATAGAATATCTAAAATTCATTATAGATACTATCGTAGATTGTGATACTCGAGTACAATAAAAATAACACATGCTCCAAAAAAGATCTCTTCTTCTTTGCAATCAAAATTTAGTATTATTAAAATATTGGTAAAAAGTATCTCATCATTTAACAAGATCTACAAATGAGACCCAAATGTAGTCTAACTGCCTACATTCCTATATGCAATGACCACCTAACCTATAAATAGTAACACTATTTGAATCAACATAATCTTTCTTGTATACTAATTGTCAAAATGATGCAATTGGAAAGAGTCAAATCCATTCCAAAAGAAGACTCATTTTTTAAACTTTGTGTTGGATTGAATTGCTTGTATATAATTTTTTTCGTGACATAAGAACAAATATAGTTCTCAAGAAAGAAGAAATTAAAAAATAGGAACTCGTATAAAGAAAAAAATGAATACCATGTGTGGCATATTGATTGTTGCATAAAGAAAAGTGATGACAACCATGAAGAGGACAAGGATATTGATAATGAGATAGACACCACAAATAATTTAAACATGTCTAAATGGAAACTTTATCTTAAATATGACTTACCAACCAAACCAATTTAAATGAACTTGAAATACTTGGTGAACATTATTTCAACAACAACCATATGTAAGAAAACCATAGTATTTCCACACATTTAAATAACATTGCAATATAGTTCATAAGCACAAAGAAAATGTATCAAGAAGAAGACTATTAGTAATCCTCAATTTGTATGACTAGAACTATATACTGTCACCAAATCAATAGGAAACACTTACTATAATTAGAAAACACTAAATGGATTGTGCTTCAAAGCATCCACTATATATGGTCATTCAATGAACTATAGGCATGTACCTAATTTGTTACATTAGGAGTGCATTTCAAAAGTCACTATTATAAAAAATGAATCCACTCCTTACACTCACTTAGAGCTATAGGAGTTATTTAATTCAACATGATACATGTGTCAACTATACATGTGACCCTAAAGATTCCAATTAAATAAATGCAACCATTACAACAACCATATATGGGAAAACCATATAATTCCCACATCCTCATTGATGCGATGAGCTTCATAGGACCAAATCTAATACTAAAGATATACATTAGATTATGCAATATATTTCCCTACCAAAAACGCCTCTATGTTAGGGAATATCTATAATTTGTACAAGTGACCTTGCTCAATTGTCACATGTTATAGACAAACATATGTACACTTCAAACTCAACTACATAAACACTATAACAAAAAATTACAACTATTGTACATTAGAAATAATATTTTAACAATAGTGTGACAATGCAACTCAAGCCTAATTATGTCATACTTTACAAAACATAAGAAATGTTGAGCCAACGCAACGTGAAATTGGGAAGTATTAACAAGTCATACAAAAAAAACATCTAAGAAACAAGATTTTGATCTCTTAATGCACTTATTTGTGACAAATGATCGACATGGTACACAAGAAAAATATTGTAAAATTATTAAATATTCCAATTGCACCCAATGTTGTAAACACAAAACATAAATCAAATATTGATAACAAAGATGAATAACTTCCCTAAGAATTCTACTATGCATAAGCCAAAGGGTAATGCTAAAAATCAACTTATAGATTCAAACTAGTCTTATCAATTGATCACTCAGAGAAGTCAAACATATTGTTTACATGTAGTTGGCTCTAAACCATCAGATTTTCCTCTGAACATTGTCATAAGATTTGAAAACTCTAAAGTTCAAATATAAGACAACAAAGACCCAAGTTCAAATATAGGACAAAGAAAGAAGACCCAACCACTATACTAGCAATACTAATATCACAAGGCAATTGAATATAGATACCACTATCCATGACATGAACAATTACTATATGTAAATCCCCATGCTTATGCCAAGTAAGGTCACAATTGATATCGGTAGAACTAAAAGACAAGGATTAACATTTATAGCCATATCTAGAATTAAAACCATTAAAGGGCTCCACATAGAATCATCATATGAAAGAAAGAAGAGACTTGTGCACAATCAATCTCTTCATAACAAATACAAATATGAAGTATATATCTTTGTTAATTCAAATTACTTGTACTAATTTTCTATTGGTCATTATATTTTATACAACACTCATTAATTACTAATTTATTACAATTTTTATAATTTATAGATGGATACTCAACAATTGAAAAAACATAAGATTTGTCCTCCTTATCATATATATACATATACACACACACACACTTATTCTTTATGAAAAAATAAAACATCATTTTCTACAATATAATTGTAGAATACTGATAATTATCCATCTAATGATTTGTGTAAAATATCTTTCTAACTAATTGTATCAAAAAATAAATTCAAATACAAACCTCTAAAAATAACTATATAGTAAAATATTAACATTATATAATTATGCTGAGGCGTTTTCTACAATCATAGCATAAGGTCTCATGGAGGGGGGCTTCCTTAAAAGTCTAGCAGATGCTGCTTAGCTTTTTAAAGAATATTTTAGAGTTCTTGGTCCCATGGATTTAATGTTGCAATTCTGCTTAAAATTTTAACCTTCAAAAATTTAAGGAATGAACTGTAGTGTTTTGATAAAAAAATAATAAATAAATGAAAATTCTTTCCTTTTTATTTTCTGATAAGAAATTAAAATTTTAGATGATAGACAAATGGCAGAAAAAATTCTAAAGCTGTAGGGGCAATTTCTAGCCCTACCTCAATTTCACCAACTTAAATTTGCAGTCCTAAAAAGTAGGGGCTGCTATTTTTGAGGAAAAGATTCAGATTCCAATTAAGCCTGTAGCATAATTATTTTTTTCTCCATAAGACCTCCAGCTCCATGAAAATAGATGCCCAAGCCCCTCCATGAGACCATTCTGGAAGAGTGAAATGTCTGAGGGTGTAGGTCATCGAAGGCAGTTTCGAAAAACGTGGAATTAATAACCGTCTTTCACACTTCCTGTACAGTCAAATCTTCGACAACATTAGTGTTATCAACAAGAAGGTATTTATGCTTTCCCCTGGCCTTATCATATGTGTGTTTGGTTCAAATGCCTATGCAAAATTTACTTCCTTATCACCTTCTGTATGTTGTTTATTTATCATTTCGACTGGCCTACAAGTTTGGAATTTTGGATTTTTTGCTAGAGCTCTATAGGTTTGGAATAGCCATGCGATGCATTGAAGTATTTGACCCGTCTATATAAGGCTCACCTGGTGGGAATAAAGGGGCTTGCCTTGATTGATTGCCCTAAACACCATTTATGGGGTGCCCCCTTTGTTGGAAATTTATTGACATGCTCCAAGGTCAACTTTCATATGGCGAACATTTCTAATTAAACTTGAAAATTTAGACCTTTTCATCCAATGGTTAAACCTTGCAATTTCTGCCTAAATGAGGGAACTAGGTAGCAATATCTGCGAAGCATCTTAGTGTAAGGGGGAACAATTTTTTTGACAAAACACCAATTTCTTTCCCTCACAATCCTCAATATTAATTAAAGTTTGCGCTTCGGGAAAATTCTCTTCTTCTTGTTGGAAAATCAAGTAGATGATATTCTCGATGTCTATATAAGACGGAAGACCCCTTAAAGAACTTGTGTAATCAAATAAATATAAACAAACGGCAAATCACAATTTGTGTCATCAAGTTTACTGCTATCTATGATGGTTAGATATAAAAATATTATATATAAATTATAGAGGTATATTCAGTTATTCATTCATTTTGTTCATTCTTATTTGCAATGTTACGTTCTCTTTTTCAAATTTATTTACATATTCTTTATACATACTTATATACCTATGTATGTGTTATATAACTCTTATGTATTTATAGAATATGATATGTATATATGTATGTATAGATGTTTATACATATACATCTAGGGACATATATAATTATATCCATATGCATATATTTATAATGTTTCGTATTTTCAAGCATTCTTTTAATTTTGCGTATATAGACGTATATCTATAACATAAATTTATATTTTCCTATTTTCTACCTAGACTTATCTATTTATATGGTTTCATATTTGTGTATCATATACTTATCTTCTATGTACATTCAAACATGTGTGTATCATATATTTATCTTCTAAATACATTCAAACATATATATATATATGATTATTGCAATGCTTAAAATAGTTAGGAAATGAGGGGCTCTTTATCTGGCAAGAGATATTTTGCATCATTATTTTTGGTAATTATAAAAATGTCTTTCTTCTTTCTATTACATTAGAATATCCACAAGTAAATATCACGAAGCTCAAATCTCCACTCTTCAAAGAGGCTGATATTCGTTGATATTCTTATATTTTGACACATAATGGTATGAGTTCCTGCAATTTACATAGACAATGGAATTATCTATTAAAGTCAAATTGAGCTTCAAATTGCAATGACAATTTTATCAAATTTTAATTTGTCAAGCTTTAGTCTTAGACTTAAATGATAGGATTCTTTATATAATAATTCACTACTACATGTTAATATTATTATATGATTAATAAAAATTAATATTTGAAGAAAGATATATTTCCAAATTATTTATATAAATTATTAAATTAATCGAAGGAAAGATAAGAACAAGTAAAAAATTGAAAAAATTACATATAAATATATATAAAAACAATATTTTAAATTTAATACACAAACTTCAAATAAATAAAATTAATTAAAATAAATACATCTTTTAGTCTATTTCATTATTTATTCTCTAACATTTTACTTTAACACAATTGTTCGTATAATTACCCTGGTCCATAAACTTTCTAAGTGGACTAGCAAGTCCACAATTTACCCGTAAACCTGTCTTGCACCTGAAACAACTTTTAACTCGCTGTTAAACCATCTTCAGGCCACTGCTAATCAGTATTCTCGTTTAAAAGGATGCAAAAATGCTGTAAAACCCCGATATTTTAAGATCTAATCATCGTTTATTGTGAATAGATTAAATCAGCACGTGTAGGGAGATTGGTTTTAATTCGTCTCATTTTAAAAAAAAATTTGTCTCATTTTAAAAAAATTCTGCTTTGCGAGGATTTCGTAATATTTTTCATGCAAACTCTACCCATTTTTCTCATCGGCATCGTTGACATCACGACACAATTGGTGCAGAATCTTGAGGTGAGTCACTTGCCATGGTTTCAGTGGTTTTTTTTTCCTGGGGAACCTATACGCGGCCGGATAATTTTTTGTTGTGTTTTTTTTTTCATTCTAAGACAATTCTGTTGTTATCTGTTAAATGAAGGCATACAATCCGTGCTTTTATTTATGGCTGTTTTCGTATATGATCTTATTGTAATACCCAATTTCAGTGCCCTATCTGTTTCTTCACGTAGAGATATTTTGAACTGGGAGATGGATTTTACGTTTATTTCGTGGTTTATATTTTTTTAAAAAAAAAATTGTTTAAATTTTACCTTTAGAACTCCTGTGGTAATGATATTTTGAACTTTGAACTTGGTTGCCGCGAGAGGGGGGTATCATCTCCTTCAAATTTGAACTGCGCATTTAAAACCCCATGCTTTTATCCCTTGAGTTCATCCCATTTTACCGTTAATTAGCAATGAGCTCTATTCGGCAAATAAAATTTAATTCATATAGAGTACCAAAACATGTCCCATGGCACGGAAGCCATGATTTAGTGGCGGTAAGGTGGAACGATTGCCATGATGATCACTTGGGTTCTAACTATCCTAAGTTTGAGAGTGCACTCCCTATTGATTGTGAGTGGCTTCTGATTTTTCAAGCAAAATAAGTACTTATGATTAAAGGTTTTGTGCTGTTGTTTACTAAAATTTTAGTCAACCGTGTTTGCTTTCTTCTTGAAATATTTTGGGACACATACATTGAATTGTGATATTGAAGACTTGAATGTACAATGTATGCTTTAATGTCTTTTTAGAAGATTGCTCGTATATACGGAGTCATTTAGGGTTACCAATTTGTGTTTAGCCCCCATTTCTTAAGACTTTTGATCCCCACTTGTAGTTTTTGATATTTTATTTTGGTTTACCGTTTTCCTCTTTAGCACTCTTGATTTGCCATTAACTTGCTGTTCTCTTGAATTCTATTGACCTGCTTGATGATTCATGGACATTAACATAATTTCTTTTTCCTTTCTTTGTAAATTTGGTATCATCTCCAAATATTATGGATTAACTTATGGGTTTAATTTTTGAATGAATGGTGGTTATATTTCTGTCATAGCATCAAAATTTTCATTGTTCACCTACATTGAGTTCAGTGGGCTTGTTGGTACTAATATAGTCCAAGTTATTTGGTCTGCTATTGTATTTCAATTCAAAAATAGAAAATAGGGCAAATGTTTAGTAACACTAAAAATTTGGATAAAGTTCATAATACTATTAGACAAATATAAATCTTCTTTCTTTCATAACATAATATTTTAAAAGAAAAACTTATTGTAATAAATATTAATCATAAAAAATTGGAGATTGTGTATTAATTTTGGGAGACAATTATTTGTCCCTTACAAGATTTTTTCCACGAGAAAGCCGGAGGTGTAGTTTGGGGGTAGGTGGTGTTGTGAATGGCATATTTTACCTAACTGGTTTCCTATTAGGTCCTATTCACACTTGCATACTTAAGTTTATTTAGGTCATTTATTTTTTGTGTTTCATATCATAGGATTAAGATGCTTGTCATATCTTATTTTGTCTTAGGGTTTCATCCTTCTCTCTATATATAAGGGTTCTCTCATTATACATCGATAATGCATTGTACGATTTTGTATACATCTAATCAATTCTATGGCTTCATAGCATTTCCATTGCTTCTCTCTTCTGTGAAAAGTTGTGGTTGTAGATGGTTCTTGGCTCTTGTGGGTTGCTCATCAACTATTTATATGGTAAGTAGGAGGTATTTTCCACAGCGTGTCAAATTGTGATATTGCTATCAGGATTCAACCGTGTAGTTTTACAAGTCAAACTCATTG
Organism: Sequoia sempervirens; assembly: GCA_007258455.2. Classification (NCBI taxonomy): domain Eukaryota; kingdom Viridiplantae; phylum Streptophyta; class Pinopsida; order Cupressales; family Cupressaceae; genus Sequoia; species Sequoia sempervirens. The sequence continues at coordinate 666,554,472 of VDFB02270651.1, forward strand.
ACCCATGTTTCATGAGTAGAGGTTCACAAGAACCCATCTCTCATGATAATGAATGGTCCACTCAACATTCATTGCAACTAGGTGATACTCACAAAGGTGGAGCACTGGGCCTTCTCGGGAGATCACCCATCCCAGTACTACTCCAACTCAAGCGCATTTAACCATAGAGTTTTTCCCCAAGGTTAAGCCCACTTAGCTTGCAACCCCATTTGCAAAACCTTCAGCAAGTGTTGTGCCTTATGAACCATTCATTATAGAGCCCCTTTAGCTCATCAATTGATAAGTAGGAGGTGTGGGTCAATGAGTTTGACTCGTAAATCTTGATAGCAATATCACTATTTATATGGTATCAAAGCTCTAGGTTTGCAATTCTCTTCTCTTGTTTGAAGAGTTTTTTCCCATAATTTTCATATAATGCATTTTGGTGTAAAATGGACCTCACCATAGAGTCTAGAAGACCCAAAAACTAATAAATCGATATAAAATTTGATAGTTTTTGGCACTAAAAGAAATTTGCTTTTTTTTTTTGGGTTTGGCAGAAAATTTGTGTGTAGAACTTTGTATAGATGTATAGTTGCTATGTAGTTGCCATATCATATGAATGGTTGGAGTAAAGTGAACTTTGACAGGGCTTTGAAAGGTAACTCGGTAGTGGTAGGTGGCGGTGTTCTTAGAAATCACAAAGGAGAACTTGTTGCTGCTTATGCTATACACTTGGGTCATCAAACCAACCATTACGTTGAGGTTGTTGCAGCGTTTAATGCCATTCAAATGGCTTATCAAACTAGTGTCAAGAAACTCGTAGTTGAAGGGGATTCTCTTAATACTATCAAGTATCTTCAAGGTCAGCAATAGCCCAGCTATACCATAGATACTTTAATTAAAGATGCCATAATGGTTAGTCTAAAATTTGAAGAGGTTTACTTTATTCATGTGTTTTGGGAGGGCAATAGGAGTGCTGATTTCTTTGCTAATTTGGGGTGTTTAATGAAGGGTTTATTAAATGGAAAGCAAAGATGTGCTGCTTGCACAAGCCAAAAGATTACTTAGTTATGATGGCCAATATCATAAATCCTATACCTCACAAAGGAAATATTGTAGAGATCAGGCAAGAGGTGAGTACATCATCTCTATGATGACGGGTACTTGGCTAGAATAGAGCCTTCTAGTGATTTCCATATTGATTTAATGTTGCTTTCTGAGAATAGTTGCAAGATTGGGTGGGACATTGTTGTAGTCGACAATAAGGATTGCACTATGGGGAGTGACAAAAATAGAGTGAAGCCCTCTGCTTGTAATGGGATCTGCAAGAATGAAAAGGTGTGGAGGATTGTATCTCAAGAGGGATTGATGTCTTATTTGAAAAGGTTGAAGGGCATGATTTGGTCATTTCCAAAGCTTTGCCAAAGGCTAGAAAGAGAGGAGAGTTTTAATCCAAGGAATGAAATGTCTCATCACCTAGGAACTGGTTGCTCATGTGATGAGCTTATCTATGGAAGGGATTAAGGTGCCTAAATAAAGAAGGGTTGGATACATTCCTTAAACATGGTGAGAGAGAGAAATTAGTTAAATTGTACTCTGGGTATGAGTGAAACTCTTAAGTCACTTTGGGTGGATGCAGTGCAATGTATAATGAGGTATGTGACCCTCAAAGGTAGATTTAAATCCACGTATGGTTATCATTTCATTCTGCTAAATCATTTTAGGCTTAAAATGAGAGTTTCTTTTCCTTTCTATCTTCTCTCTTCATTGGAGATTTCTATGAAAGATTGCAAAAAAGCCTTGGGAATGATCCCCCTTCATTAGGGGCTGATTTTCCTCATTGTTAACATATGAAATCTTAGATGTTGAGCTCTAGAAGCATTTTCTTGAGTGTTAAGTTAAGGGAGGATAATATGTTGAAGGTGGTGATTATTCTTACACTTCTAACAATTTTGTGCATTCTTTGAGGAAATCCCACAAGATTGATGAAAAGAGGGTTAGATTAGATTTTGGGTCTATGGATTCTTCTCCTAAAGAGAGTAGTTTGGAGTCTATAGAGGATTTAGAGTGGCATGAATTTGAGTACAAGATCCCTAGGGAGAGCAAGAGAAAGAGAGTGATAGAGAAATCCAAGACTACGCTTGATCTTGTGAGGAAAACAAACAGGAAAGGTAAGAAAGTGGTCACTAGAAAATCTTTGAATGCTGAAGTGTTGGATGAGAAGAATGATAAGGAGATTAGTCAAGAGAGTGTCTGAATGGAGGAGCAGAGGGTAGAGAGGAAAGGGAAAGCAATTCTCCCTAAACCTTTGGTGGGGGGTCCCCTTTTTAGGGATTTTGAATCCCTCTCCAAACATTCCCAAAAGACTTCTCGGTCCTAGTGGCAAATTCCTCTTCAAGCCAGGGGATATTAGACATGTAAGGAAAGCAGAGGTGCGGAAACTAATTCTAAGAAGAGAATGCAGACATATGGTTCAATTTCGAATTACAGTTCATTAAAGATGCACATTAGCAGAATCGCAGAATAGAACAAATTCAACACAACCACAAAATGGACACTAGTTTTAACGTGGGAAAATCCTGTCGGGAGAAAAACCCACCACACAAAGCAAAAACACTTTGTATTATAGTGAACAAAGTCCACATACAGAGTTACAATTTGTTGCTTCCATATGTCTATTCACACGCTCAATACAAGCAGCATTACAATTCTTGATCAATCTTGTTCTCTCTCATTAGACTCACAACTCAACTCTATTCGACCACTATTACAATGTATTACACATTATAGCATTTTCCTTCTTAGAGAATTTGAACCAATCTGCATCACCGGACCATGCATGAAACATACCAATTCAGTTCCAATTCGTTACATCAGACAAACCGTCAATCAACAGTTTCCTTATTAGGCTGTCGCTAGGACAACTTCAAACATCCCATTGATATGAAATTGTCCTACCGATGTTCACATTACCATTCAAACAGTTCACAATGCATCGGTCTATCAACAAGACCAACTTTCACGTCCTGGCGATGGAGTCACATCTCGACGATTAGTCTTACCATCGACACATCGGGGGGACTAGCTTTCAAGTCCTGGCGATAAATCACAGTCACAATAATGAGGTATTAACCAATTGATGTGGTCCCACTGCCAAGCCAGCTCCAGCTACTGCTTTCCACCTATTAGCTTGGGTCCCACCACGGTCATCGTTCCATCGGGGAGACTAGGTTGAATGTCTCGGCGATGACCTCAAGTCCTGCCGATGAAGGAACATTATCGTCCTATCGTTGGGACACAACTCACAGTCCCACCGATAGAGTAAACTCCTGCCGATAGAACAAGCTGTTAGCACCAAATCGTCGGGTCGTCGCGTCATCGTGGGGACAACCTTTGGAGTCCCACTGACCAAGCAATGTCTTAGCGATGAAGAACTAAGTGAATACATGAAGACTCATCGGAACATCGTTGGGACAGAGAACAAGAGCCTGCCGATGGAGCATAGTCCTGCCGATCAAAGGGAGAAATGTACACAATGCTGCCAATAACCAACTAGTAAGTTGAGACACATTTCCAACATGCTCCCACTTGACGAAGACTTACTGGCTTCTCCCAAAACTTTGACATTACTGAAAATCATAGGCCCCAAGGCCCATCGAACTGGCACACCACCTAAACTTGTCTGTGCTCATTGGTTTTGTTAACGCATTTGCAACATTTCCCAGAGTACCCACTTTTTCAAGACTGACCTTTCCATCCTTCACCATATCCTGTACAAAATGATACTGCACATCAATATGTTTCGTCCTATTATGGAAAGTTGGATTTTTCGTCAAACAAATAGCACTCTGACTATCACAACAAATGGTAATTTGCCCTGCATTGAACCCAATATCATAACACAAACGTTTAAGCCAAATGGCTTCTTTACAGGCGTGTGTTGCTGCCATATACTCTGCCTCCGTAGTAGATAAAGTGACTATCTCATCCAACTAACTGCACCACCATTCAACGTGAAGATGTATCCACTGGTGGATCTCTTGTTGTTAATGTCCCCTGCCCAATCAGAATCCACATAACCTCGAATGCTGATGGATCTCTGTGACCCAACCGAGTTACCATGCTAACACAAAGCGTACTGAGGAGTACCTTTTAAATACCTAAAAACTCTTTTCACAGCATCCTAGCGTGGTCGACCTGGATTTTCCATAAAACGGCTAAGAACTCCCACTGCTTGGGCAATGTCTGGCCTTGCACAGATCATTGCATACATTAAACTGCCAACTGCACTTGCATAAGGCACTTTGGTCATGTCCTCCATCTTGGTAGGAGATTTTGGACAATCTTCAACAGATAGCTTCGTTCCCTGCAACACTGGAACAACTAGCTGCTTGCAATCAGTCATACCAAATCTCTCTAGGACAGTATGATATACTTACTCTGGCTGAGCCAAAGCTTTCTACTTCCTCTATCCCTTTTATTTCCATCCCCAGAATATACCTTGTTGCACCTAGATCTTTCATTTCAAACTTTCCTAACAATTGAGATTTTAGATCAGAAATCATAGTCTTACTATTTCCTATGAACAACATGTCATCAACATACAGGGCAATAGTAAGAACTTGATCATTTTCAGTTTTGAAGTACACACAATGATTAGATTTTGATCTTACAAATCCCAATGACAACACAAACGTGTCAAAATTTTGGTACCACATTCCAGGCGATTGTTTTAAACTATATAGAGATTTCTTTAACTTGCAAACCAGATTTTCTTTACCTTTTTCCACAAAGTGCTCAGGTTGGGACATATAAATTTCTTCTTCAAGTTCTCCATGAAGAAATGCTGTCTTCACATCCATCTGTTCAATCTCTAAGTCATACGCTGCTGCAAGTGTCAAAAGAAATTTGATAGATGTCAGCTTAGCTACTGGAGAAAATATTTCACTATAATCAATTCCCTCTACCTGGGAATAGCCTTTCACAACCAACCTAGCTTTATACTTTTCAACACTGCCATCCAGACCGATTTTCTTCTTGAATACCCATTTATAGCCAATAGGCTTTCTACCTTCAGGCAAGGGCACCAGACTCCAAGTTTCATTCTTTTTTAATGATGCCATTTCCTCATTCATGGCTTCCAACCAAGAATTTGAATTAGACATTTCAATTGCCTCTTTCACAGTCCTAGGCTCATCAGTGCTTGTAATCAAAGCATAGGCACAATTTACATCCAACATGGAAAAACCATACCTTTCAGGTTGTCGCCTTTCACGTGTAGACCTCCTCAAAGGCTGAGGTTGAGGTTGTGGTTCTTCTTCTTCAGAACTCTCAGAGCTGCTAGAACTCTCCTCAGTTTCAAGTACACTTCGTAGTTCCTCTTTGTTTGGAGTTCGAGGAATTTCAACTACTTTTTCTTTCTTTTCTTCTTCTTTCATCTCTGACTGCAGATCCACTGAAGAAGGTTTCGGCTCACGAAAGATTACACTTCTGCTGTATACAACCTTTTTAATCACAGGATTCCAAAGCTTGTATCCTTTCACACCAATGCCGTAGCCAATGAAGATACATTTTACAGCTTTATTTTCCAATTTAGATCTTTTCTCATTCGGCACATAAGTATATGCCTCACAGCCAAAGACTCTTACATGTCTTAAAGAGGGATTTTTATTAGACCAAGCTTCCATAGGTGTTTTATCAACAAGTGCCAAAGAGGGAGATCTATTTATTAAATAACATGCTGTAGCCATAGCCTCAGTCCAAAACTTCTGCTCCAAACTAGCATTGCTCAACATACTTCTCGCCCTTTCCATCAGCGTCCTGTTCAACCTTTTAGCAACTCCATTTTGCTGTGGAGTGTAGGGTGTTGTTTTATGCCTTTTTATTCCATGGTCTTTGCAATACCTTTCGAAATCAGCAAAACAAAACTCATCGCCATTATCTATCCTCAAGCATTTAATTTTTCTTCTAGTTTGATTTTCAGCCAAGTTTTTAAACTCTTTAAACCGACTGAACACTTCTGATTTACTTTTTAGAAAATACACAAATGCCCTTCTCGAATAGTCATCAATAAAAGAAACATAATATCTCAATTTCAATAACGAAGGAACATTTACTGGACCAAAAACATCATAGTGAATATAATCCAGAACACCAGAAGATCTATGAGGACTAGAATAAAACGAAACACGATGTTGTTTTCCATATATACAATGTTCGCAAAAATCAAACTCAAGGTTACAATCATCAAGCCCTTCAACTAGGTTTTTATTTTTCAAAGCTTTTAAGCTTTTCTCACCAATGTGGCCGAGCCTTTGATGCTAGAGCATGGTCTTTTTTGCTGGGAGTTTCACCTCCAAAGAGTTTGCACCCAGAGGAACTTCATTCTCCTCGACACGAGTAGCCTTTTATGACTTTACAAAGACACTGTTACATTGAACAACTTGTGTGTCCAGCTTGTACAGGGTACCAATTCGAGCACCCCTAGCCAGCACCATTGAGCCTCTAGTCATCTTACAGCCACCATTCGAGAATGAAACTTGCACACCAACATCATTCAGCTTACTAGTAGAAAGCAAATTTCGAGCCAGACCTGGTATGTGCATTACGCCATCAATTCCTTTGATTCTTCCGCCAGGAAATTGAATTCTGACTCTTCCACAACCAACAATTTGAAGAGATGAGTCACTTGCCAGATACACCTTTCCGCTAGCATACTTTTCGTACTTCGTAAACCAATCTCTGTGAGATGTCATGTGAAAAGATGCATCTGAGTCAATCAGCCATACATCATTTGATGCTTAAGTCGCCAAGGCTACAATGAAGGCATCTGCATCGCTCTGAGAAGAATCATTATTCAAAGAATTGTTTTTCTTCTTCTTTTTCTCCTCTTTGCAATCCTTACAGACATGACCAGGCTGCCTACAATTCTAGCATTTTACCTTGGACTTCTTGCCAAGAGACTTTGATCTCCCTTCAGACTTTGATTTAGATTTCTTGTCTTTCTTCTTGCCTTTCTCCTTCGATTTGCCTCAAATAGCAAGAGCCTCCTTTGCCATCTCAGAAGATTTCCTTCGCATCTCTTCTGACAACAATGAAACAACCACATCTTCCATCTTGAAAGTGGTTTTCGTACTCCCAATAGCCATCACTAAATGATCTCACGAGTCGAGCAAAGAACATAATAGAAGTATACAGCGATCCTCATCAACTATCTTCACACCTATAGATGTTAACTGAGCAATGAGCATATTGAACGTATTCAGATGATCAGCCACAAACACCCCTTCCTCCATTTTCAAAGAGTACAACTTCTTCCTCAAGAATAACTTATTCACCAAGGACTTGCCCTTATAAATGTCACCAAGTTTCTTCCACAAAGAAGATGCAAACTTCTCTTCATGAATGTTCAGGAGAACATAGTCTGCTAGACAGAGTCTTATCAACCCTTTGACTTTTCTATCTGCAAGGTCCCAATCTTCTTGCTTCATGCCTGAAGGTTTAGTCTCAGACACAACAATCCAGAGATCTCTATCTACCAACAGGTCTTCCATTTTGAATTTCCACAACTCAAAATTGCCACCATTGAATTTTTCAATTTCTATCTTCCCTGATGTGCTTGCATCTTAATTTGCAATCAAGATTGCCAGATTCCTCTACAAGACTCCTACTTCAGAATTGGCACAAAAAACTCGTCCAACCCACAAGGATAACACAACTGGCCAGGCTTTGATACCACTTGTAAGGAAAGAAAAGGTGCAGAAACACTTTCCTAATGCTAATTCTAAGAAGAGAATGCAGACATATGGTTCAATTTCGAATTACAGCTCATTAAAGATGCACATTAGCAGAATAACAAAACATAACAAATTCAACACAACCACAAAATGGACACTAGTTTTAACGTGGGAAAACCCTTTCAGGAGATAAACCCACCACACCAAGCAAAAACACTTTGTATTACAGTGAACAAAGTCCACATACAGAGTTACAGTTTGTTGCTTCCAGATGTCTATTCACACTCTCAATACAAGCAGCATTACAATTCCCGATCAATCTCGTTCTCTCCCATCAGACTCACAACTCAACTCTATTTGACCACTGTTACAATGTATTACACATTATAGTATTTTCCTTAGAGAATTTGAACCGATCTACATCACCGGATCCATGCAGGAAACATACCAATTCGATTCCCATTCATTACAGTAGACAAACCGTCAATTAGTAATTTCCTTATCGAGCTATCACTGGGACAACTTCAAACGTCCCACCGATATGAAATTGTCCTACTGATGTTCACATTACTGTTCAAACAGTTCACAATGCAAACATGCAAAGCATTTCCTTGTTAATAGCCACAAAGGTGGCGCAGCTGTTAGGAAGAAACTAGCTGGCTTTATCCGCCACATAAGAATGCATCATTTGTTTTTATTTTTTTATAACAAAGTTCAACCTCATTATGTTGTGGGGAGTTGGAGAAAATCTAGGAGGTGGTTATCATAACCTCCTAGTAACCAATAGATTTGATGGAGTTGTCTAATTCTTTTCAAAACAAACTCATTTTTTTTCAAAAAGGGGAGATTCGATGGGTTTTATCTTTTTAGAGAATAGGAGATGCTATGAATAGGAGATCTATCTTGGGACACAAATTGCTCTTTTAAGAGGAAGAAGACAGGCGTTAGGATCAGGGCTGAACATTGAGCTGAAGAAACTTGAAGTTTCTTGCATCCATATTTGCTCACATTCAGATTATTCAGTTTCAGAACTTCATTGCAGGTACATTCTACTCTTTTTGAGTATAATTTATATGAGAATAAGTGTTTTCTAGCATAGAGATAATCCAAGTGATTATTGCAGCATATTATTTTGTTTTTCATAAAACAGATATAGCTATTCTTTGTTTGTAAACTGTTCTGTACAGTAAGGTTATAGTGTGCTTGAAGTATCAAGATTGATAACTATGCCATTGAAAGACTGAATTTTTAGCTACTGCCTTCTAGCACCAAACCAACTTTATGGTTATTTGGTGAGAATCTTCTGAAGGCTAAACCTGTAGCTGCATTTTGTTTTGCCTCTGCTTCACCTAGCAAGAACAATAGGAAGTCAGGAAGGTTAGCTTGTGGCACTTAACCAAAAGCAAAAGGTTTTTAATAAAAAAAAAGGGTTGGCAAGAATTAAGTCCCTAAGAAAGAACATGCAGATTTTAAGACTGCAAATGAAAGAATTTTTCAGATTAAAAAGAACGTACTATTTGCTTCAAGAAGGAAGAAATAACAACTGGTTTTGTTTGCTTATTGTTGAGTACCTAACCATGCATGCCAATATGATGGCCAGTTTGCGATAGTGCAGTTTGAGCACAAAAATGTCTAGGGGTTTTAGAAGATTTCTACTTTTGGTTTTCTTGATGTGAAAACCCTGATGTTTGTTGTACTAGAAGTGTTTATTCCAAGCTGAACTGTCAGCCATGGGAGCCATGAAGGGTTTCGTAAAAACCCTAGTTTCATATATTGGACACACGTGGTAGGTAGCTAGGTATGAGTGTATATTATTGAGAAAAAAAAGAAAACCTAAGATAGGTTAAGGGAAGATTACCCTAGAACAGGTGTCCTTTGTAAGAGTAAAGGGCGGAGAGAAAATCTCTTGAATGCCCTAGGTTAGAAGAGTTTTCCAAGTCGAGCAGGGTGGGTGAGTCTGTACGGAAGTACAAAACTATGGCCATAGTAGGTGTAGGTGCCATTGATTGCACTTTAGTACTCACAGCAACCCAAATACCTAACTAACCAGAGTTGCTAGCTTAGTAGGAAGGTATCCTTAGTAGCATGGCGGAGTTAGATAGGTAGGGTTTACCACCAGAGCTCAAATGGCAATTCTAGAGGGTTTCCAACATTGCCTTTCGTAAGAAGGGAAGGGCACCTTCCAGTTAAGAAGGTGTGCGGGGGACCGTACTAGTCCGTGCTTGGCGGAAAAGCACTCGGATCATGCTTTCCCTCTCATGCAGATGGCGAGCCGAGTCTTGGAAGACGCAGTATCTAGATGAGGACTTCTAATCTCTTACTTATGTAACTCTTGTTATAATACTTGAATAGATGAATTCAGTATTTGCTCATGTTCTTTTAAGATGTTCAGTAGAATGCTATCTTAATTGTTACTACAACAGTTAAATGGTTAGTACCTTACTATGTTTCTTTTCAAAAAAAAAAAAACTCTAGATAAAATGAGTCATCTTATTTGATTTTAAGTTGTTCAATGAAAGCTGGATGTTACACTGAAATCCTTATACAGATGTAAGCAGGGGATTTCTGTGTTGGCTGCTGTTGTTTTGTCTTGTGTTATGTTTTCTTTTGCTGTTGGTGTTGGGGTTTGCTGTCTGCGAATGTTTTGCTATGGGTTTGCTGTTATTTTGCTGATTTTAGCTGTTTGTAAAGGGTTCCAGGGCCCCTTCAAAACCCGTTCTACCTATCTAATACAGAATTGTCTATTGATGCTTGTTAATTGAAAAATAATGAATTTTCAATTTGTGGGAAGTTTAACAAGTCTGAATCATATGAAATTTGGATTCAATTCTTCATTTACATTACAAGGTTGGTTAGGTGGGCTCCTAAATTTTGCATCAGCTACGTAAATGTGATATGAATATACAACTCTTAAGCTGAACAATGGTAATGGTCTTGCAAAACACTAGATTATTCTCTCTTATAACTAATATTCTTCTCTTAAAGCAAAGCAATAACCACAATAACCACATATATTATCTTCAACATTTTTTCTCAAGATAGCAAACAAGTCTCATATATCTTTGGAGTGGTAAATTTTAAATGTCACCATGTTGTATTTTGGCCTTTGTAACTTATCCTGGACTGCCTCTTCTTTTTACATTCTGTCACAGTTGCAATTCTGAATAGACTATGAACAAAGCTCTAAGCAAGATTTTCAAATAGTTATTTACGGAAAAGTTGCTAAAATCACTCCACTGTCCTTAAGGCCTATGACCCCCCTTTACGATGTTAGCGATTGACACTTGCATTGAAGGAGGAAGTTTGGTGAGGAATGAGAAATCAGAATTAATTTATAAATAATAAGTTGTGTTTAAATTGTTCTAAAGTGTCATGCCCCCGCCAAACTAGAGTTAGCAGCCCTTAATTAATAAACAAATCAGGCGATTAGACTTAATAGGGACAGCCAACCTATTTTCCTTGGCAACATAAATAAAATTAAAAACACTTATTGCTATGGGCCGACCCTCCCTTGGATAATAACATGAAGCAACAATTAATATAAAGAAGCATTTATAAAAGGTGGCGACTCAAATAACTAGTGCCCAGATTTGAAATAGAAAAGGATTAATAAAAGTGGTGATGGAATATAAGGCAGTTATTGATGATGAACAGCAGCAAATGTATTTCCTAAAAGCAGCGATTAATATTATTAAAAGGAGGCAGCGATTAATTCTCAAAGGCTGCAATTCCATTTACTAAGGAGAGCAGCGCTTAACAAGGCAATGATCACTATGTTATGGGCAGCGATCAAAGTAAGGAAAGCAAAGATCATTATTTAAGAAAGCAGAAATTATAATTAGCCAAGGGCAGCGATTAATAAAGAAGTGCATCCTTTGTAAGGGATGCAATGGAATAAAGGGATGTGTCTCTTGTTAAATAAATAGATGTGACTCTCCCCACCATGGGAGATATAAAAGGGGAAAGAAATGAGTGGGGAGAGGCACCAATGAATTGGGAATAAATATGAAATCGAAGAGATCAGAAATAGAATCTGCATTCAGAAAAGCAGCAGCTATTGATACAATAAGTGATTGGGATGCATTGGATTATATATGCATTTAATATATATAATATTTGATAAGCATATAAATATATGTATAGCTACTTTCATAATGTCTAATATGCAAAAAGGGGGATATGTTATGTCTAAATTGGTAAATAAGAGAAATAGGAATTTATTTATAGTATTATAATTTACTTCTTTTTCTTTAAGCAATCATGTGTAAGGTTGGCAACGAAACATGTTAGGGAAGGGCGGTGTAGGAATTGTCTTGGTTGGATGTTCCTGCCACTTGGTTGGAATTGTCCTGCCAATTGGATGTTCTCACAACATAAGTTTACCACCCTAAGGTGGATGGGATTGTCTTGGTTGGATGTCCCGCCACTTGGGGCCAAGGGGGGGTATGAGCAAGCCCTTGGGCTTACTTGTGATGAATAGTTTTTCTAGCGCCCTATCATGTATTTCCCTCCAATCCCTACTATGATTGGTTATTGGGAAGAGTGTATATATTGGATTCAAATTTAAGTTGTTATTCATTATTTCATAAATGTTAATAGTTCACTTATTCTTAAGTTCAATATTTATTATATAATTTACTATGGAATATTATTTGTAAAACAATTTTATGTGGTGTCAGTGTCAGCAGTTATAAAATTGGCAAAAAGCTAAGAAAAATGCATCTAAGGCAAGAAAGAACAATTCATAAAGCTGACACAGTTTTTGGGTGCTAATGCCATCTATTTTCTCCACCGTAGTTGCTCAAAAAGGGCTGTAACCTCACAGGCATGCACTCAGGCTGCAGTTCCTAGCATTTTAAAGATAAAAGATATCAAAAGTGGCAATATGCATGCAACTTCTGCTTAGCATTCAAGGAGTTGAAAAATCAGAAACAAAGGTGCACATGTTTATAGGTTTAGCTCATCCAAAAACTCTGCCCAAGTATGGGTAAATTGGCAATGCCATAAGTGAAGTGCACCCAGAAAAGGCATGAATGCAGTGGCTTTCTCATCAGAAAATCCCTCCAGCAATAAGCAAACATGGCTAAGAGGTGTTTGGTGCATGCTTAGGGTGGCTCTGCCACATTGAATTATCTCCAAACAACACATAAGTGAGCAGTGAATTGGTTAGTGACATGCACCTAACACAAAAGGAATTAAAAATCAGGTTCAGGTGCAATTTTTGATGACAAGAAGTATAAAAAATTCCGCCTAAAATGGAAAAACTGGCAATGTCGTAAGTGATCAATGCCATCCAGTAATGAGGAGAAATAACAGGTTATTTGGGTGTGCATTTCATGTGGCATAACCAATCTTTTCTTCCACCTAAGATTTGATAAACAGCAGTGAGATAAGTGATCTCTGCCAAATAAAAGGCATAAAATCATGTCATAATACATGCACAGCTTTTGGGTGGCTCTGCCACCAAATATTTCCACCCAAACATGTCAAAAAGTGGTAAAACCTTGGATGAGTTATGTGTGGGTATTAAAGCTAAGATGGGATTTGATTTTATGATGGCTTAACTATCTGATTGCTTGTTGAACACACTATTTGTTTGGTTTTTCCACCTAAAAACTGTTCTCAAGTGTTTGGCGCACCCAAGAGGTGGCTTTGCTGTCATATAATTCTGCCTAAGTGAGTTTTGCATGAAGAAAATCAGAAAAAAGAATGTCACCTCTCTGTATTCAGTTGGATGAAAGCTAAATCAGGACAAAAACATGCAAGGAAGGGCTCAATGCCTATATGAAGGGAACTATTCATTGTTCAAACTTCACAAGGCAAGTTGCCTCAGGTGTTCAGAGTAGAAACAGGGCCCTTAGTCAGTGCTGTTGTGGAGATTGTTCAAGGGCAGTGTTGTGACCTTTTCACACATCGCCCCATTCAAGATGGGGACCCCTAATTTTTGCTCCATTCTGGTCTTTTTGGCTTTGGTTTTGTCTCTCTCTTTCTGTCCCTTCTCTGTTGGTCTACCTTTCGGGATTGTGCCCGTCGTTGAGCTTAATTGTGAAATTTGGCCAAGTCTGAAAATTAGGGTTTGCGTTTCTTTGGTCAATTTGAGGTCAAACAGGTGAATAAATTGAGATTTGAGATTAACATTGATGTTAGTATACTTCCAGTAGGTTCCAGGCTAAATTTTGTCAGATTCTGACTAATTACTATTTTTAGTAAGTGTGCAATTGCAGGCAATCCTTCAACATTTTTGTGAATCTGACAGTCACGCTGCGTCCAGAGCACATCAAGCTACTCATAGGTTAAATTTGAGTTGAAACAGACAACTTACTATTTTTAGCAGTTAAGCTTTCGGAGCCAATTTCAGGGCCTAGATGCAGAGTTTGTCAACGCATGTCTGCATATTCCTTCTGGGTTTTCAGAGACCTTCGCGATGATGTAACATGCAAAGTAGGACAACAACTTTCAACATTCAGCCTTCGGAGGCCGATATTGTGGTTTGCATGCAAGTTTTCTCAACGCATGTCAGCATATTCCTTCTGGGTTTTCCAAGAGCTTCGCAACGATGTAACATGCAAGTGGAACTGATCACTTTTCAGAAACTTACTATTTTTAGCCAGTGCTTTCATGTTGATTTTTTTGGGTTTTTCTGGGTTTCTCGAGATCCCTCAAGCGATGTGACATGCAAAATTATCTGATGACCGGTCGGTCACTTTTCAGCCACTTTCTATTTTTAGCAGGTACCACTCTGGCAGCTGCCCAGCACTTCAGAACCACGAATTGATCATCATGCAACAGAAACGAGGTCAAACGGAGCTCATTTGAGGAACATGCAAGAAAATTAGGGTTTCGAGCTTGAGAGCTAAAAATGAGGAATCAGGCGTCAAAATGCCCAAAACTGAAGCATCCACCACGATCAGCATCTTCCGAGGAGTTTGCTGGCAAAATTTGAAGGCAATCGGAGCACTTACTATTTTTAGTAAGGCATTCTCGACGTAGGCTATAAATAGAAAGCCAACCTCGGGCGCCAGTGCAGACAGGCAAGTTTACCAACAAGGAGCACGCTGTCCAAATTCCAACTCGAACGGAGCTAAAGAAGTCTCGAAAACAAGCACTTACTATAAATAGTAAGTCACTTCAGAAGCAGCTATAAATAGCGGGTCATTACGAAATCTCAGTATGAACGGGTTAAGCAAGTGATAAAGACCTCTTGGCGCGAATTTCAAGACAAACGGAGTTGCTGAGAATGGAGAATCAAACAATTGCTATTTTTAGTAGGCATGGGCAGAGAAATTAGGGTTTCCTAAAATCAAGGGCAAAATAGGACAGTCGTGCAAAAGCAGCATCCAGCTATGATCACCACACTTCAAGCATTTAGTACATGAAATTTGAAGACTTTATGAGCAATTACTATTTTTAGCAGGTTGCTAAAAATAGCAGGTGCAGATAGGCATCAGGCATCAACAGCACGAATCAGTTGAAATTCATAATAGAGCGAAAATCAGGCTTTCTGGAGTCATAAGTCAGTTCAAAGCACAAAATTCGAGTAACTTTCTAAAAATAGAAAGTCAGGGCAAATTAGGGTTAGTAGGAGAAAATCACCTTAAATCTGGCAAAAGGCATGAAATCCACCAGGTTTGATAAAATTTGGAGTCCGGCATCGAAATTTACCTTGAGAAGCTAAAGATAGATGGAAAATTGACTAAGTCTGGAAAATTGAAAGCCTGCCTAGGGAAATGCGCCTTACCTTGAAGAAGATGACTTGAAAATTTTTCTAAGGCACACAAATTGAAAGTTCTATGTGTCAAATGCGCCCAAGAGGTGTTGGATGGATGAAAATTTTCTAAGTGCCAAAACTGGATGCTCAACATGAGATTTGCGCCTAGGAGGAGGGAAGATTTGAAAATTCTCTAAGTCACGAAATTGAAAGTTGCCCCCGCCAAATGCGCCTAAGCTTGAAGAGTTAAAAAATTTGCCTAAGTTAAAAACTCAAAGTAAGAGGATCAAATGCGCCTCAAGCTTGAAAGATGGAGTTTAAACTTTTCTAAGTCGTTTAAAATGGAAGTAGACCCCTCCAAGTGCGCCCTTGAGGTTAGAGTTGACAAATTAAAAGCATGAGGGGCTAAATGCGCCCTTGAAGAAAAGATGAAGGTAAAAATATTCTAAGTCTTGGTAATTGGAAGTTCCACCTCTTAAATGCGCCTTGTTTTGCATGGAGAGGTTGAAAATATTTTAAATTGGAAGTAGACATGTGAAAATGCGCCCTTGGGCTTGAAGTTAAGCACCTAGCAAATGCGCCCTAGTGATGAAATTGGAAGAAGGACCTCTTAAATGCGCCCAGGAGGTTGAAAATTGATAAGGAAATCTTCTAAGTGTCAAAATTGGAAGCTTCACATGCCATTTGCGCCTTAACCTTGGTGAGTGATGAAAATATTTCTAAGGCACCAAAACTCAGAGTAAGAGGGGTGGAATGCGCCCAAGGTCAAGGAAGAAGCTTGAAGATTTTCTAAGTACTCAAAAGTGAAAGAGCAGGGGTTCAAATGCGCCCAGTTTGAGGAGGGTTAGAAAATTTTACTAAGTGTGATGAAAGTAGAGACTTTTGAATGCGCCATTGGAGGTAAAGTGTTTGAAAGAATTTTGCGAATGTTCAAAATGGAAGTGCAAGGTATGAAATGCGCCTAGCTTGTGAAGGTGCAATAAAAATATTCTAAGTGAAAGCTTCATGGGTCAAATGCGCCCCTCTTTGGAGAGTGAACTTAAAATTTTTCTAAGTCATTGAAACTCAAAGCTCACCCTGTGATATGCGCCTTGAAAGTTGGAGGTCATATTTGCACCTGGATTCATTAAGTGCACTAAGTGAAAGCTTCCCTTGTGATTTTGGAAGCTCAGGGTATAATTTGCGCCTGGCTAGGAAAAGGTTGAAATATATTCTAAGTCTTTTAAATTTGAAAGTCAACCTCCTATATGCGCCTGGACTTGCCTGTGGGGCCTTGAAGAATACCAAGTGCCAATACTTGATGTAGAAGACCTCATTTGCGCCCTTGGAGGAGAAGATCACTTGAAATTTTTTCTAAGTGTTGAAAATTGAAAGCTGGACCCCCTAAATGCGCCTTCACTTAGAGATGGAGGAGAAAGTTGGTTAAGTGTTCAAAACTTGAAATATGCTCCCTTGTTTGCGCCTTGAGGAAAAACATGGAAATTGTGCTAAATATTTGAAGATGGAAGTAGCCTACATCGTTTGCGCCTTGAAGAGAAGATGAGATTGAAAATTTTCTAAGTGTTGACAAAAATGGAAGTAGGCCATAGTAAATGCGCCCAAGAACTTAAATGAGGAGAGAGGACTTCAAAATTTTGACTAAGTCATTAAAAGTGGAAGTACTACCTATCAAATGCGCCCAAGGCATTCAAGGAGAAAATTTTCCTAAGTGAGTCAAAACAATAAAATTTTCTCATCACAGGAAGATGATTTAAAGATCAAATAAAAAAATTTCCTAAGGCAATCTAAATATTTTTCTAAGTATTTTCAAATTTCCACCTCCCCAGAAGAAAATCATGCCTGGACTTGGAAGTATGAAATTTGGATGAAATTGCCAGAGATGAAGTCAGTGAATGCCAGCTTCACAGGGTTGATAAAAAGTTTTCAAGTAAGAGTAAAGAAATACGCTCCAGGGTGAAGAAATGAAATAAATTTTATGAGAAATTATTTTTTCTAAGGTTCATAATTCAAAAAATTAAATGAACCCGTTCGTTGTGTACCCATGAATCTGACGCGTTCTGAAGAAAATTTTCTTCTGGGTATTGAGGATCCTCGACAGGGAGTTGATTTTAAAGCCTTTCACACTTCGCCGAAGCTTTCAAGATAAAGATTTTGATGGGCACCGGGTTGATGAATTTCCTAAGGGAAATTTGAAATTTTTTTCTAAGGCAAGGAATAAATGATGTTGTTGAAGATAGAATGCCTTGGCTGATGAATTTGAAGTTGGATGCCTAGATAATTTTTGACCAAATTCCTGATGAAAGCATTTTTCTCAGGCCTAAGTTCGATGAAATATCAGAGGGAGGTACGCCTAGGCAAAATGCAAGATGGGTTGGAAATTTGGCTAAGGCATGAAGAATTTGAACGCAAAGTTGGCTAAGAAAAACGATGAACCCTTGGAGATCAAAGTGTGAAAATCCTGGTAAGTAAAGTTGAATTTATATTATGAAGTATTCTAATACTCTTCTCCTTGCTTGTTTTGCAGGAGGAACGTCAAAGACCAAGCAATGATGACTTGGAATAATGAATCAAATAGTCCAAGATAATGAATCACGAAGGAAGAAAAGTTTCCAAAAAGTGGCTAAGTGTTGAAGAACAACATCGAGGAAAATCAGTGACGAGTAGAAGGATGAGATTGCAGTCTTGGAATTTCAAAATGAGAACGTGCCTACCATGCCGAAGGTTGAAGCTATTTGATCCAGTTTGCAGTCAGAACAAGAACAGTGTGAACGCGTTTCCAGACGAGAATCTTTTGGAAGATGGACATTAATGGCTCATTTATTACCCCACTCTCCATTGTGGCGGTTTTTAGGGCGAATCTTGTTTAGGGCTGAGGTGGCACGATCTGGGCCATCCAGCCGATTGTAATCTGAGCCGTCCGTTGGACTTGGCCAACTATAAAAGGGGGAGTCCCCCTCATTTGTACTTTAGCAGAAGCAGAGCTTAGAGATCAGAGTAGAGAGTAGAGCAGAGACACTTTAGTTGTAATATCTTAGCATAGCATAGTTTGAAGGAGAAGGAAGTTTTCCTTTGAAAACTTTGTAAGAGATTGTTGCGAAAAACTATTGTAATAAAAGATCTTTCATTGAATGGTGAATTCATCTTTGTTATAAGTAGCTAGCAAGGTTTCTTCATCCCTTCGACTTCAAGTAGCATAAAGTAGAGTAGTTCCATTTTCATGCTAGTAGATGTTAGTTGTGGACTTGTGGAGTTAATCAAGGCAACTTCTTTTAATCCATACCACTAGTAGCTTGCTGATGGCAAGTTTGCCTTGTGTGGTCAACTGGAAAATATTACAAACTTAACTTCAATTGTGGTTCATGTGTTTGTATGCGTCGTTCTAATGGTACTTGCATGTTGAATTATAATTTGAAAACCTCTTGTCATTCCCTTGAAGATTGCACCGACTTTGTATAAGTTGTCCAACGTGAGGCGGAGCAGAGTCTGGTCGAAGTTTGTCGAAGATTGATCCCACGTCCCGTCCTTAGATAGAACATAAACTTCTTAGGCCCTACACTCTTTTAAATTCAGTTCATTCCTGGTTAGAATTAGGAAACTTGCGCTCATTTGCCAAATCATTCGAATTATATGAAAGCCCTTAGTCTACTGTCTGCTGTCAGTTGTCGAACAATTACGTAAGTCCCCTCGAAATACCAACAAAATCACATCGAGCCAACTGAGTCTATTCGCACTTAAGGAACCTTGGAGTTAAATGCATGATCTATCTCGCAATCTTAGCATGCAGGAAACTTTGTTCAAGAGAGGATAGAGTAGCCGTTGGGAAACTTTATTCTGTGCTGGTGCGGTCACAAAAACCACGTCAACAGGCAGTGGTAGGTTTATAGTGTTTTCAAGAAGTTCTGGAGACTCACCATATTTTAGATCTGTTAATTGCTTCTGAATCATCAAGGTGGTTCATGTGTAGATGGCTATTTTTAACAGTGGCCACATCTGACAATGGCTATTTCCAGGTGTTCTATTTCTGGGTAGTGGATTAGAGCCTAATTTAGTTCTTTTGTATTTTAGGTTTTATTTGCTTTAAGGTTGTTTTCTTTCCCCTTATCTTACAACTTGAGGATAGGTTTGCAACTTTGCTTTAAAGTGGTTCTTTTTAGGATATTTAATTAATATTCTATATCCCTAAAAGCTCTTTGTTGTACCTATAAATATGCACGTAAATTCTTAATGATAGTTGAAGTCAAGCTTAAGCTGCAGGGATTGTCATTCAAGAATTTAATTAGTTATTCTGGAAGGCTTTTGCAAGCGAATCATAGTAAAGAGTTGTGTTAAGCTTAGTATACACTTATCTTTTATCTTGGAAGTAACTTTATGTGTTTTTGAGTGGTTTACTTTACTTAGATCTTGCATCGTGATTTCATTTAGTAGATTAGTTTTGTAACTTTGTTTAATCGTTTTCCTATTGATGTGGATTTGATGGTCTCTGCTTTAGCCAGTAGTAAGCATTTGTGTGTCATATTGTTTTGTTACAAACTTTAAATATAAGATGCTTAATTTGTGAGGTAAGTACTTTCAGGTCTTGTGCATAACCTTCTGAGATCAAAAAGATAAGTCAGATTTACTTTCAGTCATTTCCTTTCATGCAAACTCTATTGATAAATTTGTATGGTGTACAAAATTGTAAACTTGTTCAAAGCTTTGACTCATAGGAGTACTTTCATATATCAAGGAGCTTCCCTTGTAATTTGGAGAGAGGTTTTATCTTGTATGCTATACCCTTTTGTGTTGTCTTGCGAGAGACAAATTAAAATGCTAACAAAAAGCAAAGACTATCAAATAGGTATTTCAATGCCTAGAAAAATTGCATAGCCGCATCCAGAAAAGCCTGCCAAAAATAGAGTATAAATTCTAAATTTTCTAGTTCTAATTTTCTAATTGCTATGCCTGTGCCTAGAATAATTGTTGAGCAATCAGTGTAAATTCTAACGCTCCTCCATGAAGAAGGTGTTCTTTATCAATCCCGACTTCTTTCTCAATATTTCAAACTTCCCTTTTCATAGGGGCTTTGTCGAAATTTCTGTAACTTGCTCATCTAAAGCAAAAACCTCTCCTACAGATCCCTTCAACGATTGAAGACTCTTGGGCATCATACCCACTGAAATAAATCAGCCACTTGGTTATAAACTATGTTGCAGGGTTTGTACCCACAGGCCTCGAACCCGGTTCGGGTGTGAACTTGGTACGGGTTCGCCTGTGGGTACGTGTTGGGTATGCACAGGGTGCGTGCCCAGCCCTGTGGGTTCTCCCGGGTGCGCGCAAGCGCGCACCCGGGAGAACCCATACCCAGCGCGAACCTGGCCCAATGGTGCGCGGACTCGGGGGTACCAGCCACGTACCCGGGCGTACTTGGGAGAACCCACGGCCCAACACTTAAAAAGTGGGCCCAAAGTCAAATAAAAAGCAATTTTTTTATTATTATTTTGCCTCTTAACCCTAAAACGACCCAATATGATGCCTTTCAACACTAAAACATTTCATTTTTACCTCTCATTTTGTTCTCTCCATATTTTCTCTCCATCTTAGCATTTTGAAGGGAGGTGATTGTATTCGAAGGAGATCGATCGTGGAGTGGCAAATAGCTTCTACAAAGGAGATTTAAGTGTTTAAGGTATGCATTTAAACCCTATTCTTTAATCTTTTGATGAATTTTTTTAAGTTTCTTAGTTTTTGATGGATTTTTTCAAGTTTGTGAAGAAGTTTTTCAAGTATATATATTTTTTTTCATTTTTTTTATAGATTGCAACAATGGCCAGTAGTCAAAGTTCAGTGGGTGGGGAGGGAAGCCAAAAGTTCAAAATTGATAAAGGATCTCCTTTATGGAGTCATACCACAAGAATTTCACAAATTCTTGGAGGTGGGGGGTTTGTTTGGAAGTGTAATTTTTGCAATACACAATATAATAGCTCCTATTACCGAGTGAAACTTCATTTTATGGGCCTTGGTGGTAAGGGATTAATATGTGTGAGGGCCCAGATAAGAAGGGGTTGTCTGCTATACAAATAGCAGCATTTATAAAAGAACAAGAAGATGTTGACAAATTGGTTGCAAGAGGAAAACAAAGTAGTTATAGTTCCGGAAAGAAATAAACAACAACATTACCCACTCAGATAGTTAGGCCCTCTAGACATCCCTTCTTGTTTATACCCTTTACGGAAGAAGAAGATGAAGAACCACAAACCACCACCCGCAAGAGAGGTCCATTAGAGAAGGCATTTAAAATGGAGGCAAGAGATATTGCTAAAGAAAAAATTGCACGTTGCCTCTATGCCAATGGTCTTCCATTCAACTTGGTGAGATCACCATATTGGCGGGACATGGTGTCAGCAATAAATAGTGCACCTCCTGGTTTCACAAGTCCTGGGTATGAAAAGGTGCGTACCACCTTATTGCAAAAAGAGAAGAAATCTATAGAGGCCCAACTAAAACCAATTAGAGATTCTTGGGTTGAAATAGGTGTATCTATTGTTTCCGATGGATGGAAAGATTGCAAAAACCGTCCATTGATTAATGTTATTGCAGTGTCCCCCAAGGGGGCAATGTTTTTGAGGGCGGTTGACTGTGAAGGGGAAGTGAAAGATGCAGAGTTCATTTCCAGGATTCTCATTGACTCCATAGAGATGGTGGGTAGTGAAAATGTTGTCCAAGTAATTACGGACAATGCAAAAGTTTGCAGGGCTGCAGGTGCTTTGGTAGAGGCTAGATATGAGCACATCTTTTGGACACCGTGCACCGTACACTCCCTCAATTTGGTGATGCAAGCAATTGGCAACCAAATAGAGTGGGTGAAAGAAATATACCAGGAGTCTGAGGAGATCCAGATGTTTGTGACAAACCACCATATGTCACAAGCAATTTTCAGAACTTTTTCAAGATTGGAATTGTTGAAGGTAAATTTAATTTATTTAGTTTCATTTATCATTTATGTCATGTTTTACATAATTGAATAAAATAATTTTTTGCATTATTTACATATTTTAAATGTGTTATTAACTTACTATTAACATGTTCTTAGGTTGCCGAGACCCGGTTTGCATCTCACACAATTGTTCTGAGACGACTTGTGAAGGTGAAAGATGCATTGAGTCAAATGGTTATTAGCAACCAATGGGGTATATGGAAGCAATCAAATTCAGAGAGGGCCCAAAAGGTCAAGGCATTGATCTTGCATGACGATTGGTGGGATCGTGTGAATTATGTATTGGAGTTCACCGAACCTATCATGTCTATGCTTCGGTTTGCTGATACAGATGAACCATGCTTGGGGGATGTCTATGATAGCATGGACACAATGTTGGAAAAAATAAAAATAGAAATACAAAAAAGAGAGAATGATCCTGAAGACACCTTTTACAAAAGGGTGGAAGCAATTGTTCTTCATCGTTGGAACAAGATGACAACTCCATTGCACCTCCTTGCATATGCCCTATCTCCGAGGTACTATACCACTGAAGTACTTTCTATCCCAGGGAGAATACCGCCATATAGAGATTCTGAAGTTGCTAATGGGTATAAGACGGCATTTAGTAGAATGTTCAGTGATCCAGAAGTGCATACAAGTGTCATGAGAGAATTTGGAATGTTTATCTTAGGAAAATCAAAAAATCATACCTCTTATGTTGCTAGAGACCAATACAAAATGGATGCTCTTACATGGTGGTACCTCCATGGTCAAGATTATATGTACCTCCAACCTCTTACAATCAAGATCCTCTCACAAGTAAGTTTTTTTTTTTTGCCACTTGTATTGTAAAATTTAACACTTAACATTCTTGAATTTATCTTGCATTTTTTATTTTTAATTTTGTTGGTTTTCTCTCCAGGTTGCAAGCTCTTCTGCCGCTGAACGGAATTGGAGTACATACTCCTTTATCCACTCAGTGAAGCGTAACCGGTTGGCTGCAAAAAGAGCTGAAGACTTAGTGTATATTCATTCCAATTTGCGTCTTCTGTCACGTAAGGATCCTCAATACAGCAGGGGGCAGCGAGGCTTTGGGATGTAGCACCCGAGTCTACTGACTTGGATGCAACCATTCAGGATCTTGCTAGAGCCACTATGGATGATGTGGGTGATATTGATGACATATCACATGGTGTTGGATCCACTTTGGGTTCAAATGATGATGATTTTGAAGTTCAAACCGCTCAAAATCCAAGTCACGATGATTCTGACAATCCTTTTGATGATTGATGAGCACTTGAACAATGAACATTGAATCATGTTTCAATGTTTCATGAACTACATTTTGTAATTCAGTAATTTTATTTGAATATTTTTCAACTATCAATTGGCATTTGGCATTGATCAATGATCAAGTATCATACTATGAAATGATTTAGTTTTACAATTCTCTATATTTCTCTTATTTTTTTGTATATATAATACATATATATATATTTATAATATATTAATATATATATATATATATACACACGTACCCAAACCCCTAAAAATTTTTGCCCGTACCCACGTACCGGGTTCTCGTACCCGAACCCGTCCCCGAACCCGAACCGGTAACTTAGGTTATAAATCAATGTTTCAATTGCTGGGAGATCTTGGGCATCATACCCAACCACCTATCAGAGACCCTTGTGCCTCTGACAAGTACAGATCAGCTTCAATCATTGAAACTTGGGCAGCACAACAGCTGAAACCCTCTGACAACTCCCTTTCACAGGCAGCAGCTGTTTCCATCCACATAAACCTTGGGAGATTCTCCATTGTGATACCCTGTGAAAATTCTGCATATGCTATGCTGATTCTGCACTCTAGGGTTTGAATATAATTGATGAATCTTGACCTTCAATCAGACCTGCAGTTGGAGTGCCTTAACTTGAATACATTGAAAATTGAAAGTACAAAAACCTAAATTAATAAGTTGAAATCAGAATAAGTCTGCAATCTAGATTTTTATTATTATTCTGGAAAATCACGCAGCACTTCTCTACAGTTTGGATTACTATAAAATGGTGATGCCAAGGGTTAATAAATAACCCACGAACTAGGTGCACACAATTTGCTTAAAAAATATCTGGCTGCCCCAGAACAAAATATTAGAAACAACTTAAAACAGGTATTGTAGCCCTAAAAATAAGACAAAAAGCTCCTAAAGTAAAAAACAACTTTATTCACTGAAATAAATGCCTAATGATAAACAGAACTTGCACTTATCAATAGGACCAAATTAAAGACTATCAATAGGTGTTTCAACAACCAGAAAAGCTGCATCGCTGCACCCAAAAAGTGTGTTAAAAATAGAGTTTAAATTCTGATTTTCTAACTGGTGTGCCTATGCCCTGGACAGCTGCGGAGCAACCAGCAGAAAGTTAACATTGTGAATTAATCTCTCAACATAATTTTTGCCGTTAATTTATATATCTTGTTTCTTGATTTCTGTTGTTTTCAAACACTAACTTAAGTGTAGCCTGTATTTGTTGGTTCCTTTCACCATATCAAGAATAAATTAGATCTCTAGTCAAAGTATCCTCCTCTTGATAGTAGCTTGATTTCTGGTGACTGAGTCGATATCTAATCTTTTTATATTTTTTGTGTGGTACAAATATCAGGGAAATGATGAGCTGTATTCAAAATTTCCTCCTGGGATTCTATAGAGTTATATAGTATTTTAAACTGCTTTCATTATAGTGCTAGTCGTTATTTTCCATGTTAATACTCATTGTAGTCCACAATCATTTTAATTTTTTTTTACTATAGTTACTCTTTTTTCTTTTCTTGTGCCACTCAAATTTGAGCTGGGGAGATCTAGTAAAGCTTATGATTTGTGCTGCAGGATTTCCAATGAATAAGCCAGTGGGAGGTGGTGTGGGGGGTGCAGGTATTGGAATAGGTGCAAGAGGTATTTCTGGTCCCACTGCTGCAGCTGCTCAAGCTGCAGCTCAGAAGCAGAAAAGTCTCACGCAACGGGCAGATACAGACATAAATACTATTCTGGATAACTTTTCTCACCTTATTAAAGCTGCAAGGGTAAGATGCTTTCTATAATTCCCATTTATAATTTCTGCTGTTGTGCTAAAATTTCATATCCAGAGGGCTGCAAAATCAAGGAATCATAATACCAAGTGTCTAATTCAACCTTAAAATTAGCAGATGGAGTTATATATTTATTCTTTTTCTATCATATATTGTAGTTGACCTAAGCGTGAGGCCTTCTAAATTTTTTGGCATCAAATTTATAGTCAGAATACATCAGGTTTAAATAAACAGATTTGGCACCAGTTTAAATAGTCAGATTTAGTAAATGACCTGTATCACTTACCTGTAAAGATGATGTGCTTGCTTGCCATAGCTAGTATCATGGTGGTTTAGGATTTAGGAGTTGCATCATTTTAGTCTTCAAATCCTCATCATCTTGAGACAATTTAGTGTTTACAGTTTACACTGCATGGAAAAGCCAGCTTCCATCTCATCTCGATGTCCTGGTGGTATCCAATCATGAGTGTGCAGTTGCTACTAGCCATGTAATTTTTGTATGTTTTTCTGTTATTTGTTGGTTTTCTTTGCTACTTGCCATCTTAATCTACTTTTCCTTTCCTCTTCCTTGTGCTTTTGGCTGGGTCCTTTCTTTCTCATGATTGTATTGCATTATATGGTGTTATTTACTAACATTTGTAGGGACTTTCCTCTTGTTAGGCTCTTTTGCTTCCTAGTTGTAGTCTTTAATACTTGCATTATATGGCTTTATTTATTAATGTTTGTTGGGTTGTTACTTTCTTTTGCTTTTTAGTTGTAGACTTGAATGGTTTAATTTGGTTGCTGCAGTTTTAGCACTTCTGACCCTCTTGTAACTTGCTGTAATCCCAAGTCCCATTGATCACCTTAGGTCATTTGTGGGTTCTTCATTTCTAGTCATTGTGTTAACACGAGCTTTCATTCTGTCTTGTGCCTTGTATTGTTGAAAACTAGTGAGTTCTCTGCATAATTCCTTCTTTTCTTCGTGGCCTGCTAACAAAAAATAAATTGCAGTCTTAGGACAAGCTATCTTACATGTGCTATATTAGATCTTACTATCATCCACATGTTTGCCCTCTTTCTAGCTCCAATTTGCGCTTTCATCATTGGTCAAATGTTACAATAAAATGGATCCCATCAGAGGATAAACCCAAAGTGCTGGTGATGTGAACGTAATTTGGAGCATTGCTACAGATCTTATCCTGTCTGCATATCATTGTCATCAAGGCAGCATGCAACTTCCAACATTGCCACATGGCATAGGAACCTTGCAAGTGCAACAAAGAAGACAACCCATCAGCAAGAAACACATATGTGATTTATAAATCAAGTCAAAAGGAATGAGACTACTATACATATGTGGTATAGGTGCCTGGCCCTGTCATTTTGGTGGCTAATGTGAATGACTAGATAATGAAATTACAATTTCCCAAAGCCGCCATCTCAATCCTATTGCACTCACGTGTGTGAGCTCTTAATCCTTACGACCTCAACTGTCACCATTTTTTAAAAATTGTGACTATTTTGAATTTCCCTTGCTGAACGATCATTTGAAAACACTTTGTCACAAGAGCTATTGGCAGCCTAAGGAAATAGAGCTTTCAGCCTAAGTTGCTGAATCAGGTATGTGGACGGGTAGGGGTACAATATGCTGGTATGACAGATTTTTTTTTGGGGGGTTGGGTATGTTTTGGGTATGGCTGTACAAAAGTATAATATATAATATATATAGGTATGTGGGTACAATACGTTGGTACGACAGTTTTTGGGGTTGAGTATGTTTTGGGTATGTCCGTACAATATATATATATATATATGCAGCCTAAAAACAAAATTAAGTTTAGAATGCCATATACCAATGCATATGCTAAACAAAACCACAACAAATTTCAAATTTTGAAACATAATATACTAATTTAAATCTAGTTTTTTATATCAGAAGGATCAAACTTGAATGTCATGATAGATAATCATTGTTTAACATTTAAATGATACAAATAGTAATCAATTCACTAATTTGCATCGTATGGGTCATCATCAAGATCAAGATCATCATCAACATTAACATTAGATGATGGAACCCCACTGGCACTTGCATTAAAAGTATGCTGGCTACTTGACTCCTAAAAACTAAAGATTGTGCAGCAAAAGAAAGATCTAGGTGTCATAACCCCCAAAATTATGACTGACAACATTAGAAAAATTGTTATTAATTTACCCGCATAATACAATCTATTTCTTGGCTATAATTAAATAATGAAAGATTGAATAAATAATTAAAAGATTGAAATATTTTTATTGCCTTGAGGGACGATTTTATGAGATTATAACAATAACAAACTTAATTCTTAATTTGGTAAGCGGCCTTAATAAATCACTCTTTGTTTTGAGCGGGCCTTGCAAAGAGTCGTGATTATGAAGAAAGGATGTGTCCTCTCCAAGCGATAAACAAACAACAAAAGACGTGTCCCTCCAGGCCTTTAAAGAGCAGGTCTTTGATCCAACATGAATATAATCATTGTATCTAAGAAGGAGGCCAGATTGGCTCAGAAAGAATCAGGAAAAGAGATCATACGCGGCAGAGAGGAGACTTACCCATCACAGAGAACACGTGGAAAGACAGTACAGGTGCCGACCAAGAGGTAAGTACCCTCAATCATGATTATTTTGGAAGGAGCATGAAAACAATGCGATTTCTATGACAGGGATACGGTAAAATGACAAAACCGATATCTTCTTCACTATTCAATGAAAACTACACACACTCGAATCTGTGCTAAACTATGAATTGATTGTGATAAGTGTATGCATATTAATAACACACCGAAACACAGTAGATATAAATATATGTGTATCATCAGATCAAAAATCATATTGATAGCAATGAATGTTTATAAACACTCTTATCTGTAGCTCCAATTTAAGACAATATGAAATAGGAATGGAAAGAGACACTAATGGTTACAACTGGTAAACAATAAATAGATGTATGTCAAATTATTAAAGACTTCTAAACCAAGTAAGACAATTTGAAGATTAATGAATACAATGTGTCAATAACACAATAATGTTGCGTGCCGCAATTATTGTGTCTTATTAAGCGATGATGACTTTACTACTATGAGAATAGACTTCGGGCCAAAATTCCTTTTCGCTAGCACTCAATAAGGATAGGGAGTGTGTGGAGGGAAAGGTTGGTAAATCGGTCCATTGATGGACGGTCCCAAGATAGGTAGGAAACCTTGAGGGAGTCCAATTAGAGACCGTGCACGTGCCCTTGGCACAGTAAATCTACCATCCAAAGAGGTTAGGAAAGAGGAAACAAGGCGAAGATCTATTCCGATCAAGAGTAATAAGTCATATCTAAGCATGTTAGTTTATGTCCTAGATGATAATGCATTGATTTGTCTTATTCTTGAAATGTGCAATCTGAAATGATCTAATCATTAACAAGAGATTATGTGCTTTATTGATATTACATGAGGTATGCAGGTCTTCAAGGCAATTTACATAAATAAAATAATGTGTTGGTAAAATAAATTATATGTCCTAACTTGTGCTTTTATGTTCTTAGGCTAAGTTTAACAAGGGGACATTACACCAGGTCAATTTGCTCTGGTTCTACATCCCACAACTTTGCTGCCCCTTCCTTGTACACATCATCTCTGTGAGTAAGAAGATGCAAGTTGGAATGAACAAAAACTAGCTCTACTTTGCTTGATGCCAATCAATTGTGCTTCATTGAGTGGATGGAGTATGTACTCCAATTCCGCTCAGCTAAAGAAGAACTAGCAACCTATTGAAGCAAAGGGATCTCTCATTAAAGTTGTTAAATTAAGAATTTTGTAAATCAAACTTCAAATTTGAAAATAATGCATTTTAAATGATAAAAGTTAAAACCAAATTTAGAGTGGTAAAAATTCAAAACTTACGTGAGATAAGATTTTTATTGCAAGAACTTGAAGGTGTGGCAATTTGTGGCCATTGAGGTACTGCCAAGGGTGAACATCCTTCCTATATTTGTCACAGAGAGTAGAAGCACTTTGACCACGAGAGGTAACAAAATTAGCAAATTTGGTTGTAACTGCATCTTCCATATCAGGATCAGTGAAGAGTTTAGTAAGAGCTTTCCTAAACCCTTTGTTGACTTCTATATCACGGTATGGTGGCACTCTTGTTAGTATAGTAAGGACCTCTTCACTATAATGTTTGGGAGTCAAAGCAAAGGCAAGAAGATTGAGTGGGGTGGTCATTTTGTTCCACCGCTAAACACAATTTGACTACACTTCTTTGAAGAAGGTTTTCAAGATCTTGTTCTTTTGCATTTATGAAGTGGGGTGGTCATTTTGTTCCACCGCTAAACACAATTTGTTTGCACCTCTTTGAAGAAGGTTTTCAAGATCTCACTCTTTTACATTTATGATGGATTTCATCTTCTCAAGCATTGAGTCGATGCCATCATAAACCTCCCCCAAGAATGGCTTATCCATGTCAGTAAAGCATATCATACTCATGATGGGCTCGGTGAAACTAAGAAGATATTCCGCCTGATCCCACCAAGTGTCATCTAGAATCTTTTGTTTTACATTTGCTGCCCTCTCAATGTTTGATTGCCTCCGTATAGACCATGATTGGCTAATGACCATACCAAAAAGCGCCTTTCGCACCTTCACAAGTCATCTCAAGACAATTGTGTTGGATGCAAATCTAGTCTCAACCACTTATTTGAAAATAAAAATTAAATAATTAAAATCAATGAAAAATGTATTATATATTTTAAAATAAATTACTTAAGTAAAACATAAAATCAAAAAATTGCATTGTTTGAAGTTTGAGTTGCCTTTAGTAGCTCTAGTTGTGAGAATGATCTAAAAATAGCTTTCGACATGTGGTGATTTGTTATGAACATTTGGATCTCTTTAGCTTCAACATAGACTTGTTTGATCCAATCTATTTTTGTACCCAACTTCCATAGCATAAGGTTGAGGGAATGCATGACACAAGGTGTCCAAAATATATGTGAGAATCGTGTCTCAACTAACATACCAACAACTCTACAATTCTTCGCATTGCCCATTATAACTTGGACACATTTTGAGGATACACTTCATTAATGCCCTGTATAAAGATGTCAGCAATAAATTGTGCATCGTTCACTTGCCCCTCACAATCCACAACTTTTAGAATCATTGCCCCTTTAGGGCACATTGCAATCAGATTAATTAATGGTCTATTTTTTGCATCCTTCTTCCATCCGTCAGAAATAATAGACGCACCCGTTTCTTTCCATGAGGCCTTTATGGGAGATAATGAATCTTCTATATGTTTGACCTCCCTTGATAATAAAGTGCTACACATCTTCTCGTAACTTGGGCTTGTGTACCCCTTTGGAGCTTCATTTATTATTCTTACCATGTCTTTCCAATAGTTTGATTGAACAATGTTGAAAGACAAACCATTTGCATAGAGGCATCTTGCAATGGTTTGGGCAGCAATATCTCTGGCATCAATATTAAATGCCCTCTCCAATGGTCCCTTTGCTCTCTTAAGAATAGTAGCCTCATTTTCATTTCTACTCAAAAAAGGATGGCTTTCTACTACAATATCTAGTCAACACTATGTGTGTGAGATGAAGTGTAATGTCCCTAAATTTTATAAGTCAAGATTGTATGTAAATAATTAATTTAATGTTGTCGGAAAAAAAGCTAAATTAAGAAACACAAATTAATTATTTAAGTGGAGCAAAAGTAACTCAAGTTAGAAAAGTTAAATTAAATAAAGTTACTCTTGAATTTCAAAATAAGAAATTAATTAAAATTAAAAGATGGAGAAAAGATGATAAGTCAGGAAGATGAGGAGTTACGAAGTGGAGAAGAATAAAAGTGGTGGGAGAGCATTTTGTAGCTAGGTTGGATTTTGGATTTTGGAATAGGTTCTTGTTGGTGAATGTAGTTCACAACCTTTTTGAGGTCGGGAGCCCTCTGAAAGAAGATTGGCTTCGGTAGTGAAAGAACTGCCTTGGCTGATAGCTAGAGAAGACATTCAGTTTTCTCACTTGGATTTAATCATTTGATTTCTTGAAGAAACATGTGAAGGGGTTTAAGTTTGAAGGCCAAATTGTTTACATCAGAGGTTTGAATTGAATTTGTTTTCATGATTGAGCTATTTCAAGGGAAAAGTATAAGGATAATCTTAATTTATTGGTTGGATTCAGCTTCACATTTCCAAAGCTCTGATATTAGGACCAATTCAGTAATAATCTTAAGTCGTGGTGAAAAAAAGATTCATCATATTCATTTCTGAAGTACTCTTGATAAGTTGCCAGATTTATTAAGATTTAGAGTTAGAGTGGGATAATGGAATGCATAAAATTCTAATGTAATAATTCCTATAGGAGCGTTGATGATTTAAAAAAAAAAAAAAAAAGAGCTGTAGTCAATGAAATGGGCATCGGATCAATTGATGGTTAACTTGGTGATTATTGGGCTTTCCAAAGATTTATTTGGACGAATCTTTTTTTAGCTGTGGCTTCCAATATTGGACGAAATTTGACATGAGTTAAATTTTTAATGTCTCATGACTTGTGGGTGTTCCTATGCGAGTCTGAGAATTAATGTATAAGTTGATACTGATGAAATCTTGGTCCTCTCCCTAAGATGCTACACATAGATATAGGAGACTAAAGGATGTCGTGCATCTCAAAAAAAAAGTAACAGAGGCCGTATGAGCGAAGTCAGATGTTTTAGGTAGAGTTGACAAAAGACTTAAGGTTAATGTAATGTCCCCTTATTAAACTCAGGCTAACTTGTCTTAGAAACAAAATTTTCCCAAGTTATGAACAAATATTTGTATTTACCAACACTTAATTTTTGTACATGTAATTTTCTTTAAGGACCTGCAGACATCATGCATTATCAATAAATACACATAGTTCCTTGTTCAAGACTAAATTAGACCATTTTAGATTGAACATTTTTAGAATAAGATAAATGCATTATCTAGTGCATAAAATACATCATAATCTGATATGACTTATTACTCTTGATCGGAATAGATCTTCACCTTTTTCCTCTTTCCTAAACCTCATTGGCGGGTGGAAGAATTATTGTGCCAAGGGCGCGTGAATGGTCTCCACGTGGACTCCCTCAAGGTTTCCTACCCATCTTGGGACCATCCATCAATTGACCGAATTACCAGCCTTTCCCTTCACAAACTTACTATCCTTAGTGGGTACTAGCGAAAGGGAATTTTGGCTTGAAGTCTATTCTCATAGTAAAGTCATCATAGCTTAATAAGACACAATAATTGTTGTAAGCAACATTGTTGTGGCTTGACGAATAACATCCATTAATTTGCATATTGTCTTACATTGTATAGTAGACTTAATAAGTTGACATATATGTTTATTGATTTCAAAACGTATCAATTAGTCTCTTTATACAATCACAATTCATATTGTAGTAAATCAGATTCACATATAAGGGAGTTCATAAATATTCCTTGATATGGTTTCTAAGCTATTACAAATTTGTTATTACACAGTATTCTTTTGTTGGAGAATTCAAATTACTTCTAGAATATGCAAGTTGACAAATTGGTGAGGTTACTTACCTCTGTGTGGCGCACTTAATCTGAGTTTCTTCAAAACACAATTTCTGCTATCAATCTCTGAATGATGTAATCTAGAACCTTCCAGACGTATTCTTTTATTAGCCGATCAAACTTCCTTCTGGGATACGATGATGATTCTTGATTCTTTTTTGTTCATTCCCTTATGCTCTGACTCGAGCGCTTTTTAAAGACCTGAAGGGATGTGTTCTTTCTGTTGCTGGCCGATTGGTGGAGTCACCACCTTCCCAAACATCGTGTCTCAAAGGCCGATCCATGCCCGATTGTGACCAAGACAGAAATCGCTTAAATAAACTTTAAATTAAGTTTGTTATTATATTAAATATAAATTTATAAGATCGCTTTATAAAGATAACAAGAAAAGTATTTTAATTTCTCATAATTCGATCATATTCATTATTCAAGAAATAGTTTATCTAGGGCTTATGCTAGTGATCATCGATTATAAGAACAATTTTTCTTCATTCGTAATTTGAGTGTTATGACTGTTAACCATTAAGTTCAAACTCATCCAAATTTTACAAGGAATTGCGACTTCACTAAGGAGTCGAGTCGCTCATAAAATTTCCACCAAGTTTAATCTGTCAAAACAAATTGCCGTAAAACACAAGGAGAGGCGACGTTTCATATTCAGGGGTTGTGGAAACAATAAGGAGGCTTCAATTTAAAATATCTGAGAATTTTAATAAGATTGCCGCTGCTAGAAAGGATTATGCTTAGACATATTGTATTGACAATTGGAGCAAAATTTGATGACTAAGCTACTACCCTGGTTCCAACACATCATCAGGTGACTATTCAAAGGAAGGTATTGCTCATGATATGCCACGCATTAAGGGAGACAAAATCCGCTTGGTGCCGTTCCTTGCTATCCAAAAGGGACAAAGGCTTGGTTTGGATTAAAGAGTCGTGTTAGAATACAAAACACTAAGGGAGGTTAGACTATTATGGGATGTCGTAGTCTCAGAATCATGATGTATAATAGGAGTGCAAAGCAGATTCTAACTCACGCCACTTGTTATTCAAAGCAGAGGAATATCATTTGAACAATCAGGCATAATTAGTGGAGATTATAAAATCGATGGGCCTGTAGATGACTCAACAGTCCATTCATGTTTGGAGTTGAGTGTATTGAACCGATGGAGCATATTCAAACAAATTCAACATGCTATGCTATGTCCCAGGTTAGGCAAGATAATACTTTGTAAATTCAAATCTAAATAAAGTCTTTATCTCTTTATTCATCGAAAGTATAGTTTGGCAATTCCTTGAGTATTACACCTTGAAAAGAAGGAAAGTGTTCTATTGGTGGATACTGGAAATTAGTTAGTAGCTGAATGATTTAAGAGTGTGCTAGTTAATCTTAATTGTCAACAGCTTAAACATTTCTTGAGTTGATTTAAGCCAGCTCTTACATTGAGTTATATAAGACTATGCAGTTGCTTGAAATGGGTGATACTATGTAGGAAAGAATATAGAACACTACATATGTAAACTCAGAATGAAAATCATACAGCCATCTTATCAAATCAATTGCAATTCAGTGGTAGCTGTATAATCAACATTAAGACTAATTGTTTGACGAAATGCCTGAAGAGCTGAATTGTTAACAATCGAAAAAATTTATATTTGCATTTGGGGTAGCTCACTACAGTGGTATTGGAGTACAAAAAAATTTCTGCAGCCTGTTGGGTAATTTAGAGTTGAGTTTCAGTCTGAAACATGGCAGTCAAAGATAGATAATGGTTAGTGATATTACTTCACGAATCAAGTAATAAACTTAGTAATCTATCTCAATCGAAGAATGATGCTTTGGCCACATTGAAAAGTGTAGAAGAATGTTTGATCCTTGTTGAGCAGTCACTTTCAAATCAGTTGCAAATAGCTCTTGTTCCTATAGTGACTTCTTTGGGTCAGTACAAGTGGTTGAGACATACAAATGATGAGGTAAGATTGTTGGCTACTGTTTGTTTGAGTGAGATCTTAAAAATATTGGCACCTGAAGTTCCTTATGATGATGACATAGTGAAAGAGGTAATCAAATTGATGGTGGATAGTTCCCAAGATTTGGATGATGTTAAAAGTTCTCAATTTTCTAGAAAGGTGTTCATACTTGAAACATTTGCAAAACTCAGATTTATAAACATCATGTTAGATTTGGGACTTGATGTTTTGGTTCACCAAATGTTCCATTATTTCCTTGCCACAATTAGAAAATATCATACCGATAATGTTATTGCAGCGATGCAAACAATTATGATTTTGGTTATTAATGAAAGTGATGTTATCTTTCAGCGCATTCTATCTATGTTATTGGCAGTTTTGAAGCAAAAATAGGTTACTCCTACTGCTGCATATAGATTGGTTTACAAAGTTTTCAAACAATGTGAGAGGAAGCTGAAACCATTCATAAATAATGAGGAGTTTATAACAGAACATTCAAAAGGGAAAGGTACCTTGACATATGAGGAACAAGTGGATGAAAAAGAAATTAAGGTAGTGGACGAATTACCTTCTGAACATAGTCCAAAATGTGAATTATGCCATAAGGATGTAGCCGATATTGAGTGTCATGAATTTGAGGAAGACACAAAGGAAGTTGTTCCTAGTGGATACAAGACTGATCTCTCTTTGCTTGAAGCCAATTTGAAGCAAAGAGCTAGTGATCTTGAGAGTACCTTTGGTGAGATGAGTCGAAAAATACAACAAATGCGTGACAGTTTGAGGGGCATGGCTGATATAATTTTTGATTTCTTCTTACCCCATAGCAACACTTCATCATCCCAACCAGGTCATGAATTTGAAGACAAATCAGAAAAATTGTTACATGAAGTTGAGATTGATTGTTGCAATCATCCCAACCAGGTCATGAATTTGAAGACAAATCAGAAACAGATGAGAGTTACTGAAGGTATGATTGTTGCAGCTTTATCTCGTTTTGATCATACCATAATATCATTGAGGATCTCTTTTGGAAGGCCCAAATTGAGAAGAGGCAAAAAGGTATTGAAGGAGGAACTTCTCTTGCAGACTTAGAGGTAATCAAAGAAAATTTGAGGACTTTGAAATCTGATTTTTTGAGCTTACTTTTGGATAGAGATTGTTCCATTAAACTTGCAAAAGATAGTTTGATTGCATTGAAAAGAAAGAAGCAAGAGGCAGATAAGCTCACCCTTGAGCTTACATCTACTAAGGAGTGTTCGGAGAGTAGTCAAATGGCTCTTCAAGAGGCTGAAACTCAGTTAGTTGATGCAAAACAATCTTTGGAACAAGAAATTCGGAATGAGGTTAGAAAAATCAAGCAAGCACTAGATAAGTTTGATGGGCTTTATATTGATACTGATTTAGAACAAACTTCCAAGTTGAAAAACACAGTTTTGGAACATCAAGATGAACAACTGAATGAAGTGAATAGAAACTCTTTTCGGATTTTTGATAATCCTCCTTTTGAGTGGGATGCAAATTCCACAATGGATAATCCACTCTTTGTGCTGGGAAATGAAACAACTTTTGATTCTAATGATATGGTTGAAGATGAACACAAGATATGGGATCCCGGAAAAACTAAAGATTGGGTTGATGAAATGGGCCTTAGGCAAAATTTCAGATTTGAAGCTGTTGTTCACTTCCCTATCAGCCAACACGTGATTTTTGTTGCTTGCAATCAGATGGTTTGGTCTTCGTTTCTAGTCAATGAATGGAGTATTTATCAGTAGAGGTTTAATGTTGATGATAACCTTTTCATTGGGGAAGCCTCTTCAATCAATCTATGGCTCACAATACTTATGCATATAGGAAATGCTTTTCATTGTAGTTGCTGCTCCAATATCATAAATCTGATTTTTACAGAATTGACTAATGAATTGATCAAAATTTAGCTCTTGCAGATTTTGTGGCAGCAAAATGTGGACAGATTTTTAGATATGACTCGCCTATTTCTAATTTCCACATTGTTGAGTAATGTTTATGGCAATTCTTTCAGTTTATTGGCCTATGCTTTTCTTGTTGATGCATTGTTGATTACAGCTATTTGTGTAATGTGGTGTGCATGGGAAAGATATTTGGGCAATTGGCTAGAGAATTCTCATGGTATAGACTTTAATTTTCAAAGGGAATTCAGTTTGGGAACAGAGGTTGATTGTTCTACAGGGTCATAAGAGAGGCGAGTTCAAAGTTGGTATGATGAGCTGATGAATTTTATTAGAGTGGCGCAACGACAACTTGGTGGCTACTTCTAGAGATCGGTTTGGGATCCTGGAATCACAGTTGGTTCAAGTGGTTTTGTGGTTGTGTTGACATTGTTTGAGGACAAGCAATATTTGAGAAGGGCAGATTGTAATGTTCCCAAATTTTATAAGTTAGCATTGTATGTAAATAATTAATTTAATGTTGTCGGTAAAAAAATTAAATTAAGAAAGACAACTTAAATTAATTATTTAAGTGGAGCAAAAGTAACTCAAGTTAGAAAAGTTAAATTAAATAAATTTACTTTTGAATTTCAAAATAAGAAACTAATTAAAAAAGATGGAAAAAAGATGAGAAGTTAGGAAGACGAGGAGTTATGAAGTGGAGAAGAATAAAAGTGGTGGGAGAGCATTTTGCAGCTAGGCTAGATTTTGGATTTTGCAACAGGTTCTTGTTGGTGAACGTAGTTCACAGCTTTTTTGAGGTTGGGAGCCCTTGAAAGAAGATTGGCTTCGGTAGTGAAACCCTGGCTGATAGTTGGAGAAGACATTCAGTTTTCTCGCTTGGATTTAATCGTTTGATTTCTTGAAGGAACTTGTGAAGGGGTTTAAGTTTGAAGGCCAAATTGTTTACATCAGAGGTTTGAATTGGATTTGTTTTCATGATTGAGTTTTTTCGAGGGAAAAAGTTAGTATAAGGATAATCTTAATTTATTGGTTGGATTCAACTTCACATTTCCAAAACTTTGATATTAGAACCAATTCAGTAATAATCTTAAGTCGTGGTGAAAAAAAGATTCTTCATATTCATTTCTGAAGTACTTTTGATAAGGTGCTAGATTTATTAAGATTGAGAGTCAGAGTGGGATAATGGAACACATAAAATTCTAATGTAATAATTCCTATAGGAGCGTTGATGATTTTTTTTGTTTTAAAAAGTAGCTGTAGTCTATGAAATGGGCATCGAATCCATTGATGGTTAATTTGGTGATTATCGAGCTTTCCAAAGATTTATTTGGACGACTTTGTTTTTAGCCGTGGCTTCCAATATTGAACGAAATTTGACATGAGTTAAATTTTTAATGTCTCTTGACTTGTGGGTGTTCCTATGCGAGTCTAAGAATTAATGTATAAGTTGATACTGGTGAAATCTTGGTCCTCTCCCTAAGACGCTACACACAGATATAGGAGACTAAAGGATGTTGTGCATCTCAAAACAAAAGTAACAGAGGTTGTATGAGCGAAATTAGATGTTTTAGGCGGAGTTGACAAAGGACTTAAGGTTAACCATTAAGTACAAACTCATTCAGATTTTCCAATGAATCGCGACTTCACTAAGGAGTCGAGTAGCTCATAAAATTTCCACCAAGTTTAATCTGTCAAAAAAAATTGCCGTAAAACACAAGGAGAGGCGACGTTTCATATTCAGGGGTCGTGGAAACAATAAGGAGGCTTCAATTTAAAATATCTAAGAATTTTAACAAGATTGCCGCTACTGGAAAGGATTACGCTTAAACATATTGTATTGACAAATGGAGCAATTTGATGACTAAGTTGCTACCTTGGTTCCAACACATCATCAGGTGACTATTCAAAGGAAGGTATTGCTCATGATATGCCATGCATTAAGGGATACAAAATCCGCTTGGTACCATTCCTTGCTATCTAAAAGGGACAAAGGCTTGGTTGTGTCATAAGATAGAACTTGCATTTGGATTAAAGAGCTGTGTCAAAATACAAAACACTAAGGGAGGTCAGACTATTATGGGATGTCGCAGTCTCAGAATCATGACATATAATAGGAGTGTAGAGCAGATTCTAACTCACGCCACCTGTTATTCAAAGAAAAGGAATATCATTTGAACAATCGGGCATAATTAGTGGAGATTATAAAATTGATGGGCTTGTAGATGACTCAACAGTCCATACATGTTTGGAGTTGAGCGTATTGAACCAATGAAGCATATTCAAACAAATTCAACATGCTGTGCTATGTCCCAGGTTAGGCGAGACAATATTTTGTAAATTCAAATCTAAATAAAGTCTTTATCTCTCTATTCATTGAAAGTATAGTTTGGCAATTCCCTGAGTATTACACCTTGAAAAGAAGGAAAGTGTTCTATCGATGGATACTAGAAATTAGTTAGTAGCTGAATGATTTAAGAGTGTGCTAGTTAATCTTAATTGTCAACATCTTAACCATTTCTTGAGTTGATTTAAGCCAGCTCTTACATTGAGTTATATAAGCATATGTGGTTGCTTGAAATGGGTGATACTATGTAGGAAAGAATATGGAACACTATGTATGTAAACTCAGAATGAAAATCATACAGCCATCTTATCAAATCAATTGCAATTCGATGGTGCTGTATAATCAACATTAAGACTAATTGTTTGACGAAATGCTTGAAGAGCTGAATTGTTAACAATTGAAAATTTCATATCTGCATTTGGGGTAGCTCACTACATGAAGAAGTAGGTGGCCTCCATGAGCCCCTTCCTATACTCTATGGATGCCCCATTCTATTTTCAACCCCTGCATTTGCTTCCTCTTGCTCCTCAATATGTTCTATTATTTTATAAGGTGGTATAGATACACCATGTTTTCTTGGACAAGCTTTGATTCCCTTCCTAGGTATTGCACACAAATTCCCTTTCACCCGACTATAGGAACTTCAATATCTCTTATCACACCACGACATATCCAAACATATGTTTCCCTACCTGGGACTTGCTCTACCATTTCTACATGCCTCCATAGCGGTGAAGCTGGGTCAATGTTGAATGAGGATTTTCCAATATAATCAAAACTAACCGCCATGGAATTTTTGGTATTGTTTCTCTATATGCAATGGACCGAAATTTGAGAAATAAGTTAAACTTAAATAATCTACATAACATCGAAATGACTAAAGTTAAATCTTATATATTTTTATGTTTATTATTTAGCGTTGATATTTAAATATATTATTTAATTTTTAACAAATTTATTAGACTACTAGTATTTAAAATTTTAATCATATTATTATTATTATAATTTGTATTTATATTATTAACATTGTAAAAAATAATATTAAATAATGATATTAAATTAAAAATAATTCATTTTTAATATTATCAATACTATAAGTGTATATATATATATACATATTGATAGATAAGTACTGTTGTAGGGGCAGCTCCCTTCCATTGATATCAAAACAAAAGATTACATTGCTATTGGAACCCATTATGGGTTTCTCATATGCATCAGATGCATCATGCCCTCCCCAAACATGCTAATCCTTTCAATCTGTGGAGGGGAGAACAAATCACCATTTTGGCTTACATAATAGGTAAATGTGTGGAGGTTCTCATTGATAATAATTCCAAGGCCTTGACAAAGACCTTTTTCTTTCCCACTGCAACTACGTCAATGATGCCAGTTAGAGATCCATACGGAGGATGTTTGTGTTGAACACACAAGTATACTGAGAGGGGGGCGGGTGAATCAGTATATCATTAAACTTTAACTTTAATCACCGAGCATTAAAATATTAGAAGCAATAATAAAAGCAATCACACAAGATAACACTAGATTTACGTGGAAACCCTAAAGGGAAAAACCATAGTGAGAAAAGATGCTTGGATCTACTACCCAAATCCAACCTTAAAGAAAATTCAGATATTACAAATGCTTTTGCAGGCACCAACCCACTGGAGACGCCAATCCCCAAAATAGTTTTATAGGCACCAACCTAAAGGAGACACCAATCCCCCAATTTGAGCACTAACTCAAGAAAACAAGAGGCATCAACCTCAAATGATTACAAGAGGCACCAACCTCAAAATACACTGAAATGAATAGAGGAAAACTTACAGACCTTCCTCTTTCCAAACAACTCACTAAATGAATTTGCACATTTTTGCTCAATTGTTTGGACAACTCCACATCCACACTTTACTCTTCTTCACCCAAACTACCTCTGTTTTGAAAGATAAGACATGAAATGCTTGAACAGATCAAACATCACTATGTAGATACAGTTCTGCACTATTCGTCACAGCATCAACAACCCGAAACAATTTGCTTAAATACTGATCTAGGTTGATAGATACTATTGCAATGCTGGCATCAACATGTACCAAAAACTAGAACTGTTGGCGATGAGCAAGTCGCCTATGAAAATCTTCCATTATCACTCCCATGTTGGCTTGAGAAAAATAATTTCAGAACCAAGAACTAGCCATTGAGCATGTTTGAATTTGATCCATAGATCATGCTTCTTCGCAAGCTTGAATGCACGACTGATATTCAAAACAAGATGCACTGCTATTGGAATATTTGTCGACCGGTAGGACTGTAGACAAACGTCATCCTGGACTTATGTTGCCACTTTGCAACACTGCAAAACCTTCTCTCTCCTCTCTGCAGACGTGCGATAGTTGTTTAATCCATCATTGAAAAGTCATGGCATTGGACACACATTAGCAATGTGCAACACCGCAAATTTGATTTGGTCCAAAAAATGCTTCAAAATGTGTTGCAGCGAAAACACGACACTTGTCATCATATTGCACCACCGCAAACTCGACATGGTTTTGAAGACTTCAAAATGCACTCTTGCACAACATCAACACTTGTTAGCATTTCGCTTCACTGCAAACTTGCCATAATCCAGAGACTCAAAATGCACTCATGCACTAACGTTACATCTGTCCCTCTGACATCATCCAAGACATGCGTCAACATACTGCTTCACCACAATTTCACCATTGTCAGAATGGGACCAAAATGCGCTTGCACGCTATCGTGACATGCGTCAACAAATCGCATATTTTCAAGCCAGGCCCAAAATGTGCTCATGCAAATGTGACACGTGTCCCACTAATGTCGGTGACCAACGATGATGAAGGGATTAAGTTATAACTTAAGCAACTGGAAACAACCGATAGCTAGTCAATGACGAATTAGAACATAATGCATGACCAAGCAAAGACACTTAGGTTTTAAGCGAATTATGGCTAAAACCTTACCAATAGCACAAAACCCTAACCAGACAATCACCAATGATAACCATTTTCCCCTTTTGATATCAATGACAACAATTTGCAACAATATTTTGATTATGGATATGGCATTCAATACAGACTCCTTGTTCAACTCACATACTCAACCATTGGCCATTACTTTACCCCACATTTTGTTGCCCATTATCTGCACGATATTTTGAAAGAGCACCTCATACACTTGTCTATCGTGGACATGAGTTTGTCACAACTCTTGACCAACCACCTTGATGATCACATTGATTGTTTCTGTGTTCTCCACCATGACCAAACGCCGCACTTGATCCTCCATGCTCTTAGCAGCACACACACATCGGACCCCAAATGTGCTACTCCTTGCCATTTTGATGCAAAGAAGCCGTTCTTAACATTCTATAAATAATTTCTATACATGCCAACAATCACGAGATGAACTTTGATCTGCGAACCAATCTTCCACTCCAATAATGCCATCGCAAGATCCGCTAGGACAACAAATCCCAACGATAATCCTTTACTTATTCAAGGCCCACAAAAGCACTTTACCTGAACACAAGCCCAATCTTATGACAAATCGCATCGTAAGATCTCTTCTAGACCATTCCAGACCGTAGCATTATTTCCTAACATCAACTGACCATTGTAGTTCGCACCATGATTCGCAAGGAAATCAATGACACTGTTCAATTCTCTATAAGCGTGCCCAACCAAAAACACGTCCATTTCCTCAAGAGTTAATATTATTTCCTTCGATTGAGCCTGTAGTTTCCAACTTTTTATCTCTTTTCTCTTGACAATGTTTATGTAGATCATAGAGTCCTCGATTTCAATGTGCCAAATCCCCTTTTCTTTACAAAGCCTCAGACCCCAAATTAAAGCTTCAAACTACACCTCATTATTTGTGGCAATCCCAATGGCTTTGGATAAAGCCCAAACCAAAGCCCTATTGCTATCTCTTATTATGCATCCAATACCAGCTTGGCTAGGATTGCCCTTCAAGGCCCTGCCAAAGTTCACTTTTGAAACAAAGAAAAAGGTATCCTAGGTCCTAAATGCAAAGAACCTAGGATGCAAGGGGGCCTTTTCCTAGGTTTTCATTAAGATGTAGATCAACAAGGTGAATAGATTGACTATCAACTATGAAAGTGAGCCAATCAAACTTGGATCTACATCTAATTGAGAATGGGAATGGATTGGAATTGATTTGGAATGATTACCCAATGATCCTATATGCCCTAATATGAAAAATGCAAGATCCTGACAATTGATAAACATAAACAGTCAACTTCCGACAGATCTGGAAAATGCAGAGGACAATAAACATGCTCAGAAAAATTAATCTTGTTGTGCCTACGAGGACCTATATGCCTAAGGGTGTCTGGGTCTTTGTAGGGGTGTCTTGAAGTGCTTTTAGGGTCCTTTGATGCTAGATCTGAGCTCTTGATTCCCAATTATAGAATTGTTGGAATGTCGTCAGTAAATTCTATCGGTGAGTTTCCGTGGTTTGACAAGATGTAGGGCTTCAAATGCAACAATGGACAATTTGTCTTCAAGATTCCCTCAATCCTCTTCAACTTGAGATTTGCACATTCACAAAGAGAGGAAATGTTGGGCCACTTTAGGGGCTTGCCTTAGTCAAACCCCGTGTAAGTGTTTTCATTTCCACAATGGCAATTTCAATGATAGAAATGATAAATGGATAGGAAGGAATGATGAAATCACAAAGTGTTGCAACTCACCACCCTTCAATGGCTTCCTTGAAGGACTGAAGTCGTGCACATCACCTCAAGGTCTTGGATCTTGCTTGCTTTCATGCTTTGGAGACCTACAACAAGGGTTAGCCTTCACAAAACAATGATAACTTGACAACATGAACTCACATACGCTTTGACATGATGCTTGGATCTTGAATTGCTGCAATAAATCACTGAAATGTTGCTATTGACTTGCTCTTGACAATAGTATTTGCTCCTCAATTGTGGTTCTAGTTTCAAATGGTAAAAAGACTAGGTATTTATAGGCATTTATTCAATTTCCCGAAAATTAGATTCCAAAAGCCGACATTTGAAATTTGAAATTTGAATGTTAAAATGCTGCCAACAAC
The DNA here is from genome assembly GCA_007258455.2 of Sequoia sempervirens. Lineage (NCBI taxonomy): Eukaryota > Viridiplantae > Streptophyta > Pinopsida > Cupressales > Cupressaceae > Sequoia > Sequoia sempervirens. The sequence continues at coordinate 666,598,867 of VDFB02270651.1, forward strand.
ATGCCCAAAAATGGGTCCTGGCTAAGAAGGGGGACAGGGCGTACGGGTCCTGGTCCAGATTTCCAGGACATTGAATGTCGGGGGAACTTAAAGGAATGACTAAGCATAAAGGAATGACTGATCAAAATAAAGAATTAGGAGACTATTTCATAGAAACAGATCCCTGAGCAAAAATGAAAATCTGACTAAAAATATCCCTGTAATAGAGATGCAATGTCATTTCTATGGTATTCTTATGTCATATCTTTAAATGATCTTTGTTCTGCCTACGAGATTTTAGAAGCATGTCATTTTAATAACCTCAAGTTAACCATCTCTTTGAATCTTGGATAAAATTCAAAGGCTTGCATGGGCTTAGCCGGAATTCTGATTACACGTAACTTTAATTCTACCCTTGGTTTGAATTTTTATTACACCTCTAATTCTAACATCACTGGCATCTAGATTTAGAATCTAGAAACATCTAGAATCCCTTATAGTAGCATAAAACACCAAAAAATTGTGCTTACCCATGGGTAATATGGGTAATCAGTGCCTAGTGCCTTGGCCATGGTGAGTCAAACCAGCATGCCAGGATTTTCATAAATCTGGTCAAACCCAGAATATAACGGGTTATTTCCTTCTTCAAAAGAACCCTCTGATTTTTGCTTATTAATTCCTGTTTTATTAATTTTTGTAGTATTTATGCATTTTTTAATTTGCTGTGTTTTTTATGTTTTAAACCTGTGTAATTGAATTCCATTTACACTTTAATTTGCTATCTTTGTTGCTGTATAAATGTAATGCTACTAGGGCCTGAATATTTAACACTAATATTCTCCATTCCAAATAATCCATATGCATATAAAGATATGTGGTAAGTTGGTAACATATAGTGGCTGAAAATCAATCTCTAATTGATAGTTTCTCAATAGAAAAGGCAACTTGCCAGTGTTAAATAAATGTTTTCTCTAATGGCAATAAATATTGTTGACAGGTCAATGATGCACCTTTTCGAAATTCACAGGAGGCATTTCAAATGGAGATACATGCTTCACGTGTGGTGAGACAATTTCCTGTCTTCTATTTTTGGTGTTTTCCTCCTCAAAAGGCACCGTTTCTCAGAGGAAATATGTATTTGTATCAAAGGAGAAAACATGTAAATGGGGTGCTTGTGGGTCAAAAACTTGAAAACAACCAAGATGCTTGTGTAACTTAGTATTTATGTCGTCCTTTTTCTCAGAGTACATACTACAGATTGGATTTATGTAGTCAGATGAAAATTGCACTTCTCAGATGAATAGCTTTTCCTCAGAGTTTAGGAGCAACCAAGAGTAGTGCTTTCTTTCTGATTGTACATATTTCTTCATCCTTGACTGATTCCTAAATTTAACATCCAGGTTCAAGCAGCTGACTCACTCTTGAAGCTTGTTTCTGAACTAAAGCAGACAGCTGTTTTCTCAGACTTTGCATCTTTAAATGAGCATGTTCAGCAACGTGTTGCAAACTTTGAGCAGCAATCTGAAGAAACAGACCGACTTCTTTCAACAGTAGCTGAACAGGCTGCAACAAGTTTAAAAGAGCTCGAATCTCATTATTACTCATCCATTTACAGGACACCTGAATGAAAGCTTTTTTTGGTAAATAGAAGACCTATACCCTGGCATTCAGCATAGTCAGAGTTCTCCAGCTACTCACTGTCTTCATAGAGGGCGATCTTGTAATTTTAATGAATTGGGTTTGTGTGGCAGCCAAAATAGCTCAACATGGCTTAACATATTTTGATGGGTATACGATTCAAACAAGGGTAATGTTTGTCTTGCTTCTATTTTTAGATTCGCTTTGATAACCCTGGAATTTTCAATTCCAATCACTAAATCTAACCGAGCCAGCATCTTTTCAACTTTCGAACTATGTCTTTTTTGAGTGTAAATGATGACTGGTTGGATAACTATTTCATGCATGCATAGAATGCATGTCACCTTGTGTGCCTGTAGATGATAAACATCATATTAAACAGGTTCATTTCTGTCTAAAAGAAGCGGGCATTGTTTGATGATTATGTATATTGTTTCATGGTGTGACCTTTGGTAAAGGAGCTGTAGAAGATGGCCATAAACAATTGATGCCTTTTAGCAGAAGAAATTAATAGTTCATTTGGTGACTAAGAGGAGAACGGAATTTTAGCCCGTTACCCACGAGCCAAATTTTAATGGTCAGCTTTAATGGCTTTTTTGAGTAAATACATAATAAAAATACTTGACAAGGGCACATTCTCCCACTATGCAGGATATTGGATAAAAGAAAGATTAAGAGCAGTAATTTTCGTCACAGAATTCCATGTTCTAAATGAGCATCCAACTTATGTTCTTAGCAGCAAGTAAATTGATTGAATCATCGATGCATTTTTATTGCATATTTGTATTGGTGAAAGTTGTATACTGATGCCCTTTTCTCTTATGTTTTGGGCCCACTTTGATTAGAGTCTTGTAAATGCAATAATCAGTTTACTAACACTACAATTGTTTATGAAATTGGTTCATGACATTTCATATTCTAATCTCTTTTATTACTCATGCCTAGATTTGCAGTCCTAATCTGTAGATCCATCATTTGCCACCTTGGATAAGATTTTAAGTGCAGACTTGACTCAGTTATCACTGATCTGAACCTCAAACTTTTCAATTCAAATTTTGTAAAAAGGGTACATGTTTCCTTCCTGTACTAGGCATTGTGAGCTTAGTCGTAATATTTAAGGACATATTTACTTATTTGAAGACATGAGAGAATGTGAAAAAGAATATCTAGATCTAAGAGTTTCAGGGAGAATCTAATTCACATTTGCCTACTTGTGACATCATCATAGGTCTGTTGCCAATACTAGTTCAAGTCAATGTAAGAGATAAGATCCACACGTGGAGATTGGTCTGCAGTCACATATGTGAACTTAAATAAAAACAACCATTTTATAGAATCAAAGATCATCAAAATTAACCCTAGAAATATAGATCAGTAAACTAGTTTGTGACATTTAGGATATTTGAACTAAGTATTTTATTCAACTCATATACTTTTAATAATTAATTTTAATATTATTAAATTCTCAAATCCTAACTTTGTTATCTAAATTAATTATTGTTTGATTAAATACATACATTTAATTAACTTATATTTTTATTATATATGATTGTGCAAATCATCTATTATTATGGACTTCGTTTTCATGAAAAGTGTTGGAGCTAATAAATGTTTTTTGACATATGGTTGGTGGTTTATCTATAATAGTAATAGATATCAATGACCATTTGTCTTCCTATATTTTGGCTAACTTGTTTTATTTTCTTAACGATCCTTCTAAAATGTAATTGAGGATAGGATATCTAAATAGACAAATGAATATTGATATCTATCAACAATATATCTACTACTTACACAGGGACTTGTGTTGTGCATTATGTCAACCAACAGTAGCCTTGTCAATTTACGAAAGTGTGATATGCTTTTATCTATTTTGAGAAACACAAATTCTAAAATTTTAGAGTTGTATCTCAGTACATAAATTTGTTGACTAAAGTGGTTGGTATGCATGAACCTCGTATGATATCTGATCCACACTGTGAGCTCCAAGATTGTACAAATTATAATACAACAATCTAGCTAGTAAGCTATTGAGCTACAATGAGTTTGCATCATGTAACCAGTAAACCATTACATTTAAAAAGATGTAGAGAGTTGAATAATATTTTTTTAATCTTGATGATGGATCATGGAGTGATTTGAATTATTGATAATTTTTTTTCATATTTTGTACGAAAAATATTTTTATACTGTTTAATAGATTGTGGAAATATTAAATCTCTTATCATACTTTTCTATTTAAGAATTTTTTTTTATACAAATGTGAACAAAAGAAAACATACAAACTAAAATTTTAAAATAGAAATTGCCATAATTAAAAAACCGAGGGAAGACTTAAGTGAATTCATTCAATTGTTTGGATTCAACGTTTCATCTATACCTTTATTTTTGGAAGGCAATTACAAATTTATATACATACCTTTATTTTAAATTATAGAACTACAATTAAGATAAAGATAGTTAGAAAATGGTTCATATTTGTAACTATAGATGGTAATCTTCCCTGTAGATGTGGCACCTTGTCTCCCAGGTAAATGTCGGGCGAGTAGATGAGCAGCTATGGTCGGAATATTGGAAACATGGTTTGACATGGTATGAAGTTTCAATGTTGACCTTCAGTTATTTGATGTTCTAAATAAACAAAGTGGCATATGTTTAGTTACTTGCCAACCTTGGGTCCTCCTTGGTAGAAAAAAAAACTCTAAAGTGCCAAGAATATATTAAAAACCCTTTCATATCAATCCAATGTTCTTTAATCGAATTAGACATAATCCTACTCAGGACTCCCATTGTTTGGCCAATATCTAGTTGAATAGTGATAACTTTGAAAATAAAGATAAGGATAGGTTAAGAGTGAAGAACACATAAGAGAGGTAAAAACATATGAGAAAGGGATAATGAGGACATATGGATAGGAAATGAGTCTTAATAATGTAAAATAGCTAGGCAAAGGGATAGGATAAAATAAAAGGAAAATATAGGCTAAAAAGGAATGAATATTGAACGGTAGGGAAAAACATTAAAGTAGGTGCAACAAAATAAATATGGATTACAAGATATGTAATTTCTATTATTATACTATCATTCTACCATTTATTATATATTGTAAAAGTATAGAAAACAAACAAAAGAATCTAACAGTTAGGGTCAAGGCCTATGACTAAACACTTAGAAGTCTCCATGTTCTATGGACTAATTAAAAAAGTAATATTCTCATAAGTTTCCACCTTATTGATCATTACCTTTTGTTCCTCCACTATGCCATGAACAAAATCGCACTACACTTTAAAGTACCTTTTTAATGTACTAAATGTAGGGTTCTTGGCTAAATAAATAGCACTTTGATTATCATAGCCAATTCATGCTATATATGTCTTAGGCTAACATTAGAACACAACCTTTAAAACCAAACTATTTCTTTACAAGCACAAGTATCTATCAAGAGCTTAGTTTCCATAGTTGAAAGAGAAACCATAAATTACCTCTTACTTATCCAATTAACTGCACCACCAAAGAGGTTAAACACACAACCACTAGTGGATCTCTTATTATTATATCACCAACCTAATCTAAATAAATAAAGTGTTGTATGTTTAGTTCCTTGCCCAAATTAAGTAGTTGATATCAAATTGAATGCTCTAAAGTGCCATAAATATATAAAAGACACTTTCATAGCAATCTAATGTTCTTTGCTTGGATTGGACATAATCCTACTCGAGACTCCCATTTCTTGGGAAATACCTAGTCTTGTATAGAGCATTGCATACATTAGGATTCTAATAATACTATCATATTGAACATTACACATGTACCCTTTCTCATCCTATCTTAGGAAACTATTCTATAAATAACTTTGTTCCCATGTGAGTGCAAAAACACAATGGTTTGCAGTTAGCATCTTGAAATGATGTTACATGGAGTTAACGTGCTTTTTTTTTTCTAACTTGATGACTATGTTCCATTGATTCTATCTCTTTTAACGTGTGTTTGGGTTTTTAGCTCCTAGATCTTTCATGTCAAAATATAATGAGAGTTAAGACTAGATCACCTTGATCATATCCTTATTATTACCATAAATACCATGTCATAAAAAATGGTAGCAACAAAATGATCATCAACTTGCTTAAAGTAAATAGATTCAATTTTTTATCTAGCAAATCCTAACTTTAAAGCTTATACATAAAACTTGTGATACAACATCTAGGTGACTACTTTAATCCATGAAGAGACTTCTTCATTTTATTGACTAAATTTTCTTACCTTTTTCTGCATAGTGCTCAAACCATGACATAAATATTTCCTTCTCCAAATCTATTCTAAAATAATGTCTTAACATCTAGGTCATATGCAATGACAACAATTAAAAAAATCTAATAAATGTAAACTTTGAAATAAAATAAAAAAGATCACCAAAATATATTCCCTCTCCTTGAGAACAACCTTTAGCTACTAGTTGTGCCTTGTATTTTCAAATTGACCTATTTGCATCCTACAGATTTCCTTCCCATAGGCAATTGAACCAAGAACCAAGTCTTTTTCTTTTCTAAGGACACCATTACTTCATCCATGGCTTTCTTCCAATACTAGCTCTCCTTTGGCTCAACTACCTCCTTCACAGTTCTAGGTTCAACATGAGTAGGAGATAATACAAGAATATGATGAAAATCAATTGAGCTATACTACATTAGTTTCTCTTATTTTTCAAGTAGACCTTCTCAAGAGTGGAGTGTGAGGTTATTTCCCCTCCTTTGAATCACATTATTAATCACATGAACTTCATGTTCATCCTCATATATAGTTTCCTCTATTTTGGGCACTAGTTGAACATCTATTTTTTTATTCCTCTTAGTTGCTCACTAGGTGAATACTTGATTTCTAAAGATCACATTATGCTGATATATTGTCTTCCTTGTCTTAAGATTCCAAAGCTTGTTTCCTTTCACATGATCTCTATAACTAATGAAGATACATTTCTTAGCTTTGAAGTCCAACTTAGAACTTTTTTCCTTTATAATATGCATGTATGATCACAACCAAACACTCTAAGATGACAAAGAGATCAATTCTTTCTCATCCAAACTCTTAAGGGTTTTTCAATAAAAACATTGATGTTGGAGCTTAATTGATTAGATAGAAGGCAATGCAAGTTGAATATAATTTTTTGTCTAATCCAACACCACTAAGTGTATTATTTTCATCAACATCCCATTCATTATTTTTGCAACTCTATTTTGTTAGTAGGTAAATGGAGTTATCTTTTTCTTGACACTTATATTATCCTTACAATATTTCTTAAAATTCATAATTTTCTTCCCTCCATTGTATATTCTCAACACCTTAATCTTCTCCATTTGGTTCACCACATGAGCTTTGAATTTCTCAGAGACCTTAGAATTTTTTATTGAAAAAGCATCCATGATTTTTTTAAAATAATCTATAAATGAAATATAGTACACAATTTTTCTCAATTTGAAAACATCACCATGGACCAAATATAGAATTTCATTTGAAAGAGTTTCATCGTATCCTTAGTATTTCCATAAACACCATATCATCAACATGCTTAAATTAAGCACATTCAAAACTTTATGTAAAAAAAATCCTAACTTTAATACACATACATCAAACTTGTGATACCACATCTAGGTGACTGCTTTGAGCCATAAATATACTTCTTTAATTTATCAACTAAAATTTCTTACCTTTTCTCACACAATGCTACAACCATGACATATAGATTTCCCTCTCAAAATATCCATTTTAAAATTATGTCTTAACATCCATTTTCTCAACATCTAGGTCATATGTGACAACAACAAACAATCTATGGACACAAACATTGAAATTAAAGAAAAACCTTACCAATTTTTTTTCCCTCTCCTTGGAAATAACCTTTAGCTACTAATCATGCCTTGTATTTTTTAAATTTACCATTATAACTATACTTCTTAAATACTTATTCATATCCTATAGATTTCCTTCCTATAGCAAGTTGAATCAAGACCCAATTCTTGTTCCTCTCCAAGGCCATCATCACTTCATCCATGGATTTCTTCCAAGACTCTCCTTTGGCTCAACTACCTCCTTTATAGTTAGAGGTTCAATATGAGTAGATAATAATGCAAAAATGCAATGAAAATCAAGTGAGCTATACAATATTAGTTCCTCTTCTTTATCAAGTGTACCTTGTCAAGAACAAAGTGTGAGGTTATTTATGTTGGAGCAACAAATAATGAATGCAATATTTAGACTACCATGAAATGAATCAAGCACAATGCAAAAGTCAAATAACTATCATAGAATTTGTAGAATACAATGATCAAGCCTTGCATATACAAGTGAGGATGAGAAGGTGAGAAGGTAGGAGTGAAACTCTGCCAACCCCTCCAAAGGTGAGACAATTGTGAGCTCACTTGACAAGTGGGTGAGAAAGTCTCAATAGGTGTCTCAATTCATGGGAACACATGCCTCAATGCTATGAAGTGCGACAAAAAGAAAAATAACCCAAAGTAAACTTAAGCTAGGTGTGAATAGGTCAATCCTAGATAGGTGAATAGCTAACTAGGTAGATAAAGACACTATTTACATTAACACCCCCCTTAAGTGCAACTTAGGGAGTAATGTATGCAATAGGGATAACTTTAAGACCCCCCCCGCCCCCCCCTTTCCCCGCCCCCCCCTTTCGAGAAGGTGTATAGACTTGGTGAATCTTGTATACTTCCCGAAAAAAATATTAAGTTTTATTGGAAAAAAATCTCAATTGGTGAACCTTTTGTAATTGCTATAAGTCTGTAGAAAATCATGGGGAATTATTATTTTTTTAAAACCAATAAAATATTTTCATTGGAGATTAAAACTTCTTTTCAAACTAATAAAATATTTTCATTGGCAAATTAAATCTGTTTTGAAACCATTAAGATATTTATGTGGGTGAATTAAACTTGTTTTCAAACCAAAAAAATATTTTTGTTGGCGATTAAAACCTATTTTCAAACCAAAAAGAATATTTTCATTGGCGAATTAAACCTATTTTCAAACCAATAAAAAAACTCATACCTAATTAAACATAATTTCAAACCAATACAAAAATTCATTGGAAAATTAAACTGGTATGCCAATAAAAAATCATAGTGTGGGTGGCGAAAATATCAAATGCTATATATTGTTCTATTTCAGGAAAAATTCTCCACACCCAAATTCCTTCATAAAATGTCCAGAATGGGGACAAGTGTCAACATATTTATTATAAGTTCTTATTAGAAATGTCAAGTGAGCCACTGAGTGAAGTACTATGTTTGAAGCCAGATGCTAGTGCAAATTAATGACTAGTAACTAGGAGTTGTATTATTTAATAAGTTAATATAATAGTAATATACTTAGAAAATTAATATAACTGCTTGATGAATGCTCGATGGACGATTGTAGTTACATTCCGAAAGCAAATGTCTAAAGCACTAGATTGGAAAATTCAAACCTCTAGAATAACTCTAGAACCATTAGATTTCCAAACATCAATGGTTGACCTTTTATTGCTTATTAAATCACATAAAGTCATGACTCAATTTTTGTGAAATAGTATTGTCACATCAACACATGTGTCTAGCGGTCAATTAGTTGATACTAGTTTAGTTGCATTCAATAAATCAGTTTATCTGGAAGATATTTGTTACACATATGTCACCTATGTTTTTCATTGTTTGTCATTGATGTCAAAACTCAGTTTGGGCTATCATTGATGCTTACATTTGTATGTTGATGGTATACTATGACGATGTGCTAATAGTGTTGTTTCTCATGTTCATGGTTGGATGTCACACCTTGTTTGATGTCAAGTAAAGTAGTATTGAGTATGTTTGTTGTCAACAGAGATGATATCATGATGATATATTAAGATGAGGATTAGAAGTATTAAGATGAGGATTAGAAGTAATGTTGATGTTGGGATATGTTGCTAATGGTCTTTAGTATGTTGTATGCTCTCTCATGTTGTTCCTAAGGAAGCATGTGTTGCTACAAGGAAGTTGTAGTCTCCAAATGTTGGTAAAGGTTTCTGCTACATGAAGTTGGTTTGAAGACTAATTGGGAGAATGATTCACATTCCTTTTCTTTTGAAGATATGGTCTTGCAATTTTGGATTTAGTGTTTATAATCTATGGATGTTGCACTCATATCATTTTAGGTCACTAGTATTGCCAAAGAGGTCTCTGATAATTACAGTGGGTTGGTAGTTTGGTTGCTTGTCAGGATCGGTCTAGAAAATGCTTTGCATTTCTTTGCATTGTTGTTTTTGTTCTTGTAGTTTGGTGGACGTACATTTAGTGTTTGTGTAGTTTCTCAGCTCAACTTTCATGTGATGAAGTTTACTGCAAGTTGGTTTGTAAATGTCCTATCTCATGATTGTGTCTTTTGGGCTTCCAAGATGAAGTGATTTTCTTTTATTCGATTTGTGCTAGCTATTTTTGGCATGATAGTGAGAAATAAGTATATGGAAGTATTTTTGAAAGTTCATGGAATGTCTCTTTGTGATCCACATCAATGATTGATCTCTTTGGTCCTGCATATTGTTTTGAGTTAGTTTTCTAGGTAATTTATGAATTTTTGGCCGACAGGGCTTGCTCTCTTGCCTACGCTATGTGCCTGGGGGCCTACACCAAAAATTGAGGTTGTGTTAAGATGTTTTTGGGTCATACCCTATCTTGTTGAGAACTGCATTGAGTAACTTCAATTGGAAGATGTGTTCCTGGGCCAACTGGTAGTGTTACACATTTCTTCTGCATGTTTCCTTGTTGTCGACTTGGGATGTTGTGCACTAGCATGTTTGATGTTTGGGATCACATTGGAAGATGTCATAAGTTGTTTTTGGTCCTCTCTATCTCTTGGATATGACAACTCTTATCACAATTATGTTTTGTGGTCGATGGTTGGAATCATTGTTTTTCTCCTATTCTAGTCGACCTAATTTGATGTTTTCCTTACTTGTGAAGGATATAAATGTAAGAAAAAATCAATTGCAAGTGTGAGTGAGTGTGGAATGATGCAGTAAGAAATATGATTTATGGAAAATATAAGTCAAATGTGCTTCAATGCCTCAATCAATAGAGTGATTGTTGAGATATGTTATAAATTCAAATCTTCATGTATCCTGCTTGAAGATAGTGAGTCTTCCTAGCAAGTCCTTGTATCTTTCCTTGAGTTTTTGTGCCTCAACTTGCAATTCCTTTGTATCTTACCTTAAGGTTGTGTACATTAGCTTGCAATTCCTTCAAGGAGTAGTGTGCTTTCTTAGGTAGTGAGCCTTAAAAAAATTGTAATCTTATTCATATATTGTGAGATTTCTCATCGTGGTTTTTCCCTTCTTGGGTTTTCCATGTATATCTAGTGTTATCTTGTACATGTTTGTTCATTTCTTTATCTTTCATTGCTGCTAATTTGATTAAGATTTTTTGATCTGTTTAAGGGTTGTTGATCTTGTTAGAATACTGAATTTGCATTATGCTGAAGGGTAAGTTTTGAAGATACCGATTCACCCCCATCTTAGTATCAGGGTATGTTCAACAATTGGTATTAGATCCAAGTTCCTATGAAGGAGCTTAACGTCTTGAGGAAGGTTCGAGATGGAACATGATGAATCTTACAAGGGACCTAGGTTTGATGGAACAAATTACACCTTTTGGAGAGTAAGAATGGAAGGCTATCTATCCTCTCTAAGGTTGGGTGTTTGGAAATCTCTCAAAGATGGTTACACTACTCTTGCTACTCCTCTACTATATCCAATCGAGATTAAGTTGTATGAGATTAAATAATGCTATCATGAGTGGGTTAGCTAATCTAGAACTTTTGAAGGTGATTAATTGCATATTTGCTAAGGATATTTGGGAAAAACTTAGCAACATTTATGAAGGTGATAATAAAGTGAAGCAAGTTAAGATGCAAAACTTCAAGAGAAAATTTGAGACCCTGAGAATGATAGAGGATGAAGATATTTCTAGTTATATGCTTCAGGTAGATGAATTAGTTAATGACATTAGAGGTCTTGGTGGAGAAGTGAAAGAAGATGAGATTGTGAAGAAGGTTCTAATATCTCTCCCTAAATATTATAGCCATAAGGCATATACTATTGAGGAGGTTAAGGAATTGGATAACTATTCATTATATCAATTTTTTGGTGCTTTCATATCCTTTGAAATGAGTGAGTTTGACAAAGATGCCCCAAAGAAGGAAGAACCATTCAAAGTTAGTAAGAAGGAAAAAGATGAAAAAAATGATCAGTATGGTGACTTTGATGAGGTAGAAGGAAACTTTGTGAGAATATTGAAGAAGGGTACCAAAAAATTTACAAAGGTAAGTTACCTTTCAAGTGCTTCAATGTGGGAGAATTGGTCATTTTTCCTCTAAATGTCCTTTTAAATAATCAAAGAATAGGAAAAAAAGAGAGAAGTTCAAAAGGAGTCTTTATTCCAAGGAGAGCAGTTGTTCCTCAGAAGATAAGGATCATGATGATTCAAATGATGGAACACTCTTCATGGCCTTGAAATTTGGTGACAAAAAGAGTGATGTTGAAAAATGTAAGAAGTATGGTACCTTACAGGTTGACAAAGATAATGAAAAATCAATGGTTGGGTGGACTTCCTTTCATGCAAAGCATGAAGCAAATACTTGGGTAATTGATAGTGGTTTCTCTAACCATATGACTGATGACAAGGGGAGGTGACGAGTCTAGTTTATGGTCTCATTTTTGGGTAGAATTTGTGACTTAGTTGTTGAAGTTATCATGGACTTTGACATTAAGTGTTGATACTTTTATGATATTTTCCTCAAACTATAGACATTGGGCTTAAACTTATTCCTACAAACCTTTAATGATAATGACATGTTAAATGGACTGTCTATGTTAATTTTTCATGTGGTTAATGAATGTTCCTTAAGGTGGTTACAAATATGCAATTATTGTGCGTACTAATATTGCCATGCAGATTTAATTTGAGGATGCTAAATTGAGGAAGACACTGCCAGCTAGGCATGCACCATAACATCTAGCAAGGGAATCATTCAAAGGTCAAAGGAGGTTGACGACAGAGGATTCCTCATGCAAACCAAACTTAACTGCCTTGTAGTGGTCATTATTGATGTTGAGAAAACGTGCGCATTATTGCAACACTAAACCTGCGGTTGGACATGCTTGTCTGACTGGATTCCATGCATGCATAACCGCAGCCCCACTTACTCTGTTTTCCCTAAATGGCATCTTCCTAGTTTGTGGAGTTGACTGCCTTGTTTAGTTGACAATATAAATAAATATCTAATGCTCCTTCTTTGAAGGTTGCACAATTTGATATTGTAATTGCATTCTTGAGTTTCTAATAATCCAGATATATTACTCTTTTGTACTCATGATTTATAGTGAATAAAATAAAGTTCTGAGTTCAAGCGTATGAGTTCTCATTAGTTTTAGAGGATACTTATCCAAAGGGGCACACTTGGTGAGTAATCCATCATTTAGTTTAGTATTACTTGTTGTTTAGTAATTAGTAAAGAATCTGGCACTGATTGTTCTTGTAGCCAAAGCAGACAAAGTAGTGCCATATTTGTTTGCTCAAATTTTCATTTCTATCATGCATTTCTGCTTGGTGTAATTGTTGATTGATGGTTAGCATTTATGTTATTCCTTTCTAAGAAATTTACTTTCAACATTGTGTCTTTCTTAGTTGTAGAATGAAAATGGCTACTTTGGGTTCCTAGTGCACATACTGTGCTGACCCATTTCAAGTTCACGTCCCTGGGTTGACAAGTTAAATGCACCGTCATGATGATTGAAATGGCTATTTAGGTTAGATGTCCAATATCTGAATCACAGTTGTAAAGGCCTAGTTGTTGAATCATTGTAGGAGGCAGACATTTTTGGCGCCGTTTCCGGGGATGGTGTCAAATTAGGGAGTTCTTTGGAGTCATTGGTAGTTTTTCTTGTTGTAGTGTTTTTGGAAGTTGTTTTTAGTATACCCGTCATTTAGGAAGTAATGACCCCCCTTATTCTTTACCAATTCTTTGTGTGAATTGGCTGATGGTGAGTGATACTGCAAGCATAGAGGAAGGAGAAGGGATGCTTAGGGGAGATTCCTTCCTAACAATCCTAATCCATTCTAGCTAGTTGAATATCAGAACCTGCCAAGAGAAGAAGAAGAAGAAGATCCACACCCCTTTGCTGATGCATTTCCTGATCTAACTAGCTTTGAAGTCTCCTCTGAAGACCAAAATAAGCTTGAGAACCCCTTTGCTTTGGAACTACATCAAGTAGGCATGGGTGATGAAAATAGGAACAAACCTAACCAACTAGCTTCTCCTTTCCCCATTGCCCATCAAAATGAATTTGACAACATCAAAAACATCCCTGTTTCAGCACTCCCCAAGTTTTATGGACTTGTCATAGAAGATCCTGATACCTTTTTGTTTGAGTTTGACATACTCCGTAGGAGTTATGATTATACCACCAATGTCCATAGGATTAAGCTATTTCCTTCCACTTTGTAAAAAGCTGCATTAAGATGGTTCATGAGCCTAGGAAAAGATATTGTCGAAACTTGGGAAGACATGAAGAAAAAATTCCTTAAGAAATATAAGGAAAATTGCAAGGGTAGTGACATGAGAGGAGGTGAAATTTTCAGGATGCAACAAAAGGAAGATGAAGCTTGGAGGATTATATTGCAAGGTTTCTGTTTTTCCTAAAAAAATCTCCACACCATACACTCAATGAAGACTCACAAAAGTTGCTTTTCCTGAGAGGAGTCAATGACAGCTGCACTGATTCCTTGGACCTGATGGGAGGAGGAGATATCTCCCAAGTTCCTTGGGAAGATATCAAGAAAATATGTTAGAATTACTCTAGGGCAGCTTCAAAGAAAGGGAGAGCTTACCAATCTTCCATGGGTAAGTCAACTACCGGTGAAGTTTCATGAATGAAGATTACTCATTTGCTGGTAGAATTCAAGCAAGACATTATAAAAAATCTAGCTATTCAGCTAGATACACTCCAGGCCAAGAAGAAGCAAGAGGAGGCAAAGGCAATGTTGGCAGAGTATTGCCCCCATTGCAAACAAAAGGACTACATATGCAAGATGGTAGCCAATATTGAAGGAAAGCAGATTGCACCTGAGTTCAATCCAATCCAGATTGAAGAAGACCAAGTCTACTATGTTGCACAAAGGAGATCTTGGGATCCAAGACAAGGTATGCCTCTAGATCCACTCTCTTATGCTGAGCCATATTTCAATTCCTATTCATCTGGAAACCAATGGCAACCCCCATATCCATCTTGCTATGGAGGATATCCACCAACGCCTTTGAGTAACCCTCCAAATTCTTGGCCCAATCATCAAAACTCTCCACCCCAGTGGCAACAACCTCAGGGGAATTGGCAGCAATTTCAAGGGCATTAACAACCTCCTCCAGGAAATTGGTAGCAAACAAATCCATGGAGGGTAGGACAACAATGTCCTACCCAGAAAACCAGTTACACACAACCACCTTCTCAGCCCCAACAACCTGCTATAATGCCTCCACCTACTAATCTAGGCTCAAATTCACCTAAACCTACTCAGCTACCAGCTTAGCCCACACCCAATCCAAATAACAAACCACAACAACAACCTACATACTCTGCTGATTCAAATCAATTCCCTGCATATGCTGTGAGTGTAAGTTACATCCAGTTGCATTTAGGAACTAATCTACCAACCCCTTCCAAGCCCATTATCACTAAGCTTCCCATGGAAGAGGAGGAGGAACATCTGAATGATCCCATTCAACCAAGTGCACCTAAAAATATTGAACCAGTCCAAGTCAAGAAAACTAAACAAGAACCACCATTTCCTTAGAGATTGGAAGTTGCCAAGAAGAAGGAAGAAAAAGAGGACAAATTTTTTGATATCTTGGATTAGTTGAAGCATATATGTGTCTAGATCCCTCTATTCCATGCCATAAAGGATGTTCCAATCTATGGCAAGGCAATCAAAGAAGCATGCCTCAAGAAGCCAAGTAGGAAGAAGAAAGAACCAACTATAGTTTATTTGGTGGGACAACTAGCTGACATCATGCTTGTAAATGTGACTATCCCCAAGTACAATGACCTAGGTAGTTTTGTGGTAGTAGTTGTTATAAATGAGATCCAAATAAAGAATGCTTTGATTGATTTAGGGGCAGCAATAAATGTAATGACCAAGGAAATCCTACAACAACTAAATGTTGCAAGCATGAGATCTACTCCTACTATCTTGCAACTTGCTGATAGTTCTACTGTTAAGCCTGATGGTATAGTGGAGGATCTTGTGGTAGTTTTAGACTCCTAGAAGTACCCAACAGACTTCATGATTCTTTCTCCTAAGTCTACACTAGGCGGGTATCTCATTATTGTTGGAAGGCCATGGTTAGCAACTATAGATGCATATATTGGATGTCGACCAGGTGACATGACCATTTCAGATGGGAAGAGCACTAATTTTTTTTTTCTTTATCCTCCTAATCAACCATCTCATGATGAGGATAATCCCGTATGGCCACATGTTGGTGAAGAGATCGAGGACGTTAATTCTGTTGAACAACTTATGATGTTAGGCAAAAGATCTTTCATGCAGCTTCAAGATGAGGATGAAGTATTGGCTAACATCAGTTAGAACCATTGTCAAGTGGAAGAAGCATCATCTTCTAAAGTCAAGACACTTTTTCCCGCTCTTCCTGCAACAACTGTTCCTACAGACAGACTTTCTACAGCAACATGTATGACCCATACATTGCTGCCATATGAACTAAAGGTACCATGTGTTAATGAAGCGGCTATGATAGAGTTGACTACACAAGTATAGGTGTCAGAGGGAAGATATCTGAATGTTAATAGTAAACTGAGTGAGGAACAATAATTGTTATTGAAAAACTTATTAAGGACCCATCAACATGCATTTGTGTGGGATTATCATGATATGAAGGGATTGGAACCTAAAATTTGTACACATGAAATTTATATCAGAGATGATTGCACCCCTGTGAGGTAGCCACAAAGAAGAATTAACCCTACACTAAGAGAAATTGTAAAAGGGGAGTTGCAAAAATTGCTAGATGCAGGATTTATCTACCCCATTTTAGATAGCCAGTGGGTGTCTCCATTAGTGATTATTCCCAAGAAAGGAGGGAAATGGTGAGTTTGTGTTGATTGCAAGGAACTTAATGTTGCCACCAAGAAGGACCATTTTCCCTTACCTTTCATCGATCAAGTTTTGGACAGACTAGTAGGAAAGCAATACTTTTCTTTTCTAGATGGATTCAACGGCTACAACCAGATCCAAATCGAACTAGAGGACCAGGAGAAGACCACATTTACCTATCCATGGGGGACCTATTCCTACTCGGTACTCCCATTTGGCTTATGCAATGCACCTGTAACCTTTCAGAGGGCAGTCATTAGCATATTTTCAGACATTTCTCATGATTGCATTGAAATTGATATGGATGACTTTACCACTTATGGTGTTGATTTTAATCAAGCATTGGAAAATATTAGGAGAGTCGTACAAAGATTTGAAGACCAGAACTTGTCCTTAAATAGTGAAAAATGCTTCATGATGATGTAGGAAGATGTAGTTCTTAGCCACTACATCTCACACAAAGGAATTCAAGTAGATCCTACAAAGATTGAGGTGATCACAAATCTGCCCACACTTGCAAAAGAAAAGGATGTTAGGAGTTTCTTGGGCCATGCAAGATATTATAGGTGTTTCATCAAGGATTTCAGCAAGGTAGCAACACCATTGTATACTCTTCTCACTAAAGATGTTGAATTCTAGTGGATTGAAGCTTGTGACAAGGAATTTTCTGACTTGAAGGTAGCTTGACTCA
Source organism: Sequoia sempervirens (assembly GCA_007258455.2). Lineage (NCBI taxonomy): Eukaryota > Viridiplantae > Streptophyta > Pinopsida > Cupressales > Cupressaceae > Sequoia > Sequoia sempervirens. Next base: position 666,616,363 of record VDFB02270651.1, read on the forward strand.
TGCTCCTATACTCAAAGGACCTAATTGCGAGCTTCCTTTCCACATCCATACCGATGCATCAAATTATCTCATAGGATCAGTCTTAGGACAACAAGAAGGAGCTATTGAAAATGTCATTTATTTTTTTAGCAAAAAATTGCAAGGAGCTGAATTCAACTATACTGTGACAGAAAAAGAAATGCTGGTAGCGATTTATGCCTTAAACAAATTCAGGAATTACATAAATGGTTACCAAATATTTGTGCACATTAATCATGTAGCCATTAGGTATCTCATGAACAAACATTTGATCACAAGTAGACTGGCATGATGGTTATTGTTGATGCAAGAGTTTTGATATAACCATTGTGGATAACCCAGGGAAGGCCAATGTTGTTGCATATTTTCTTTCAAGGCTGACTACATTAGAAGATAATCAGGCCATAGATGAATCTTTTCCTAATGAGCATCTATTCTCCATTAGTGTATAAACACCCAGGTATTCTAACATAGCTAACTATCTAGTCATAGGTAGAGTTCCACCTCACTTCTCCCCAAAAGAGAGAAGGGCACTCATTGAAAAATATTTTCCTTTCTCCTGAATTGTTGGATGTTTGTTTTATATTGGACCAAACCATGCCATGAGGAGATGTGTGAGAGAAGATGAGACACATGTCATTTTGTATGCATGCCACAACGAACCATGCGGAAGACATTTTGCAGCCAAGAGGACAATAATGAATATTTTGAACACAGGCTATTACATGCCAAAACTCCACAAGGATGCATGAAGGTATACAAGAAAATGTGACAAATTACAAAGAATGGGTGGGCCAACCAAATCCGATGAGATTCCACTTTATCCTCAAGTAGTAATCACTCCCTTTGACAAGTGGGGATTGGGTTTTGTAGGACCCATTGACCCTCCATCAAATGGTAAGTTTTATATCTTGGTATGCATTGATTATGTAAAAAAGTGGGTAGAAGTTAAGGCCATGAAGCATGCAAGAGATAACAGGGTTGCATAATTTCTTTATGAGGATATTTTCATAAGATATGGAGATCCAAGAGAGATAGTGACTAATCGAGGGGCTCAATTCGCATCAACCCTTGTTGTAGCACTAGTTAATGAGTACAACATAAGGCACCTAAAGTCTACTCCTTATCACCCCTAGGCTAATGGCCAAGTTGAGGTGACCAACAAAGAAATTGAAGCTATTCTAACCAAGACAGTAGCTATCCACAAAAAGGATTGGGAAAAAAATTTACCAGAATTTGTTTGGGCCTACAGAACTACTTGAAAAAAACTACAGGCTTCACTCCATTTGAGTTGCTATATGGAAAGATAGCTATGATTCCCATTGAATTTGAACATAAGACTCTTAGGATTGCAGTAGATTTGGGGATGGATATTTCTGAGGCATAGAGAGAAAGAATCATGCATATAAATGCTTTGGATGAGATGAGAAGAGTAGCCTTGCATCACACAGAGGTAGTGCAGAATCAGAGAATCAAGTGGCATGAAAAATTCATCAACGACAAGAAACTCCAACCAGGAGATGGGGCCCTATTTTATGACTCAAGATATTAGGACAATGCCAGAAAATTGCAGACAAGGTGGCTAGGACCATATGAGGTTGCTGAAGTATTCCCTAATGATACTATACAACTCATTACTATTGACCTAGTCAGATTTAAGTTGATTGTCAATGGTCATCGCCTCAGATTGTATCACAAGCCAACTTCCAAGGAGGAGTTCCTGTAGCAATTCACTCAAAATGCAACATTTGAGCTTCCTGTAGCTGAAAGAAGTGGATCTAGTGTCCCTCCTTCTGGCTAATTAAGGTACGTGCTTGTCATAATAAAGACTTCCACTTTTGTGGGAGTCCATTTCTTCACCTATCTGCCCATCCACCCATCCATTTCCACCTTTCTCTCTCTTCCATCACTTCACTCTACCTCATTCCACCTCATTCTCATTAATTGCTCAACTTATTTCCTAAAAAGGTGAGTGGTACTTTCTCCATGATCTTTGCAACAAATCCTCCACACATTCAAGTATGTGTGCATTAATTGCTATATCTTATAATTGTCTTTAAGTACATTCATTTAATTGTTGTACATTAGTATGGATGTTCACCATAGCATGCCAATATTCCCTACCCTATCAAATCATCATTCCGCATGTGTGGACACATGCCCAAATTTAGGTTGGGGGGAAGGAAAAAGATGTGAATATTTTGCCCATGTGCTAGTCCATGCTGGTTTATGTCAACAAAATTTAAATTGAGCCAATTTGAAATCTGAGTGAGAGGACGACTCACATGTGTGAAGTGACACCAACTGCTGCTGCCATTTCTCTTCATTATAGCTTTCCTTTATTACTCCTTCCTTGCCATTATTGACCCTGCCACATCTCAAGTTGTGTATCGAAAAAAGGAAAGTTAGAAAAGGGAAAATCCAGTCGACATTAGCATTGGAAAGTTAGCAAGTGTTGCAGGAAGGTGAATTTGATTTTCAGACGAAATTCCAGGAAGGAAACCACAGAGTGCTTGTTTGATTGTGGAAAATGGGAGGTGGGTTAATTTGAAATGAACCCACATCGCACAATGTATTACTGCAAGATGTACCCTACCTGGCTAAATTCAAAAACTGCGGGTGGATTAACTACTTCCTAAAGCTAGATGATTTTGATGAAGACATTGCACTAGAGATCACCCAGACATTGTTTGAAGGAAAGGCCACGGTCAAAGGGCTGGAGGTCATAGCAACTGCAGAAAGAATTGTAGAAGTTATAGGGCTACCTATTGATGGTGAAAATTACCCTGCTTCTAGAGATGCTAGATCGACTAGGGCTGAATTTACAAAGTCGAATGACCCTCCATTGAGCATAGATAAATAGGGTACAGAGAGAATCAGGGAATGAAACATAATGATTTTCAAACTTAGCTATGGTAATAGGATTATGCCTTGGATAGAAGCAGTTTATAGTGAGTATGAGGCAAAGGAAAAAAAAAAAGAGGAAACCATGAAGAGATACCTCTCACAAAGATGGAACAACTTAACTGATGATCTCAAGCAGGCTGAGCCTCATTCTATCTAGAACTATGCAACAAATCTTAAAAGGATTAACAAATATATTCACATTGGTAGGACAAAGGGGCGATTCTAGCTTCCCCTTAATTTTCAGCCACCCATCCTAATGTGCCCTGTATCGAACTTCAGGTTCTACCAATATGATATTGCTGCAGAGAAATAAAGATGGAGTAGATTGGATAGATTGGGAGGATTCTATTGGGATCTTGATTCACGCACAAAACACTATGATGTGGGATAGTTGTCAGTTACAAATTTTAGAGAATTGACCAAGCAAAAGAACAACCCTTCCCTTGTTGGAGGACCAACAAGATCTTAGGTTGGGGGGAGTGATGAGTCTAGTTTATGGTCTCATTTTTGGGTAGAATTTGTGACTTAGTTGATGAAGTTATCATAGAATTTGAAATTAAGTGTTGATACTTTTATGATATTTTCGTCAAACTATATACATTGGGCTTAATCTTATTTGTGCAAATCTTTAATGATAATGGCATGTTAAATGGACCGTCTATATTAATTTTTCATGTGGTTAATGAATGTTCCTTAAAGTGGTTACAAATATGCAATTATTGTGCATACTAATATTGCCATGCAGATTTAATTTATGGATGCTAAATTGAGGAAGACACAACCAGCTAGGCATGCACCATAACGTCCAACAAGGGAATCATTCAAAGGTCAAAGGAGGTCGACGACAGGAGATTCCTAATGCAAACCAAATGTAACCACCTTGTAGTGGTCATTATTGATGTTGAGAAAATGTGCACGTTACTATAGCACTAAACCTACGGTTGGACATGCATGTCTGACCGGATTCCATGCATGCATAACCACCGCCCCACTTTCTTTGTTTTCCTTAAATGGCATCCTCCTAGTTCGTGGAGTTGAATTACTTGTTTAGTTGATAGTATAAATAAAGATTTGATGCTCCTTCTCTGAAGGTTGCACAATTTGATATTGTAATTGCATTCTTGAGTTTCCAATAATCCAGATATATTACTCTTTTGTACTCATGATTTACAGTGAATAAAATAAAGGTCCGAGTTTGAGCATCTGAGTTCTCATTAGTTTTAGAGGATACTTATCCAAGGGGGCCCACTTGGTGAGTAATCCATCCTTTAGTTTAGTATTACTTGTTGTTTCGTAATTAGTTAATAACCTAGTACCAACTATTCCTGTAGCCACTAGAATTCCATTATGTGGTTGTTCCTGCAACCAAAGCAGATAGAGTAGTGCCCTGTTTGTTTGCTCAAATTTTCATTTTTGTCATGCATTTCAGCTTGGTGTAATTATTGATTGATGGTTAGAATTTATGTTATTCCTTTCTAAGAAATTTAATTTCAGCATTGTGTCTTTCTTAGTTGTAGAATGAAAATGGCTACTTTGGGTTCCTAGTGCACATACTATGCTGACCCATTTCAAGTTCACGTCCCTGGGTTGAAAAGTTAAATGCACCTTTATGATGATTGAAATGGCTATTCAGGTTAGATGTCCAATCTCTGAATTGCGATTGTAAAGGTCTAGTTGTTGAATCATTGTAGGAGGTAGACATGAGGCTCATCGGACTTAAGAAGTGGAATGGTGGAGTTTTCAAGTTTGGTGGTGACGAGTCAACACAAATTTGTGGAAAAGGTTCTATAACAATTGATGGAAAGAACAAGAAAGAGAATTCCCTCTATGTTAAAGGGTTGAAGCATAATATCCTCAATTCAGTTACATGTGCAATAAAAGATACAACCTTAAATTTCATGCCAAAGGTTGTGAGATCATGAAGGCAAGGTTCAAAAGATTAGTTGTAGAAGGTACTAGGACAAATGGAAATATCTATCATCTAAAGGAGGCAAATGGAAGAACCTATTTATTGGCTCAATCTGATGAGTGTTGACTATGGTAGAATCAGATGTGACACATCAACTTTGACAACATGGTGAAGATCAACTCTACTCATGCAGTGAGAGATATGCTTAAGATAACCAAGCCTACAAACACATTATGCAAGGAGTCTCAAATGGGAAAGTAGAAAAAGACAAGTTTTAAGAGCAAAGAGTATTCTTTTACAATACCATTAGAGTTGATTCACACTAACCTATGCAGACCTACAAGAAAAAAGAGTCAACAAGGTGAAATGTATTTCATGTTGCTTATTGATGATTACACTAAAATGACTTCAGTTACATTTTTACGAGAGAAATTAGAATCTTTTGATAAGTTTAAGATTTTCAAAGAAAAATTTGAGAATGAAATGAATGCTAAAATTGAATGCTTAAGATTTGATAGAGGAGGTGAATTTACTTCAAAATAATTTGAATTTTTTTGTGAAGATCATGGTAATAGGAGACATTTGTTTGCTCCTAGGACCCCTCAGTAGGATGGGGTAGTGAAGTGGAAGAATATGACTATACAAGAGATGGATAGGGAAATTTTGAAAGATGCAAATTTGTTTGATATGTATTGGAAGGAAGTAGTTCACATTACTATCTACCTATTTAACATAGTATAATTGAGGGTCAATAGCACTAAGACCCATTATGAGCTATGGTATGGAAGACCTCCCATTGTTAGATATTTTAGGATTTTTGGCAACAAATGCTACATCAGGAGAAATGAAGAAGACCTTGGAAAATTTGAATCAAGGTGTGATGAAGGGATTTTCCTTGGTTACTCAACCACAAGAAAGGCCTCTAGATGCTACAATAAGAGATTAGGAAAGATGATTGAAAGAAAAAATGTTAAGGTAGAAATTTGTGTCAGATCTCACAAGAACTAAAGGTTTGCAGATATGATATACCTCCCTACATTGAAGAAGAAGAAGAGAAAGAAGATAAGGGACAAGAATAAAAAAGGCCCCTAAGACTCCAACAAAATATGTTCAGAGGAACCATTCACTAGATTAGATCATTGGAGATAAGAATGGAGGTGTGCGAACTAGGAGAAGGCTTGCAAAATAAAGTGAGCAAGTGAATTTGTGCTTACTGTTTGTAGTGTAGAAAATTGTATACTTTGAACAATTTCACACTATGTTTTGGCCCCCTAAATTATTGAGCCTAATTGACCCCATATTGACCTAAAATTACATATTATGAAGCCCTTTTATCCCATTTTTTAATAAAAACCAAGCATTGAATAAACACATCCAACCCATATGTTGCCCTTGATATTGAGTGTCTTGGAAATTTGTACTAGGACCTAGCTACCCATGGGAAGCTGAGTCCCCCTTCTTATCCAGGACCCAAATTCAAATATGTTGTTTGTGAAATTTTAACATTTAGAATTCAAATTGCAAGTGTTGGATTTTGGAATCTAATTTTCAAGAAATTAAATAAATTCTTATAAATACCTAGTCTTTTCACCATTTGAAATTAGAACACTACTTAAGGAGAACTTATGATCAAGCATTATTGTCAAAAGCAATATTTTAGAGTATTATTGTAGTAATTAAAGATCCAATCATCATGTCAAAGTGTATGTGAGTTCATGCGTTTATGTTATCATTATTTTGTGAAGGCTAACATCTTTTTGTAGGTCTCCAAAGCATTCAAGCAAGCAAGATCCAAATCCTTGAGGAGATGTGTATGACTTAAGTCTTTCAAGGTAGCCATTGAAGGGTGGTGAGTTGCATCACATTATGATTTCATCATTCCTTCCTTTCCATTATCATCTATCACTAACATTTTTCCATTGTAGAAGTGTGAACACTTACTTGAGGTTTGACTGAGGCAAGCCCCTTGTGACCAATGGCATAGTAAAGGTTACCTACGCTTGATCCATATGGATTCAAAGCATATTTAATCCACTAAGCATCAATCCCAATACAATATTCAATGCAAATAAAAATGAAGAAGCCATTAAAACTAACATTCTAAAACATGAAAGCTTGACAAACATCTATTTTAATCCATTGAATCTTATCCTATTAGGGGAGTGGTGTCACATTGATGTGGAATGTTGACCCTTTCCCTATCCATTGGATAATATGAGCCTTTCCAATCGATTTTATTGATTAAAAATAGATTGAAATTGATGAAAAAGATAATGAAAGCATGATTAAAACTATATTAACATGATAAAAGCTAAGATGATTGATGTGAGTGTATGCAAATCTATTAGAAATGTATGCAAGATTTAAAGATGCATGTCCTAATTCCAAAATATGATAAATGGATGCAACTAAGTTACCATGGAAGCCATTAATGGATGCTTTAAGCTACTATGATCAATATTTTAATTGAAAATGCTAAATGTATGCTAGATATGGATACAAATGAGAGTGATTTTAACGACACAAGTTTTTATTAAAATATGGATCTCTATTGAATAGATGCAAGGCCTATTTATAGAATAGGAAAAAAGAAACCAATGGACAAGATTGAAAGAATAAATCAATGGTTAGTATGGAAGGAAGATGGAGGGATGGATCATGGATTCCCATCAAGGGTTGAGAATGTAAGTTGATTTTTAATCAAGGGCTCACAATCATGCAAAGAAGCACACTTTCGAAACATGCTTAGGAAGTTTGTTGAAAGTTTGTTACAAGGAAGAATATTCCTTTTTTCAAATGAGTGAAGAGGGAAAGAATATTACATGAGAATATTCTCTTTTGGAGGAATGTGCAAAGGAGGAATATTCTCAAGGAATATTCCCTTGCAAGTGGGAGAGTTAGTAATTGATAATTTTTTTTTTTCAATTATGCAAATTAGAGGAATTTAGGATATTCATTAAATAATTAACTTATTTAATGAAAAGGGGTCAAAACGACATTTAATTAAATAATTATCTTATTTAATTTAAATGAGAGGATTTAAGGTGTTAAATTAAATATTTTGATTTATCCAATTTAACAGGACAAAAGGTTAGCATGAAAGGGGTAGTAATTAACCTAATTAGATTAATTAGATTAATAGATGAAAATGATGCAATTAATTAAATAGATAGGATAATTTAATCAATTAAGAAAAAAGAGGATGGGTTTTAGGATGAAATAGTGTTAGTATATGAGATTCGAGTGTGTGATATCATTCAAGACATTTTTAAGTGTCTACAATTTTCTCCTCTTTGAAGCGAGGTACCTGTTATGTTGGTTCAAAGACATACGCTTTTCAAATTAAAAAATACTACTCAGATCAAAAAATGATTTTTAAATTTTTTTTTGGATGCCCCATTGTTGCCCTAGCAGAAGGAATAAGCTGGTTCCCTACCTCCTCAAGAGATCGAGTGAAAATTTTAAATTTTGGGTTGATATCTCGACAAAGGTAAAATATGGGTTCAAGTGCCAAAACATATCCCGAGATGCTAAACATGGCCTCAAAATCTCAAAATAGGGCTTAAAATAGGTCACAAAGCATGAAAATAGGTAAAATAGGCTAAAACCCTAGCTTTTGGCTCAAATTAGGGCAAAAAACCTTGATTTTTTGGCTTAAATAGGTGAGAAGGGTGCATCTCCAATTCATTTGTGCATTCACACTCTAGCGAATTGTTGTTGTTTAAGCTCTTACAATTTGACGAGATGGCTCACAGTGCACTTCCACTTCACCTTTCTGAGCGGGTTCAAGAGTACCAGTGCCAAGCAAACACATGAGACCCCAGGTATGTGACTTGAAACTTGTCTCAATTTTAACATTTTAGTGCATTTATTAGCGTGTCAAAACTAGGTTTTCTAAGTTGTTGCTACATAGTGATGCACAAAAGGCGTTAGAAGCGTTGCTATTGATTTTTTAGTGACACACTTACTATATAGTGGTGTGCTGAGGTTTTTCATTCTGGCGACACATTTGATTAGGGGATCGCGTGGTTAAAATAGCCACACATTAGGTTTTTTGATTTAGCGTTGTGCATTTACGGTGGGTGACGCACTTGTCAAATAGCGATGTGCCCTAATTTTTAGTTATAGTGATGCATGCAAATTCCGATTCACAATTAAGTATTGTGACATGCATCACCAAATTGGTGACGCACCACCAAAATTTATACAATGATGCACCCTCAAAATAGCCACACTATTGATTTTAGTGACACAATTGATGTTCTAGGGTGCAAACCTCTAATTTTGATAAGTTTTTTGATGTTAGGAAAATTGATGCTATGTGTGATGCGTGTAGGAGGATCCACCACCATTGATATTGCAAGAGCATCGATCAGTGATTTTGGCAGTGGCCTGAGACTTCGATGACCTAGAGGTGGAGCGGTTAGGGATGCTTAGGTTAGGGTTTATCGCTTTCCTGCCAAAGGTCCAAACCCACTTGGCCATGATGACAATGCTCATCAAGAGGTGGCACAATGAGACATCTTCATTTTACTTACCTAACGATGAGGCCACAATCAAACTCGAGGATGTGTGGCAGATCTTGTGGCTTCCAATTCATGGGGAGTGGGTTATTTATGACAGATGCTAGGAGAGATGCATGTTGCTCACTATTTCAGATTGACAACACCATTTTGGTTAGTTTGTAGATAGAATTGGACCTATATAGAGCTCGAGTACCTATCTTCAAATTGTTCATTGCTGCACTTATTTCTGGAGTGATTTCCCTCGATTGATGGGGCAAAGGTTTCAATCTGGGATGGAGGGTAGCATGACACGAGATGATCTAGAGGACCACTATGTATGTATGGGGGCCTATTCTACTTGCTTCTTTAGATCATGCATGCATCAGGCCATATATTGTGAGGGTAGGAGCATCAGGGCCAATGTGACATTGCTTCATATTTGGGCATACGAACACATAGCCGTGCTAAGACTTTTGGTTGTTTTGGTAGATATTCATGAGGATGAGCCCATTATGTTTAGGTATAGGGTCCGTATGACATTATAACACACTGGAATGACAAGTCTACCCTATTGGTGTTGTGTCACAATTGGCATGACCGTATTCAAATGGAGCTCATGGTTGCAGGTTCCAACTTGGTACGATGATGAACAATAGTTGTAATTTTCTCACTAGACCTACTACATGCAATGGCAGGAACATACTAGGATTGAGTAGTATCTCCTAGGCTGCATTCCAAGGAAGTTTGGAGAGGTATAACATGATGTACCTCCTAATGATTACATAGTTGTTTTCATGAAATCTCAAAGAGTGGTCCATTTGGAGCGCAAATTGAACCCGTAGTGGTGGTCAATGACTTTTGATAGCTGGTTTCCTAGCCTTGGGAATATGATTAGGGTTTTCTAAATGTGGGGACTACCCTGGGATATGATGCATGGTTTAGACCACCTATTCGCTTGACATACCCAATGAGGGGATACCCTAGTGGGCGAGGCAGAGGTAGAGGTAGAGGCAGAGGCGGAGGTAGAGGTAGAGGAAAAGATAGAGGCAAAGGTAGAGGTAGAGGTAGAGGACAAGATGGCAGTCAAGATGGAGGCAGGGATGGGGGAAAAGGTAGAGGGCAACAACAACTAGAGTAGGATAGGGCACAAATTATGGGGGATGGAGAGTAGCCTAGGTAGGATCAGGGTCACCAGGACCCAAGACATCAGGATGGCCAGAAGGATGGTGAGTAGGATGGCCAGTAAGATCGACAAGTTTCGGGGGCACCATCGCCTTCTCCACCACAACAGCCAGATCCATGAGATAGGTAGATTGTTTCCCTCACAACAGAGAGGGATCAACTATAGTAGTAGCTTCAGGCTATGAATGTTGAGTAGGATAGGGAGGTCCAGTTGCGGTAGTAGTTGGATCTACAACTCGCCTAGGATATAGGGCAACGACAATAGCTTGAGGGTGTCACAACGACATCTCAAGGACATACGGTGTTTGCTTGCATGTACAAAGAGGAAATCATAGAGACTATGTATTATCAAATGCACTACCATAGATATGTGCTCAGAGAGATGAGACATATCGATTATTCACAGAGAAGTGGGGAACCTCCTAGGGTTGAGGATGAGCCATCAGTTAGACAACATGGGGATTCAAGCAACCATTAGGGCTAGTCATCTCATAGACACTTTTTTGTTTACTTTCCCAATTATTTATATAGATACACATTCATAGGCTCATTTTTGATAGCCTCTTGTATATTGTACTTTTGATTGATATTCATACATAGTGATTTAGATATTGTACCATGGATGATATATGATGTAATATATATGATATGAAATTTTTATGAGATGAATGCAATGCAATGGATGTGTTATCTTCTTTTTCGGTATCTTTGTATGATATGTTATGGGATGGATGTTATGACATGTTATGATATGCAAATAATATGATATGATTATGCATGATGTATGGATGGATGCATTTCTTTTTGTTTACTTTTCCCATGCGATTAATGGTGTCATGATGCATGTATGTATATGGATGTATATATGGATGATGCAGATGTTCATGATTATGATATGATAATGCAATGTATGCTTATGCCTAGGACATGCTTATGATATGTGATATGAATTAAGATTCTTAGAATAACAAGTCTATGTTATCCAAAAAAAAATTAAATGATAATGATGATGCAGTGGATTATGTGTTCCATTATTATGATATGCTATGATGAGGCGAGATGTATGCATGTTGACGATTTTGTGTATTCATGATGGATGCATGATGATGTTATTTTTGTTGACTATCATGATACCAAGTTAGCATGGAAAGAAGATAGAAGAATAAAATGAATTGACCATTGATTTTAAGATTGACTCAAAAAAGTCCAACAAGTCCATGATCCATTGAGACTTTATTAGATATGGTGATGAGATGGATGATGTGCTCATATTTGGGATTGGGATTTCCATCATTCCTTATGTTTGATATAACACATAGATATGATGCATCATGGTATTGATAACCAGGATGGTGTTGTATCTAGTGCAATGGAATTTGACTCTGCAAATAGATAGGATAGTTCTTGTTCACATCTTGACATACAAAAACCTTGTTGGAATATAGTTTAGAAGTTTTAGAATATATCGGACCAAAGTGTACGCAATAGTCAATAATCTACTCCAAACGACCTCCCTACACACAACTAAGCAAATATGCGCCAAGATTATTGTACAAGAATACCCACAAGCACAAAAAATGAAAGATAATGATCGATTCCCCATTCCTTTCTCTCTAAATCATTTTAGACATCATTGAGAGGTCCTCAAAATGGGTTAATAAGATAAATCATAAGAAAAGATCAAAGGAAAACAACTAGTGATATCTATATCTCTTGCCAATTTAACATAGCTAATGGTGATTTTTGATGTTGAAGTTCATTGTCAGAAGGATGCATCCTAAAACATGTTTATCAATTTTTTTGATTAGGAATAGGTGTGTGATAGGCCATTGATACAAACTTTACTAACTCGTTTACCTATGATCTAGACTTTAGATTTTGACACTTAGTGTTTTCACTTTTCGACTTGCAATACTTGATTTCTATTTATTTCACCAAAGGTTGAAGATGATGATCGATTTATTTTGGGTGAAATTTTTATTGCGGGTGAAAGCGATATGGGATAGATGGTTTTATATTTTCTTGAATATTTCAATGTTTTTTGGTATTTTGCAATGTTTTGAGGTTGTTTTTGGTCTTTTTTGAAAGTTTATGTGAATTATTTGAGGTTGTTTAAGGTTTTCAATGTTTTCAACTATTTCAGGGGTTTCAATTTTCAAATGGTTTTGGATTTTCTAAGTTTTAAATTTTTGGGGTTTTTTGAGTTTTGAAATGTTTTGGAGTTTTTTGAGATTTCAAATTTTTTTGGGTTTCAAAGTTTTGCAAATATTTAGGGATTTTTTGAGTTTTGACCAAGAACCTAGCCTAAAAGACTATCCTAGGGGCCTCAGGGGCTTATCAAAGATGAGCCTTGCCTATGTTATACATGCAAAGACCACATAGTGTGACTGACTTGACTTATTGTTGATGAGATATGAACAGTTCGATGGGTTGCCGGTTTATTATGAAAAACTCCTAAAAAACTAACCTAGGGTGTATTGGGGGCACATCAATGATGGCCTTGCCTACGTTCAAGATCAGAGACTCATAGTTCAAGATGGTGTTGTTTTTGGATTTTCGATGTTTTGACATGTTTAGAGATTTTGATGTGTTTTGGATGTTTTGGATTTTTGACTTTACAACTATTACAAATGTTTTTGGATTTTAGCTGTACAAGATTTTGAATGTTTTTGGATTTTTGAGATGAATGTTATATGAATGTTTTTAGAATTTTCAATGAGATTTCAAATAACCTTAAGATATATAAGAACCCAATCCAATCCAGAATGAAATTCCCCTAGTGTGATGCAATAGACTACCTCGATATAGGCAGGACAAGCTAAACTTCAAAATATGCCAAGTAGTACTAAAGGGGATACAAGGTGATCCTACAATACTGGTTTACAATTTTTGGCCAAACTGGACACTTAACTGATTTTTTCTAACTAAATCTTCACTTCTGAGCACCTATAGCGACTAAAATGTGAGGAATTTGAAGATGATGCAAACTAGTGATTTGTTCCATTTTGTCTATAGATTCTAAATATATTTTTTCTAAAATTTTTGGAATTATATTGCACTTCTTTTTCCATCTCCTTTGAAAACTGGGTTTTTTTAGTAAACACCATTTTTAAGGAGTGATGCTCACCGTATACAACATAATTTTTTTTTCCATGAAGGATAAAATTATATTTTTTTTGAATTTATATTTGTAACTACGATATCTAGTGCTTCCAATTGGTTTCATAATGTTTTATTGAATATTTTTTCCTTAATCAAGTTTCAAAGTCAAACCAATTACAATTCAGACATAGGTGGACCGTATACAACATAAATTTTTTTTGTATGTATTGAAATTCTTTTTGTTTTTGTTGGATCAAGGACTTCAATATCTAGTGCACTCATATTTTTCAATTTTTTTTTGATAATCTACTATTTTTCCACATGTACAAAATAGAGAGCTTGATTTTTAGTGAAAATCCTATGTTTAATCAAAAAAAAAAAAAAAACATAATCAAACCAAAACATATTAAAATTATATTCATTGGATAGCTCGTTCCAAGTACTACCATTATCCAGTTGGGTCCATGAAGTATCCTCCATTTTCATCCTCAACTTGAGCTTTAAAGGGGAAAATTCTAGAGTTTTTTGTGCCAGAGGGGGAGAACGGGGGAAATGGGGGGTTCCAGCGAACCCCCTTTCCAAAAAGCTTTTCTTTTGGTTTTTTCCTAGGAATGGTGGGACCCAAAATTTAATGGGTTTGCTTGAACCAGAGTTCTAGCAAACCTCCTTTGGATTCGCTCAAACCAAATGTTCGTTCGAACCCCCAAAAACCAATTTTTTTTGCATGGGAGCATTTTTTGCAACTTTTCCTTCCTCATTAGAATTGTAAACCAGTTTTGTGTGTTTACCCTACGATAATTCATAATATCCAACTATGATATAGACACAAATGAGTGATGCGACGGATGGATGTGATGTAAAGAATGATAGGATAAAGAGCCAAAGGTAGATGAAGGTACTTTATTTACACAAGGAACCTGTTTGCCAGGTTTTCACCAAGGTACTTGCCCAAAGTGCCACTGAAGTGGTTTTCGCTAGAGGAAATTTTTTTTCTTTACTATTTTCTATCCTTTTTCTTTTTTCTTTTTTTTTTAATTTTTTTTTTTATCATTTTTTGATTTTATCATATTTTTAGATTTACACCCATCAAGCATAGGCATAATTTTTTTTAAGATGTAGGCTATTGGTCGGTTCCTACAAGGGTTCGCCTTCAAGCGTTGATAATTGGTACACTCCCAATCCATAGCTTGCGATGATGACAAATGGACCTAACCACTTAGGTTCAAACTTTCCTTTACTGTCCTGATATGGAAGATTTTTTATTATGCTTGAGAACAAGATCCCCTACCTAGAAAGACCAACTCTTGATCTTCTTGTTATAGCTCTGTTTTAGTTGGTTTTGGTATACTTGCAAGTGATTAAGGGCATCAAGATGACACTCATCCAAGAATTCTAACTCATTTATCCAAGATAATCTATACTCTTCATCAATGATTAGATTTTGTAGTGAAACTCATAGTTAGTGAAGCTTGACCTCAATAGGAAGGATGGATTATGATCCGTAGACCAAGGAGAATGGGGTTGCACTTGTAGGTGTGCAAATACTAGTTCGATAGGCCCATAGGGTGAGATTTAACTCTAGATTCCAATCACAACCAACTTCATTAACCATTTTCTTTAGGATCTTCAGAATGGTATTTTTTGTAGCCTAAGCTCTACTATTTCCCTAGGGGTAATAAGGGGTAGAGAATTGATGTTGGATGTTGAGACTTTGACATAGCTATTTCACATCCTGATTCTTAAAGGGTGTTTTGTTATCAGAAATAAGGGCTTGTAGAACACCATCACAATGGATAAGGTAATCCAAGATAAACTTAGAGATTTTCTTCCCCATTATGTAGGTCATAGGGATGGATTTGACCCACTTGGTAAAGTAATCAGTAGCCATGAGGATGAATTTATGGACATTAGATGAGGTGGGAGTAATCTTTCCTATGAGGTCAATCCCCCACTGCAAAAAATTCCAAGGTGTAACCATTGGTTGTAACTCCTAAGCTGAAGCATGAATAAGATATCCATGTTGTTGACATTGGACACACTTCTACATGTATTAATGGGATTCTATTTCCATGGTCAACTAGTAATACCTCATCCTCAATAGTTTCTTAGCTAAATTCATACCACTAGAATGGGAACCACATATTCCATCATGTACTTTTGTTAAGGTGGTTAAGGCTTCCTCTTGGTTGAGACATCGTAGTAATGTCCCCTCAATGCTTTAGCGGTAAAGGGTATCACCCAAGATCATGAATCAAGATGTCTTCTTAACAAAGGTATTTTTAAGGCTAAAGGTGATATCATATGGGAGGGTTCCTCTACCAAGGCAAGTGAATATATCATGATACCACAGGGAACTAGGACCAATGATGACATATGAAAATTTAGATTCAGGGATTTCAAAAGTTGGCATGAGAAGTTGTTCTACCAAGAATTCACATCTAAGGATGTTGTGCAACATATTTAATAATGATCCAATTGTTGCCATAGCATATGTTTCCCTATTGTTCATGCGAGGAATCTGCTTAAAAGTTATATCAATGAAAAGGTCCTTGAGACTCTCTACCATCTTCTTGTAAGGAGTGAGTTTATCATCCTTAGTTTGGTAGTCATCATTGAATTGATTGGAAACAAGCTGTGAGTCCCCATAGACTTTCAACTCATGTATGTGCCATTGGATTGCTATCCTTAGACCTATTATTAGGGCTTCATAGTCTACAATACTATTAGTACATGGAAAGGATAGCCTGTATGACTTTGGATACAATCACCTTGAGGGGTGATAAAAAGAATACCCACCCCTGATCCATGTTGGGTAAATGATCCATCAAAGTACATTTTCCACTGATTCATTGTATTGACAAGGAACACTGATTCATTAGGGAACTTAGATATCAAATGGTTCTTTGTATAGATAGGTTCTTCTTCCAGTTCCTCTGTGATCACTTGTCCTTTGATTTCCTTGTGCTCCATGTAGTCTATGCCAAATTAAGTTAAGATGATTACCCATTTGGTCATTCGCCCAGTGAGAGTAGCTTTAGATAATAGGTATTTCAATGGGTCAATCTTTGCAATAAGCTTGATTTGATGTGATAGCATGTAATGTATGAACTTTTGTGAAGAAAAAACCACCGCTAAGCATGCTTTCTCAATGGATGAGTAATTCATTTCATATCCTACCAAGGTCCTGCTGATGTAATAGATGAATCTTTCTTTTCCATTTTCATCATGTTGTGCTAGAAGAGCGCCTAGTGATGTTGATGTTGCTGAGATATACAAGATTAATGGTTTGTTTGGTATTGGTTGCATGAGCACTGGAGGTGTCAATAGGTAGTCCTTGATCTACTGGAAGGATTTATCACACTTCTCATCCCACTTATACGTTATTCCTTTATGGAGAAGATGTGAGAAAGGGTGAATTTTATCTGATAATTGCACTATGAACCTTCTAATAGATTGTAATCTTCCTTGTAACCCTCTCTTCTGGTTCAATATTTGTGGTGGTTCCATATCTAGGATGGATTTGTTTTTGCTGGATCAATTTTGATCCCTCTTTGTGACATGATGTAGCTAAGAATCTTCCCTAATGCAACCCAAAAGACACACTTTTTTGGGTTCAAGTGTACCTTATACTTTTTGAGCCTATCAAAGATGGATCCTAATACCTCTATGTGCTCACCCCTTTTCTTTGATTTGGCCAAAATATTATCTACATAGTCTTCGACTATTTTGTGGATCATATCATGAAAGATGAGAGTCATTGCTCTTTGATAGGTCACTCTTACACTCTTAAGCTCAAATGGCATCATGTTCTGGAACAATATGTTCCCCATGGACATGTGAATACAGTTTTGTGTTGAACCTCCTTAGCGATCATGATTTGATTATAGCCTAAAAAATAGTCCATGAGTGATAGAATTTCATGTCCAACTATTAAATCAATGATGATGTCGATGTTGGGTAGAGGGAAATCATCCTTCAGGCATGCCTTCTTTATGCCTTTGAAATTTGTGCATATTCTAATTCCCCCAGTGGGTTTGGAAACTTGTACTAGGTTGGAAACCCATTTAGGATAGTCAATCAGTTAGATAAATCCGATGTCAAGAATCTTTTGAAACTCAAGTTTTACCCATAGTGCTTTATGAGGGTGCATTTTTACTAATTTTTGCTTGACTAGTGTGGCTTTAGGATAGATTGCTAAATGATGGACAACCACTTTTGGATCAATCCCTGGCATATCTATGTATGACCATACAAAGTTGGGTCTTCACTCTTTCAAGAATTCTGCTAGGTTTTTTTGTTCTTCATCCAACAAGGATTCGTCATAGAAAGTTATCTTGGGTGCTTCTTTTGTTCCCACATTCACTTGGGTGGCCTTTTCTGGTAACACTGTTGAATTTTCTAGATGAATTACACTAAGGGGACAATTTAATCCTTCTTCCTTGGGTGCCTCAGAGAGGTTTTCACCCTCATATGTATCCTTTCTTTTTACTATTTTAGGATTTGAAAGTGCCACAATGTGGTTTTCACTCAAAGATCTACATGTTATTTACATGTTGTCAATTTTGTGATTGAATGATTCGGTTGTCTCCCCATAGTATTTATGTGTGTCTAGATCTATATCAAATCCAACTTTGTGATCCCCCAATGGTAAGTTGCTATGGAGTCCCATGAATTCTGAGATTGCTTCATCATTTTTGAATAAACCTAGAATCAGTGGTCCTCGTTGGTCCCAGTCAATGAGTTGGGGGTGTACTAGGCTTATTTTAGTGGTTTGGTCATTTGGGGTGAAAGATGTTGTGGATATCATGAAGAGAGAGTTATTCTCAAATAGGTCAGCAACATTGAGAGGAAATTCATCTAGGGTAGTATCACACGATGTTGGTAACCAAGAGGAAGCCTCAACCCGTTTAGCAGAAGTACATTTTCCAATAAGGGTAACCTTGCTAGTAGTACATCCTAAGCCAAGATTCTTTGGATGTCTCACATGAACGATGATTCTAGCAAACCATTGTCATTTTGTCCCAGTTTCTCATTCTTGTTGTAACCCCATCCCTTCATTAGCTGCAAGCCTTTGTTGTCATCTTCCATAGGAAGAGCGTGCACGGGTCATTCATCTTGATAGAGTAGTTTAGAGACATCCTCTTCATTGACATCTTCTTTGTTCAAATCCCCCCACTTGGTGAAGGTGGTAGATGCCATATTTAATGTTTCAACCACTTTTTTGATAGGTGCGGGTTTCCCATGAGATTTAGGAGAAAGAGGTATCTCTCCCAACACAAAAGTTTCCTTCATTAATTTATAATCTCCACAATCATCATCCTAGATCACTATGTGTCGGGAATGTTGTACATAATGGGTGTTTTTGTTTTTGAGGTAGATGCAAGGGATGATGGGTTGACAAATGAGGAGGAGGGTGTAGGCCCTTCATCATTTTTAAGGATTTGGGGTATTTTTTAAAAGTTGGCCTCAAGGTTCTTGCAGTAGTAAAATGGCTTAGGATCTACATGGATAGTAACTTCTCCGTCCTCAAAAGGAAACTTTACATATTGGCGATAGGTTGAAGCTAAAATTTTTAGGGCATGAATCCATGGTCGAACAAGTAGGATGTTGTAGGGCAGATCAAGGTATAACACTTGGCAAGTGGTCTCAGCAATGACGTGTCCCAATTGGATGTGTAGTGTGATGATGCCTTGTGATACCTGCTCTTGATCATCATATGCTTTGATGGTTGTACTCTTTGCTTTCTCAATAAAATCTTTTGAATAACCCAAGTTTTTGATCAACTGAAGGGTACAAATGTTTAGACCAAAACCTGCATCTACTAAGACTCTTTTAACCTTGTTCTTATGAACAATGACCTCAAGGTGTAAAGCACGGTTATGAGATGATTGTGATGAAAGGTCTTGTTCCGAGAAGGTGAGAAGATGAGGGATAGTGATATGTCCTACCATAGCTTGAAACTATCATGTATCCATATCCTTAGGGACAAATGATGTGGATAAAGCTTTCTCTAGGTTCTCCCTATGTGCAGGGGATAGCCTCAATATTTCCAAGATAGAAATCTATGCGGGGGTCTTCTTAAGCTGATCTAGGAGACTGTACTTGCTAGGGTTTGATGTTGGAAAAGTAGGTTGTGCCCTAGGCTGAGATGAAACTCCTTGGATGGTGACTTTTCCATGTCACATGGTGAATTCACACTCTGCACTAGGTCCTTTGATGGTGACAACAGTGACGAAATTGTCACGAGAAGCGACTACATTGGAATAGACACGCTGCATGTTATTATAGGTCTTCCCTTTTTTATTATCATTCCATTTGTTGTGATCCAGCATGGGGTTCTTGTATATCTTAGGATCCTAGTTACCTGGTAGTACTTGAACGTATATGTCTCCATTCTTGATAAGATCTTGGATAACATTCTTCAGTTTCATGCAGTTTGATGTTTTGTGTCCTTTTATTTTGTGAAAGTCACAAAGATCCTTTTTGTTGTACTAGGGTGGTTTATCCTATGGTTCTTGGTAGTTTGGGAAATTGGGAAGCATTATCATTGGATAGTTGTTCTCATGTTGGGGGTTCATCTTTGTTGTGTTTCAGTGTTATTGATCTGATTGTTTTTTGGTGATGTAGCTTATTGTACATTTGATTGAGAATTAGTCATTTGATTGGTGTTTGGCCTAGGAGAACTTAGAACCACCTTAGCATCTACCATGCCATCATTCTTCACATTCTTGTTCTTATCCCAGACTCGAGGCTTGTCGCTTGAACTAGTTGATGGGTAGTTGTCTTTGTATGCTTGGGTATTTCCTTGTGAGATTAAAGCACACTTGATAGTAAGGGATCTAGGGACAAGTTTTTCATAGGTGTTAATGCACTACATCTTCAAGTGGAAGGATAGATCAGGGATCAACATTTGCTATGATAATCCCCAGTTTTTGTTCTTTAGGAATTGGTCACTTGCTCTTACTGGCTCTTTGTCTCCATCGTTGTAAGAAATTGGCGAAGGATTCTCCTTTGTTTTTATAGAGAGTATAAAAATATTCTAAGCTTGCGTCCATGTCAAGATTAAAGGAGAAGTGATCTATGAATTTATTGGTGATTTCTTGGAAGGTTTTGATTCCTGGAGGCAACTGAGAAAACTTGTCGATGGTTGGGCCTATCAAGCTTCATGGAAAGAGGCACATTAAATAGGAGTCATTGTAGGCGACCTCCATACACATGACGTTAAAATATTTGAAATGGTCCATAGGATTTCCTCTTCCCTTGTATTTATCAAATTTGGGGACCTCAAAACCAAGAGGGAAAGGTACTATTGCAATGTTTTTATCAAATGGATATGGACATAGGTTTTGTTGTGTATGGGGCTTCTTAATTTTTCCCATCCGGATATCCTGCATTTCTTGTGTTAACACCTTAAGTGGAGATGCTACATCATCTTGTGGGTTTGGTGGAGGAACATATGTTGCATATTATGGGATGGAAAATGGATTATATATGGGATTCTAATATGATGGGGTGGTATATGGTGTGTATGGTGGTGTAGGATATTATGAAGGTGATGGTGGTGGAGGCATATGTGTTCCTAATGTGTTTGTATTGACGATGTTCTATTGAGGGTTATAGTACAAACCTTGTTGCTTTTGTTGTTGTGCAAGCACTTTCTATTGTTGGGCATATTGTTGGGCTTGATGTTGTTGTGCTTGTTGCTATCGTTGGGCTACTAGGGCTAATTTTTGGGCTGCTAAGGTTGCTTGGTGTTGTTGTTGAGCCACTAGGGCTTGTTGTTGGGCTTACTATTGTTGTTGGGCCACTAGGGCTTGTTGTTGTGCTACTAAGACTACTTGTTGGGCTTGTTGTTGTTGTTGTGTTGCTAAGCCTGCTTGTTGTTGTTACTGTTGTTGTTGTTCTGCTAGGGTTGCTTGTTGTTGTTGCTTTGTTACTAGGGATGCTTGGTGTTGTTTTCAGTGTTTTTGTGCTGATAGGGCTCCTTCTTGTTGTTGGAGGAATTGCTGATAAGCCTATTGTGCTTGCTGTAAAGCTAAGGAATGCGCTTGCAATATAGGATTAGTTGGTTGTTGGGACATCTATGATGGGTTTTGGGTGTTGATGAGAGGTTGGGGGTTCCCTTGGTTTAACATTCCTTACAAGATGGTGGATTGGGATGGAGGAATGTAATTTTGAGGTCCCGTTTGATTTGGCATGATGTGGGGGACCAAGGGAAAATATGACGAGGGTGCCATTTGGTATTGCAATGGCAATGGCACATTCAAACTTTTCAATTGATTGAAATGGTTCCCTTAACCAATGGGTAGGGGGTTCCCTTGCTGTGTTTGAGGTGGGACCAAGGTATTACCTTGGTTGATGGGATTCATAACCAAGGTGTTTCTTTGATTTGGGTTGGTGATGGATGGGATGGATGTGTTTTGTGAAACCAATGGGATGGATGAACCAATGGGGTGGATAAAGATGTACCTATTTGCATTAAGGGTTGATTTTGTGTGAGGGTGTTGACATACCCTTGTTGGTCTACTTGAGACACTTGGCCCATACTACCTTACATGACATTGGCCACACTTATGGTACTTGTGTGGATGGATGAGGATGGTTTCCCTTGATATGTCAAGGTTGTCATGGATTCATGAAGTGTAAGTGGTTTATGTGGATGTAGGGGGTGTTCATGAATGGTAGGAGCACAAAATGTAGATGTCCAAGTGGTTTTTTGGGGGGGATTGGTGTTGAGGGTACCCAAAAGTTTGTTGCTTTCCAAAGGAAGAGTGTGGCCAAAGTCCTTAGCAAGGCTAGGAGTTTGTGTTTGACTTGGACCTAGTGATGGATTTTATGGAAGCGTGGATGAAGTCAAGCCTTGTGTTGAAAAGGATGGGGGGATTGAAGTTATTTTCTTTTTGGCTTGACGTTCTTTCTTATACTCAAGTATTTCTTCTTTGGTAAGCTCAAATGGATTTTTTGTAACGTATTCTACCTCATATGGTCCCACCGGATCTTGGGGTTGTTGTGAGGGGGTAGAGTGAATTCTTGGATCACATTCTTGAGGGTTGGTATCACTGATGGTGGATGAGACTTTGGTTTTCTCCATGATTCTCTTATGTTGTAATCTTGTTGTTACCATAAATTGTGGGTCACCTATGGGCGAGTTGTTTTGGGATTTGTAATGTTTAAATTCTCTAGTTGACTCAAATTTAGGTAAGAGGTCCACTCTAAGTCATTTTGGAGCATTTATGTAAAGTGGAAGATGAAAAGGTGAATGATATGGGGAGTGATCTTTGCAAAATTTTTGGGACAACAATTTTGACTATAGGTTTGATGTTTGATGTTTGGATAAAATGTGTTAATGGATTTGTGAATCTTTAAGGTAGACTTATGACCTTCAAGATAAACTAGTCCAAAAATGATAACTAACTTAACTAAATGCATGGAAAAGGATCCATTTTACATACAATGTAGCTAAGTTAGGGGATTGGTTTAGTGATGTATAAGTCAAAAGTGTTGGTGTGTTCAAAGGTTTACAAAGTTTGGTGAAGTGAAGTGTGAAATAAGATGAAGGGTGGATGAAATGTTTTGACCCAATGATGACCTAGAATAAACCTTTTGTTTTACAAGACCAAAGTAGTGAAAAAAATTCTTTACCCTATGAGTAATTTCAATCCAAAGGATCAATTTTGACTTAAATGATAGGGAAAATTTGGACATATAAATTTGGGTTTCCCAACAAAGGACGACAATAAAAATTTCTTATCAAGTTGTCCTAATTGTGGTAAATATTTAAGGCCCATTTTTTGATAAAGTTTAAACTATGATGTCTATGTTTGAAATGGTGAAATATAGACCTTCTTTTGAGAATTTTTATTTTATGGGAGATCATGAAGATAAGCACAAGATCATGAAAAAGATGATATGTATTTCCATCCAGGAAGTGGTAATACGGGCCTTCCAACTACAATATATTAAATTTTTCCTCTTGTTTGTCTAAGATGTTTGCTATGTTTCTCCACTCGCTTAGTATTTCCTTTGCTTCAAAAGTGAAGCTTCTTAAACTATTGATTATATCTATTTGTTCTCCTTCAATCAGTTCAAATTTTGGTTGTATGATGGCCGATGTAAGGTGTGGTTGTTGAACCAGAGTGATCAAACACCAAATGGTCATGTGTGGGGTTTAATTTTTCAATTTATCTTGCTTAAATGGGTTCCTTTTTACCAAAAACACTTGTCTTGCTTAAGTCTCAAACTAAATGTCTATGTCAAAAAACCATTCATTTTACAAATTCCGTTTTGTAAAAGTCATGAAGTTAAAGCCATAGTTTCCTATGTTAACTTTGGGAAGTATGGATTGAGATGTAAGAAAAAAATATTTATAAGTCTCCGAGGATAAAAATCCTTAGGAAAGCATCAATATCAAGACTTATTCAAAGGGTATCCATGCTTAAATCAAAGGGTTTTAAATTTAGAGAAAGATCATTGATGTTTTTTTGCAATGCTTTGGAACCAAGCAAGTGTTTAACTAAATTACAAACATTTACAATCCTAGTTTGAGTGGGCATGCATTTCTTAGTAGGCTTACCACCATCCCTGAGAGATAATTAATCTGTGAAGATGGAATGGACAAATAGGCTATGCCAAGGAAGTGTAACATCTTGACATGCCAAGAAAAAGAGTCCCTTCCCTATTTTCTTTATTACCTCAACCAAAAACTGAACATGGTAACTTCTTGGAACAATGCTATTCTAATGCACTACCTTAAAATACGTTTCATAATTGGATTTGGTTAGCCACTACAAACAAGGTTTTTTAATGACCATATTCAAGATAAACAAATGCTATACATGTGGCGATTCATTCAATTAAGAGGCCTCCTTGCCCTTAAAAATATCTAAGGGTTTTGACGTATCACATGGATACTAAGGGGGACATTCGTTGGCATAGGACAACAACACTAGATTGGTTAATGACTTTAGTCACACCAAATTATTTATATAGCAGACCGAAATGAAAGCTCCACTTGGGTTGTTCCCTCTCACAAGTTGGGAGGTAATCCCTCTAAAGATAACACAATTTGTGAAGCTTAAAATGCTTTTAAGGCACAAGGGGAGAGGATAAGTGCTTCCAAGAAGAAAAGTATACTTGGGTATTTCTCTTCACCCAAGATCGCACGAAGCACAAGGGGAAGGATACACACAACAAACACATGCAAGGAAATCGAACACACATTCATTTTAATTTTGACAAGCACAATGACTTCATTTTAAGCACCAAATGAAGTGTTTAGATTGTTTTGTTCAATTTTAAACCTGGTATTGCAAAATGAGGATATGTGGGTTCAATTTTAACCAACTTTGAATGTTAATTTTAAACCTAAAAGGAAATTTATTTGGTCCTAAAATGTGAAGTAAAGCATCATAAATGGGTTATAATTTCCCCATAAGTGTAAAAACACTTGTTACAATATATAATCAAACAATGATATGCTCCTTCACTTCAAATTTTATTTCCCAAACCTGCAAAACCAATTAGTCTAAAAAAAAAAACTAGAAGTCAGTGACATGTTAGCAATCAGATGAAATCAAAAAATTAAAACACATGTCAAAATTTAGTTTCTATTTAGTTTACCCGTAAATAGTGACACTAAAATCAATTGTGTCGCTAAATTTCCATCAGATGCATCGCTATATCAAAACTATGTCGATGTATTGAAAAATTAGATGCGTCACTCTACAATAAACAATGGCATCAATAGCATCACCAAATCAAATGCGTTGATAAATAAAAATTCATTATTCGAGTAAAAATAAGTTTAGCGTCACTATTTTAATATGCGATGATGAAATTTTATAGTGCATCTCCAAATTAATTATGCGTTGCTTTTTTCAAACCCAAGTGCGTCATTGTATAGCGACGCGTCCAAGGTGCATCGCTGATTTTGCTCAAAGTGCATTGTTGAACCTACAAACACAAGAAAACATGAATCTAAAGAGAATTTTTTTAGATTCAATTAGTATATCCCTCTTTCTAGTGCCAAAATGTGACCAATGACATAGTATAGGTTACCTAAACTTGATCCATACAAATTCGAAGGATATTTAATCCACTAAGCATCAATCCGGATAAGATATTCAATGTAAATAAAAATGAAGAAGCCATTAAAACTAACATTCTAAAACATGAAAGCTTGAAAAACATCTATTCTAAGCCATTGAATCTTATCCTATTGGGGGAGTGGTGTCGTATTGATGTGGAATGGAAACCCTTTCCCAATCCCTTGGATAATATGAGCCTTTCCAATCGGTTTTATTGATTAAAATTGATTGAAACTGATGAAAAAGATGAATGAAAGCATGATTAAAGATAGATTAACATGATAAAAGCTAATATGATTGATGTGAATGTATGAAAATCTATTCTAAATGCATGCAATATTGAAAGATGCAAGTCCTAATTCCAAAATATGCTAAATGGATGCAACTAAGTTACCATGGAAGCCATTAATGGATGCTTTAAGCTACTATGATCAAGATTTTAACTAAAAATGCTAAATGTATGCTAGATATGGATGCAAATGAGAGTGATTTTAACAACATAATTTTTTATTAAAAGATGGATCTCTATTGAATAGATGCAAGGTCTATTTATAGAATAGGAAAAAAGAAACTAATGGTCAAGATTGAAAGAATCAATCAATGGTTAGTATGGAAGGAAGATGGAGGCATGCATCATGAATTCCCATCAAGGGTTGAGAATGCAAGTTTATTTTTAATCAAGGGCAATCATGGAAATAAGCACACTTTCAAAAATTTCTCAAGAAGTTTGTTGAAATTTTCTTACAAGGAAGAATATTCCTTTTTTTCAAATGAGTGAAGAGGGAAAGAATATTCCATGAGAACTCTCCCTTGCAAAACCTCGGGAGAGTTAGTAATTTGATAATTAAAACAAAGTTTAAATTATGCAAATTAGAGGAATTTAGGATATTCATTAAATAATTAACTTATTTAATGAAAAGGGGTCAAAATGACATTTAATTAAATAATTAAGATTATTTAATTTAAATGAGAGGGTTTAAGGTGTTAAATTAAATATTTTGATTTATCTAATTTACCAGGATGAAAGGTTAGCATGAAATGGGTAGGAATTAACCTAATTAGATTAATCAAATTAATAGATGAAAATGATGAAACTAATTAAATATCTAGGCTAATTTAATCAATTAAGCGAAAAGAGGATGGGTTTTAGGATGAAACAATGTTAGTATATTAGATTCAAGTGTGTGATATTATTTAGGATATTTTAAAGTGTCTACACCCCTATATGGCACAACATTTTCCCTCTTTGTGAATGTGTAGGTTGTTGGAATATGTGCCTCAATCTCATAGGCTATAACCCCTAGAAAAGCAAAGTCGGTGTGACATTCCTTTTGTCTGGCCTACTGGTAGCTTTGGAACCCTGTGGTTTGCACTAGTCGCTGAGACTTTGTTTTAGTCTTTCTGAATGGACCTATCGCTATGACATGGAGAATCGGTGAGATCTCTTACCGATATGGAATGTCTCGGCGACAGAAGATTTTGTTATCGGGTGCCTAGTGTATGTCAGGGTGACCTATGGCGACTGGATCATCAGGGTAACTCAAGTGTGTCGTTATGTGGTCCTAGTGACAGGGAGATGTCTCGCCGATTGTAGTCATCAGGGTGACTTGAAATTTTGGGAAGATCTCTTGGCAACTGGGGGATGTCTGGCTGACGGCATACACTCGGAGTAACTCAAGGGTCTCGGCATGAAGTCTTGGCGATGGGAATTTGTCTCACCGATGGTGTGGGATGTGTTCGGCATGACTCTTGGCGAAAGGTGGGCTCAGGGTAACTTGGAGACTTTGGCATGAAGTCTTGGCGATAGGTGTTGGTCTCGCCAACGAGGATACAACTGAAGTCATTGGAGTAGCTCAAGGTGATGGGTATAAGGTCTTAGCGAAGGTCAAATGTCTTGCTGATTCGGTAAGACATGAGCGCTCGGTGAAAGGTCTCGGCGAAAGACAAAAGTCTTGCCGACTATTATTTGGCGCTGAGTATAACATGAGACCTCGGTGTGATGTCTTGGAGAAAGCAATAAGTCTCGCCAACTGTTGAATGCTTTGGTATAACACATGAATGCTCGGTGGGATGTCTTGGTGAAAGACAATTGTCTCACCGCATGAAATTCTCACATCGGCATGACTTGAAGACTTCAGTATGAGGTCTTGGCGATTTGCGATAGTCTTGCCGATGGCAATATTGAGATTGATGTGACTTGAAGACATCGGTGTGATGTCTTGACGAACTCATTTGTCTTGCCAATGGGAATCCTAATGTCGGTATGACTCTTGCTGACTGTTGTGGAGTTCGGTATAACATGATGAGCTTATTATGAAGTCTTGGCGAAGAGCGATAGTCTTGCCGACTGATGAACTCTTTGGAATACCTTGTGATCTTCGGTGTTAGGTCTTGGCGACATGGCAAAGTCTCAGTGATAGCTTTCTGGACTCGGTAAAATGTCTTGCCGATAGTGAAGACTCTTGGCGATAATGACGATATGGGCTCTATGGCATCGGGGAGAAACGGTTAGTGTCTCACCGACATGCCAACACAGATTGATCACTCTTGACCGTTCAATGACTATCCTATGTGGTGTCTTGTGGACAAATCAGAGGAAGAGAAATTCAAATGGTTGGCAGTTGGATTTTTTCAACAGTTGAAACGTTGGAGCTGAATTATATGCAAGGAAAAATCTACACCAGAATGGAAACATCTACGATGATAATGATGCTAAGCTGGAGATTGCTGTTTTGTGATCTTGAACCAATTCACAGAGAGCCTATTGAAGAATGAATGCATATATGTATGCATTGGACGTTCTGTATCATTGTGTATGTAGAGAGTGTTGATAAGCCAAGGAGTCTAAGAGAATAAGAGTCCAAGAGCCGAAGAGTAGAAGAGAGAGAGCCGAGTGGCTGGCTAAAAGGCCGAGGCCATGAGATCGAAGCAGAGGTAGGGTTATGTTTCCGAACTCTCTCTTGTGTACTGAGTGATCAGTTGCTACCAGTTGTACCCAAAATGAACAAGATGTAATCTCTGAAGAGGCTAAGAGCCTGAATTTGTATTGTAACCGTTCTATTGCTGAATAATACAATGGCTCGATCTTTGGAGTGTGGGGTTTTTTATCCAAGAGGATTTTCCCCACGTAAATATTTGTGTTCTGATTTGTGTCTTATCTTTCATCTGTGTTGATTTTGTTTCTAGAATTTGTCATTGCTTGCTGTTGAATTTACATGCGATTCTCTCAGAAGGATCAATGTGGAAAATTAACTGTGTCTGTTCAGCTTTAGGACATAGTTGTACGTGTCTTTGAGGAAACCTAATTGAAATGAAAGTTACCGAAGGCACTACTGTTAAGGAGGTTAGCCCAATTCTCCACCAATTTTTCCTTACAAGTGGTATTAGAGCCTTCTTCTGGTCGTTGGTTCTGGATATTTCTCCTGTGAAGATTTCTTAGCTTGAATAGGCTGGAAGAAATCTAGAGGAATGGACTGATGTATTGATCCTTTGATGAGTGGAAGCCCTGTGATATTCTGAGACAATATGCAGCTTGAAGGATGGTCAAGATGGAAAAGGGAGTTGATCATGTTGTGATCTGTGTCTCCTGGCTGGTAGCGGTTTAACCTTGGATTATGAGGTGGATTTCTATGCTTCATGGCTGTGTAGCAGTAAAGCTTTCATATTGGATGTCTGTGTGGCAGGCTCCTGGGTGATATGGATAAGCCTAGGTTGTTTCTCAGCCATGGAAGAGAGTGCTTATGCTAGGTGGTGGTTCTTGGTGTTAGAAGGAACTGTTTCCTGTTAACCTCGAATACTTAAAGTCTATAGAGTTAATCATTAGTTGATTTGCAAACTTCTGAAATAGCCTTTCTCTCTTTCTCAGATGCAAGTACATGTTGGTGGTTCATATTTGGCCTGTAAGGGGCCTGAATTTCCTAAACTGTTGTTTTCTTTTGAAGGATGTTTTGTACTTGCATGTCTCTGTGATTTTGCAGGTTTTACATGGTTAAGAAAAACTTGTGGTCATGTGGAGTTGTTGTTAAGCTATTGTCTAGACCTTGGCTTTCGGGGTGTTGTTGGATGAGATAGTTGCAGTTCTGCATACATGCCTGGTGCATGGTTTTGAGGAGGTGTGTTTTCTTCTCTGCATGGGAGTGTTGGTAAGTGATTCGTCACTCAACATTCTTGTGGTAGTACTTTTGGGTTCCTTGATTATGGTGCTCGTTGTGGACATGATTAGCAAATCAAATTTGGTGTGATCTGGTGTTTGAGTCATGTTGTCTACATGGATATTCTTTTTGAAATCTCAGTGTTGTAGTTTCCAATGTGTTGATGGGTTTTCATGTTCGATGATTGTGAACTACGAGTTATGTAGTTGATGGATTAGGTACCCATTGGCTGCAGTGAGATAACTTGGATGTGGACTGTCTTTATCCACGAGGGTTGATTCATTGGTGGTGCAGACTTGTTAGTTGGCCTTGTCGTTGGTCACTTGTGCATTGGTGGGACTATTTTGAGATGAGAGGATGTATATCTTTTGAGTACCTGAATAGTCTGTTATGGGAACCTGAAGCTTTTGGTCATGATGCTTGGAGAGCTCAGGTGTCACGTTTCAGTGGGAGCTCTAGCAGTGACTATGAGTTCATCACATGGTGGTGAACAGTCTTCTTTAGTGTTGCAGATGTTTCAATGGGGATCCTTTTGATCATATTACTAGAAAAACGGTTTATTTCGCATTTGCATGGACATTATTTGAAGATGTGCAACATCTTGGATCCATAGAGGACGCTTGGAGTCTTTGGTTAAGATGTTGGTGGTGCTTGACAGGTGATGTTGGTTTTAAGTCTATTTATTGTATGTCATGGTATACTCCTGGTGCACTGGAGTTTTGGAATTGTGCATTGTACTTGAGACAATGGTGAGGTCACTTGAAGCTTGGTATCTCTTAAAGGGATATGTAGATCATGGTGTCATGATAAGTTCCTGATTCAGATGATTGGAGCTTTGACAGTGGTCTGGTAATTCTTTGTGTATTGGGTGTTGTGATTATTTTCTTGATAATTCATGATAGTGCAGTAATGCAATTGAAGTTTAGCATGAGATGATCGGTTGCTAGTACTCATGGATACATGAAGAATAAGGTGAGGCTATCTTTCTCTTATGAGAGAAGTGTTGCTGCTTGTTATTCTTGATGAAGTTTTCAGTAGAAAGTCTGAGAAGCCTACACCTTGGTTGAACATGAGTTCAATAAGAGACCTATGAGGATATTGATCTTGGATTAGTCATGGTGGCTTGTATATCTTGGAGGAGTATTCTCATTCCCACTCTTGGTCTACTCAGCAGTATATCTGGAAGGTATTTGGCCCATTATATTTTTCAGATGTGTTTTATGTTCACTTTCATGATATGGATCTTGAATTACTATTTAAATGATTCTGGAGGATTCATAGTGGAAGTTGTACAGTTTTGTTTTATCTCCTTGTTACTAATGAGAATTGGTAGGAGATGTATGGGCTGATTTCCTAAAATGGGGAATGAACTAGCTTGATCTTCTTTGAGATGCTTACATCCATGTTTTTTAAATTGGTTTGGTCTCGGTGATTGAACGGATGGATGTTGTTAAAGCTCCCCTTTGGGGTTGTGAAGAAGATCATTCTTGGCACAACTGGCTGTTAGAAGTGCATGTAGGAGGATGTTCTACAGGAAGATGATGTGCAAAATTTCTCTCTATGGCCGTGAAGGTTTGTGGTGAGAGAAATGTTTCTTGTTGCAGGTTGTTGCAGGTTGTGCGTATCATTGTGGATTTTTCCTTGGTACTACAGGGTTACATTTTCTATGTGTTGGTATTGGTAGACTTGCGATGCCTTTGATCTTTCAGATCTGGATTACTCAGGCAGTGGGAGTTCCTGTATGTGTCTTGTCTTCTTTGACTAGTTGACACTTGGAGTTTGTATTTGTTGTTAATGAGTTGGTTATGGATTTGGCATAAGTTTACTAATATTGATACCTATTGAGGTATGTGAGACTAGATGGAATAGCACAATCTGTGGGTGCTATTTTCAGTAGCGTGCGTTTATCAGTTGGACGAAAGCAGTCATTCTGACTATTGTTCTAGCTGGTGTTTTATGTCTTGTTTCTGGAGTATGACTTTATTGATGTGTTCTTTTTGAAGCTTTGAAGTTGATATTGCTTAGTATAAGAATTTTGAGCACAGTGAAGTGGTAGCAGTATCTCGTTGTTGATATCACTGGGATCTTTTGCTTGTGTTCGTTGGAATGGTGCTTTTTCACCTTGGCTTGAATCTTTCTTCCACAGGTGGCATGTTGGAAGATGATAGGGTTTGTTGCATGAATGGTGGACATATTGGATGTTGGAGCAGAATTCTTGATGGAGCATGAGAGCATGTTTGAGGTCTATGTGGTTTCTTGGAAGGTTGTGATCGGTTGCATATCGGTTGCCTTGTTAACAGTGAGTTGCAGTTGGATGCCTGGTCTTTGTTGCAGATTGTCGGGTCAACTGTTATATGTGGAATCATGTTGATCGAGTGTCTTGAGTGTTGCAGGGTTTGAACTGGTGGAGCTAGTGTGATCTTAGTTCCTATTTGCTTTGGAGGTGTCTGTATGATCTCCGTCAAGTGGGAGATTGTTGGAATATGTGCCTCAATCTCATAGGCTGTAACCCCTGGAAAACCAAAGTCGGTGTGACATTCCTTTTGTCTGGCCGACTGGCAGCTTTGGAACCTTGTGGTTTGCACTAGTCGCTGAGACTTTGTTTTAGTCTTTTTGAATGGACCTATTGCTATGACATGGAGACTCAGTGAGATCTCTTACCGATATGGAATGTCTCGGTGACAGAATAGTTTGTTATCAGGTGCCTAGTGTATGTCGGGTGACCTATGGCGACTGGATAATTGGGGTAACTCAAGTGTGTCGGTATGTGGTCCTAGTGACAGGGAGATGTCTTGCCGATTGTAGTCATCAGGGTGACTTGAACTTTCGGGAAGATCTCTTGGCAACAGGGAGATGTCTGGCCGATGGTATACACTCGAAGTAACTCAAGGGTCTCGGCATGAAGTCTTGGCGATGGGAATTTGTCTCACCGACAGTGTGGGATGTGTTTGGCATGACTCCTGGTGAAAGGTGGGCTCAGGGTAACCTGGAGACTTTGGCGTGAAGTCTTGGCGATAGGTGTTGGTCTCGCCAACGGGGATACAACTGAAGTCATTGGAGTAGCTCAAGGTGATCGGTATAAGGTCTTGGCGAAGGTCAAATGTCTTGCCGACTCGGTAAGACATGAGTGCTCAGTGAAAGGTCTCGGTGAAAGACAAAAGTCTTGCCGACTATTATTTGGTGCTCAGTATAACATGAGACCTTGGTGTGATATCTTGGCGAAAGCGATAAGTCTTGCCAACTGTCAAATGCTTTGGTATAACACATGAATGCTCAGTGGGATGTCTTGGCGAAAGACGATTGTCTCACCGCATGAAATTCTCACATCGGCATGACTTGAAGACTTCGATATGAGGTCTTGGCAATCTGCGATAGTCTTGCCGATGGAAATATTGAGATCAATGTGACTTGAAGACATCGGTGTGATGTCTTGACGAACTCATTTTTCTTGCCGATGGGAATCTTGATGTCGGTATGACTCTTGCTGACTGTTGTGGAGTTCAGTATAACATGATGAGCTCATTATGAAGTCTTGGCGAAGAGCGATAGTCTTTCCAATTGATGAACTCCTCAGAATACCTTGTGATTTTCGGTGTTAAGTCTTGGTGACATGGCGAAGTCTCAATGATAGCTTTTTGGACTCGATAAAATATATTGCCGATAGTGAAGTCTCTTGGCGATAATGACGATATGGGCTCTATGGCATCGGGGAGAAACGGTTAGTGTCTCACCGACATGCCAACACAGGTTGATCGCTCTTGACCATTCGATGACTATCCTATGTGGTGTCTCGTGGAAAAATCAGAGGAAGAGAAATTCAAATGGTTGGCGGTTGGATTTTTTCAACAGTTGAAACGTTGGAGCTGAATTATATGCAAGGAAAAATCTACACCAGAATGGAAACATCTACGATGATAATGATGCTGAGCTGGAGATTGCTGTTTTGTGATCTTGAACCGATTCACAGAGAGTCTGTTGAAGAATGAATGCATATATGTATGCATTAGACGTTCTGTATCATTGTGTATGCAGAGAGTGCTGATAAGCCAAGGAGTCTAAGAGAATAAGAGTCCAAGAGCCGAAGAGTAGAAGAGAGAGAGCCGAGTGGCTGGCTAAAAGGCCGAGGCCATGAGGCCGAAGCAGAGGTAGGGTTATGCTACCGAACTCTCTCTTGTGTACTGAGTGATTAGTTGCTACCAGTTGTACCCAGAATGAACAAGATGTAATCTCTGAAGAGGCTAAGAGCCTGAATTTGTATTGTAACTGTTCTGTTGCTGAATAATACAATGGCTCGATCTTTGGAGTGTGGGGTTTTTTATCCAAGAGGATTTTCCCCACGTAAATCTTTGTGTTCTGATTTGTGTCTTATCTTTCATCTGTGTTGATTCTATTTCTAGAATCTGTCATTGCTTGTTGTTGAATTTACATGTGATTCTCTCAGAAGGATCAATGTGGAAAATTAACTGTGTCTGTTCAGCTTTAGGACATAGTTGTACGTGTCTTTGAGGCAACCTAATCGAAATGAAAGTTACTGAAGGAACTACTATTAAGGAGGTTAGCCCAATTCTCCACCAATTTTTCCTTACATAGGTTACAAGTTTGAAGAGGATTGAAGAGAGATTGAAGATCCATTTTGTATTGTTGCATTTAAAGCCCTAAAAGTTTTCAAACCATGAAAATTCATTTACAAAATTTACTGACGACATTTTGAGTACTCTACAAGTTGAAACAGGGATCTCAAATCTACCACCAAAGGATCCCAAAAGTTGGCCTAGACACCCCTACAAAGACTCAGATGCCCCTTGGCAACTATGTCATTCTATAGTGCTTGAAGCAGGCTTTTTTGGGTTGGTACATATCACTCTACACTCCTGAAATCTACCTACAAATTATTGCTTTTTCTATGAGTTGGGGAAATTGCATTTAACATATTAGGTCATTTAGTCTAATTAGGTAAATCACTTTAAATAATTTCCAATTCATTCCTAAGACTCAAAAGGATCAGATCCAAGTTTGATTGACTCACCTTGGAAGTTGAAAGTCAATCTATGCACCTTGTTTATTTGCATCCTAATGAAATCCTAAAAATGATGGCCAATTGAACTTAAGTTTTATCTATCAAATTTAGGGTCACTATATTTTTTATGTTTCATTTTAGTGAACCTAACATTTGACATCATAGATTTTTTATTTGGTAGTCCTTTCAAATCCTAGATCTAGTTTTTGCATCATTGTGTTTGGAATTTCTCATTTAGGGTTGCATAGTGCATCATAAAAAATCATAAAAATCAAAAAATATTGCATCATAGCTTGCATTACAGTGTGTTTCAATCATTTAGATTAGATTTTCATTTCAAAATTGCATTAAAAAAGGTGTCATTTTGTTCCAAATTGTCATACATTTACATTTTTATTTCATTGAAAAATTCTAGAAAAAAATAGTCACTGTAAAAACTTGTTTCCAAATAGGAACAACCTTAAACATCAATCTAAACATTTAGATTTTAAATTCTCAAAACTATGCATAAAGACCTATTCACCATTGGGTGACCTAGTCCTTCTACAGGTGTTTAAACAATCTTTTTCACACATATTTGTCTTTATATTTATATTTTGTTTCTACTAGTAAATATTTGTTTTGAAATTCTAAAATAGTGTTGTTGCATGTCAAGGAAAGTTATCATTTTGCTTAGATTTTGGAAAAAATTGAAAGAGTTCTACTTTTCAATACTTGAAATTTTTAGATTTATAGCATGATTGTTTGCATCATTACATAATCTGAGTAGATTAGATTTCTGAGTAGATTAGATTTCATTTTACACATATTCAAAACCCTAGATTGTTACAACACATTACAAAAATCAAAAACTTACAAAACAACAAAATTAATCCTAAACTTTTTTTTGTGCAAACTATAACATAGTTAGTTCCTGTCACTAGTGCTTCTGAACCTGAAATATTAGAATTTTTTTTGATAGGAATCAAACTCCTTAGTGCATCCCTATCATCCATAAACATGTCTAAGATCTCTAGAACAATTTTATACATGTTGTCAATTGGCATATTTAGAACCTGGTTTCTAGATTTGGCTTGCATCAGGTCTATTAGTTTGTTTTCAGTTTTAGTTTTCCTTAACATGCATAAACCTAGATTACAATTGAAATTTATTGATTAATCTTGGGAAAAGCATAGTCATCTAATCATGTTAGATCTATTTCCACAAGCACATTCTATATTTACCAAGCCCTATAGTTGTGATGAATTTGATATGTTAGATGAAGCCCTTGGGGACTTCATCACACCTAGATCATCCACTAAAGCTTCTAAGAATTTTCCAATCATTGATACTCATGATAATCATAGTATCCATTCTCATGATATCTCCCTTGATTGTAAGAGTATCTTAACACAAGAAAGTGCAATCATTGACACTTTTTTTAATATCACTTTTCCAAATCTTCATTCACCTACCAAAGTCTTCCCTACTTGTTAGAACACTTTGGTGCAAGGGGACGTAATCATGGAAAATAATGACAATCATAGTTGCTCTTCTCTCGATACCTCATCCACTTGTGAGGAAGATACCATGGTGCTAGAGGATCCAATCATTGAGTGTCATGAAAATCTTGTTTGTCTCACTCCCAATACTTCTACTTTGGAAGATTGTGTGGAACAAGAGGATGAAATCATTGATACATTTATGTCAAAATAAAGTAAGATAGATGGAATATATTTTTAGACACTTGAAATATCTTAATTGATATCGTGCACTTGATTTTGATTCACTGACACCAATTCTTCCTTGATCACTCCTTGATAGAAGGTCATCAACAAGTAGGTAACTTAGTTGAGGTTATGAATGCACAAGTGAAAACTAGATCTCGTTTAGTTAGTGAAAATCCTAACCACCTCCCATTATAAGAAATCCTAAGCCTCAAGGTGCTATCTTAAACTTTGCAAGACAACTCACTAGTAGGCATGCATTGTAGAAACCAAGTTATCACATAGTTGCTCGCACAGGGTGGGTGCAAAAAGATGGGGGCCCAAAAAGTGGCCAACAATCTTAATTTTTTTTAAAAATTCATAACATGAGCATGTTATAACACACTCACATTATGTATTGGTGTTTTTGAGACTAAATCTTGGTAGCACCAAGGCCATAACATGCTCATGTTATAACGCAAGTGTGTTATAACTATTTATAACAAAAAAAAAAACAACATTTCTCATTTCTCATTTCTAAATTTTCCTCAAAACCCACAACCTTCAAACCCTCAAGAGAATTCTCACATTATTGGAGACCAAATTCTTCATCAAATAATTGTCGAATATTCATCAAAATGCCACCACAACATCGAGGAGGTCAGAGGAGTAAGTTTTGTTTTTTTGGTGTGAATTTGTTTCTAAGTAGGTAGATTTAATAGGTTTTTGATGTAAAATTATTTAATTTAAAGGAAATTATAATCCACCTCCTAGTCCTCAAAATCCTCCTTCACCTCAACCCAAAATACCTACTAAAGAACAACCCCAATAACAAACACCTCTAGTAATTCCTCAATATGCCCCTAGAACACAAAAGAATTAAAGGGGAAAATTAAAAATAACAAAAATAAAATTGAGGACATAATTGCAAGGTTAAAATATCCTACAAGTTTGACCTCGCATAGAGCCACACTTTCTCAATCTCTTGAATCTATGTTATCAAATGTAGATTTAATTAGCAAGAAAATATCTACTTGGTTAGAAAAGAGGAGAGAGTTTATACAATTCTATGTAGATAGGTTATCTTATAAAAAATTCAAAAATGAAAAAAATACAAAATTTGACTTGTATTCCCTTTTCACAAACCCACAAACAAATAAACCTCTACACCTTACAAGCAATAGGTTCCCTATCCATTGGTGCAACCACAAAGGGATAAATAACCATTTTTGGCAGAGGTGGTGGATGGTTTTTGACCATTCTCCATGCAACAATAATGAGGTCCCATAATATTTTTTGAGGAAACTCTATTACGAGTTTGTCCTATATAAAGTCCTAAACTATTTTGATATGTGGGAATTCCAGGGTAGAGGTGGGGGCCCCACATAGGATAGACCAGGGGGATGTCTTGACCCTCAATGGCCAATGAGATGAGTATTTTCTAAACTAGCCTATGAGCACATGGCTATCCCTTCTATTGTGAAGGAGAGTGTTGAGGTCAAGACACTACAGTCCATTAGTTCCTTGACCTAGAGCATCATAGAGCATGCTAGTCTTGCATCACAACATGAGCTGGGGGAGACTTCGGAGAGTAGGGTTCCACCCCATATTTTTTAGGCTTCCAGGCCACCCTATGGTTATGACCCCACAGATAGTCAGGACAGAGGAGTGCAAGCTACATTTGCAGCTAAGTAGTTGGTGATGACAAATGCCCTCCTAAATGAGGCTTTCAACCTTGATAGTTAGGTAAATGTTAGAAAGTTCATTGAATTTAATTTATTAAATTTCATTTTTGAAATGAAATATTAACTAATTTAGTTTAATGATTATAATGAAATTTCAGCGGTCCTCCACCTTTGTATTATGCTACAACATGTACTTTTGAGGTATGTAACTTGTAAACAATTATAAATATTACATGTGAATAGCTTTGTTATATGAATTTTATTCTAATATCTAATTTTGGATATTGAATAGGTTAATATTGGAGATTTCATGGAAACACCTCCCAGTGGAGGTGGACTTCAAAGATTCACTCAGGTAACAAAATAAAGAGTTTAACTAATTAATTGTACTTAATTGATTTTTATAGTTTATATTAATATCATTGATTATATTGCATTTCACATCTTTCAAACTCAAATCATTACTTCGCATTGCATAACTAATAACTAGATGTTGATAGATGACAAAATTTCAATTACAATATAGTTTTTTAGAAAGTCAACATAAGTAGTTATGCAATTACTTCACATTGCATAACTAATAACTAGAAGTAGCTTCCAATTGTATTTTCTTGTCATGGAATTCCATGAGACCACATTTTATTGAGGAATTTTTCAAATAGTTCAATACCTTGTCTATGCTATGGATGCTTGGAAAAAATCTATCAAAGTTTAATAGTAAGCTATAGCATAGACAAGGCAATCGACTATTTGAAAAAATGCATCAAAGAAATGTGGTCTCATGGTGATGGACATCACCATGAGACCAAATTTCTTTGAGGAATTTTTTCAAACAACTCATTTCCTTGTATATGCTACCACATTTTACATACATTTCTACCAAAGTATTTTATCAAATAGTTCACTTCCTTGTTGCTATGGCTAAAAGCCTAAAATAGGTGCTTTCAAACAAACTATGGCTGCATGGAAAAAATCTATCAAAGCATAATAGTAAGCAATAGCATAGAAAAGGAAATGAGTTATTTGAAAAATTCCTCAAAGAAATGTGGTCTCATTGTGATTTCCATCACCATGAGACCACATTTATTTGAGGCATTTTTTCAAATAACTCATTTCCTTGTCTATGCTACCACATTTTCCATACATGTATACCAAAGCATTTTATCAAACAATTCACTTCCTTACTGCTATGGCTAAAATCCTAAAACATGTGTTTTTGAACAAACTATGGATTCTTGGAAAAAATATATCAAAGCATAATACTAAGCAATAGCATAGACAAGGCAGTGAGTTGTTTGAAAAAATGCGTCAAAGAAATGTGGCCTCATGGCGACCATGAGAGCACATTTCTCCAAGGCATTTTTTCAAATAGCTCACTACCTTGCCTATGCTACCACATTTTCCATACATGTATACCAAAGCATTTTATCAAACAATTCACTTCTTTGTTGCTATGGCTAAAAGCCTAAAATAGGTGCTTCCGAAAAAACTATGGATGCTTGGAAAAAACCTATCAAAGCATAATAGTAAGCAATAACATAGACAAGACAACAAGCTATTTGAAAAAATGCCTCAAAGAAATGTGGTCTCATGGTGACCATGAGACCACATTTCTTTAGGGAATTTTTTCAAACAACTCACTACCACCATGAGACCACATTTCTTTGAGGCATTTTTTCAAACAACTCACTGCCTTGTCTATGCTACCACATTTTCCATACATGTCTACCAAAGAATTTTATCAAACAATTCACTTCCTTGTTGCTATGGATAAAAGCCCAAAATAGGTGCTTTCAAACAGACTATGGATGCTTGGAAAAAATATATCAAAGCATAATAGTAAGCAATAGAATAGACAAGGCATTGATTTGTTTGAAAAAATTCCTCAAAGAAATGTGGTCTCATGGTGACCATGAGACCACATTTCTTTGAGGCATTTTTTTAAACAACTCACTACCTTGTCTATGCTACCACATTTTCCATACATGTCTACCAAATCATTTTATCAAATAATTCACTTCCTTTTTGCTATGGCTAAAAGCCTAAAATAGGTTCTTTTGAACAAACTATGGATGCTTGGAAAAAATCTATCAAAACATAATAGTAAGCAATAACGTAGACAAGACAGTGAGATTTTTGAAAAAATGGACATCACCATAAGACCACATTTCTTTGATGCATTTTTTCAAATAGCTCACTGCCTTGTCTATGCTATCATATTTTCCATACATGTCTACCAAAACATTTTATTAAATAATTCACTTCCTTGTTGCTATGGCTAAAATCCTAAAACAGGTGTTTTCAAACAAACTATGGATGCTTGGAAAAAATCTATCAAAGCATAATAATAAGCAATATCATAGACAAGGAAATGAGTTGTTTGAAAAAATGCATCAAAGAAATGTGGTCTCATGGTGATGTCCATCACCATGGACCACATTTCTTTGAGGCATTTTTTCAAACAACTCACTCCTTTGTCTATGCTACCACATTTTCCATACATGTCTACCAAAGCATTTTATCAAACAGTTCACTTCCTTTTTACTTTGGCTAAAAGCCTATAATAGGTTCTTTCAAACAAACTATGGATTCTTGGAAAAAATCTATCAAAGCATAATAGTAAGCAATAGCATAGACATGGTAGTGAGTTGTTTGAAAAAATTCCTCAAAGAAATGTGGTCTCATGGTGTGGTCCATCACCATGAGAACACATTCTTTGAGGCATTTTTCAAACAAATCACTACCATGTCTATGCTACCACATTTTCCATACATGTCTACCAAAGAATTTTATCAAACAGTTCACTTCCTTGCTGATATGGCTAAAAGCCTAAAACATGTGCTTTTGAACAAACTATGGATGCTTGGAAAATATCTATCAAAGCATAATAGTAAGCAATAGCATAGAAAAGGCAATGAGCTGTTTGAAAAAATGCCCCAAAGAAATGTGGTCTCATGGTGATAACACATTTCTTTGAGGAATTTTTTTAAATAGCTCACTACCTTGTCTATACTACCACATTTTCCATACATGTCTACCAAAACATTTTATCAAATAGTTCACTTCCTTGCTGCTATG
This sequence comes from Sequoia sempervirens, assembly GCA_007258455.2. Classification (NCBI taxonomy): domain Eukaryota; kingdom Viridiplantae; phylum Streptophyta; class Pinopsida; order Cupressales; family Cupressaceae; genus Sequoia; species Sequoia sempervirens. The sequence continues at coordinate 666,657,688 of VDFB02270651.1, forward strand.
GCTAAAAGCCTAAAATAGGTGCTTTTGAACAAACAATGGATGCTTGGAAAAAATATATCAAAGAATAATAGTAAGCAATAGCATAGATGAGGTAATGAGCTTTCTGAAAAAATACTTCAAAGAAATTTGGTCTCATGGTGATTTCTATGCTACTAAATTTTCCATACATGTCTACCAAAGCATTTTATCAAAGTACACTCAATTTTTTTTCAAACAATTCACTACCTTGTCTATGCTACCACATTTTTCATACATGTCTGCTGAAGTACTTAAAATTTGGTTGACTATCTCATACATTATAAGCCATGACATGCATCACTATTCTAGTTTTCGTAATTGAATAATGTTTTTTTATTTTCAGATGATGCAAGCAGAGACACCTCCTGATGTTCATATGGCAATGGAGCATGGTGTGTCTTCCGCAATTGATAGCTCCATGCCTTTGATGATGATATGAGATGGATTACTAAATTTTAAATTACATTCATTGTTATAGTTATTTATTATTGTAAAATCAAATGATTTTTGATTTGTAGTTTAATTTATATCTAGATGGTTTCTATAGGAATTTGAAACACCAAAACCTAAGCATGTGGATGTTCTGATTGAGGAGAGAGATCATCTAGTGGTAGTAAGTGGTTATTTTGTTAAATATTTTATTTTTTATAATGTAATTTCTATATATTAATGTCTATACTTTTTATTGTAGCAACTAAAGATCCATGAAGAACTAAATAGGAGTAGCCCTTGAGTTTGAAGCAAAATTGTGTGATACATATCTCCATCCCCTTGATGATCAAAGGCCACCTATGATACATTTTCTTCACTTAGAGGGGAATGATTTTTTATTAGGGTCCTTTGTTGTATGCCTATATGGTATTTTTGGACATATATTTTGTATTGCATATACTTGACATTGTATTCCTATATAGCATTCTTGTAAGCCTATATGACTATTTTTTATATATGTTATACTTATATCGACATATATTGATGTATGCCTATATGGCTATTTGGTTAATACACATATTTTTTGTTGATGGTGTCCATATTTTCATTATAAATCCACACTTCAATGGATATTTGTAGATGGTTTAATTCAAATATTTAAAGTCCAATTGTATTATATGCACTCTTACTTTATATAATTATAAATATATAAAGTTTGATCATTATTCTCCTCTAAGATTATTGAACATTAAATTTGAATATAATAATACATGATGCAATATAACACCTAGGTCTCTCTATCACTACACATCTAAGCCCATACTCTCTAGGATCATTGTAGCATTGTAAGGAAATTCATGTAATTATACAATGCACTTTGAAGTATGCAACTGAAAATGAGCAAGACATTATTACATGTGACCTCATACCTCTAGAAGTTTGTCATATAATTCTTGGAAGACATCTACCATTCCATGTGTATGCTTCATGCTACCATTCACGTGTATGCTTCATGCTTCTTATGTATACTTCATGTTTTCATGTGTATGATTCATGCTTCCTATGTATACTTCATGTTTTCACATGTATGATTCATGCTTCTTTTGTAGACTTCATGTATTATGTGTATTCAAATTTATGCTTCATGCTTCTTGTGTATACTTTACATATTACGTGTATTCGCGTGTATGCCTCATACTTTGTTTATTACGTATATCTATTTGTTTGCTTCATGACTGGATGTATCTTCAACAAGATTACTCCATGAGTATTAAAAACGTTGTTTGTTGAAATGCTTTCTAGGTTGATAAGAACTAACATAAAAGGGAGAGAAATTTATCATTGAGAAAGACATCCATATTATCCTTGAATAATTTAATTAAGAATACAACCTTAGGCTATATTGCAAATAAATTAATTTAGGTTCTCACAAATAGTGATGATATGATTTAGGTTGTGACATTTCAAAGGAAAAAAGTTGTGACCCTTCAAATAGGAAAGACTATGACCCTTTTATAATGAAGGGAATTGACCATGCTTGGCGTAGATGTGCCCAACTAGACGTGTTGGCACCAATTGTTTCATCCCATGAATAACAAAACAAAAAGTTATCCTACCTTGCAACTTTATACTACATGCATCTAACAGTTTTTGGAGCATCAAAAAAAATTTCACCATAGGAAAACGCCTTAGAGATATCAAAAACTGAGAGAGGTCATTGTAGAGGGGCCCTAGATGATCCCATAGCCTCAGATGGATTGTTTCTAAGTGAATTTTTTTTTCTAGTAATAGCTCCTTAAAGATTGTTGTTTTTTTGCACTTTGGTCTCTTAAGAGACTTCGTTGGTACAATGTAGCTCAGACTGTTTCGACATGTTTGGGTACAAAATAGGACCTTTCCTAACATAAACCCACTAATTCAGATGTGTTGGAATTGTTGATTTGGTCGCACGACAAACAAACCAAAAGTTACACCACCTTGCAACTTTACACTGCATGCATTTGACCCATTTTCCATCAACTAAAAACTCGACACCACGAGAAAACACCTAAGAGATATAAAAAATTGAGAGAGGTTATTGTAGATGGTACCTACATGATCTTGTAACCTCTAATGGAATGTTTCTAAGTGACACGGTTTTCGAGTAACAACTCGCCAAAGATTGCTACCTTTTTCACTTTGGACTCTTAAGGGATGTTCTGGTAAAATGTAGCTCAAAATTTTTTAGCATGTTTGGGTGTGAAACAAGACAATTCCTAGCCTAAATGTACCTATTTAGATGTGTTGGAATAGTCATTTTTGTCACACAAGAAGTAGAACGAAAGTTACACCCCTTTGCAACTTTACATTGCATGCATTTGACACATTTTCAATCAACTAAAAACTAGACACCACGAGAAAACGCCTCAGAGATATCAAAACTCGAGAGAGGTTATTCTAGAGGGGTGTTATGTGATCTTGTAGCCTCAGATGAAATGTTTCTAAGTGATGATTTCTGAGTAATAGCTCATCAAAGATTATTTCCTTTTTGCACTTTGGACTCTTAAGGGATATCATTGGTACAATGTAGCTCAGACTATTTTAGCATGTTAAGGTGCAAAATAGGACCATGCCTATCCTAAAAATACCCATATGAATGTGTTATAATTATTGGTTTGGTTGCATGAAGAGTAGAATGAAAGTTACACCCCTTTACAACTTTACACTACATGCATTTGACACTTTTTCCATTAACTGAAAATTGGACACCACAGGAAAATGCCTTAGAGATATCAAAAACTGAGAGAGGTTATTGTAGAGGGGCCCTATTTGATCCTATACCCTTAGATGAAATGTTTCTAAGTGACATAGTTTCTGAGTAATAGCTCCTCATAGAGTACTCCCTTTTTCCACTTTGGTCTCGTAAGAGACTTTGCCGATACAATATAGATCAAACTATTTTGGCATGTTTGGGTGCAAAATAGGACCTTCTCTAGCGTAAGCACACCTATCCACACACGTTGGAATTTTCAGTTTGATCGCACGAGGAGAAGAATGAAAGTTACACCCCTTTGCAACTTTACACCACATGCATTTGATACTTTTTCCATCAACTGAAAATTGGACAACACGGGAAAATGCCTCATAGATATCAAAAATTGAGAGAGGTTATTGTAGAGGGGCCCTATGCAATCTTGTAACCTTTGAAAAAATATTTCTAAGTGACATGGTTTTCGAGTAATAACTCATCAAAGATTGTTTCCTTTTTGCATTTTAGACGCTTAAGGGATATCACCGATGCAATGTAGCTCAAACTTTTTTAGCATGTTTGGGTGTGAAACAAGACCAATTATATCCTAAACATACCCATATGAATGTGTTGGAACTATCAGTTTGGTCACATGAGGAGAAAAGAAAAAGTTACACCACCTTGTAGCTTTACAATGTATGCATCTGATGCTTTTCCCATCAATTGAAAATTGGACACCATGGGAAAATTCCTTAGAGATATCAAAAACCAAGATACATCATTGTAGAGGGACCCTATGTGATCCTATACCCTTAGATGAAATGTTTCTAAGTGACATGATTTCTGAATAATATCTCCTCAAATATTTCTCCCTTTTTGCACTTTGGTCTCTTAAGAGACTTTGCCGGTACAATGTATCTCAAATAGTTTCAACATGTTTGCAAAACAAGACCTTCCCTATTGTAAACCTACCCATCCAGATGTGTTGGAACTATTAGTTTGGTTGCATGACACACATAGAAGAATCTACAAACGCACCTTCCTCAACTTCCTGAGAGTAGGGAGAATCTCTTCATTGAATACATTATCTATCTCATTCATTTTGGTCTGCTTATTTTTCAAGTGTTTTTAGAGTAGACTAACCTCCTTTTCATTGACGATAATTTTTTTTTGTTATCTTTTGATTCTTTTTCTAAGTGGTTAATTTTAGTCTTCAGTTGTTTTTCTTCAATTTCGACACTTCCAACTATTGCTTTTGCATCTACAACTTGACCATCCATACATTTTTCCTTAGCTCTACTACTATTACCTATTAACACCCCCTGGTATTCCTTTTCATGATCTTCTAACTTCTTTTTCATATCTTTTACTTTGAGCTTTAGATCAGCTAATCTATCATCAACGCTTAGGAAAACATCCCTTTGTTTGATAGAGTTTTCAATGTCTTGAATACTTTCATGTGTCCACCACACCAATTTTCTTTTTTGCACTTATATTTGATATTGATTCTTTCTTATCATCTATTTCTAGTTGTATTTTCTCCATGGAAGTTTTAAGTTCAAGAATATTTGACTTCATTTGTTCAAATCCACCTAAAGCATCATCTCTCACTTTCTTCACTTGCACAAGTTTACACCAAATACAAAACCTCTTGAGTTTTTCCACTTATCCATTGCCACTTGCCCATTCCACATACTACATAGGCACCTTCCTTGAAACTTATTGATAGTAGGAAGAATCCTTCATTCAATACATTATCTATCTCATTCACTTTGGTTTTCTTATTTTCAAGTGTTTTTAGAGAAGATTCCTTTTTAATGTCATACATTCTAGTACTTGCTACCTCTAGTTTTGCATTGTCATTTTCCCACTGCATATATTGCACACACACTTTCCTCAACTTCTCAAGAGCATATTCCTTTCTTCATTTCATTCATTCTACTACTTGTTGCTCCAATTATGCATGATCATTTGCCTATTTCCTAGTTATGAAGGGTGGTTATTGTTATTTGGATATGGGAGGTTGTGAGGATGATATGTATTCATATTGATAAGAGAGAGAAATGGGGATTTTGATAACAAGGATTAGGATCTAGATAGACTCTTGACAAGATTGATTTTAATAAGATATGGTATAAATTATGATTGGGTGATGAGATAGGATACAAGATGATAAATATTGGATATGATATGATAAGATATAGATTGGATAGGAAGATAAGGATGATCAATGATGAAAGCAATGATGATGACAATGATAAGATGATAAGGGTAGGCTAATGGTTGAAGGGACCAAGGTCTAAGGATGATGGTTGTTTGATAATGGATGAAAATACTAAGATGAGGGAAATATGCTATATTTTGGATGGATATGATGTAAATGGTTGATTTTTCAGGTGAAATGATGGTTAAGGAAGGGTCTACAAAGTCTGATCTAGGGCTGCAAATGTCAAGTTTACAAATTAAGGTCTCTAGATGGTCAAATGGTGAAACCATAAATATGCATATACTTTGCCCAATATTCACTATATATTTGTAAATATGCATTAGCAAAAAAATGACAAACATATGTAAACTTGAAATATAGAAGTAAAAGGTCTAACTATCAACTGTAATACATTAATATCAATAACATGACTTTACAAAATCAATGTGCATACTTAAAAATTAATCCAACGAACCATATGAGTCTACTCTACTCTTTATTGTGTCAAGTATTGCCTCATGGTCAAATTCACACACCTTCCACTAGGTCTTGTTCAAAGGTATACCCTGATATTGTATCAAATGAACATTGGATGCCATGACAAGGTTTGAGTAATGAAGAATCTTTTGATGCATGTAAAAATATTGAAATAGCCAAAAATTAACACTCTTATGTGGGTACCTTCTAAGCCATGTTCTAGTAACAACCACCGAGCCTATAGGGTATTTGATGTTTTCTCCATCTATGAATGAGGCCTCCAATTTATTTTTGGCCTCAACAAAATGACACAAGTAATAATCTATTTCCTCTTCATTATATTCATCTGCAATAACTGCATAAACATGCCCTACATTGATATGAGTAGTAAATTATATGAAATTAGTCAACATTACAAAAAAACTACAAAGTAAGATAACATTAATAATTTCAAAAACTATGCAAGTGGATATATTACCTTGTTGAACTGAATTTAATATTTGGTCAAAGTCAACCGATGATTCCATTTGTGTCAGTTCTAGTGTCATTGGGGGTTGATGCATGTCAAGTGGGCTAAGATAACTTAACCAACATTCGTCAACCCACTCCTTTGACTCACACTCATTTTATGCTTGAATTGTACATGAAGACCAAAAGCATGCCATCTTTTGCATATGGATACTCCATGAACTTGCATTTGAGATTTTGAAAGAGTGTAGCTCACTTGATCCTATCAGTGTACAAAAATTCTCATATGGTACAATGTTAGTATCATCTATTAGCCAAAAAATCTACAAATTGAAGACTTACCTTCATTACCCGAACTCATCAAAGCATTACACCACTTGATGATTGATTTTACATTTGTTAACTTTGTATTTTATTTATACTTTAACTCTTCTCGTGCTATGGCTATTTTGATACATGCTTCTGCACCATCATGCTCCCCCTTTCCATGCTTGGCTTCACAAAAGTTCCACATATGTTGAACACTTGTAATATTATGCATCCTACTAAACCAATAAAATATCCACAAGTTCTTGAATTGTGATGTACAATTATCTGACCATATGAGATGTTGATTGAATGATATGCCCCTTCTAGCCAACTCATTGTAGAACACTTGAAAGCAACTTTTCATGATAATCCCTTATGATATTTTTATCATCCTATGTACTATCATTCGCATGAATGAATGCAATGTGCACAAATATAGAAACTTGTGTGGAGTTGTTATATTGTGATTGCACCTCATGTTGTGGTTGTAGATTGTAGTTCTCTACAAAGTCAACAACTGAAAAAATGCTACCAAGTGGAAATATGTCCTTGCATAACTTGAATTGCAAGTCCAACCATCAAGCTCTATGGGTATGCCTTGCATACTCATACACTATATTGTCACAAAATGTAGACATAAACTGATACAATGGAATATTTTGAATAACCAAATCACACCTTTTTCTACGTTACCATCTTTTGTATTGTTGGCCAATTTTTTATACTTGTTGAACTCTAGACTAGTTTTTTTCCAACCGCATGCGTGCTTTCCATAAGTTCACATATTGGAATATGATGCAAGCTATCACAATGCTAAAATGTGCCATCCAAGCTTAATTTCCTATAGAATATTTGACCTTCCTCTCTTTCACATAATTTTTTTGATATGAAGTCTCTTGAAGATGTTGGTGGGGCATGTATGCCACAATCCTACAAAACATTTTTAGTATGAAAATCTAAACATATAGAATGATAAACATCAAAATGGTTAGAAAATCCAATATGTAATCTACAACAACAAGTAGTGCTTGTTTGATTTATTTAGACATAGAAAGGTTTTAGCATTTCAAAATATCTTTGAAATTTTTTAATTTGAGGATATATCTCTAGAAATTTACCAAAAAATTGGGTTTGAGTTGTATCCAAAAAATGCTTTGAATGTGGCTCCTGGTTTTGACTATCGATTCTCCTTCTTACCACATCCATTTGATTTAGAGATACCCTTGTGTAATTCTTCCAAAGTATTCAATTATTGATCTCAATGCTTCAACAATTGGTTTATCTTTTCATGGTAGTCTCCCCGAGAATTCCCAATAATCATTGGCATCGGTGTCCTTGATTCTTTGGCACCTTCCAAGGACTATTGATAAAAAATTTCTATGAATTCCCAATTCTTTACGTGTCTTTCTAATGAGACAAGCTTTCCTCATTCGATTACTTACTATTGTCGATGTAATTACATGGTGTATGACATTACTATTTTTTGTGTGTGAGGTGTTACCCACACTCTCATATGCACTCATTAGATTCTTCACAATATATTTTTCACTTGAAGCCTCTAATGTTCTCAACCCAAGAATCTTCATGATGGACCTATACTTTATACCTCACATCATTTCAACAAATAGTTGACATCTTGTGGTCTCATTTAACTTTTCAAAGAACACTCTCCAAATCTTATGAGCATATATTCTACAAGTGTGTTTTGGAATCTTACCTTCCATTAGCTGCAAAATATTCTCATCAATATCAATCAAATACTTTGGATTTCTATGAAAAATTATAGGTGGTGTTCTTAAAGGTAAATTCATCTCAACATTAGGAATTTCATCAATATTTAAATAAGATGGGCTAGATGGCATACCTTTGATTAGAGATGGAATAGATGATGTAACTTGAGGTTGAGGTGGGAACAATGGCATACCTCCTTCCTCACATTGAATGATTGTGTACTCTCAACTTGAGATGCGATAGATGGTGTCCCTCCATCTTCACTTGCGATAGAGGACGTGTCTCCAACTATGGTATTCAAATCTCTCATAGCACAAAGTTTTTTTATTTGTTCCCTTTGTGCCATGAATACCATATCTCTTGTTGATGGTTGAGGTTCCTCTTCAATTGGCATGTCTTTGACAATCGTGTCCAACTTCTTCTTGTCACAAAATTCCCTCATATTTGCTACTTTCTTTGTGTTCTTAGCTTCTTGCTCTTCTTGTGTTGGTTTAATCCTTGACCGTTTCCTTGGCATGACAACAAATTTTATTTGTAGTGTGATAAAGAGACAAATATTAGTTCCTAAAAAATGAATCCATACAAATAAATGAAATATATGTTATTCAACCCTTCATACAAAATACATATAATCATCATGTAGAAGAGTAAATATCACTCAACCATGATGGCTAAACAAGTGCACTAAGAACATAAGGAAAATGGAAAGAAATAATTTTTGAATTATTTCTACCTTGCAAGAATTTATCATGTGACTTTGATCTAGCCATTTTCTAACATATGACCTACCAATATAATTCCCACAAATAGACATGCATGCAAAATGTGGTAGCACAGACAAAGCACATGAATTTTTTGATGGAATTTCTTAAAGAAATGTGGTCTCATGGAATGTGATGATTGCAAGATAAGTTAAAAATGGATTTTTTAAAATACATTACAAACTTTCAAGAAAATACAATTGGCTTGAGTATAAATCCAAATTACATAAATTTTGTTAACATCCTACCTTTGGAACAAGGTATGGGCATCAATCAAATCATTGAAAGAAAGGGAGATTTTTTCAAATGTTATAATTGCAACTCCCTTGGAAGTGATGTATCAAAAATGTGGAAGCATGGACAAGGAATGTGAATTTTTTGACAAAATTCATCAAAGAGATATGTCATGGATTGCAAAGATTGCAGGATATGCAAAAAATGGATTTGTTGAAAATGTTTTGGAAACTTCCCAACAAATGAAATCAGTGGGTGTCAAGCCAAATTCTACAACCTTTGTCAAGATACTCCCTACCCATGCCAAGAAAGGATCTTTGGAAAAGGATATGTGCATACATCAAAGAATTAAGGATAGAGGAATTTTTTAAATTTATAGTTATAGCTTACCCTAGTAGATGTGTAAATAAATATGGAATCATAGGCAAGATATGTGAATTGTTTGGAAAAATTCCTCAAAGATATATGGTCTCATGGAACATAATGATTGTAGAATATGTACAAAATGGATTTGCTAAAAGGATTTTAGAATCTTTCAAGCTAATGCAATTGGAAAGTGTAAATCCAGAATCGACAACCTTTGATAGCATCCCCCTACATTTTCTAAAATGGGATATTTCAAATAAGGTATAGGCATCCCTCAAAGCATAATGGAAGGGGGATTTTTGTCAAATTTTATAGTTGCAAATGGGTGATCCCACAATATTAGTTTACAATTTCCAGGAGATCTTGATTTTTGCTGAAATCACATATTGTTAGAAAATATAATGATTTAACCCTTGAAAAGTTCCATTTAAAGGATTCTAATTGAAGAGGGTTTGAGCAAACCACCTTAGATCAAACCCCCTTGGATATAACCCCGCTAGTTTTAAACCATACCTATAACAAAGTCTCCTTTACACCTATCAAAATGTTAATAAAAAAACACTTTTGATTTACCTTTTGGGGGATCAAATGAATTCATTTAAAATTTATTTTTTGTAAGTATGTAGTCCTTATTATAAGCTTCCCAAAAAGTATAATTTTAAATAAATTTAATTTTATTATTATATTTATTTTTTATTTCTTGTGAATGTAGGTTTTTCACTGAAAATTAAGCTCTTTGTTCTGCACATGTGGAAAAATAGCAGATTATCAAAAAAAATTAAAAAATATTAGTGCACTAGATATTAAAGTCTTTGATCCAACCAAAAAAAAATATTGAATTTCGACACATACAAAAAAAGTTATGTTGTATACAGTCCGCCTATGTCTAAATTATAATTTGTTTGACTTCAAAATTTGATTAAGGAAAAAATATTCAATAAAACACTATGAAACCAAATAAAAGCACTAGATATTGTAGTTACAAATCTAAATTTGGAAAAAATATAATTTTATCCTTCGTGGAAAAAAAGTTATGTTGTATACGGTGAGCATCACTCCTTAAAAATGGTGTTTACTAAAAAAAACTAGTTTTAGAAGGAGATGGAAAAAGAAGTGCAATCTAATTCCAAAAAAATTGAAAAAAATATATTTAGAATCTACAGAAAAAAAATTAAAATCACTAGTTTGAATCATCTTCAAATTCCTCACGGTTTAGCCACTATAGGTGCCTGCAAGTGAAGATTTAGTTAGAAAAAATCAGTTCAGTGTCCAGTGTGGCCAAAAATTGTAAACCAGTATTGTGGGATCACCCAGATTCCCTATTAGACATGTATGAAAAATGTGGAAGCATAAACAAGGCACATGAGCTATTTGACATATAATTGCTCAAAGAAATATGGTCTCATGGAATACCATAATTTTATAATATGAACAAAATGATTTTTTTGAACTTTAGGTTTAGAAAATTTCAAGTAAATGAAATTTGTAGATGAAAAGACAAATTTCAACACTTTTTCCAATATTCTCCTTGTCTACGCCAAAATGGGAGCTTTTGAACAAGGTATGGGCATCCATCAAAGCATAATGGAAGGGGAAATTTTTTCAAATGTTATAGTTGCAACTACCTTAGTAGACATGTATACAAAATGTGGAACTACATACAAGGAACACAAACTATATAAAATAATTCCTTAGAGAAGGGAAGAAAGGAAGAATCTATGTGGATATTGCACAATGCAAACCATGATTTTTTTGGTTGCACACAAGAGCCAAATGATACTATAAGAGCAACCAAACCACTACAAAGAGTAAATAATTGTGTAGTTTAAAATGTTCCAAGAGGGGCTAAGGTTATAATGGGATTTTTCAAAGGAACCCCTCTTGAATGCTCATATATGTCAAAAATAAAAAAAGAAACAATGATGAACATGGAATGTGCATTTTAACAAAATATAATCTAATCCCTTAGCAAAATATAATGCATTTGATTAAGGCTATGTATGTTGAACACTCATAATTTATCATACTTAGCAAAATCTAATCCCAAAATCAACATAATAACAAAATCAAAGCATTGTATTAAGCATGTATGATAAGGGATGATAAAGAAACATAATATAGTGAAGGAAAATGTAAAGAACATGTATAAAGACTTGACATACCTTAAAAATTGAGATTCGAATGGAGAAACTGCCCAATTATGTGGTCTTTTTTCTTCTTGCATCAAACTCCTCAACAATTTGAGCTTTTCACAAACTTCCTTCCTTTTCAACGACCAATTGTATATAACTCTAATAGAATTACTAAAAACCATACAATTAACCGATGTATAATGTTAAATTCCTACAATTTAATCACAATTAACACTGCAACACTACAAAAATTGAAACTTGAATTGATATATATAAAATTTGATGTGAAAACTTTGTTATTTCCTCCTTCATAAGTTGGAAAACTAGAAAAAGGTGGTGAAATTTGATGAAAAGGTGGTAGAATATGTAAAACTTGCATGTGCACTTCCCAACATCAAAATTTTTTTTTTTGGATCACACGCATAACTAGAAGAATAACATAGCATGTGGTCCTGGATCACAAGTGTCCTATCTATTTTACCATTTTTAGACTAAGACAAAATGCACTTGCATTATAAATCTCACGCATTGTAATGTGCTCGTGTTATAACGTGAGTGTGTTTTAACTTGCTCTTCAAAACGACCATATTTCAACTTCTCCAAAATGTGCTCACATTATGGAAAAGTTGATTTTGTACAATTTTCCTAACTCTTATCATGTGTCAATATGGGCTTGGGTTGGTGTACATCAATGAGACTTTTCTTTGACCAATTATGACATCTTCCAAGTGTTATGTATATCTCATTTTGTGTATGATATGTAGTTTCACCAGAATTCTCTATACGCTCAAGCATGTACATTAATCATCAACCCTATACCTTAAACCATCAATCCTTAAACCCTCAACTCATAAACCCTAATCCCTTAAACCCTCAATCCTTAAACCTTAAATCCTAAATCCTAAACCCTATCCCTAAACCCTCAACCCTCAAAATTATACCTTAAACGCTAATCCCTTAACCCTAAACCCTATCCCTAAAGCCTCAAGCCTCAACCCTTAATCCTTAAATACTAAACCCTCAACCCTCAACACTATACCGTAAATCCTAATCCCTCAACCCTTAAACGCTTAATACATCAACCCTTAAACCCTCAAACCTTAAACTCTCAACCCTTAAACCCTAAACCCTTAACCCTTAAACCCTAAATCCTTAAACCCTCAACCCTTATCCACTCCTCTCCTCACCTATCTCCCTCATCCCCATCTCTCTCCTGTCTCTCTCACCCCTCTCTCCCTAGGCTATAAGTCCCTCACTTGTATATCTCTCAGGGCTCTCTAGATATTTCCCTCCCTCTCCACCTCTCTCCCTTCTCCTTACCCCTCTATCCCTCAAGTTGTGAACTTCTCTCTCCCATTTTTTATCTCTCCCCTCACCTCTCTATCTCTCTCAATCACTTCTTGTCTATCTCTTCATCCCTCCTTATCCATCTAGGTCTCACACTCCTCATCTCATTACCAATCCATCTCCCCCCTCTATCTCTCACTCCTATATTTTCCCCTATGTCTCTCACCCCTCTCTCCCTATGATGTAGGTCTCTCACCTCTATATCTCTCAAGGCTCGCTAGTTATTTCCCTCCCTCTACACCTCTCTCCCTCCTCCTTACCCCTCTTTCTCTAAAGTTGTGAACTTATCTCTCCCATTTTATTTTATCTCTCCCCTCACCTCTCTATATATCCCCTCTCTCCCCCTTACCTCTCTACCTCTCCCCTCTCTAGGTCTGTCAGTCACTCCTTTTCTACCTCTCTATCCCTCCTTATCCATCTTATTTTCTTCTATCTCTCTCCTCACCTCTCTACCCTCAACCTTTAAACCCTTAAAACCTCTACCCTCTACCCTACACATTAAGCCTACAACCCTATTACCTCGACCCTATACCTTAAACTCTTAATCCCTTAAACCCTCAACCCTCTACCCTCTACCCTCTACCTTGTACATCAAACCATCAACCCTATACCTTAAACCCTTAATCCCTCAACCCTAAACCCTCAACTTTCAACCCTATACCCTATACATTATACACTCAACCCTAATCCTTGAACCCTCAACCCTTAAACCCTAAACCATCAACCCTAATTCCTCAACCCTAATCCTCCAACCCTCAACCCTTAAACCCTCTACCCTCAACCCTATAAATTAAACTCTTATCAATAATACATCAATCATATACCTTAAACCTTAATCCTTTAAGCCCTCAACCCTTAAACCCTAAACCCTTGACCCTTTAACCTTAAATCCTTAAACCCTCAACCCTTAAACCCTAATCCCTTAACCCTAAACCCTATCTCTAAAGCCTCAACTCTAAAACCTATCCCTAAACCCTCTACCCTCAACACTATACCATAAACCATAATCCCTCAACCCTTAAACCCTAAACTATTAACCCATATATACCCTTAAACCCATACCATATACACTTAATTTTGGACATTGAACCTTGAACATTATCCTTCAACCTTCAAACATCTACCATATACCCTATACCCTCAGCCCTATAATTATGCCCTAAACCCTCAACCCTCATCCATATGCCTTATACCCTCAAGCTTAAATCATGAACCCTATATCTTAGACACTCAACCTTGAACATTATCCCTCAACTATAAACTCTTAACCCTCTACCCTAATCCCTCAAACCTATACCTTAAATCCTCAACCCTCAACCCTCAACCCTTAAACTCTCAACCCTTAAACCCTCTACCCTAAACCCCTCTACCCTATACATTAAACCCTTAACTATAATACATAAACCTATACCTTAAACCCTATTCTCTTAACACTCAACCCTTAAACCCTAATCCCTTTAAGCCTTCAACCCTCAAACCATAAACCCTTGACCATTTAACCTTAAAGACTTAAAACCTCAACCCTTAAACCATAATCCATTAACCATCAAATCTAAACCCCATCCCTAAAGCCTCAACCCTCAAACCTTAAACCTTAAACCCTAAACCCTATCCCTAAAACTGCTACCCTCAACACTATACCTTAAACCACAATCCATCAACGCTTAAACCATTAATCCATCAAACCTTAAACCCCTAAACCCTAAACTCTCAACCCATAGATATCCTTAAACCCTTAAAACTTATACCCTATACACTTAAACTTGGACACTCAACCTTGAACATTATCCTTCAACCTTCAAACCTCTACCCTCTACCCTCTACCCTCATCCCTATACTTATGCCCTAAACCATCAACCCTCATCCATATGCCTTATACCCTCAACCTTAAACCATGAACCCTATATATTAGACACTCAACCTTGATCATTATCCCTCAACTGTGAACTCTCAACCCTCTACCCTAATCCCTTAAACCTATACCTTAAATCACCAACCCTCAACCCTCAACTCTCAACCATAAAACCTAATTCTTCAATCCTCAACCCTTAAAATCTCAACCCTTAAACCATCAACCCTTAAACCCTCTACCCTCAACCCCTGTACCCTATACATTAAACCCTTAACCCTAATACATCAACCCTATACCTTAAACCCTAATCTCTTAACACTCAACCCTTAAACCCTAATCCCTTAATCCATCAACCCTTAAACCCTAAACCATTGACCCTTTAACCTTAAAGCCTTAAACCCTCAACCATTAAACCCTAATCCCTTAGCCCTCAACCCTAAAGCCTCAACCCTCAATCCTCATCCCTTAAACCTTAAACCCTAAACCCTATCCCTAAACCCTTTACCCTCGACACTATACTTTAAACCATAATACCTCAGCCCTTAATGTCTCAACCCTTAAACCCTTAATCCCTCAAACCTTAAACCATTAAACCCTAAACTCTCAACCACTAGATACCCTTAAACTCTTAAACCTTAAACCCTTAAACCCTATACCCTATAAACTTAACCCTGAACACTCAACCTTGCACATTATCCCTCAACCTTCAAAAATATATCCTATACCCTATACCCTCAAACCTATACTTATTCCCTAAACCATCAACCCTCATCCATATGCCTTATACCCTCAACCTTAAACCCCAAACCCTATATTTTAGACACTCAACCTTGAGCATTATCCCTCAACTATAAAATCTCAAGCCTCTACCCTAATCCCTCAACCCTCAACCCTCAACCCTAATCCCTCAACCATATGCATTAAACCCTCAACCCTCAATGCTCAATCCTTAATATTGAACCCTAATCCTTCAACCCTCAACTCTTAAACTCTTAAACCTTAAAAAATAAACCCTTAAACCCTAATCCCTTAACCCTCAACCCTAAAGACTCAACCCTCAACCCTTAAAGCTTCAACCATAAATCCTATCCCTAAAACCTATACCCTCAAAACTATACCTTAAACCAAAATCCCTCAACCATTAAACCCTCAATCCTTAAACCCTTAATCCCTCAAACCTTAAACCCTTAAACCCTAAACTCTCAACCCCTAGATACCCTTAACCCTTAAGCCCAATACTTTACACACTTAACCTTGAACACTAAACCTTGAACATTATCCCTCAACCTTAAAACCTCTACCCTCTACCCTCTACCCTCAACCCTATACTTATGCCCTAAACCCTCAATCCTCATACATATGCCTTATACCCTCAACCTTAAACCCTAAACCCTATATCTTAGAAACTCAACCTTGAACATTAACCCTTAACTGTAAACTCTCAACCCTCTACCCTAATCCCTCATCCCTATACCTTAAATCCCCAACCATCAACCCTCAACCCTAATCCCTCAACCCTATACATTAAACCCTCAACCCTCAACCCTCAACCCTCAACCCTCAACCATCAACCCTTAACCCTCAACCCTCAACCCTAATCCTTCAACCCTAAAAACTTAAACTCTCAACCCTTAAACCCTCAACCCTTAAAGCCTCAAACCTCAACCCCTCTACCCTATACATTAACCCCTTAACCCTAATACATTAACCTTATAACTTAAACCCTAATCTCTTAACGCTCAACCCTTAAACCATAATCCCTTAAGCCCTCAACCCTTAAACCCTAAACCCTTGACCCTTTAACTTTTAAAGCCTTAAACCCTCAACCCTTAAACTCTAATCCCTTAACCCTATACCCTAAACCATATCCCTAAAGACTCAACCCTCAACCCTTGAACCTAAAACCCTAAAACCTATCCCTAAACCCTCTACCTTTGACACTATAACTTAAACCCTAATCCCTCAACCCTTAAACCCTTAATCCCTCAAACTTTAAACCCTTAAAACCTAAATGCTCAACCCATAGATACCCTTAAACCTTAAACCCTATACCCTATACACTTAACCTTGGATACTTAACCTTGAACATTATCCGTCAACTTTCAAACCTCTACCCTATACCCTATACCCTCAACCCTATAATTATGCCCTAAACCCTCAACCCTCATACATATGTCTTATTCCCTTAACCTTAAACCCTAAACCCTATATCTTAGACACTCAAACTTGAACATTATCCATCAACTGTAAACTCTCAACCCTCTCCCCTATACCCTCAACCATATAATTAAGCCATAATCCCTCAATCCTCAACCCTATTCTTTAAACACTGAAACCTACACCCACAAACCCTCATCCCTATACCCTATAACCTCACTCATATACCCTAAACCCTAAATATTGTGCCTCAACCCTATACTTAAAACCTAAACCATACACTCTCAACCCAAGTCACCATATGTCTTATATACCCTCAATCCATATCGTAAACCCTAATCCCTATACCTTACACACTTAATATTATACACTCAAAAAGCTGAATATTATCCCTCAATTGTAACCCTCAAACCTCTACCTCTACTTCTACATCTACCTCTACCTCTACCTCTACCTCTACCTCTACCTCTACCTCTATCCTCTACCTATTACTTAATCCCTAATCCCTCAACCCTTAACCCTATACCTTAAACCCTAAACCAAAAACCCTTACATACATACATACAAGCATACATACATACATACAAGCATACATATATACATACATACATACATATAGGCATACATACATACATACATACATGCATACATACATACATACATACATACATACATACATACATACATACATGCATACAAGCATGCATACATCTATACATACATACAAGCATGGATACATACATACATACATACATACAACCATATATACATACATACAACCATACATACAACCATATAACCATACATACAAGCATACATACACTAGTACATAAACAACAAAAACCTACTAAAAACTGCTTATAAATGACTGAACATGGTTGCGTTACCAGTAGTAGTTTATTTCCAATAATTTATAGCGTGACCTAATTGATGACTAAATCTTTTTGAGTCATTCAATTGATTGATTTGGTCGTTAATTTAGTCACTCGATTGATTGATTCCGTTGTTAGTTTTGTCATCAGAGTGATCGACTTGCTCATTAATTTAGTCATTTGATTGATCCATTTGGTTGTTGGTGTAGTTGTTAATTTGATTGATTTGGAAATGTGTAATTTAGCCATTGAATGTTTTAAACCGGTCACTTATTCAATAATTTTTTTATTCACTAGTATATTTTGTTGTTAATTTAGTCATTGATTGATGTTAACTGGTCACTTATTTAGTCATTTTTATTCACTGATTTTTGTCCATTGGTAGTGTATTTAGTCATTAATTTTAATAGTCATTTTGATCAATTTGGTAGTTTATTTAATTGTTTTTTCTCACTGATTTATGTCAACTGATAGGTATATTGATACATTGTTTATTAATTGCATAATCATTATATTTAGTCATATTTATTAACATTGATTTATGTCAGTTGGTAGTATATTTAGTCAATTGGTAGTTTATTCAATTGTTTTTGTTCATTGATTTCTGCCTATAAGTGTTGGAAATGATACAATGCTTTAATTGAGGTTTAAACAGATATAAACACAAAAAAACATAATCAATAATTCATTTGCACATAATGAAATGACTATTAAGAAGGCAAAATACTGAAATTTTATTGAGAAAACATGTTCCTACATTAGATACAAGACATAAATGTGTCTTTGCTTTGAAAAATATACTATTACAAATTGTGTTTCTCAATGTTGTGACTGATAAAACTAAGTTACAATGCCTTTTTTTTTGTTATGAAATATATTACAATTTTGATGACAATTCTATGTTGCAACTTATTTGCAACCGCACATACATGTATGTTGCACTCTCTACAACTTTTCCTCTTCTCTACACCTCTTTATCTGTTTTGTATTTACTTCTTTTTCTGCACCCCTGTTCTCTGTGTCTATTGCTTACACAACATATCCCCTCTTCTATAATGCACCAGTTTGAATGAGTGGAACCCAAACAAAAAGAGAAAAAAATAATCAATGAGTTTTACATTATAGGTATAGTAAGATAGAAAATTCTCTATTCTACTCATAGAATGTACACCCAAATCATATTTTTTGGTTTTTTTTTGGATTCAACTTATTTTAGGCTTAATACATTCTCTGTGTGCAACTTCACTCTCCACACTCTACTGTTGCTAACCCTTCCTTTTCTCTTTTGCACTTACAGATAAATCTCTATGATTTTTTTTTCAAATATTTTAATGGCCACCATACAAAGGTCCCTATTTTATCTTTCAGATGGACAACTCCATCTATTTTGTCTCGATGAGGAAAGGGTATGTTACTTGAGACTTGTAAAAGACATAAATTTGCATCTCTTGTTCCTTTTAATGTGACTCCATGTACAATAGATAGTGAGTGAATCTTCCCAATGCTTGCAACAACACCATCATGTGGATCAGACACCTCAACTATATCCCCTTCTTGGATTTTATCAATAAAAGTTTGCAAAAACAAAAAAAAACATTATATTGAGATATAAAACACACATTATATTGTTTTTGACAGTTGTATGTATTGTCTTATGTCTTGGAACAAATATTTTTTTGTATGTTCTTTTATAAAACACTCTATTACAACTAAGCTCTAAGCTTCCATATGTAAGTTATATGTTCCCCCTTAATTCCATAATCTATGTATACTAGCTAACTACACTTCACTACTATTCTAATGTTCAACTTCTATCAAATAGGTAATGATTACCCTTATATACCTAATAAAACAACCATTACTTACTTGAATAGTACTTACTTGCATGTGGTTTCATAGCACTCACATCGAGTTCAACACGACTACCACTATGAACATCATGTGCATTCTCGTCGAGTTCATCATCATAACCACTATCAATGTCATCACATACATTAAGTTGTACAACTTTGTGGAGAGTTATATTGATAGGGCCTTTTTCCTTTTGTCCTTCTTTCATATAATTGCTCTGCATCATGTGGTTTAATCATCATGCAAAAATTAATATAAGTCAAGTAAAGAATGCAAAAGCTATAAATTTTTTTCCAAAAGAAAATTTTAAGCATGAAGAATGAAAAACATTGGGACAAATAACTGATAACTATTATATTAATTACCTCAACTTTAGGACAACTAAGACAACTGTATAGCACATTCTTGTCCACTTCATCACTATCAATATCGACAGTTCTATTGACACCCTGAAGGAATTTTTGTTTTCCTATTGCTTTGAAAAAATTGCTCTACATGTGGTTTAACCATCGTGCAAAAAAATATAAAAAGCATTCAATAGTCAAGTAAAGAATGCAAGCTATAAATTTGTCCAAAAGAACATTTTCTAGATCACTCCAACAATAAATAAATTGGGTTGGATTCTCCTACGCTCAAATTTCAATAATCTACATATTAAGAGGCATTTGTATAGAACTACCACACAAAAGAAATGAGATCAATAGAGCCTCTCACCTCATTTGAATCCATGGATTTATGCTCATTCCATGTAGAAACCATAGGGTTAACAGTTTCAAACAACTGTGAAACTTGGTGACTAAGACCTAATATCCAATTCATTACCTTTTGGTACCCTTGTTTATATGAGTTCACATGATCTATAGAGACAACTACTGGTCATTGAACAGATGGTTGTGAAATATCTGTTGACAAACTAGATTTCAACTTCATCCTACTCTTAGATTTACTAGCATCTAGTGCTGCCATATAATTAACAAAATCTTCTGCACTTGCTTCTCTATTACTATTTTCCACTTATAATATAATGCCAATTTCAACCTACAGTTAGTTCAATAAAAAATTGAAATAAATAACACAATGTAAATTGAACCAAAAATCCATACACTTACTACAAATTTGTCTATTTTGGTGTGCAACCGACCTTAGCCAAATGTATATCCAACCCTCACATTGTCTCTTGCTCTCTTGCCTCTGTTACTCTTTACCAAATAGTCTTCAAAATGCATAATTTCTCTCAATTCCTCCCACTCTTTGGGAGATAGATTGGAGTCAAACCTCTCTTTTCCCAACATGATTATTTTTCTGCACATGTATCTATAATTGTTCATCAAAACTCTCATCCTTTGATTGTAATATTTTCAAGAGATTTGTCCACCAATAGTCTCAAAAGCATTTTCCATTTTTTGTATAACATTTTCCACAGCTCATGGATCTTGATATGCAAAATTTGACTTGTAAATATCCAAATGGGCCCTACATCTTACACCCAACTCGGTGGACCACCTTGTAGCATTTGGCCCAATGGGCTCATCATCTCTTGATACCTCAAGTAAGAATGGATTCTTGCCTTCTAATTTTCTTTCTTTTGCATTCCTCTTAGTAGATCTATACAAATCATGACTCAATCTTTGTATTTTGACAAAATAATCCACATCTTCTATTAAATTATTACTACCAGTATTTCTAGATGATCCACTACTTCCATCAAAAGTTCTAGATGCAATAGGTGCACTTTGAGGCACATCAAATGCAATCAGTCTCTCTTCATGACTTTCATTAACTAAAACTTCATGCTCCTTGGCCGCATTAGGTGTGGCATGAGTAGGTAGATCAGTACCGGTCTCCGTGGATTCCACATTATTAAACACATCCTTTAATGTTGAAAAAATCATCTATAGATCTATTGTTCCTTTGCCCTGATGTTTTTCAATAATCTCTCTTAGACTTAGTCCTAAGATATCATCACAACGTTGCACATCACCATGTGCTATTTCAGGTTGCACATCACCATGTGTTGTATCAAGTTGCACATCAACAGGTGCTATATCAGACTGCACATCACCATGTGCTATATTAGGTTTCACATCACCATGTGCTATACCAAGTTGCACATCATCACAACTATCATTTTCACCAACTGTATTTGTTGAATCACAAAAGCGTTGGCTTCTACGAGAGGTTGACACTGTATCTTTTTTTTTCCTTTTTTTTTCTCCACATTTTCTTTGCACTCTTTTTGTTTCCTATAAAACAAAAAAAATACCATATTATGTCTTATATACATAAAGCTCTTGACTATAAAATTTGATTAAACACTATTAAACAAATAATATAGTACTTACTAGATTTACAACTTGTCTTTTCAAACCAAGACTCAAAAAATATTCATTATTCTTGCCCACTTTTTCAATACATGTGCACTCATATTCTGTCTCTGGAATTTGAACATTATGATCACTATCATCTAATTTGTGCCTTACAGTCCTTGTATTCATTTCTTGAAGTCCAAATAAACAATAATGTATAAATTAACAACTTTAATCAGTAAAACTTTATTGAGTTCATAGGTTCATAAGTTAATAACTTTTGAGTTCATAAGTTGATAACTTGCCATCCCACGAGGAATATCATAAAGGCATGTAGTAGGGTGGTATGAACCACTATACCATGGAAGGATGTGACAAAGCATGTGGTATGACAGTAACCATTAATATAAACCATAGTACCATGAGTTAAACAAGTCGAGCTTATAGTATAGAGGTAAGGTTCTCGCTACCTTGTAGTGAAATGAAAAGAAGTATGCAGTATAGTGGTTTATACCATTCTATCCCATGGAAGTTATAGAAAGTGGTGGTGATAAAGTGATATTAAATGCATGAATCACATCAACCGTCCGATCTTGTAAAATCAATGGTGCATATTCAAAATCGAACTATGAGAAAAATATTTGGTGTAAGGTTGACATTAATGTTGACATGATTGAGCTCATAAGCCATTAAACCAAGAATTTGACATTCTCTTTGCACTCATTTGCAAAAATTATCATGCGGGGAGCTGGGAGCTCGAGGAGGTTAAGCTCTGCAACCACCGTAACCTAGGTAAGTGCATAGAACTCTTGTGAATTAAGTTTTATGAGTACAAGATTGTTTGGAATTCTACATTTCAAAAGCATAGGAGAAGTAAGATAGTTAAAATGTGAATTAAGTTTTATGAGTATAAGATTGTTTGGAATTCTACATTTCAGATACACTAGGAGAAGTAAGATAGTTAAACATCATGCCACCTAAGAAGAAAGAACCTGAAACTAAAAAGGTCATCATGCCACCCAAGAAGAAAGAACCTCAAACTAAAAGTGAAGAATCTAATGTTAAAAAGAGGTCCTTACATCGGTCTATCATGGATATAATCCCTAAATCAATTGAGAGAGGATTTAAGAATGTTTTTAATGATGTGGCTCACGGTTGTAGAGATTTCCTTATCCCTATCTTCAAGTGGGAACTGTTCTAGTACTTTTATGAAAAAAGGGAGGGAAAGATTTTGCCAAGTTAATTGTCCAAAATGTTTTTATAGATGTAGAGTTCATTAGATTATTGGCTCGAAGTTATCATCTTGCTACTAGGTCTGTGAGATTTCTAGATGGTTCACCATTAGTTGTGTTGACTAAAGTGGCCATCATTGAATTTTTTGACCTAAACAAACAAGCCCTGACTAAAATTGATTTGCAAAGAAGTAAAGAAGAATATACTAGATTGAGGAAAACACATAGAAGTGATGAAGTCCCCATTTACATGAAAAGGGGTGTGAACAATAGGGTGATACATATATCCCCTTCTACTACTAAACTATTTGAAGTCTCAGATTTCCAATTCTATTTCAAGAAAACCTACTTTTTTATTTGTCAAGTACTTGGGATAGATGCAGACAAGTGAATGCTAGTTAGTTTAATGATGATGGCTATGAGGTTCCAAAACCTTGAGATGAACATTGAATATGATTTTGCCTCATATCTTGAGAAAGCATTGCATGAAGCATTTCTGCAAGTTAGGGAAAATAGAGCCTACATAGCATTCAAGCAATATTCTTTGTTGTGCCACCTGATATTATACTAGAATAAAGATAGATGGAGCAAAAGGATTTGTTTGGGTTAGACTGTTAAGGGGAATTTTCTGCTAGTGCAACTATTATTTGGGACAACATATGTAAGAATTCAAATTATGTTATATTCTATGATGAGTTTGTGTACAAAATTATGAGAGTTCTTGGCCACTAACCACCAAGACTACACACACTTGTGCTACAATTTTTAAGACCTTTGGCTTTGAAACATGAGCAAGGCCATACTCATAACTTCGGTGATTGGTTTTTTCTACCAGATACCACAATAATCAAGATTTATGGATTCCCATAGGCACTACATATATTTCCAAAGTTTGTCCCCCTTCGATTATCCTTTTTAGAGTTCATGTGGCAGATGCTATGGATGGAAAAGGATGTGATGAGTAAAAAAAGGAAGGGTACATTTCTACCCAATTTGACATGTTGGGAACTATCAATGGGATCCAATACACTTCAAGAGTTGTAGAATTATCTAAAATCAAGGTAATCTTTATAGTTTGGAAAGGAAAGAGCTTTTGACCTTGAGGGTCACATGAATTTTGTAAGACACACCATCCTTACCAAGGCTACCGTTACTCACTAGGTTGACTATGAAGAAGATGTAATCAGAAATTGTTTCACTCCTCAACAAGTATTTGAGAAAATGGGAACTTATGAAAAATCTTGAGGAAGAAAGAAATATGAAGCATAATGATTTCTTGGGTTATTTCGTAGAGGAAGAAAATCCTGTCAAGAGGATTGATATGATAATTGATAAGTTTCATGAATTAATTAAGATTGCAACAACTATAGGGGGACCTTGCCAAATCATATTCTAAAAGGTTGAGCACAATATTGTAATTATAGAACCAACTTTGGATACTGTTTCAGTATTTCATGCTTCTCTAGGATCACCTCTTGAACAACCACCTTCTAAAAAGTAAAAGACACAAGAGATAGAGCCACTTGTTTCCTATGAAATAAGTGAGGAAGTTGGAGATATAGAAGAAGTAGTTAATGTGTTAAGACATTTCAAGGATGATGTTGAATTGGACCAACCTATGCTTGAAATTGAAGCCCACAGGCTTGAACCTAAGTCGATATTGAGGTACAAAGAGAAAGCAAAATGCATGAGGATGATAGGGTAGTTGCAGCTCGCAAGTTCTTGGAAGATGATAATTTATTAGAACCCCTAAATTTAAAGACTTTTGGGTTAAGATGAAATAAGAGAGTTTTAAGTGAGGGTTGAAATAAATATGATGGGAGCTAAGGAATCCCAACATGACTAGATAGTAGCCCAAACTTTTAATGAATTAAGGATTGATAATATTGATGTCAGCCCACAAGAGGCTAGAGAGATGATTTTGAAAAGTAATATACTTATTGTCCCTAGTATGGAATTAAAGATTATTTTTTTACTTGATCAAGTGAGAACATAGGAGGACCTAATGTTGATTGCTAAGTTTGACTCAGATGAAGGAGTAAGTGGTACATGGTATAACCCTAAGATTGAAACCTTGGCATTCTAGGCCAAACAAAAGAGTACACAAAAACCAATGTTACTAGATGTAGTGCAGGAAATGAAAGGGATAACTATGGTGAAAACATTAAAGGATACATCTCCTCTAGAAGCTCCAACCATGACAATGCATTCAATTATGTTCACCTGAGCTGCAGTTAAGGAGATGGAAGCTAGGTTGGGAGAGTATGAAAAGGAACAAATTTTTTAAAATGATGAAGTCAATAAATTGTTCATGGAAAATGTGAAGTTGAAAGAACAATTGAAAGGAGTAGGCCCCTCACAGAACAAGGAAATAATGTTATACTGGCGTCCTCTTGCTCCACAAGTTGATATAGAAAGTGTTTCTATTGAAAAAGTGAGCATTCTTAGACAGGAGATTGAAGAGTTAAAGAAAGCCAACAATGAGGGTAAGGAAGGAGTGAATAAGGAAATCTGCAATATTTTAGAGAAGGTCCTCAAGCATAGGATAAAGCTAATTATAGATAAGTTGGAAAGTGTGTATGGTTGCTACAACTCACTGGCACAAGAAATTGATCAGATGAAAACTAATCTACCCATACTAGATCCCCTTTTTAAGAACTGACAACCCATACACCACGCATTGGTAACCTTGTGCAAAATATTACAGAGGAGTACTGAAGCTCCTACAGTATTAAAACCTACAAAGTAGATGGCCAAAATAGTTATAGCTGAATTCCAATATATGCAAGGAGAGGACCAAAAGATCAAAACAAGAATAAATTAATTTCATACTCTGAATCAGTGGTTTGTGCCAAAACTATTGAAAGATGATGACCACTTGAAGGACCTCAATGAATGGAAGAGTGAATTGGTCCATATTGTTCCACAGTGCATCACTCACATACAAAAGGATGGTGAGTTGAGTCTTGATAGGTTTGACTTAATCATGGATGGAGTAATAGCATTGGATGTTGGATATTCTAAGTTTATCATGGATGGCAAGGCGTTACTAGATAGCTAATGGAAGATTCACCTTGCAAATATATTGAAAATTCAAGAATACAAATGACCACATGATTATATAGTGTACAAGTTGGAGCAAAGGTATATGGGTCCTCCCCTCGAACAGTAGGCCTTGGGGCTGTCACAGTGGAAGAACCACACATTAAGATACACTAATATGGAGAAAGGACCTTGAACAAATCTTTAGTGATCACGAGTGCCTTACGAAGATTAACGGACTATGGTGTCATGAGTGCTATAGAATTCATTAGTTATCTACATTCTCCATTTTATGTTTTAAGAAAAACTAATGTTTAGTCTAGTTTATATGAAGAGACATGAATTTTGAAAAGATGTCATATTTTGTAATGGTTTGAAGCTTGTTTCTTCTCTTATAAAAGCCGGCGCCAAAAATTGACGGGATAACAGTGCCTTTATGGGAAACTCAGTTCAAGGGGGACCCCTTTGCGCCAAACTGAGTGACCTCCGGATTTTAAAGAAGCCGGCTTCTTCTATATAATGGTTTTTGGAAAGGGAAAAGGAAGCAGATATAATGAAACAAATATTAATCTAAGGCGATGCGCCAAAGCTTTTTGATAGGCACGATAAATCATAGACTCAAGGGCCTGAATGTTACTGATATGTTCCAAAACACCGGAAGCTTAAAGCAATAGCATAAACAGTTCATTCAATTGACATAAAACAGTATCGCATACATTCTTACTGCTAAGAAGAGTCATTAAGACATGATTTAGACCAGCAAGTTTGTGTTCAATATATAGAAGTCTCCTCAAATGAAATGCTTAAGACAATAAAAAGCACAGTTCACAGTTTAATCAAGACATAAAAAGCAGAAAGGCCGAACAATAGGCACAGTCTGAAAGTATCTTGCAAATAAACATGCAAAAGAGGCCTGGCGTCTCTTGCTAAAACCAGTATTCTTCCTGTCAAATCTTGGACCATTTTCCCTCAACAGAGGGAGTATATATAGCCGGAGAGCAAAATCCCACCGCCTGGAGAGTTGTAACAGAATGATTCCACAATCCCCCGTAATGATGCCCGGATAAGAATATTCCCAATGCCGTTATGAGAGCAGCCAATCAGGGCACAGCATCCAGTTGGTTAGTTACAGGCGTGCCCTTTTGGAATGATGGCAGTGGTCCCAACCAGGCTTCGAAGCGACGAGTGTCGTCCACCGCCTTAGAGAACCATGGCGAGCAGCAGTCAATGACACCATCCCGCTCGGCCATCTCACAGCTTGCTTTGATAATCGATGTAAGGCACGTGGCAGCAAACCGCGGCCCGAATGAAAACTCCTTCTCCATTGACCGGGAGCTTGCGGAGAAGTGACACGTGTTCAGGGGACGGAGGCTACTTTGAAAACGGGGAAAGGCCGCATGAAAAGGGGGCGAAAGACGCGTGGCCGCGTTTCGCAGCCCGTGGTGCTCTCGTCCCTGCTGTTGTTTTAAAAGCCGCGAACCGCTGACACGTGAGCGAGGGTGGGCCCCGCCAGGAAATAAAGAAGGCCAATAGAAATCCTTCGCAGCCCGCCGCAGCATACTCTACTCCTGCTAGGGAAAGATTGCGCAACACCGCCACGTATAGAGATGTGGGCCCCGTTTCGCAACCCGTAGGAAACATAAAGCAACAGAAAATGAAAAACCCCGCAGGCGTGACACGTGGGCGCTCAGCGCAGCATCTCAAGAGCCAAAAGGGGAGCCGCTTGCCAAAGTTGCGAAGCGAGGAATGCACACCATGAACATGCAAAAAAAAGGGGGACCCGAAGGGAGCTGAGTGGAATAGTATTTCAACAGCTTTTGGCGACTAACAGGGGCGTTTCGGATAAGGAACGGAGAACCCAAAAACTCTCTGGTTCTGCAGACCAGAGCCTTCCTCTCTAGGGCAAATGGAGTTAGAGCTTTGAAAGTGCAGCCTGCAAAGGCACCCATTCAATTTCGGATGGCTTTGCCATGCTGCGCAAATTCTCTTGTGCTCCGCGGAGATCAATAGCTTCCTTATGAGGCAGCACCTCTGGCAGGCCAGCGCCTGCTTCTATGTGGAACAGTAGCTGAGAGAGTGGATGAATGATTGCCTCGATATCTGCTGCTGTTGGGGGGCTGCCGAGTTCCTTGAATGCCTCCGGATCGTTCTCCTTCTGCTCAATGATCTCGGTAATCTGCGCAGCCGTGGCAATAGTGCCATCCTCAAGAAATGGGGACGGTAATCCCAACCTGCCTAACTCAGAGAAACTCCCTCGAATGCCATCCAGCGCTTTGTTTAGAAAAGCCGCTGCTGCCTTAGTACGCTGGAAAGCAGAGTGGCAATGAATGAACCTATTTGCCGTCTGAGCTGCGTTATCCCTATCTTCAATACCTGCCCCGGCGAGGATCTCGTCTGAGACCGAGTATAGCTTATTTAACAAGTCCCTCGCCTCAGGAACCTTTTCCAGGATGAAATGCGGGAACTGTTCCATTGTGTCATGGGCCTCCTGATTGAGTTTTAACGCCCTGTCGATGAACCGGAGGGTAGGCTGCAGATTTAGGCAGAAGGCTTTGATTTTCTCCCAGTGAGAAATGTACAATTGCCTGACCAGTGGGATGATATCCGGTTGGGCAGAGGCTGGTAGCAGGGAGGCCTTAAGCGAAGAAATCTCTGCGTCTCGTGAAATGAGAGCTTCGGCAAATTCTGCCTTCTTCTTCTTCTCAGATGTCCACAACGCTTCATAGTTGTTCATTTGTTTCTGCCAATTCTGTTCAGCTCTAGAGTGGTTAGCCGATTGCTCTTCTAATGAAGCTTTCGCTTCTCGGAGCTCATCCTCTAGCTTGGCCTTCGTTTCTCGGAGCTCCTCCTCCAGTCTATTCTTCAAATCTTTGAATTCGGCCTCTTTTTCCTGTATCTTCTGCTGATGCTGATCTTGTAGGCGTTCCATCTCTTCGCCTTTTTCTGCCAGCTTCTGTCTGAACTCAAGGCGGAAGCGTTCAAGCTCTTCTTCCATCGATTGTAGGCTCTGTTGCGCCGCTTGGTTTTGATTCTGCAAGTCCTTTAATACGGCTGGGTCGGCTACTCGGGCCTTTGCAATTTCGCCTTGGAGCCTGTTCCTTTCATTCTCTGCTGTTAGCGCCCTTTCTGTCATTCGGGCGATATCCGCCTCTAAGGATTTCTCCTTTGCCTCTAGAAAATTCACCCTGTCCTTGGCTGCCTTGAGCTGTTCATCCTTCTTTTTCAACTGGCGACCAGTCTTTAGGAAATCGGAAGTGACCACCCGTTGTGTCTCCTCCATGATTTCGACTTTATCTTGTGGCCGGGCCATCTTCATGTCCAGTCCGACAGCATAAATATCATAGTCCTCTGGTTGCATTTCTCCCTGAGGCTTGTTTATCCTTGGGTACATAGTTGCAAACTTCAATTCTTGGCGGGCCTCGTCATACGAAGCCTGTACTCTCGGTTCGGCGGGGGCATTGTCATCCTTTGCCCTTCGTCGCCTCATTCTATTTGCGCGAGCCTCCTTCCCACAATCTATCTGTGCAATGAACTCAGCTGGTGATGAAACCAGCCCACCTGCGAAGGGAACACCGGAAGGTAGGGCGTAGGGATAGGTAACTTTCATAGGCGCCGGCATTTGCTTCTTCTGGAGGGTGACAGTTTGCGGGGAAAAGTGTGGCACGTTCCATAGCTTAGCCTGGGGGGTGTCAGCCTGGCTGGATAATTGCAACGGCTGAACCGGAGATTCAGTCGTAAGGCCTGTTGGCCGAGGAAAAAGAGTCGTTGCCTGGGGCTCGGTTTGCTGTGGTGGGAAGGGATCTGTAAGCATCTCGGAAAAAGAGTGGGGGCCGATGGGAGGAATATCTTCGGATAGCGAGGTGAGGAAAGCCTGGGCGGCAGCAGTAGGCGTTAGCATGCCTGGAGGGGTGATTATAAATGGTTGGGCTTGCGAATATTGGGCAAACCCCCCGGAATAAGATGGGCCAGAAACAGAGGGTGGAGGGCTCGGACGAATGGCAGGAGTTGCCAATTGAGCAGGAGCGGACGTGAAAGAATGAGATGCAAGAGAGGAAGGAGCGAAATGTACCTGCTGACTGGTCGGCGGTAGCATTTGGATCGTTTGGGACTCGACCGCAACCTCTGGCATTTGACTAGCAGCGGGTGTTTCCCTTTCGGCCGGTTCATGTGAAACTGTCCCGATAACACTTTCCGTGCGTTGTCTTTTCGCGGGGGGACTCTCACTAACCTCGGCAGTCGGATCTTTCTGCTGGGGTACTAGCCTGACCGGTTTAGCGGCCCATGTGCGCGTAAGTGAACTCCTTGATATATTAAAGCGCACGTTAGTGCCGACATAGGCGGGATGCTCGGGAGCATCACCTTCCTGCGAAGATATCGCCCTCTCTTCCTCCTGTTCATCGGAACCCTCTGCTTCGCTCTTGTTAGCGCTGGAGGTCGGGCTGGGATGGCCTTCATCCCAGTGTCTTTCGAATTCCTGGTCGTCCTTCAATTTATTATAAGGAGCCCTCATCTGCCCTGTTTCTTGGCGGTATCTCCAGAAAGCTTTTATTTTTTCATCGTTCCATTCCTCGTCCACTTTCAACTTGTTGAGCATGCTGCGCTCTATCGGAATGTTGTCCCTGGCCACGGCCACTGGAAAGTAGAACTTGTGCCATGGGCCTCTGGTATCCGGCGTAGGGATTTGTGCCAATTCAACCAGATCTTCATCTTTATCAGTCCGGTTATTACGCCGCTTCTCCCAGTATGGTCGGGAAACATGCGTAACTCTCATATGCGGCTCAGGTAGGTCATTGAAAGGGTTGTAATCCCACTTATCGTTTACTAATACTAGCCCTAAGTGTGCCAGCTTGTCCCCTAGCAGTTGATGAGATCGCTTTTTGACAAGCGTTATTGACTTGAAGCTCTTCGGGCAACTGAAGAATCCCTTCTTTTTGACCCTTTTGCTGCTACAAAACATGAAATCAATGACGCATACCTGCCGGTAAACCTCCAGCGCGAGCACTCTATCGGTGATGCAAGCCGGGAGCAGGAAAGGCCTGTCAATAAAGCCCCTCATTCGAAGGATCGTGAAATCCTTGCCCAGGAACCAGTCGCAAGCGGGGATGTAGCTTTGCAGAAATCCAGTCTGCTCAGTGTTAAGCCGGACGATATCACCCTCTCCGATCAAATCATTCAGGACCGGGGCTATGAAATAGTCCGCGAAGGCATAGTAGTCATATGTTGCGGAAAGGTAGGGTGTCCATGTAGATACCGGCTTTCTTTTATTCTGCTCATCAAAAATTGATAGTGGGAAAAATCGGGCGAAGAAATCCGGATTCTGATGCAGGAACATGTGGACCAGGTAGGAAAGAAATCTGAATTTCGTCTCCGCCTGATAATTCTCTATTTGCTGTATCATTTCCTCGACCATGAACTCGGCAAAATCATACCAGAAAGATTCATGTTGCCTGCGAAACTGTATTGCAGGGCCCA
The DNA here is from genome assembly GCA_007258455.2 of Sequoia sempervirens. Lineage (NCBI taxonomy): Eukaryota > Viridiplantae > Streptophyta > Pinopsida > Cupressales > Cupressaceae > Sequoia > Sequoia sempervirens. The sequence goes on from VDFB02270651.1 coordinate 666,689,681, forward strand.
GCTGAAAAGCCTCGATCTTTTCATCAGAATCACGGCCGCAAACAAACGCCAGCATGGATATGGGATCCTGAAGGTCGTCGCGGAATGAACCGCGCAACAATGGGATGCTTGGTGACTTAGCGGACACAATACCCTTCTTTTTAGTCTCCTCTAATAGGAAATCGGAGCCGGTTTTCATCCTTTTCCATATCTTTTCCCCCTTGCTTGGGCGGAAATATTCGATTTTCTCCTTTCTTGTCCTGGGGTCAGGAATGCATAACATATGCCAGATGGCTTCCTGATTGATATGAACCCTTAAATTGCGACCCTCAATGCAGTGGGTTTGTGGATTATAGCATTGAACAGCTGCGTCAACCACCTCCGGGCAATAGTGCACGAATGGGACCATGTATTGTGGCAAACCGCTATACCAGACTCTACCTGCCGTTGCCTTCTCCGCCGCTGGTGCTGATAATCTTGCACAAGCCGCCTCTCTAAGAGACTTAGGGTTCCTAGCAAGCTTTGGATCATAGATATTTGCCCACTTTTCTCCAACCTTTTTAGGGTTATTCCACTCTTTGGGCTTCTCTAGCTCCTCTGTGTTGGGTCTCCTCACCTTCTGGGGTATACCAGGAGTGGCATACGCTACATCATCGTACACGTAGACCTCGGCAGAAGAACGAATAGCCGAATACAGTTCCTGGCTAATCCCTTCCTCTGCTGGCTGAGCTGAAGATTCCGCCATCTTTCTTCGCGGCAGAACTTGAAGGTTCGCTGGCCTTTGAATACGCTTGCACTGGAAATACAGACAGAAAACACTTCGCGCACTCCTTAGCTTTTTGGAAAAAGACTTAGGAACAATAAGCGTTATCATGCAATAATAGCAACTTTCCTCAAGGTGGTAGGCGAGCGCGAGCCCTTGCATTTAATTCGGCATGTACCGTTAACTCCACGACTCGTGCAAGATGAGCTGATTGCTTTTTCCGAGGTGGCCGGATTTCATCATTGCTTTTAGGATATCGTGTGATACGCCCTGATTTTTCTTGGAAATTGAGCTTGCAACTGGCCTCCTCGCGTTGTGTTAGCATGTACCGGTAATTAATATCCCAGGCCGGAATGATTACGCCAAGCAAACGATCACCGCCTGAAAGAGATACGAATATCGCCTCGGGCTCTGGGATGTGCTTGAGATTTGACACCATAGCATACGGCCATACGTCCCTTCATCAGCAAGTGCCACCCTTTTAAAGCTCAATTAATTAACTTGATTTAATTAAGCATGCCTTGAGTCGTGCTACCATGCGTGTGCCAGCTCAAAACATGAACAAATGCAGACTCGGCCCTCGAGATTGTAGCCAATATACATCACGTTGCTTACGGCGGACTGGCGTATGTCTTGTCAACTTTCTATAAATAGGCCAGTAGATAGCAAACATATACACTTTGCGTCGAGAAGTGATAGGCAAGTAGAATACTGCTAAGCGAGTCTTTTCATAGGTTAGGTAATAAGCAGCTTTCGGCATACTTAGCAGATTTAGGAAAAGTCCTAGGAGAGATGGATACTCCCATTCGCCTGACCTCCTTCAAATCACAAACAACATTTGTAGGTGAAATCTCCACCAGGAGGCTTAAGAGAATGACGAAGAACAAGCACTCGCTGGTTTTAGTAGCCATTAAGTGGGTTCTCGGCAAAGACTGTGTGGAGTATGAAGATAAGCATCGGGTGAACACCGATGTGTGCTCACACTTTGTGGCGTCTATGCTAGACATTTGTGTCCCTCGGCCTCTTGTATTGAAGCTAGTCAAAGAAATCTTCCCGAAGAAGTACCTGAACGGGCTTGGAGAGGTTGTCACGCACGCTGCATATGGAATTGGCCTGCCATCAGCCAGCGACTTACGTCGCTATATTGAAGAAGAAGCTGTCGTGGCTTGGCTACCATTCCTTAGCGGATTCCGCCTGCAGACCCGTGGTCAGCATCAGCAAAGGGTTACCCAGGCTCTTCACTTCCTGTTCAGAAGCTACAACGTGATACCATTCTACGACGTAGAGTGGTATACTGACTTCAGGGACCTGGTGTACCCACCACCGACGACAGCCGCGCTTCATGATGCTGCCAGTGCCGCCGAGGAACCTGTTGCTGAGGAAGAAGCGGACGCTGTCTTGAATGCGTCGGTTGCTGCTAGCCACTCCTGCGGATAGATGGTCCTCTTGCCCTGGTGTTTGTTGATGTTACCCCCTTGCTCCGTATCAGCCTGATAAAAGGCCAACGTATATATATATGCTCTTATACTTTGTATATTTTGAAAATCGGCCTTCATGCCATTTTGTAACTCAGAAACATGTATATAAAAATATACGCCTCCTTTTGTTGTGAAATCTTATACTCCTGTTTGCTTCTGCGTGCAATTTTTCTGGGTTTGCCAATTTTGTATGTTTTATCTCTGTTTATGAGCATACTTTTGTGTTTTAAGAACACCGGTGCTTCACCTACCAACGATGATAAGCGAATACATAACAAGTCAATTGGTTTAGCAAAACGATAGGCCAAAAATAGGAAGGGAAAAAGAAAAAGCGTTATTTACAACTGTACAAGGTAGGGCCTGACGCTTAATGGAACAATTTAAGGTGAATCCCATTAACCGGGATTCCTAGGGGCTCCTGTTCCATATTTTCCAGCTCGAAGGCATTGTGTTGCATGCACCGAATGATTTTGAAGGGTCCTTCCCATAGGCTATCAAACTTACCATGCTGACCTGGCTTCGCAGCCCTGCTGTCGTATTTTAGCACCAAATCTCCACTTTTTAGGCCTTGGTCGGAAGCCCTTTTGTCAAACCACCGTTTGACCACCTGTTGACGGCCAGTCATGGCCTTTAGGGAATTCTCCCTTTTTTCTTGTACTTCTAATAGTTCGGCAAGCCGAACTTCCATGGCGCCATTTTGTTCTATCTCAAGAGATTTCAACAACTGTATCGCCGGAATTTCCATAGAGATAGGTAGCAGCGCTTCTTTCCCATATACTAGCTCATAGGGCGAAGTCTTGAGGACTTGTTTAGGTGTTATGCGGTTGGCCCAGAGTGCTTTTCGGAGATTTTTGTGCCATTCCCTTTGGTGTTCTGAGCCCACTTTTTTGAGAAGTCGGACTAAACTTTTGTTTGTTGACTCAGCTAGGCCATTTCCCTGTGGATAGTAGTTTGAAGATGTTTTCAGGAATATGCCATTTTTCAATGCAAAGTGACATACCTTTGTGCCTACAAATGCTCTAGCATTGTCCGAAATGATCGTCTTCGGAGGGCCGAACCTCGTCACCAGAGCCTCGAGGAAATCCACAATCTCTACCTCCGTTGCCTCTTTAAGGGGAACAGCTTCAGCCCACCTTGTGAAGTAGTCTGTAGCTGTTAAAATCCATTTATGTCCCGAACTGGAAACCGGGTTGATCATTCCGATAAAGTCCAAACCCCATTGAGCAAATGGTTCATCCGCCACGATAGGTTTCAGGGGCATCGCTGAATTCTTCCTTCGGTCGGAGAATAACTGACATTTTTTGCAAGCCTTTACCAGCGAGTAGGAATCATTGAAAAGTGTGGGCCAGTAATATCCAGCCCGCAGGACCTTGATGGCTGTGGTTTTAGCGGAGAAATGTCCACCTTCGTCGCTATTGTGAAATGCGTCGAGGATCTTCTGCGCCTCCCCTGAAGTAACACACCGTAGGAGCACACCATTAAAATTTCTCTTGAAAAGGACTCCTTCTATCAGCGTGTATCCGCAATTCTGGAGCCGGTAATACCTTCTTTTCTGGGATGAGAGGCCTGGCGGGTACCTTCCGGTTCGCATGAAATTAATTCTATCTTTCAGCCAATCATCCTCCGATCCCGATCCGTTTATCAGGACAAGTTCTGACTGTTCCTCTTTAGCAGGCATCACCACTTCCTGTGTCATATACTCACACAGACCTCTGCCTTTAATAGTCCTGGTGGGCCTGACCTCAATGTCATATTCCAGGATCTTAGTGATCCAATTAGCCCTTTTTTCTGTGATTTTTCCCTCCATGATGTATTCGCGCACACTAGAATGTGCGACATATACCAGGACTTTGCTACAGTAAATTAGATGGCGGAACTTTTTAAGCCCCTTCACTATTGCAAAAGCCTGTCTTTCAACGAAGTTATAATTTACTTCATATTCCTTTAAGGTTCGGGAATAGAAAGCAACTGGATGCTCCCCTTTTCCTTCTCTATCCTTTTGAGTCAGAACAGTAGCGATACTTGACTTGCTACTGAAAACATACATTATAAAATCTTTATGTTGATCTGGATTGATCAACACTGGGGCTGATGAGATAGCTTCTTTGACCTTCTCAAATGCCTCCCTCGCCTCCGTTGTCCATTTGAAAATTTGATCCTTTTTCAGCATTAGGGTGATCGGCCTAATCATTCCCGCAAAATCGGAAATAAATTTACTGACGAAATTTACTTTGCCCAGAAAAGACTGGACACCTTTCTTATTCACCGGGAGAGGAAGCTCCTTTATAGCCTTTACTCGTTCCGGGTCAATTGAAATACCTTCCTTCGACACAACATGTCCTAACAGCTTACCCTGAGGTACTCCGAACACACATTTCCTCGGGTTTAAGGAAATCCCGAACTCTTGGCACTTTTGAAACACCAACTCCAGATGATCGAAATGATCATCTTTAGATTTGGAGAACACAGTAAGATCATCCAAATAGATTAGGATAATCTTATTGATCAGCTCGCTAAATGCGACGTCCATAGCTCTCTGGAAGGTTGCCCCTGCATTAGATAAACCAAAAGGCATTTTAGCATATGCAAACGTCCCCCACTTGGTGGTGAACGTAGTCTTGTGCTGATCTTCCTCTCTTACTCGAATCTGGTTATAGCCAGAGAAGCCATCCAGTAGAGAGAACATTTCCGATCCCGCGACGGTTTGGAGGATCGACTCCATAGAAGGCAAGGGATAGTGGTCCTTCAGAGATGCTTTATTTAGGTCTCGGAAATCTACGCATAAGCGTATATCACCATTCTTCTTTCGGACTGGTACCAGATTTGATACCCAAGTACTATGTTTAATTGGGAAAACAATACGCGACTCAATGAGCTTGGTTAGCTCTTGTGCCATCAAGGCTTCAACTTTAGGGTTGACCGGCCGCTGTTTCTGTCGGATTGGCTTCGCACCTTCTGTTAGCTCAATAGTATGTTGAATGATACCAGGATCATAACCTTCCAGATCATCGTAGGACCAGGCTACTACTCCATATTTCTCACAGAAATTCATAAGCCTTTCTCTATCTTGCTGTGAGACATCTTTTCCGACCCGAAGGTTCCTGTCATCGGAGACCCGAAGATTCTCATAATCACCTTTTTCCGCCACGAACTTCCTCTTATCATTTCGGGCGTCACTACAATCGAAAAAATTTTCGAGAGTAACCAATCCTTTCGGAAGCTTATTTGATTTCAGCTGCATAATTTGTCCCTCGTAGGCCTCAGCGATCTTTGGTTGGAGTTGATCGGCAAATTCCCCTGAGTTTTGAATAAACGAGGCGATGTGTTCATCGCTCTCAAAGACTTGCCAACTTTGGTCATTATCGGGTATTGCTGGTCTAACCAGCACTCGTACTGAATGTTTGTTCCGAAGCAAGTCGGAGACAGGATCAAACTGAGCTCCGATTACTGCCATGCGGTCTGCATCGCCATTCTGAGCTCGGGGAATGGTCAGGATGTTGAAAGCTTCAAAACTTTCTATAAGGTCCCAGATTCGATGCCGATAGGATCTCATGCGGATATTCTTTGCTGCTGAGACTCCTCGGACCTGATTAACTACCAGTTCTGAATCTCCGAATACAATCAATTGTTTGATACCCATTCGTTCCGCTAGGCTTAGACCTTGGACTAGACCCTCATATTCAGCCTCATTATTTGAACAAGCAAATTGGAATCGGAAGGCCCTCAGCAACTTTTCATTCTGTGGGGATATTAGACATATCCCTGCTCCAGCTCCAACTTTGCTCCTTGCACCGTCAAAATATAATGTCCACAGCTCACTTACTTGGTCATCGTCGGGCTCTTTGACGACCTTCGGAAGAACTTGGTCTTCGTCATAGATCACATATGTGCCTAAACCGGTAGCATGATAATTTCCGAAGGGATCATTATTTATATGTTCACTCAACAGAGCGTCTTCGCTATCACTTCGGTCTCCATTGACCTTCTCCTCCTCCAGCAGTTCAACATTGTACATGTCTTGCTTGGTGATGGAGGTATGTGCCGCTTCAAAGTTAATCAGGGCCTCGTTCGCCACATGTTCGGAATGCAGAGCCTCCGATTCTATCTTCATCTTTGCGCCATGTTTGGTCCTAAGTATTAGATGTGACCAATCTAAAGACAAATAGCCGCCCACCTTTGAAGTAAACTCTCGAGAAAGGCAAAGACCAAACATTGGCGGAACATCTATGATCACTGTATCTTGCGGGACCGTGATACTCGGGCAGGCAAATAGAGTCAACGGAAGTGCTTTGATGACACCCACAGTATCAACCTTATTTCCATCTAGCTGCATCACCCCTTTCTTCATAGGTTCGTAGCTGAGTCCCAAGGCTTCGGCTATTAGTTTTGGCATAACCGTGGTACTAGCGCCAGAATCAATCATAGCGTTGTGTAATAGTTTCTCCCCTATAATGAGAGTTAAGAAGAAGGGTTGAGGTTTTGGCCTACCTCCGCCTTCCGCAGGGGATTCCATCGCTTTGTTTGCGACAACCTTAGTTGGTGGCATTTGATAAACCGCCTCGGTACTGGCCAAAGGCTCGGTTAGTGTTGGGTCCATCTGTTGCTGAAGCGCTTTTTGGAGTATGGTCTTCTGCTCCGGGATAGCTAGAATGTCCCATAAAGACATATTAGCAGGTGATTTCTTCAACTGCTCCACCACATTAAGAGATGAGGAGCTCGGAGATTTCTGCTCCTTGGCTTTTGTTATAATAATTTCCTTCCGCCGTTGAGGAGACAAGGATTCGGTCGGGCCACCAGGAATTTGATCCGAAACGTCCTTGCACTGCGGATTGTCCGAAAGTGAAACCACGGCCTCACCGGTGAATCTTCTCTTGGAGCGTGTATTATAGTCAGACTTTACCCGCGGCGTTTCGGCAGTGGACGTGTCATTCGCAAACACCGTTTCCTCGTCTTCCATCCATGAGAAGAGCGCATGATCAGGAACAATGTCGGACTCTTGCTCCAGGGACATTCCTTGTATTTGCGCGGTAAGGACCGCGTTCTCCATTGCCGGGGCATATCCGTATTCTTCGCTCTCTGTCGCAATCCCTTGACTACGTTGCTCTGCTATCCTTTGTTGTAAGTTGCCACGCGGACAATTTCGGGGCATATGCGCATCGTTGCAAGGGAAGCACCATGGATTGATGTCATCAATAAGATTATTTTGTCCCGCGGTTAATTCTCTGCTAGAGCTTGGCGACGCTCCTGCCAGTGGCGTAGGCACCGGAACTATTTGGTTGGCAGCCGCCGTTGGTGAGTTAGTGCGATGCGCATTCTGATATTGATTCTGCTGATAGGTAGGCCGCCCACCTTGGTAGTTCTGATACGCAGGCCGCGGAGGCATTGCTTGATTTCGCTTGAGTGTTGTTATATCATTCGCCATAGTCCGTAGCATCTCCTTGAGGTCGCCCATTTCATTCTTCGGAGAACTTGATGTAGAGGCCAAGTTTTCAGGAGCGGCTGTATATGAGTACGCTGACTGGGGAGTCGCTGGCGCACTGGTCGACGCCACCTCTTGTGCCACGTTTGATATCTCAGGAAATATCGGCATAACAGGTCGAGGAGGCAATTTTCCGCAGTCTATCAAGTGATTTTCTGCTTTGATAGCGGTGGCATATGCATCTGGTAGAGTAGCTCCTCCCAGAGACTTGATCATCATAGAAATGTCGGGATTGATGGACTTCAGATAGAACATGAACGCCAAATCTGGGGTAGGGCGGATGGTCACGGGAATCCTCCGCCAACTCGAGTGAAATCGGGCATTGAAGTCCGTCAGAGCCTCCTGGGGTGCTCGTTTGATGACGGATAACTGATAATATAGCGAAGAACGATCTCCGTCATTTGAAAATCTTTCATAGAATGGATCTCCGAGGTCATCCCAAGTGCGAATGGTATTAGGAGTCAGTGTTCGGTACCACTCCAGGGCCTTGCCTTTGAAGGACGCAGCAAGGAGCCTCAGGGCTACATTCTGCGCCGTGATACCATGTACTAGGCATACATCCGCTACATCCTGCAAATGCTCTGCTGGCGTTTTTGTGTTATCTCCGGCGAATTTGGGAAGAGCTTTCAGGGCCGAAACCGGTATGGCACCCCAAACAGCAGGTGCTACCGGAGCTACAAGGGGACTCCCAGCATCCCATGCTACATAATTTCTGTTCGCGGCCGGCAACATGGTGAGAGGAAAGGGTGGTGGGAATGGAACGGTTACTAACTGATTTGCGGCCTGGACTGTCCTGGATGGAGGCACTAGTAAACCTGGGTTACTTGCAGTTTGGGATCTAGTTACAGGCCGATGGCTCATACACCCTTTTAGAAGACGATTTCATTAGTTTGGGTCCCACCGGGCGTGCCAGAAAAAAGGACAAACTGTTGACGCCAAAAATTGACGAGATAACAGTGCCTTTATGGGAAACTCAGTTCAAGGGGGACCCCTTTGCGCCAAACTGAGTGACCTCCGGATTTTAAAGAAGCCGGCTTCTTCTATATAATGGTTTTTGGAAAGGGAAAAGGAAGCAGATATAATGAAACAAATATTAATCTAAGGCGATGCGCCAAAGCTTTTTGATAGGCACGATAAATCATAGACTCAAGCTTCTTCTATATAATGGTTTTTGGAAAGGGAAAAGGAAGCAGATATAATGAAACAAATATTAATCTAAGGCGATGCGCCAAAGCTTTTTGATAGGCACGATAAATCATAGACTCAAGGGCCTGAATGTTACTGATATGTTCCAAAACACCGGAAGCTTAAAGCAATAGCATAAACAGTTCATTCAATTGACATAAAACAGTATCGCATACATTCTTACTGCTAAGAAGAGTCATTAAGACATGATTTAGACCAGCAAGTTTGTGTTCAATATATAGAAGTCTCCTCAAATGAAATGCTTAAGACAATAAAAAGCACAGTTCACAGTTTAATCAAGACATAAAAAGCAGAAAGGCCGAACAATAGGCACAGTCTGAAAGTATCTTGCAAATAAACATGCAAAAGAGGCCTGGCGTCTCTTGCTAAAACCAGTATTCTTCCTGTCAAATCTTGGACCATTTTCCCTCAACAGAGGGAGTATATATAGCCGGAGAGCAAAATCCCACCGCCTGGAGAGTTGTAACAGAATGATTCCACAATCCCCCGTAATGATGCCCGGATAAGAATATTCCCAATGCCGTTATGAGAGCAGCCAATCAGGGCACAGCATCCAGTTGGTTAGTTACAGGCGTGCCCTTTTGGAATGATGGCAGTGGTCCCAACCAGGCTTCGAAGCGACGAGTGTCGTCCACCGCCTTAGAGAACCATGGCGAGCAGCAGTCAATGACACCATCCCGCTCGGCCATCTCACAGCTTGCTTTGATAATCGATGTAAGGCACGTGGCAGCAAACCGCGGCCCGAATGAAAACTCCTTCTCCAGTGACCGGGAGCTTGCGGAGAAGTGACACGTGTTCAGGGGACGGAGGCTACTTTGAAAACGGGAAAGGCCGCATGAAAAGGGGGCGAAAGACGCGTGGCCGCGTTTCGCAGCCCGTGGTGCTCTCGTCCCTGCTGTTGTTTTAAAAGCCGCGAACCGTGACACGTGAGCGAGGGTGGGCCCCGCCAGGAAATAAAGAAGGCCCATAGAAATCCTTCGCAGCCCGCCGCAGCATACTCTACTCCTGCTAGGGAAAGATTGCGCAACACCGCCACGTATAGAGATGTGGGCCCCGTTTCGCAACCCGTAGGAAAACATAAAGCAACAGAAAATGAAAAACCCCGCAGGCGTGACACGTGGGCGCTCAGCGCAGCATCTCAAGAGCCAAAAGGGGAGCCGCTTGCCAAAGTTGCGAAGCGAGGAATGCACACCATGAACATGCAAAAAAAAGGGGGACCCGAAGGGAGCTGAGTGGAATAGTATTTCAACGAAACCAAGAACAAATTTTGATATCATCATCATAGGCATTTATAGAAACATGTATGAGGAGACTTATGTTATATTGTAATATCTATTTGAAGCAATAAATGGACAAGAAGATTTAATCTAGTGCTTGAATTTTGGTCTCAATTATTTGTTGATAATATTGTGTATGATTGGATTTTTATGTATTTTAGGTTGGAATATAGGGGTATATTTTGAATTGGTATCAATTATTTATTCATAATCATTGACATTTCTGATTACATTGCATTGCACATTTTTCAAACTCAAAGCATTACTTCACATTGCATAACTAATAACTAGGAGCAATTTCCAATTGCATTTTCTTGTCATGGTATTCCATGAGACCACATTTATTTGAGGCATTTTTTCAAACTGTTCACTGCCTTGTCTATGCTACCACATTTTTCATACATATTGTCTACCAAAGAATTTTATCAAACAGTTCATTGCCTTGTTGCTATGGCTAAAATCCTTAAACAAGTGCTTTCAAACAAGCTATGGATGCTTGGAAAAAAAATATCAAAGCATAATAGTAAGCAATAGCATAGACAAGGAAGTGAACTAGTTGAAAAAATGCCTCAAAGAAATTTAGTCTCATGGTGATGGAATGCCATGAAAATCCATAATAATTCACTTGTCATGTCATTCATCATGGCATTCCATCACCATGAGACCGCATTTCTTTGAGGCATTTTTTTCAAAGTTCATTGCCTTGTCTATGATACCACATTTTTCATACATGTCTACCAAAGCTGTCGGCCATATATATGCTTAGCAAGGGTAGGCAGAGAAGGATTTGGAAATTTTTAGAAATGCAACTCACATAGATCCATGTGATTCCCATGAATTTATCAAGATGGGTGAGTTATTAATATCGAAAAACCCCAGTGCAGCCTTAGATTCTCTTAAGACAACAAAGTCTCTTCTAAAGAAGAGTAGAGAAGAAGTACCCATTGAATTGTTAATCAACATTGGGGTTCTTCATTTTGAGCGTGATGAACTAGAGTTGTCTCAAAAAAAATTTATGGAGGCATTAGGAAATGAAATTTGGGTTGAATTCATAAATAAAAGCCCTAGTGCCAATTATGCAGTTTTTTCTATGCGCTTTAAGGATATGGAATTCTTCCATCAACTAGAAGAAGGTGGTGTTTCACTTGAGTTACCATGGGATAAAGTCACAACACTATTTAATCTTGCTAGGTTGTTTGAACAGTTACATGATACTAAAAAATTAAATATTTTATATAGGCCAAAATTGTTCAAGTTCTTGATTATATGGATGCATATCTACATCTTGCAGCCATGGCTCAAGCTCAGAATGAGATCCAACTAAGCCTAGAATTGATTGGGGATGCACTTAAGGTGGATAAAAAATCATTAAATGCTTTATGTGTTCTTGCAAACATGTAATTGAAAACAAATGACTGGATTAAAGCAAAAGAAATAATTAAAGTAGCACGCCAACTTGTCTTGACTAATGAAGCAAAATGAAAAGGTGATGAAGAATGAAGAATTTAAATGGAAAGGAGAAAGAAAGAGGAAGAACTTCGGTGGGTGGTGCAACAAGAGGAGCAATTTGAATGTGTGAAGGAATTATGGAAAAGTAAGCGTAAGGATAGGGATGATGATGATGATGAGGTTGGTTAGTTTGAGAAGAAACAAAAGAAGAAAAAGAAGAAAAAGAAGAAGGATAAGGACCACAAGGCTTATGATTCCTATATGGAGGAACCCGATGTTTCTATGGAAGATGAGGAAAATTATATGAGTGATAAGGCACGAGATGTTGCTGAAAATGCCAAAGATTTTCTTGCAACTATAGGTCTAGAAGACTCTGATGATGGAAAGACAAATTCTCTAGTTTCAAAAAAATCACAAAGAAGACATGCATACTCTGATTCTGAAGATGATGAACCATTGCAGAAACAGAGTCCGAGAGAAGATGATCCATATGATGATGTTGTCTAGGCTTCCTGAGCTTTAACCAAACCTAGCTCCTATTTTCCAAAATAAAAATCCCCAAGGCCTATGGGAAATGAATGGTGATAATTTGAGTTTCAATAGACTAAAATAGGTTGCCCATAAAAAACAAGAAAGAGGAAAAATGAAAAGATAACATACAGATGATTCATTTGAGATTTTTGATAAGATCTCATTTAACTATGTCAAATGGATTTGGAAGGGACAAAGCATATTTGATTGACTAAAATTTTGAAGTAGCCTATCCATCGTCATTGTATGCATCATCTTCCCTTGGAATCTGTTGAAACTCAAATGCTCATCATTCATTTCCCATGGGAATTGGGGATTTTCTCTTGGAAAATAGGATCTAGGTTTGGTTAAAGCTCAGGAATCCTATACATCATCATCATATGGTTCATCTTCTCTGAGACTCTATTGCTACAATGTTTCATCATCTTTAGAATCAGAGTATGTATGTCTCCTTCATGATTTTGTTGAAACTGGAGAATTTTCCTTGCCACCATCAGAGTCTTCTAGACCTACAACTACAAGAAGATCTTGGGCATTTTCTACATCATCTTGTGCCTTATCCCTCATATAATTTTCCTCATCTTTCATGGAAACATCAGGTTCCTCCATATAAGAATCATAAGCCTTGTGGTCTGTATCCTTCTTATTTTCCTTCTTTTTCTTCTTTTGTTTCTTCTTAGATTAACTAGCCTCATCATCATCATCATCCCTATCCTTACACTTACTCTTCCATAATTCTTTCACATGTTAAAATTTCTCCTCTTGTTACATCACCTGCCAAAGTTCTTGCTCTCGCTTTCTCCTTTCCATCTGATTCCTTCATTCTTCATCAACTTTTCATTTTGCTTCATCATCCAAGACAAGTTGGTGTACTACTTTAATTTTTTCTTTTTCTTTAAGCCAGACATCTATTTTTAGTTCCATGTTTCCAAGCATACATAAAGCATTTGATGAGTTTTTATTCACCTTAAGTGCATCTCTAATCAATTCTAGGCTTGGTGCATTATAGAAATAGATTCCAAGAGAAGGTGATGCATACAATGATGATGGATAAGCTACCTCAAAATTTTAGCCAATAAAATATGTTTTGTCCCTTCCAAATCCATTTGACATAGTTAAATGAGATCTTATCAAAAACCTCAAATGAATCATTTGTATATTATCTTTTCATTTTTCCTCTTTCTTGTTTTTCATAGGCAACCTATTTTAGTCTTTATTTTAGAACATTTTATTTGTCCTTCAATGCATTATGCTTTATCTTTCTATCAGATTCTAGATTAAAAGAACTTATAATTGTAAATGGATTAATTCATCTATTTTTATTTTACAGTCCCAAATAGGTGGGTTAAATTATTTTGTTAAACAAATCTTGTACAATGTAATGTCCCCTTTTTGAAATGAAACCAAGTTGAAACTCAAATACTCATCGTTAATTTCCCATGGGCCTTGGGGATTTTCCTTATTGAAAATATGAGTATAATAATAACTCAAGATGATCCTAATGTCATAAAAGGGGCCACTTAAGTGTTGGCACAAAGACCAGGAAATGTTTATACTACAAATGGGGCAGCCATTATGCTAGCTGAAAGGGATCAATTTGATATTGAAAAGGAAAATTTTACACAAGTACAAGAAGTTGCTACAGGAAACATCTTTGTTCAGATGCTTGATGTGTGGGTAAATCTAGCACATGTTTACTTTGCACAAGTACAGTTTTTGCTTGCTGTGAAAATGTTTATGTTGCAAATGGGGAAGCCAATGTAAAGTGTTGGCACAGAGACCAGGAAATGTCTATGTTGCAAATGGGGCAACCATTGTAAAGTGTTGGCATAGAGAACATGAAATTTTTATGCTGCAAATGGGGCAGCCATTGTGCTAGTTGAAAGGGGTCAATTTGATATTGCAAAGGAAATCTTTACATAGGTAAAAGAAGTTGTTGCAGGAAACATCTTTGTTTAGATGCTTGATGTGTGGGTAAATCTAGGACATGTCTACTTTGCACAAGGACAATTTGTGCTTGCAGTGAGAATGTATCAAAATTGTTCGAGGAAATTCTATTTTAGCACTAACACCCAAATTTTATTATATTTAGCTCAAACATATTATGAAGCAGAATAGTGGAAAGATTGTAAAAGAACATTATTAAGAGGAGCAAAACATTATTAAGAGCAGTAGATTGTAATGAGCATTTGAAATTTGTGTTTAATGTAATGAGGGTTTCAAATTACCTCTGAATTTGCTACAAAGGGCATCCCCAAATCTTATTTTTCTACAAAGGGCCTCGACAAATTCAAATTCATTACAAAAAACTCTGAATTCCTTGCCCTTGCCTACCTTTTTAGAAGTCTCCAGGTCCTCTCTGAATCCTTATCGGCCATGCAAGTAGTTGCTATAACTGATCAAAATGACTCATGTCGGACTAACAAATGAAGCAAGGTCTGTAAGATACGAATGAATCTGCAATGAACGTGAATAATCACACCAATACATTGCGCACATGAATACATCACGCCAATAATTGGCCAACTTGTTTTTTTTTAATTTTGTCTAATTTGGATTTGATGACTAACTATTTAGTCATTTTTTATTTCCGTGACTAAATAACTTTTTATTCAATGACTAGATTAGTCATTTATTTACTCATTTATAGCTAAGTTACAAAAAATGAGTAGAATTTAGTCATTTTTAGTTGTTGTGACTAAAAATTTTAGTCACCTAGTCATTTATTTTCAAAATTCTACTAGTGATATATGTATACATACATATAAGCATGCATACATCCATACATACATACATACATACATACATATAGACATACATACATACATACAGGCATATAGAAATGCATACATACATACATTCAAGCATGCATACATACATTCATACATACAAGCATACATACATACATACATACAATCATACATACAATCAAGCATACATACATGCACACATACATAAATACAAATATATACAAACATACATACATCAAACATACTTAACAAACTTGAACATAAAACATTCCAAGTGAGACATAAAGTGAGCGTGTTATAACACACCCACATTATGTCAAACTTGACAAACATGCAACAAAATTTTGCAAAAAGAAAAAAATGCAAAGCAAAACATAACACAAGCACGTTATATATGTTGCTTTGGGAATCCCCAATCCTTAGGCTTGGAGTGCCTTCCCAACGTCCAAAGATGTGTTTTTTGCATATTCTATAGGATTGCACATAATCTCGTTTGTGACAATTGTTAGGTTTGCACGTGCTTCAAGGTCGAACAAATCAAACACCTGGGTAATTTTAGGCTCTCTCTTAGCTATTTAACGATGTAATTTTTTTCACATTTTTACAATGTTAAGCCTTTCATCTTTAATTTCTTTTGTTTATGTGTCCATTTTTTGGAAAAAACTAGTGTTTGGTATTTTTAACTTTATTTTTTAACCGTTCATTGAAATTTCAAATAATTAATTTTTTATAGACTAGACTCCATTCTACACATATTTAAAAATAATAATTTTTAGTTAGTTTTCAAAAATTTATAGGGGTAGCACGACCAAAATTCTATTTTTTAGGATGTGTCCACTTTGAAAATTAGTAAAAAAATAAAATATTCATTAAAAAATTATTAGAAACATTGGACATAAACTACACTTTGTTAGCTAACTTCTCACTGAAGCGATTTTAAAAATACCAAAAAAAAGTTAACCTTTTGAGGGAGCCACAAAACATGCTATGTTATTTTTTTGGATAGAAACAACACCAATTTCTATGCCTCCCTTTTTTGAACCCCTTAATCTATACCATTTTTTTAAAATTAGTAGTTTAGAAAGTAGACTCGAAGCACTACAAACATTTTTTTTGTTGCATCTTAAAATTTTGAGTGTAACTATGCTCAATTTCTCATCCAAGGTCAATATTTCCTGATTTTAAAAAAAAAGTGGCCACTTAAGACCCCTTTTTGGCCCCACATATTCTTGCACTTACCCCACATATAATATTTTTCAGTGTAATGGTAAAGAGTATGATCTTGTTGAGAAACTTCATTGTACTTCGACAAATATCTCCCTTTGGGATTTGATTCAAACATCACCTATGCACAATAGGGTGCTCTAAGAGATTTTGTAGAAGGATGATACCCCACCCTCTTTCAAACCAAATGATGTTGCTACCTCATTTGATTGTATGCAAGCAAAAAAGTCAAATATTACATTCCCTCAACATGAATTACCCTTGCTTGAGATCTAAAATAAACATAAGGCCCTAATGATAAAGGTGATCATCAATGAAACTGCAATTAGGCACACTCTTATAGATAATGGAGCGGGTCTTAATGTTTTTCGCATTGATTTATTAAATAAAATTGAGGTGGAAAAGAATATTATACAACCTAATGATTTTAATATTCATGGCTTCGACATGAATTCCAATAAGCAACCATTAGGAATGATCACATTACTCATTGAGGTTGGACCTGTGGTTTTTCCTACTCTTATCCATATCATGTCAGGAACTCTTTCATATAACCTTCTCCCATGTAGACCGTGGATTATTGCTATGAAGGGAGTCCAATATACTATTCACCATGAGATGAAATATGAATACAATTTAACAAGATATACATGACTGAATGAGATAAAAAAAGTTATAATTTACAAGGCCAAAACAAACTTAATACTTCCAACTCTCTTAATACTTTCATTCTAACTTCAAAGGTAGAACCTATACAAGCTGATGATAATCCTAATTATCTTTCATCCATAATGACACTCATATATGATGATTGGAGGCCTTTATATTTTACACATTGTTTCAAAGGAGAACCCAAAATATCACCACCAAAGTCCAAATAGTCAAATGCAAATAATTCATCTTCAAACACAGGTTTTGCGATTGATTGGGGTTTGTTAGATTTTACACCCTCGTTTATGAGTGATTAAAAAATCTCACAATCTCAACCTAAAGAGCCTTATGTTTCATTTTCTCAACTTATCTCTACATCAACAACATCACCCCATGGTGATGATGGGGGATCTTCAACTCTCATCCCTCATGAGATGAAGAGTGTAGCTTTAAAAGACTTAAAAATAATTTGTGTGCTCATGAAGAAACCAATCCTTCTCAAAAGAATGAAATTTCTTCATTTGAGTTGGAAGTGTGTTGTGACCTTGGATATAAAATTATTTGAAAGCATGGATGTAATGAAAACATGACACAAAATGATAGGGATCAAGTGAAGTCTATACCATACTTTTCCAATCAGGCTCTAGGTTTACAACCTTCATCTCCATCCTCATCTAATGATTTATCATCTACTGCATGTATGACATCGTGTGATAAGAAAGTAAACTTATTTTCACAATAGAAATTCCCCCTAAATTGATCAATATAATATCTTTTCAAGGCTTCTCAAAGCATGTCTGATTAGTCTTCCTCCAAGAACATGAAAGAAATTTTACAAAAAAATCTCATTTTTTGCATATCATTGAGTGCATGGTCGTTCTACCAATGAATGCTAGAAACTAAGTAATAAACTACAAAATATTGAGGATTTTGGTGCTCTTCCTTGTGTTGATGCACCTAATTCATCTAATCAATAATGATCTTCATCCTATCATGTTTCTCATCACTATGTAGAATTTGTAGCTTTAGGTGTTTTGCTCATTTGTGGTACAATCTTAAGTGCAATCATGTTTTTCATGACAACAACATGATAGTCCTTGGTGTGGTTGTCCTTATTTCTACACTTGGGGGGAAAAAATAACTAGTTTTGGTAGACATGCATTCTTTTCAAGGATCCACTCTTCCCCTCTTTCTCCTTAAATACCAACATAGAAAGTATGTTGAAATTTTAAGTGGGGGGAATATATTATCCTTGTCCATTTTCATCTTGTGATGTTTTACCTATTGACATATCCCATTTTGGTGGTGGTGTTTCTTGTAATTCCCCCTAAGTTGTGGTTATCAATTCACCCCCCTAGACATTAAACCTTGTCATGGAACCTAGCATATTACAACTTTATAGCCATGTGAAAACCTTTATATTTCATAGCCACCTAGCATAACATAACTTTCTTTCTAGTGGATCCATGTGTTTCATAATTGATTTTACATCCTTGTGAGAGCATAATCTTTTTTGTATAACACATTCAATGGATGTTGTTTGGTATTTGATACAATTTAAGACTGAGGTCTCTTTTCCTTACCAACTCGAATCCTTTAGTACTAACCTTGTGTTTCATTGTGTATCTTTTTGTGTGTCTTCTTCGTGTTTACATCATGCCTACATTATTATTGTTTTCATTTCATCATTATTTATATGTCCCATCATGTCATGTGTTTCCATTGTGTATGCTTCATGTTTTCTGACATGTATGTTTGTGTATGTTGTTTTGCTACATATCTTACATGCATGTGCATTCCTTTTTCCTTATGTTGGTTTTCTATGGGACCTTGGATCCTAGGGTCTTGAGCACTCTCCCCTAGATCATTTTTCATCCAAACTCTTCAAAATTTGGACAATTGAACCCCTGTTGACGTATATTTTCTACTTTAGTGTGATTCTGAACGTAAATTCATACTCTCACTAAAGTGGAGGCTAAATGTAGTGTAGAAAATTGTATACCTTAAATGATTTCATACTATGTTTTGGCCCCCCTAAATTATTGAGCCTAATCGACCCCATAATAACCTAAAATTATGAATTTTGGAGCCCATTGGTCCCATTTTTCAATAAACACCAAAGCATTGAATAAATTCATCTAACCCATATGTTTCCCCCGACATTGAGTGTGCTAGAAATTTGGGCCAGGAACTAATTGGCCATGGGTGATTGAGTCCCCCTTCTTAGCCAAGAACCAAATTCAAATACATTGTTGGCAATATTTTAACATTTAGAATTCAAATTGCAAGTGTTGGCTTTTGGAATCTAATCTTTGGTAAATTGAATAAATGCCTATAAATACCGAGTCTTTTCACCATTTAAAACTAGAACACAATTTGAAGAACTTATGATCAATCATTTTTGTCAAGAGAAAATTTTTAGAGGATTGTTGCAGCAATTCAATATCCAAGAATCATGTCAAAGTGTATGTGAATTCATGTATTTATGTTGTCATTATTTTTTGAAGGCTAACACCTTTTTGTAGGTCTCCAAAGAATGCAAGCATTCAAGAAAGAAAGATCCAAATCATTGAGGAGATGTGTATGGATTTATTCCTTCAAGGAAGCCATTTAAGGATGGTGAATTGAAACACATTGTGATTTCATTATTCATTCATTTCCATTATCATCTATCATTGACATTTTTCCATTGTGAAAGTGGGAACACTTGGGGTTGAATGAGGCAAGCCCCTATATGGCACAACATTTTCCCTCTTTGTGAATGTGTAGGATATAGGTTTGAAGAGGATTAAAGAGAGTTTGAAGATCCATTTTGAATTGTTTCATTTAAAGCCCTAAAAATTTTCAAACCACAAAAACTCATTTACTGAATTTATTGATGACATTCCAACAACTCTACAAGTGGAAATTATAGGGATTTCATATCTACCACCAGAGGACCCCAAAAGTTGGTCAATACACTCCTACATAGACTCAGAAACCCCTTGGTGACTATGCCCTTCTACAATTCCTAAAACAAGCTTTTCTTGGTTGGTACATATCACTCAACACTCCCTAAATCCACTTGCAAATTACTATTTTCATCTGTCAATTATCGAGATCTTGCATTTTCAATATTAGGGCATATAGCTTAATTAGTTTAATCATTCCAAACCATTTCCAAACTATTCCTATCCTCAATTATATTTAGATCCAAGTCTAATTGGCTCACCTTCATGGTTGATAGTCAATCTATACACCTTGTTGATCTACATGTTAATGTAACTTGGAAAAAGGCCACCCTTGCCTCCTAGGTACTTTTCATTTTGGATCTAGGATCCCTTCTGTATGTTACACTATCAAAGGTAGATCCCAATACCTTTGTTGATGCTAGCAAAGATGAAGGATGGATGAAGGAAATGCAAGAAGAATTGAATCAGATAGAAATAATCAAACATGGGAATTGGTTCCTAGGTTGGTTGATAAGAATATTATAGGAACAAAGTGGGTGTTCTAGAATAAGCTGAATGAAGATGGTGAAGTTATAAGGAACAAAGTGAGATTTTTGTGTAAGGGTTATTCACAAGTTGAAGGTATTGATTTTGAGGAGAATTTTGCTTTGATAGTCAGAATGGAGGCAATTAGGATGTTTCTTCCCTTTGCTGCTCACAAGAATTTCAAGGTCTATTAGATGGATGTTAAGTCAGCCTTCTTGAATGGTGATTTAGAGGAAGAGATCTACATTAAACAATCAGATGGTTTCTATCTATCGAAAGATCTGGACATGGTTTGAAAACTCAAGAAATATTTGTATGGACTCAAACAAGCTCCTAGAGCTTGGTATGCTCGGTTGGATAGGTACTTACTTCAACAAGGTTTAAAGAAAGGTACCGTAGATAGTAATATTTACATTAAGATAGAGGAAAACAAGATTTTGATAGTTTTGTATATGTTGATGACATCATCTTTAGTAGAGATGATAATATGTGTAAGAGGTTTGTAGAGGAGATATAGAAATATTTTGAGATGTCTATGATTGGTGAGTTGTCTTTCTTCCTTGGGTTTCAAATTGTTCAATTAGATGATGGTATCTTTATTTCTTAGATTAAGTATGTTATAGAGATGTTGAAGAAGTTCAACATGGAGGATTCCAAACCAGTAAGTACTCCTATGGTTACTGGTTGTCACTTGAGGAAGGCTCATGAGTCACATGAGGTTGACCAAACTCTTTATAGCTCTATGATTAGAGGTTTATTATAATTGACTTCTTATAGACTTGATAATATGCATGTAGTATGTTTGGTTTCCAGATATGAAGCTAATCCTAAGAAAACTCATGAGAAGGTAGTAAAAAGAATATATTCAAATATTTGAAGGGAACTCAAGATTATGGTTTATGGTATAAGAAGGATGATAAATTTTCTTTGAGAGCTTATACTAATGTTGATTGGGAAGGATGTGTGGATGACCAAAGAAGCGCCAGTGGAAGTACATTTTTCTTAGGATATAGATTGGTCTCTTGGTTTAGTAAGAAGTAGGACTCGATGTCCTTTTCTACATCAAAAGCTGAGTATACTGTTGCAGCATCTTGTTGCACCCAAGTGATTTGGATGAAGTGGACTTTGAAGGATATAAAGGAAGTGTATGATGAACCCATTCCCATATTATGTGATAATACCAGTGCAATAAACATTTCCAAATATCCGGTGATGCATTCAAGGACCAAACATATTTCTATCTAGTATCACTTTCTAAGAGAGAAAGCTATAGAGAAAGAAGTCAGATTGGAGTATGTTCCTACTAGGAATTAGATTGTATACATCTTCACTAAGGAATTTTAAAAGGATAATTTTGAGTATCTTCAATAGAATTTAGGGTTTATTGCCCCTCCTTCTAACTATATGCATAGGCAGTGCATCTATCCAAGTGGATAAATTCATATCATATCCTTTTCTCCTGGATTTATGTAAGCTACCTCTCAAGGGGAGTAGGTAGTTGGTTGGTTGTTGTTGAGAAGGGGGCATGTATAATTGTTTCAAGAAAAAGTATAGTTGTTGAGAATGTGTTGATTTAAATGAAGATCTTGGCCCTTTGTCCTTGATGTCAAAGGGGGAGAATGGGAAGGTGTGTGTTGTCATCAATGCCAAGGGGGAGATTGTTACACATATATTATCTTTGTCATTAATGTCAAAACTTAGTTTGGGTTTTCATTGATGCTTATATTTTTATGTTGATAGTATACTATGATGATGTGCTAACAGTGTTTTTATTGATGTTCATGGTTGTATGTTATGCCTTGTTTAATGTCAAGTAAAGTAGTATTGAGTATGTTGTCAGTAGAGATGATATCATGTTGATATATTAATTAAAGGATTAGAAGTAATTCTAATGTTGCGAATATGTTGCTAATGGTCTTTAGTAAGTTTTATGCTATCTCTTATTGTTCTTGAGGAAGTATGTGTAGCTATAAGGAAGTTTTGGTCGCCAAATGTTGGTAAAGGTTTCTGCTGCAGGAAGTTGCTTTGAAGACTGATTAGGAGAATACTCTGCATTCCTTCACTTTTGAAGATATGGTCTTGTGGTTTGGGATTTATTTTTTATGATCTATGGGTGTTTCACTCTTATCATTTCAAGTTACCAGTGTTGTAGAGGAGGTCTCTAATAATTATAGTGGGTTGGTAGTTTGGTTGCTTGTCGGGATTGGTTCAAAAAATTCTTCATATTTCTCCACATTGTTGTTTCTATTCCTATGTCTTGGTGAACATGATTTTAGTGTTTTGTTGTGTCTTGGCTCATCTTTCATGTGATGAAGTTTATTGTAATTTGGTTTGTAAATGTCCTATCTCATGACTGTGTCTTTTGGGCTTCCAAGATGAATTATTTTGTTTTTGTTTGGTTTGCACTATTTTTTTTGGCATGACAGTGAGAAAGAAGTATATGGAAATATTCTTGAATATTCATGGAATGTCTCTTTTTGATCCACACATCAATGTTTGATCTCTTTGGTTTTGCATATTGTTTTGAGTTGGATTTTTGGGTAATTTGTGATGTATGGTTGATAGGGCTTATTCTCTTGCTTATTCTATGTGCTTGGGGGTTTGTTCCATCAATTGAGGTTCTGTTAATTTTTTTTTGGGTATGTTGAGAACCAAATTTAGTAAATTTAGTTGGAAGATGTGTTTTTGGGCTAACCGGTAAAGTATTAAATGTTTCTTCTACACATTTCCTTGTTGTCGACTTGGGATGTTGTGTGCTATCATTTTTGATGTTTAGGATCACATTGGAAGATGTAATAAGTTGTTTTTGGTCCTCTCTATCTCCTTTATAGGACCACTCACCACAATTATGTTTTGTGGCTGACTGGTTGGAATTATTTGAACTATAGATTTTTGGCACCAATGCACTTCTCTAGCTCTTCTAGAGATTTTCACCTAAAAGGAGAGAGGTAGGGTCAAAAATGCTAAGGGGTTCATTCAAATTATGTTATGTATGATGTTATCTAAGCTAAATGAAGTGAAATAAATACAAGTAAGTGATTTAAATGACTGATTATGAATGGAAAACTATGATTTAAACTATGCTAGAAAACACACTATGATATGCAAACAATGAACTAGAAGATGAATAAATGCAAAACAGGGAGAGAAAGGCTGAATTAGAGTGCACCTAGGAAAGATTTTAGGAATCTGGAATATGTGGAATTTTGTTGGAGATTACTGAAAATCAACAATGGGACTCATTCGCCCAGGGTGGCGAATTAGTCTTGCTACTGGTGAAAAACTGTCAGAAGCAAGTTTCTGACTGTCGGGATCCAGAATCTGACAAAACTTAGATTTTCGGTCTTAAGATGGGACTCTTCACTACTGGTGGTGAATCATTCATCTCCTAAAATTATAAGAAATCAGGAGACAACTTTGCAACACTAGATCTGGAAATGTCTGCTTGTCGGGTTGTCGAAGTCAATTCTATAGGAAACAGACAAAAAACCTTCTCCAAGCTTGAAATAGAGTTGATTTGACTTAAAGAACCTAGTTGAATTATTGACCACTCTTCAATCACCTAAATACTTGCTAAATCTACATACTTAGGTCTGCAAACACATATGCAAGAGGGGAAAAAATGGTTGAGGGTTAGCAAATAGGGGTTTGTCTTGGTCAAACTCCACTTTGGTAATCAAACCCTTAATGAAATAATGAAATGAAAGAGAATGATCTAAAGAAATAACATGCAAATTTTATCAACTTACCAAACCCTTGATGATGAAAATTTGAAGTAGTGTTAATGGATGCTCCAAAATGCTTGAATAATGCTTGATTTGATGTTGTAAGATGCTTGAATGCTTGAGATTGCTTGAATATGATGTGTGAATGTTGGAGGAGGTAAAATGAGGTGAAAATAACTTATTTATACAATCTTGTACCTTAGTAACCCATTCATTCCTCATAATAGGCTGACATCAAGTGATTTTGAATAAATACCTGAAAGGAAATTTAAAATATTTTGAATTTGGAGCCAAGGGGGACTCATTCGCCACCCATGGCGAATGGGTCCCACCTAGGACTTGAAAATGGGTGTCGAGAATTATCTTGTATTTAATGTTGTTTGTCGGGCTTACATTCAAAAATACACTTAATTAAAGCTTATAAGGGCATAAAAGGGTCAAATAAAGCATAAGAAAGGGATAAATAATGAAGTGCCTAGAAAAGCATGAAATATTGTTAGAAGAATTTACAACACTTCAAAATAGGACTTGTTTAGTGATGAAAAGGTGATTTTTAGGTGAATTGCAATGAATTGAGTCTAGAAGAGTGTCAAAATGTTTTACAACACTTCACAACACCTTCACAAGACATCATTATTTGAATTTTAGTACCTAAATATGCATGTTCAAGCCATGTTACACCATAAATTTAGAGAAAAATAGACCAAACATCATGAAGCAAGGCCTTAAAGACCATGAAAATGACAAGTGTCCATTTTTCTATGGTGTATTTAGCCCCCACTTTAGTGAGAGAATGAACTTTCTTCAAACTCACACTAAAGTAGCCATGAACATCGAGAGGAGGGTTCAAATGTACTCACATTAGCAAGATGGAATACAATGATCAAGCCCCTAGGATGAAGATCCCATGGAAAACTAAGCATAAGAACAAGGGAACACACAAGTGTTGAGAATCGAATGAAGCTTTGATAATCTTTCCAACTAGTTATGGATTATATCTAGGCTAAAAGAGGATGTGTACTCACTTTGGGGCGACAGAACTCATGACAGTTTGTCGGGTGAGAAGGCCCAAGTATACTCACTCTAGGGCCACAAAAATTTTGATTGTCTGCGGGGTGAGAAAGCCCAAAAGGGGGAGATACATACGCTAGTTGGTATGCACTCACAAACACAAAGGTGGCTATGGGGAAAAGTTGTGCCCCTAGATGGGCTTCTCTCTCAACCATATCAAAGTTATACCTCCTGATAACTTTAACAAGGCACCACAAGGAAAAATGTCAGTTCATGCTTCATGAGACAAGAAAATCTCCTTATGATTAGAACTCATGAACAAAAAGGAAGGTACCACAGGCATGCAAGTTGCATTATACAAGGTGGCAAAAATGAAAAAATGTAAAAGATGTTCAAAGGAGTATTGTTAAGTTCATGCAAGGTCAATCACTTAGGGAACATTGTGTCTAATGTAACCAAGAGAGGACCAATCAAATAGTATTGTATTCACAACTTAGGGGATGTAGTGTGTCACATCAAGCCACCAAGAGGAATGTAATATGCTAAGATGGATCACACTTATGAAGGACATCACACCCAATGTCATCCACAAAGTGAAGAACGTATCGTATGAAATGACAAGGCTACACTAAGAACCTAGAATGCAAATGAATTATGGTAATGTATGCCCCCCACTTTAAAGTAATTGCTACACACAGTTCTATGAGAAATTACTTTAAAGTAGCAAAGGGAAAATGCAAAAAGAAAACAAGACATGAGAGCCAACTTGGAAATCCCTATTCCAAGTCATATGTTTCAAAGTTAGGTTGCATCATGTCAACGAAAATGAAAGAAAAATAAAAGGAGTTGCCCCCCATAAAAGAACACACCAAACACATAAGGGATCTATGGATTTGGGGTAAGTATGTTCATTGTTGCAATGTTTTTATTAAAGAGCTTAGAATTGTCATCATTCCCCAAAGTACATAGAACTAGAAGAATGACAAAAAGAGTGAAAAAAAAAAGAAAAAGAAATTCTATTTTGGGTCAACATGTAAGAGGCATTGCAGTCTCGACACTTTGCATCATCCCTAAAAGGAAAAAACAAGCAAAAAGAAAGAAAGCAAAAAGGTGAAAGAAAATGAAAAAGATTTTGGGTTGACATGAAGGAGACATTTCAGTCTTAATGCCTTGCATTATCCCCAAAAGGAGAACACAAAAGAAAAGAGAAAAAGACAAGGACCTTTTGGGTCAACATGGAAGAGACATAGGTAGTCTCTATGCTTTGCATCATCCCCAAAAGGAAAACACAAAAAAAGAGAGAAAAAGACAAGGACCTTTTTGGTCAACATGGAAGAGACATAGGTCATCTCTATGCTTTGCATCATCCCCAAAAGGAAAACACAAAACAAAAGTGAAAAAGAAAAAGCACAACATTTAGAAGAATAGAGGTACAAATAGAGGAAGTGTACAAAGAGAGAGAACATCAAACAAACGTTACGAGAGAATATGATACACACATGAAAGAAAAATACAAAATAAAAGAAACATGAAAAAGGATAGAAAAGTGAATGCAAGTCAACCATCTAACAAGTGATCCACCTCCCAATCATGCTTAGTGTAATGCAAGGGTGGTTCATTGTCCAAAGGAAGAATTGCAAGCCCCGAACTTGTAGTCATACCGGGTTCTTCACTTGGTTGAGAGGATTTATCTTTTAAGCTCATTGTAGATGAAAATAAAGAGTTTAAATCGTTATGCACTTATTCATCTATTTTGGCTATGTCCGCATCATCATCATCATCAAGATTGATGAAAATAGGACAAAGGGTGATTTCCAAGGAAGGATGTATCAAAAGTTGTGATTGTTGGATTGGGTCATTTTGTTGGGAATGTTGGATTGGACTATCTTGTGGCAGGTTAGGAGAAGGAGGGTGGTCATCTATTACTTCTTTCAAAGGAAGAGGTTGATTTTCTTTATTTTCTTCTATGTGAGATTGATGAGCAAGGAGACAACGACGATGTCTACATTCCCTAGCACCGTGGTTTCATTTAATTATTTTTTGGAGTTGTTGAGTTGTAAGAGAGGATTGAGTTATCATAGGTTCTTCTAATTCCAAAGAGGGAAGAACAAAAGAAACCGAAGAGGATAGATCAATCACTTTCTCTTTGGATTTATATACTTGCTTAATGTGAGGAGGCATGATAGGAGTTGTTTCATTTTCCCTTGGTCATTTAAACAATGGCGGGGAAGTGTCTAAGGATGGTTGGTTAGGAGGTTGCATGGTTTTCTCAATGTTAGACTTAGGTTGAAGCATGGTTTCATCTATGATAGGAGGTGTGGAAGTGGACGAGGACATGTTATGAAAAGACAATTCGGCTATCTTTTTGGCTTTGAAATTTTGATAGGTTATGAAAAAGAAGTCCTTTCGAGTGGTGATGGGTTCCATAGGTTCAGGCCAAAAGGCTTCTAAGGAAAAATTAACTTTAGAGGATAAGGGATTAAAGCCACTATGGTGTACGGTAAATATTTCATTCCCATGTGGAAACTTCAAACACTTGTGAACCACTGATGGGACTGATTTCATTAAGTGAAGCCAAGGGTGGCCTGGCTGCAAACAAAATTGATCTGATTGTGGAATAATTGAACATGTTACATCCAAAGTTTTGGGTCCTATCTGTAATGGGAGCATGATCGATCTGATCATAGGGCATGCAAAACCAGTATGTGTCTTAATCCATGTAGTCGGTTTATTATAATCATCTTGATAGAGATCATGTAATACTGAAAACTCTTATGTGATCACATTCTTACCAAAAGCGAGATTTATTAATATCCCAATGGTGGGATTATCATAGATTCTACCGGCTATGTAAAGAGGACCATCAAGAAGTTTTTGAAGTATATCTTTAGCAGAAAAAGTGATATCAAGTGATTTATTGTTTTGGCCCTTATGAGGGATAACATCTATCACACCCACAATTTTATCCATAGGAGTAACTTAGGTAATAGTTGGAGTTATATCATGTTGTTCACTATTTGTATCAACATTCATTACATCAGTGTTTGAAGGTTCACTAGCCTTGACAAATGAGAGATTGTGTTTAGGCATGGGGTTGGTGAAAATTTGTAAATACTGGTTAGGGGGTGCAACGGACTTATTTCCTTGATCATTAACACCTGCAATGGAAAAATGGCCTGAATCAATGAGTTCTTGAACTAAATGTTTTAGACACTTGCACTGTTTAGTTTCATGTCCATTTTGGCGATGAAAATGAAAATAAGCATTAGGTTTGAAGGTAGGTGGTAATGGCTAGTTTGGATCAAGTGGTTTAACGAGTGGAAAAGTGATCATGTGTTGTTGGAGCAATTGGTTCATTGTATTATGGAGGGTATCAGGTAAGGGAGTAAATTATCTCTTTGGGTCCCCATAGGTATAAGGCACCACCGCTTTAACAGCTTCCACTTGGTTTGGAATTGGTTGAGTTGGTTGCAGTTGTGGTTGAGGAGGCAGATTGAACTGTAAAAAGCCTCTATTTGGTTTGTGAAAGTTTTGTGTGTTGTTTTGATTGTTGTGTTCAGGTTTTTCAACTCAATTAGAAGTGGATTTTGAATCACTACTTGAAACCGAGTTATGGTATTCACACAAGGTTGTACATAAATGCATAAATGAAGGAATTTCATCATAGTTAGTCTATCTTAAAGGTTTGTGTGCAAGTTTTTGATAAACATCTTCTGTAGATGGGCATCAAGAATCTTGACATCAATTTGAGCATACAAGGATTGGTATCGTGAGATAAAATTAGTTATTTTTTCATTCGTGTTTTGTCTACATCTCATCAGGTCAGCCATTGTCTTTTTAGGTGTCATGTGAACTTGAAAGTGAATTATGAAATCATCCATCAATTCATTGAAGGAGTGGATGGAATGATTGGGAAATTTGGAGAACCACTCTAATGCAGTGTCTTTCAAGGTCCTTGGAAAAAATTGGCTAAAATTTTATCATCAAGGAAAAAATCACTACATAAAGTTGTATAAGCATTAACATGGTTGATAGGGTCTCCTTTACCTTCATATTTCTTAAACTTAGGCATTTCTATTCCTTATGGCATCAGGGTACATAATATTTCTAAGGATAAGGGGCTGCTATGGACATGATATGTGGGTGGAGCGGTTTTACCTTGGCTAATGGTGGAAAGTTGGTGTTGCATGGAAGAAATTGTGTTAAGGAGTTGTGTAAGAACAAGGTCAAGGTAAGTGGTTTGAGGTGGAAGGTAAAATCATGATGGAGTGTAGGTGATGTTAGTGGAAGTGAAAGGAATACTAAGGGGGGTGAAGGTGGTGGAGGGGACTTGCGATTCCACAAGAGAACTAGGAATGCTAGTTGGAATTGGGAAAGAAGTAGCTGCATAATAAACCTGGTGCATAGTTGTGGTGACTTACAGATTGGTATAAGTTGGTATAGATGCTATGGTTGAAGGGGGAGGAACTTGAGGTCCTCCTTGGCTTATAGGAATGTTTGCAGATTGGGTATTAGAAAAGGCATGTTTATTGTAAATCTCAACAATTCTCTTCATAACTTGTAAGATATCATCACTTTCAATCAAACGATGAAGGTTTTCAATTGCGGGTATGGAGGTGGTGGAAATGTTTTAAAGTGACAAGTCTTGTTGTAAATGTGCAAAATCCTCATGGATATTAATGACCTTTTCTTACGGGAGGGGTTTTTTTGGGTGTCAACATTCATTGGATGGAAAGGTGAAGGCATAGAAGTGATATTTTCAATGTACAATGCACCATTTTCCATACTAGGAGTATGAATTCTTGAAATCCCAAGGTCCACAATGAAAGTACTATCACGGGAGGCCATGAGTCTATAACTTTGTCTCACTAAAGTATTATCAATGGGGCACCAAACACCCATACAAGTACCACAAAAGATAGGGTGAATGCAAATGGATAGTAATCTAGGAGTTCTAAATGCAAATAATAGAGATTCTGCTAACTATAACCAACAAGTAACTATAGAAAACAAAAATGTAGGAAAATGCCAGAAAATGACTAAAAATGCAATATGAATAGTGCAAGTGGATTGATTCACCCAGGGTGGCGAATGAGTCCAACTATGAGACTTTTTTGTGTTTTTCAAAAAAATTAATGTGATTCTAATGCTATTCAGAATGCAATTAAAGATGAAAAATGCAAATTTTCAATTTTTTCAATGATATGCAATGCAAAAATGAAATCTAAACAAAGGCTTTCACTAATGCATTATGAGAAGTCCTAGAATGAAAAAAAATAATATCCTAATTGAATGTTGATTCAAATGTAATCTAGGATGAAATATGTGAATGAAATTAGAAATTCAAAGTGTTCAAAATGCACGTTCACCAAAATGAACCGTAGATTTTGGCACTAATGCACTTCTCTAGGTCTTCCAAGGTTTCTCACCTAAAAGGAGAGAGGTAGGGCCAAAAATGCTAAGGGGGTTCATTCAAATTATGCTATGTATGATGTTATCTAAGTTAAATGAAGTGAACTAAATGCAAGTAAGTGATTTAAATGACTGATTATGAATGCAAACCTAAGATTTAAACTATGCTGGAAAACACACTGTGATATTCAAAAAATGAACTAGAAGATGAATAAATGCAAAAGAGAAAGAGAGAAAGTTTGAATTAGAGTGCACTTGGGAAACGTTTGAGGAATCTAGAATCTATGGAATGTTGTCTGAGATTACTAAAAATCAACAGTGGGACTCATTCACCTAGGGTGGCGAATTAGTCCTGCTACTGGTGAAAAACTGTTAGAAGCAAGTTTTTGACTGTCAGGATCCAGAATCTAACAAAACGTAGATTTTCAGTCTTAAGGTGGGACTCATTCACCACTGGTATTGAATTAATCCTCTCCCACAATTCTAAGAAATCAGGAGACAACTCTGCAACACTAGATCTGGAAATGTCTACTTGTCAGGTTACCGAAGTCAATTCTATAGGAAACAGACATAAAACCTTCTCCAAGCTTGAAAAAGAGTTGATTTGACTTGAAGCACCTAGTTGACTTGTTGACCACTCTTCAATCACCTAAATACTTGTTAAATCTGCATACTTAGGTTTGTAAACACACATGCAAGAGGGGAAAAAATGGTTTAGGGTTACTAAATAGGGGTTTGGCTTAGTCAAACCCCACTTTGGGAATCAAACCCTTAATGAAATAATGAAATGCAAGAGAATGATAAACAAATAACATGCAAATGCTATCAAATTTCCAAACGCTTGATGATGAAAATTTGAAGTAGTGTCAATGGATGCTCCAAAATGCTTGAATACTGCTTGATTTGATGTTGTAAGATGCTTGAATGCTTGAGATTGCTTGAATATGATGTGTGAATGTTGGAGGAGGTAAAATGAGGTGAAAATCACTTATTTATACAATCTTGTTCCTTACTAACCTATTCATACCTCATCACACGCTAACATCAAGTGATTTTGAATAAAAACCTGAAAGGAAATTTAAAATATTTTGAATTTGGAGCCAAGGGGGACTCATTCGCCACCCATGGTGAATGGGTCCCACTTAGGACCTAAAAATGGGTTTTGGAAATTATCTTGTATTTAATGTTTTTTGTTGGGCTTACATTTAAAAATACAATTAATTAAAGCTTATAAGGGAATAAAAGGGTCAAATAAAGCATAAGAAAGGGATAAATAGTGAAGTTGTGCCTAGAAAAGCATGAAATCTTGTTACAAGAATTTACAACACTTCAAAATAGGACTTGTTTAGTGATGAAAAGGTGATTTTTAGGTAAATTGCAATGAATAGAGTCTAGAAGAGTGTCGAAATGTTTTACAATACTTCACAACACCTTCACAAGACATCATTATTTGAATTTTAGTACCTAAATATGCATGTTCAAGCCATGTTAACATAAAATCATAGCAAAATAGACCAAACATCATTAAGCAAGGCCTAAAAGACCATGAAAATAATAAGGGTCCATTTTATGTGCTTGGGGGTTTGTTCCATCAATTGAGGTTGTGTTAAGATTTTGTTGGGCCTTGACCTATTCTGTTGAGAACCACATTTAGTAAATTCAATTAGAAGATGTATTTTTGGGCTAACTGGTAAAGTACTACATGTTTCTTCTACACATTTCCTTGTTGCCAACTTGGGATGTTGTGTGCTATCATTTTTTATGTTTAGGATCACATTGGAATATGTAATAAGTTGTTTTTGGTCCTCTCTATCTCCTTGATAGGACCACTCTCACCACAATTATGTTTTGTGGCCGACTAGTTGGAATTATTGTTTGTCTCTTTTTTGTAGCCAACCTAATTTGATGTTTTCCTTACTTGTAGAGGATATAAATGGAAGAACATATCAGTTGCAAGCTTGAGTGAGTGTGGAATAATGTAGTAAGAAATGTGATTGTGAAAAATATAAGTCAGATGCACTTCAATGCCTCAGTCAGTAGAGTGCATTATTGAAATATATTGTAGATCCAAATCATCATGTATCTTGCTCGAAGATAGTGAGTCTTCGTAGTAGGTCCTTGTATCTTGCCCTGAGCTTGTGCGACTTAGCTTGCAATTCCTTTGTATCTTTCCCTAAGGTTGTGCACCTTATCCTACAAGTACTTCAAGGAGCAGTGTGCTTTCTTAAGTAGTGACCCTTAAAATTGTAATCATATTCATATACTGTGAGATTTCTCACCACGGTTTTTCCCTTATTGGGTTTTCCATGTATATCTGGTGTTATCTTGTGCATGTTTATTTAGTGCTTTATCTTTCATTGTTCCTAATTTGATTAAGACTTGTTGATATGTTTAAGTGTTGTTGATCTTGTTAGAATACTAAATTTGCATTGTGTTGAATGGTTTAAGTTTTGAAGATACAGATTCACCCCTGCTCTTAGTATCATGGTGTGTTCAACAATATCATCATTGAATATGATTTTTCCATATTTATTATCCTCCAGAGAGTTTGTATCCATTTTTATTTCTTTACAACTCTCTGTAAGATAGAATACAACTTCCTCCAGAACTCTTCTCATGGAAACTTTGGAGTATACCAATTCTAGATCTAGATTATGTATGTTTTAGAGATTCTAGAAACACAAAATAGTTTCCCATCTTCCATGGAATCCATATTAATTTATCATTACCTATTGCCCTAATTTTCACATAAACGCATATTTCTACCATAGTCATTAGAATTAAAAATGCTTATTTAATATAGAGAAGACAACAAGCATACATAAATTATTATCAACTAAGACAAAAGATAATTTATTATATAATTACATTAATTCAAGCATGAAAAGGGTTACGAATGGTAAAGGAAGGGTAATTTTATTCTCATTATAAGACCAATATTTATACCTCATTAACCATACTTAGATAGAGGGTATCTAGGGTTGTGTGAAAAGTTGCACTTGCAATAGTCACTGCCTCACACTCAGTTCTTAGATAGCATGGCATGATTGCAAATTTATCTATCTTCTACCATCACAAAAGGTAGGGCCACTTTTAGTGGGAAGGTTTGTAGGGAACTATCAATCTGTGGTTGGAGGTAAAGCACCTACATGAAACTCTCCCTCCATGCAACATTTTAGTATGTTAGATGCTTGTTAATAAGAGACACATTATTTATTAAAATGGTGATATTTTATTATACATTCATTATTGCATATTGTACTTGTATGGAAATTGAAAACTGTATATGAAATTTTGTAAGAATAAAACTAAGTAATTATATTTACTTTAAGCATAAATGTAGTTGTTATGATAATTTGAAAACAATGTATTTTAATTCTGGTGAGAAAGTGCAATGAATCTTGAAATATGTTTCTAATATTATGATAAAAAATTATTTTGAGTGATTAATCTTTCATAATGATGTTTTTTAGTATGGTTTACCATTTCTTTTGTAATGATGTATTCTTGTTATATTTGTGATATAAAAAATTAGTATTTTTTGATACAAATATAAGGGTTCATTACATGTGGTTTTAGAGTTGAGTTCAAACATTACAACCTAAGATCTTACTTCATAGGGAGTAAATTGTTGAAGATTTATGTTTTTTGAACTAACCATAGTGATTCCACTTTCCCCAAACACATAATGGAAAGGTTAAAGAAAAAGAGTGGAAGGAAATCCAAAACCTCTAAAATAAGAGGGAAAACCACTCAACCTACCAAAATTTGAGAAGTATGGATCTCTAATAAAAAAATTTGGTGATAGCCTTGAGTCGAGTAAATTTAGAAAAGAAAAAGAGTTTGACACTTGCTACCCCCAACATATCCAAACAAAAGAAACCATTTCCGGTCCAAGATATGCCTTCTAGCTATGGTCATGACATGTCGATTTGAGTAAAGAGGCTATAAGGGAGAACCTACAAGTACACTTTTCCTTAAATAGTGTAGTATTAGATTCAAATGGAGAAGAACTTGAGGAGGTTCCTTTAAAATGGGTATTATCAATCAAACCTAGATATAGATATGAAAGGATGCTAATTAAATAATGATACTTTATATCCACTACTATATGAATACAAAAATTTATTTCTTACATCTAGAAATATATGATGTTTCTATTTTATAAGACTGAATATATTAGTTTGTGTGTGTGTAATAAATAAGTAATAAATTTTCTAAATTCTTCAAAAATTGGTAATTGCATACCAACCATAGGATAACAATTCCATTTTATCACATTCTAGATCCAACCATTGTCATGCCCTAAATTTTCTCAACCTAAAACATACACAACCTAAAATAAATTTTATATTTTGTATTTCCACTAAGACAAGCTTAAGTTTACTTGCAACTGATGACATCAAGTGTACAATGTCATCGTATCGCTTTAACTTTCATAGAAGGAGTTTTAGTTTACCTTCTACCCTAAGTAGTCCTAATTGAGACATCCTAAACTTCTTCTAGAGAGTCAAAGGTATAACAAGTGAATATAATTCCTTAACAAAAACACAACTACCAATCTTTCTACATAGCAAAACAATTCAATACATGATTTATCAGGGTACACTACACATATGGTGGCATCATGTTTACAATGTACATCATGTGCATGATGTACAATCCATGAAAATGGAAACAATAAAGACCAAAGGAAAAAATTGTAGCATGATCCCTAAATCAAAAGAGTAATCTACTAGGTCTAAGGGAAAACTTCATGAGACACATAAAAGAAACTATAGGACATGTTTGACAATAATCCTAGTTAATGGAAGTAAAAACCAATGTTCTACTTTCTATCTATAACTTAAGGATACATAATTCACATTCTCAACAATAGTTAAGAATTGGCTATACTAATAATCTATGAACAAGAAATTTAAATACCATTTCCAACCTTCTTTACCAAATCCAATAATAATAATTTTTTTAGTAACTACCTTAAGACAATATATACTCTATAATCTTCATGTGCCATAATTATTGATGAAATTGCTACATTAGTAATTAAGTAATTTTTTGTCAAGAATACTAAATAATTTAATCACAAAACTAAGCATCTCAAATATGATCAAGACATTGAAAATTAAGTGATTAATGGTTTTACATTTCAATTTAATCCATGGGAAAATTTCCAAAAACTAATTCCTTAATACAAAATTTTAAACTAAGAATGCTTACTTATAATTAATCTTTTATCCAAAAATGATACATCTTGAATATGAATAAAATACCATCATCATAATATAATAATTCAATAACAAGTCTAAATCCCTCAAACATTTAATTATTAACTTACAAAAATAAAACAATATGGTTCCCAAAATGACATAGAAAATAAAAATAAAAATATATATATATATATATATATATATAATCTAATTATACTACTATTTTCATATATATTATTTTTCACTAATGCAAAAGAAAAAAATTTCTAAACAAAACCTCACTAATACAAACCTAATTTGTAACCACTTTATTTTTCTTTTGAAACATCTATCTCTCATTTTTTGGAATTGTTTGAGGAATGGGATTTCAACCAAGTTATAGGTAATTATGGTGTGAACTACAAAAAACCTAGGAGATAGTCAAGATGGAGAAGGTCAAGCTATCAGTGACTTTGTAGCTAAGTTGGACCAAATTATTGCAACCGTGAATGGAACTAGGGATAGGTTGGGTGTTTTAGACCAAGAATTCAAATGAACCTAGAATCAAGAAGGTGAAGGAAAATAAGGTCATAATGAACATGAAGGACATAGTGAGTGATAAGAAAATTAGGTGACTTAGGATGAGGTGATGGGTAAAGTAGATGTAAGGGCATAATTCACTAATGAGCTAGCTCAAGATATGAAAAATGTAAATACCCAAGTTTTATGGGATTGTTTTAATAGATGGATCAGAGGAATGTATTAGAAATATGGAGAAATATTTTTAATTTTTTTAAAATACTCCATGATAGCCAAGGAGGTTGTTGATGTGATTTTTGTGACCGCACCAATCAGTAGAACAAAGTTGTCTGAAGGCTACTCCATTCTCTCTTGATCAAAGTATTTCATGCACTAAGATTGCAAGAAAGTTCACATGTTCAACTCCAAGGTTCCGAAATACTTAGAATACCCTTAGTTGGTTTGATGTGAATTGTTGTTTTCATGAGGGGACTTACAAAATTGTTCAAAATACTTGTAGTTAACAGTAAATGGATGATTGGAAGGGATTTGTATAATGTGGATGATTTAGCAATAAGTACATTTTCCTAAAACTAACCAAAGATGAACTGAAAGTAAATGAGTGTAAAGGGTAAGAAGATTCTAGGTTTTACTCTAAGGTGGGACGTGGGATCAATCTCAATAGCTCCAACCAAACTCTGCTCTGCCTCACGTTGGACAACTTACACAAAGTAGGTGCAATCTTCAAAGGGATAGTGAGTAATTTTCAAGTC
Source organism: Sequoia sempervirens (assembly GCA_007258455.2). Classification (NCBI taxonomy): domain Eukaryota; kingdom Viridiplantae; phylum Streptophyta; class Pinopsida; order Cupressales; family Cupressaceae; genus Sequoia; species Sequoia sempervirens. The sequence continues at coordinate 666,726,573 of VDFB02270651.1, forward strand.
ACAACTCAACATCAAGATGCCGTCAAAATGATGCATACCAAGGCATGAGCTACAACTGAAGTTAAGTTTATGAAATTCTCCAGTAGACCATGCAAGGAAAACTTGTCGTCAGCAAGCTGCTAGTGGTATGGAATGAAACAAAGTTACCTTGTTCAATGCCACATATCCACAGCTACTATCTACTTGCATGAAATGAAAATGTTACTTCTTAAACTACTTTACGCTATCTTACGCTACTTGGAATTGAAGGGAAGAAGAAACCTTGCTAGCTAAACACAATGAAGATGAATTTCACCATCAATGAAAAGATCTTCTATTATGAAAGTGTTACACAACAATTTCTTACAAAAGTTTTCAAAGGAAAACTTTCCTTCTCCAAACTAAGCTATGCTAAGCTACAAAATTATACTATCACTCTCTACTCTAGTCTCTAGTCTGATGTCCAATCTAATTCTAATGAATTACAAATGAGGGGGACTCCCCCTTTTATAGATAGCTTAGTCCAAAGGACGACTAGGGTTACAATCAAAAGAATGGCTAAGATTAAGCCACCTCAGCCCTAACCCTAAAAACTACCAGAATGGGGAGTGGTACATTAAATGAATCAAAGATTCCCACTCACTCCCAAAATAGTAAAGGCAATTAATGCCCACAATCAGTCTTCTAGAAGATCATCATCCAGTAGTGCATTCCCATTCTCCTTCTCTCTGGCTGCAAACTCAATGAACCTGCCAAGCAGAGCCTCAACCTCCTAAACTAAAATAGGTGGAATGCAATCAAGTTGGAACTCTAACACCGTGACTGACGGTTCATGCCATGCACAAGATTTTCTCCAAGCAACTAAGGAATCCTGCATGCTCTGGATCAAACTGGAGAAAGTGGAAGTGTTCTCAAAGTCATCCTGTATGAAGGTCTTCACCTTTGAAAAGAAAAGGACCAGCCTACCCCTCAAATTATTAGTAGTGACCTCATTTGGATTCAACCACCTAGCAAATATGGCCTCGAAGGTATTCTGGACTCCATCAATAATGTTGGCCATAGCATTTTGTACTCTAGTTGAATCCGCCTGTGCTGTGTCAAAGAAACCACATCCCACGATTGCTAAAGAATACCATCTAGAAAAGTCATACCTGTCATTCTCTTGAATGACCCCTCCATCAATCAACAACCACAAAGGAACATGTCTCAATGCCTCAAGATGCTGAATAACCTTGCTCTGATAAACAAAATCATCTCCCCAGGCCTGATCAACTGCCTCCATTCATGCCAAAATACTAGAAGCCTGCTGAAAAGCAAGAGCAAGGTCCTCCATAAACTTTTCTGTCTCAGCATGAACTCCCGTGACACACTTATTTGCCTCTTGTGCCATCTTCCCTAACTCCAACAAGCCACTAATCGACTCTCTAGGTATCTCAGCTGGAAGCTCTATCGTTGGAATCTCTTGCCCACGAGCACGAGACAACTACTGCACATATCCTATCAAAGCCTTATGCTCTCTTTTCAACTTCTTGTACTTTCCTTCCTTTTTAAATAATCTGTCCTTGAGGGCTAGGTAGGACTTATCACACTCCTCTACAATCTGTGCACCTGTGGGGTGTCCTAACTCCAAAGTTGTGACCACATAGTTCTTGGGTACTGCTTCATCTCGGTCACAATAACCCTATGGCACTGCCATGTGAAGGGTGCGAGAGCCATCCCCTTCAGTTGAGATCTTTGAAAACTTTAGTTCTCTCTTCTTTTGTGGAGGCACGTTGATCCTGTTCAAAAACTCTTCCATCTCAACTGCTGGATCAATCTCTTCACTAGGGCTTCTTCTCATCCTATCTTTGATCCAATCAGGTACTGTATATTGTATATCAAACGGTTGTTGTTCTTGTGCCTCTACTTCACGGACTTGTTCAACTTCTATATCATTTTGGTGAGGCTCGTCGGCCTCAAGTGGCTGAGTATCTCTTGAAACTACATCATCATCCTCCAAAGCCATCTCCAACTCATGCGGAAACTGATGGTCAATAGCAGTCCCCTCATCATCTTGCTGATCGTCTCTAGTAGGTGTGTTGACGCTCTGGCCAACAAACTCTCTCCGTGGTGGTTGATTATCTTCTTGTACCGCTTGCACCCAATTCAATGCATTTCTTTGATCAGCAAATAAAAAAACCTCTTGTATGCTTGGAGAACGTGTCTCCAATGGCGTGGGTGACTCAACTACAACTCTTGGAGGCTCTAGCTGAACAGGCTCCTGCCGAACAGGCTCTTTCCTTCTAGATTCTGGGCCTCGTGTGATTTGTTTCTTCCTACTGGTGGTGGGTGTCATGTGATCTCCCATCAAATTGTAAGTCAATGCAATCGACCTACTCTTCAATCTACTCACATGCTTGTCAACCCACGCTCTAGTGAATGTCAAGACTGGAATGCAAAGTGAGTCCAAATATGCTATCTCAGGCTCTGACCAATCCAGGAGTGGAAGTGGAGTATTTCTCACTGCTTCATAATATGGATGGACGACGTTCATGTCCTCATCCACCTGGTCTGGTACCGGAATGACTTCACACTCCCTAATCATGCTTATTGGCAACCTAGAGAACATTCTCTTCCTAACTTCTGCTTCGTCTGATGCACCAGCCCAATAATCCTCAATGTTTGCCTTATGTTTAAATTCCTCTTATAGTACCCATTTGATATTGTTATGCGGATCATAGTGTTGTCTGCTGGTGTGATAGGAAAATTGATAAAACTGAAGCTCACTCTCGGCTTCTCTAGCTGCCTGTAATGAAGGACACACTTCATCTGAATTGCCCATGACAATTGGGAAGTCCACACATCCCTTCTTCTTTTTCTTTTAAATCTTATCGTAGGCAACCAATTTTCTAGATATCTCTAACATCAATATTCTGTTGGCTGGGTACTTAGGCAGCCTATATGGGTATGAGGAAAATCCTTGCAGCCTTATGTAAGAAAACTTCAGAAATTGTATAAACCAGCACCCATACCTCTCAATCAATTCCTGGGCTTCCCTCGAGATCCTGTGATGCATCCACTCCTGAAGTGTTCTCGTGATGTGCATGGTGAAGGCGTCATTGGCACGCTTGTAATGAGTGGTACTTGTCAAGTGTAGCTGCGGACAAGCCTCATGAATTTTGAACTGGTGAGAGCCACAACCAACAGGCTCCTTGTATGAAATTCCCCTATACTTTGTCATACCAGCCAGCATGTAAATGATGTAAGAGCCCATATAAAATGTCTTCGTTCTTCTCAAACTCAGGAGCTGCTCGTGCAAATTGTCACTGATCATTGCAGCCCAGTTAACATACTCCTTTCCTTCCAGCATGAGGTTGATGTAATAGAACATCCACGGCTCAAAAATAAATGATTGTGGGCAGCCTCCAACTCGACTCAGCATCATGATCACGTCACAATACTCCTGCTTCAAATCATCTGATATAATTTTCCTTGGAAACTTTGTACGAGAGGGCCTGGGGTTGCTCATCCAATGAGTATTGATTGTCTTTGTACATATCTCGAATGTAGAAGCATACATTCACTCAGCTCGCTCCCTTGATTTGTAAATCATGTTTCTATGCACTGGGATTCCAAAAGCTTCACCAATGGCAGGAGGAGTGAGGTTGGCGAGCACTTGTCCATCTGGTGACATGATTGACCTGTGATCCTTCTAGTAGCAGTTGGCGCACTCCATCATCAGCTCCGAAGACTGAATGGCTGATGGGAAACTAGCAACTCCATATAATCCACTTCGAACAATGTTGTGTGAAGTGGCCAAAGGTTGATGATTACCAATTCCTAGTATTTTATTCTTGAACGTCTCCAAGCTGAAAGAGCCCAAATTGGTATCAGTTAGCTTGCCCAACTTCGAAGTGAACTTTGACTCTGACATAAATGGTTTGCTCAACTTCTTGATAATTGCTTGCTTGGATGCACCATTGTTGTCCTTACTAGTTGTTCTTGCTTCAGCCATCTGCAAAACAATGAACATCCATGAGTAAATTAATTTAGAAAAGAAATAAAATATTGTGCAGGGGTTGCCAATCGACTTCAAGAACATTGAGAAGCTGCAATATCATTTCTCATTCGCAAACCTCAACTTCTTCTTCAACAAATTCGAGCTTCAATACTTATAAATTTTCTAAGCAAGCTTCAACGACTTCACTTCACACTCAGCAACTGCAGACTTGAATTCCCACTTCTCCAATTTCAAATTAGACTTAGCAAGTTCGCACTTCACACTCTCAGCAACTCAGCAAGTGCACACCTCCTCAATAACATTCAGCTTCAGCAACTTCAAATTTTAGTAACTTCACTCTTTGAAATTCGTACTTCAGTAACTTCACATTTGAACTTCAACAACCTTGTTCTTTTCAAATCGAATTTTTCACTTGCATTGCAACTTCAAACATCAGCAACAAAATCGAGCTTCAGCAACTCACAAGTTTCAGCCTTTAGCAAATTCCTCTTCAACAAGTTTCGAACTTCAGTCTCAGCAACAAACTCAACACTAGACTCAGAGCAAATCGAATTCTCTTCAGCTGTGAAAAAGAAGTGAATAACCTTCGGCACTTATAGGAAATTCAAATTCTAGAAGGAGGCTAAGTTTAGCCAGTGTATTAAATCTCCACTACTTCATTCAAATTTCCCTCTCTGGTATTTTTGACACTTGTCTTTCGACGTCAGGAATCTTATTCTTCTAGAGGATCAACTTTGACTGTCACATTTTAAATTCACTTTCAAAAATTTTTAATTTAAATTCATCATTTAATCAATTTCCATTCACCAGCCGAAGTTCTGTCTTGCAAATTCTGAATTTTAATCACCTCTAACACTCTAGAAAATTCATCTGTGAAGAATTCAATCAAAAATATCTAGGAAATTCACTTTAAATTCATCCTCGAAGCATTTTCCATTTGAAAACACATTTTATTTAAATTTTCCTTAGGAAAATTTCAAAATTCAAGTGCTAATTAAATTTTTCACCCAAAGAGCGTTGGCGAAGTGCAAAAGACATGGAAATCTATTTCTCATCGAATATCATCAGTACCTAGAAGAAAATTTTCTTGAAAACGTGATAAATTCATGGGTACACAACGTATGGGTTCATTTAAATTTTAAAATTTTGAACCTTAGAAAAATATTATTCAATCAATTTAAATCCGTTCTTCATCTCTGTGAACATCCTGTTGCTCTGACTTGAGAGATTTTTAAATCCATCCTGCAATGCCAGCGTTCTCTGACTCCATTACTGGAAAATTCATTCGTGCTCCAAGAGAAATTTCATCACCTTCAGAGTCTAGGCGTATTTTCTTAAGGAAGAAAATATTTTGCCTTAGAAATTTTTTGAATCATTTTGCATTTTGCCTTAGGAAATTTTATTCAACTTCCTCATTTGCCAGTGGTGAAAATTTTATTTCATCCATGCTCATTTGCCAGTGGTGGAAATTTTTAACAACTTCACTTGGAAAATCTTCCTGAAGGCACCTCATACTTAGCATGTTTTATTTTTCATTTGGCAATTTCCAACGCCTTAGGAAAATTTTATCACTTCGCAATATTCTCCATTTAAATCTTAGGCGCACTTCATATATCATGAGGAACATTCAACTTCACCACGCCTAGTAATGTTTTCCATCTCCACTTTCAACGCCTAGCATATTTAAATTCCCACGCCTTGGCAATATTTTCTATTAAATCTCCAACACCTAGCATTAACTTTGTTTTCACCACCTTGTATTTTACCTCACCACCTTAGGCGCAAATGACCCTTGAAGGAGAATATTGACCACGCCTAGCACTCTTTATTTTACCCTCAACACCTTGGGCACATTTCTCATGCTCAATAGAATGAAAATTTTCAACGCCTAGCATGTGACTCTTTGACTTCCTTGTTTTGTCCTTACATGGCCTCATTTGGGGGCATTTTGCCTAGGCTGAAGGATGAAGCTTGAGCGCATTTTACCTCTTCTTTGAATCTTTGACTTCCTCTCAAGACGGGTGCATTTGGCCATAGGAGGAGGATGAAAGTTTGTTGACTTGTTGACTAGCTTGAGATTCTTTCCTTTTGTCTTCACATGCCCTCATTTGGGCGCATTTTGTCATGCATGAAGGATGGGCGCATTTCCAGGGTGGTGGAGGATATTTATACTTAGCCATTTTTCTTTGAAGTCATCCACTTTGAGGGTGCATTTTGCCATAGGAGGTGGACGAGTTTTATACTTAGAAAATTTTTATGCTTCTTCATCAAGCAGGGCGCATTTGGCCATAGGTGAAGGATGAACTCTTGACTTAGAGAATTTTTTAGCATCTTGCTTGCATGTGAGGGCGCATTTTGCTATGTGTGAAGGATGAGGTTTTATACTTAGAAATTTTTAGACACCTCAAGGCTAAGATGGGTGCATTTTCAAGGTGGAGGTGCATTGCATCAACACTTAGCCATTTTTTTCTTGTCTTCGCCGGTTTCTCTGTGCCTTACTATAAATAGGAAGCCTTTTAATTCTCACACTTCGGAAGCTCAAATTGCCTTGAAATTTTGAACACTGGGTCGTCACGACTTCATGAACCTATTGACACTGCTATTTCGGGTTGGCCTATTATTTTTAGCCCATTTCTAAAGGTGGTTTGCTATTTATAGTAACTGCCTGCTTCTGATACCTCCACAACTCCGTTTGATTTGAAATTCGAATGATGCACTCCTCACCACGTGACCTGCCTGTTGACGCTGGCGCCTACTACTGATTTTCTATTTTTAGCCTATTTCCAAAATGACTTACTATAAATAGTAAGTGCTCCATTTTCCTTCAATTTTTATTAGCAGATAGCTTGAGAGATGCTGATCGCGGTGGTATACACCAGTTTTTGGAAATTCTAACTTTTTACCCCTCTTTTCAGGCCCCGAAGCTGGAAACCCTAATTTGTTCTACATGCATATCAAATGATCTCTGTTTGTTCTTGTTTCTATTGCATTGCGATTAGCTCGTGATTCTGAAGTACTGGGAGGCAGCTGTCAGGATGTACCTGCTAAAAATAGTAAGTTCCTAAATGAGTGACCATCTCCGTTTGCATGTCACGTCACTGCGAAGCTCTCGAAAAACCCATAAGGAATATGCAGACATGCAAAGGAAACCCTGACATGCAAACCCTAAAAATAGCCTCCAAAGGCTAAACTCTGAAAGTGGTTATCTCACTTTGCATGTTATATCATTGTGAAGGTCTCAGAAAACCCAGAAAGAATCTCCAGACATGCACTGAAAAGCTCTGCATATGGACCCTGCAATTTGCTCTGGAAGCTGAACTACTAAAAATAGAAAGTCGTATGTTTCAGCTCAAATTTTGTGAGTGAGCAACTTGATGTGTTCTGGATGTAGTGTGACTGTTAAAAACTCCATAAATGCTGAAAGATTGCCTGTAATTGCACACTTACTAAAAATAGTAAGTGACTGGAATCTGATGAAATTTCAGTGCAAGCTTGTTGGAAGCACACTGACCTTAATGTTAATCCCTGTTTTCAATTTATTCACCTCGTTTGACCTCGGACTGACCAAAAGGATTGAAACCCTAATTTTTAGACTTGGCCAAATTTTACGTTTAAGCTCACAGACAGGAACGTCCCCGGAAAGGCAGACACCAGAAAAGAGACAGACAAATAGACAGAGACAAAAACCAAAGCCAAAAAGACCAGAATGGAGCAAAAATTAGGGGTCCCCATTTTGAATGGGGTGATGTGTGAAAAGGTCACAACATCTGGTGACTCCATGGGGAAGTGTTGAAAAACACTTTAAGAATTGAACCTTGATGAATCTTTCTCAAACCATCATATAGAAAGATACTTACTCAAAAGGGGAGAAGAATCCGATATTAGATCAAAACACTTTCATCCAAGACCCTATGAGTGTGTGCATTCGTTCCATCTCTAAACCATCTTGACCTCCGGAATTGGCTGCAACAAGTTATACAAATATCTTAACTTGAAAACCATCTTGGACATTGCCTCGTTGCCAGTCAGGCATCCATAGCCCTGACAAGGTTGTTGCTACAATTCTCACGAATATTGCTCCACTGCCGGTCGGGCGTCCATAGCCCCAGTGGAGTTACTTGTATGTTCCCAAAACCAATGTTTCATAATATTTCCTTCATTTTTCATTTTCTCATTTCTTGTTTTTCAGGTATTTCTTTTAAGCACATTTTCTCTTTTCATTTGATTTTTCCGTCAATTCCTCAATTGGTTGGCAGGCAATGAAGCCTCCAATGGGTTTGAGAATTGTAGTGGCGCTGAAGCAAGATGTAAGATTTTCACCTGCCAAGACCTTTCCCAAGAAACCAAAATGACTCAGAATGGATATAGGTGATGTATTTAAGGTCTTTAGACTCATGTGTTAAGACACAATAACGGGTTAACCTCCCAGACGAGTTTAATCCAAACTGGATGATGACAAGAGGAAAACAACCTTAGTCTTTTCAAAATTTGCACAAAGTCCAGTGGAAAGAAACCACGTTGTGAAAGTTAAAACCATCATCACCCCCTTCACAACGGGGAAACCCTAAAATCCTTTCCCATTCCAAACCAAAACCGCTTGAGTGGACGACTCAAGGGAAGAATTCCAAACCAAAAACCCAAAGGGCAACAAACCAAAACCAAAATGAAAGAAAACAGGAAAGCAAACGAACGGGAAAGAAAACCTAATCTAATTATGTTACAAAGTAAGCTCTCGAAGATAACCTAGGACTGGAAATAATGCTTGAGGAATTGTCCGTTGACGAGCAACAGGACGTCCTCTCTTGTTAGTGTACGCAATCTAAAAGCATTATCTCCAAGGATTTCAGCAATCTGATATGGGCCCAACCACAATTTATCGAACTTGTCTTGATCTCCTTTCTTCTTGTGGGCCTTGTCCCAGTATAAAACCAAGTCAGAAATCCAGAAAGACTTGATCTTAGCTTGTTTGTCAAACCATCTTTTCACCACTGCTTGGTGTTTTTCCAAATTCTCAAGTGCTTCATCTCTTTTCTTTCTAAGTGCATCAACTGAGACAATCTGGTTTGAATTTGATCCTCTCCTTTGAGGTACTCTTGAATAAACTGGAGAGTTGGGATCCTCAGCTGTACTGGAAAAATTGGATTCTGTCCGTAGACCAAGTGGTATGGAGATGTTCCCAAGGAACTTTTTGTTCTAATTCTGTGTGCCCATAGAGAAAACCTTAGCTGTGTGTGCCAATCTTTAGGATTCTTATCCAGCAGCTTCTTGATGGCATTTAGTAAATTCTTATTTGTGGACTCTACTAGTCCATTCCCCTGCGGATAATAGTTAGAAGAAAATTTCAGTGTGATTCCATATTCAAAGGCCCAGTTGGAAAACTTCAGCGAGGAGAAGGTTGAACCGTTGTCGCTGACTAGGGCATGAGGGCATCCAAATCTTGTGACGATGTTTTCCTCAAGGAGCCTGATGACCACATATGTTGTGAACTGCTTCAAAGCCTAAGCTTCTGTCCATTTAGTGCAGTAATCAGTTGATGTCAGGATATACCTATGTTGACCTGATGATGGCGGGTTGATCATCCCAATAAAGTCTAACCCCCATTTGGCAAAAGGTTTAATCTCAATCACTGGCTGCAAGGGAATAGCTGGATGTCTTCCTCTATTTGCTGTTGTCTAACAAATGTGACAAGCTCTCGCATGCTCATATGTGTCTCTAAAGAGTGTGGGCCAATAATATCCAGCTCTCAGAATCTGGTGGGTTGTGGCCAGACTTCCTCCATGTCCAATTCCAAACTTCTCGTGGAAGTGCTCCATCAACTGTTTAGCTTCTTGCTTTCCTACACATCTTAGATAAATACCTTCATAATTTCTTCTATAAAGAACTGATCCCTGGAGCATAAATCTCTGACTTCTCATTCTCAATGCTCTACGCTAGACTGGATTCAGGTGGCGAGGGCATCTGTGATTCAACAAGTAATAAATGGTGTCATCATACCATTCCCTGGGAGACACTTCTTCCAATACATACGTTTGTTGTACTAATTATGGACCAACCATTGCGATTGTCTGCACCAAAGCTTGTCCTCAGACCAATTTCATAGGCTATATTTCTATATCATATTCTTGCAGAGTGGCGACCCACTTGCCTTTTCTTTCTCCTAACTCATTCTGCATCAACAAAGTCTTCACTGTAGCATCAGGAACGATTGCGTAGACCTTGCTTCTTAAGATATAATGTCTGAATTTATTAACGGCCTTCACCAAAGCATAGGCTTGCTTTTCAATGCTGGGATATCTTAATTCCGCCTCTTTCAAGGGTGCACTCATAAAAGCAATTGGGTGCTCATCCCTTTCTTCTGTTCTTTGTGTTAAAACTGCGGCACAGGTATGCTCTGAGGCAAATGAATACAGGTAGAAAGGATTTGTATAGTCTAGGCTGACCAGTACTGGGGCATCCACTATTGCTTGTTTGATCTCATCAAAAGCCTTCCTAGTCTGAGGAGTCCATTCAAACTTCACATTCTTCTTTAGCATCTCATTTAGTGGCCTCACTATTTTGGCAAACCCAGTTATAAACTTTCTAACAAAATTAATCTTGCCGAAGAACGATCTTAATTCTTTCTGACTGCCTGGCAAGCCAATCCTCGAAATAGCTTCAATACGCTCAGGGTCAATTAAGATACCTTTTTCTGAAATTACGTGACCTAACAATTTACCCTCGGTGACACCAAATATACATTTCTTAGCATTTAGAGAGACACCGAACCTTCTGCATCTCTGAAAAATCTTCCTTAAATCTTCAACATGGTCCCCTCTTTTCTTTGAGAACATAGTCAAGTCATCCATGTAGATAATTATACACTTTCCTATCAAATCCTGAAAGGCGATATCCATTGCTCGTTGGAAAGTGGCTCTTGCGTTAATTAGGCCGAAAGGCATTCTTTTGTATGCAAAGGTTCCCCATTTCATGGTGAACGCTATCTTCAGTCTATCTTCTTGTTCAACCATCACCTAGTTATATCCTAAATATTTGTCTAAGAAAGACATCATTTGTGAACCATTCACTATTTGTAACACCTCATCTAATGAAGTCAAAGGATAATTATCCTTTTCGGAGGCCCTATTCAGATTTTGAAAATCCACGCATAACCTTATTTCTCCGTTCTTCTTTCTAACTGGTACTAGATTGGCGACCCATGTGGAGTGCCTCACTAGAAAGATGATCCTGGCCAAAAGAAGTTTCTTGACCTCTTGGTAGATTAATGGCTCTAGCAATGGATTCACGGGTCTTTGCCTTTGTCTGAATGGCTTATTGCCTGGTTTCAATGGTATTGTATGTGTAATTAATGAAGTATCATACGTCTTCAAATCTTCATATCCCTAGGCTATTACATCTGGAAATTATTTCATCACCCTCAGGATGCCTTTTTTCTCTTCTGGTGTGCAAACTTTTCCAATAAAAATAGTTTTCACTCGTTCATCTGTCCCCATATTGACAGCTTCACAGTCATTGCCCTGAGTACTTTGATTTTTGCTCAGTTTATTAGTATCAAATAATCTCTCTAATTCAACCATTCCTCTTGGAATGACATTCGTCTTCAAATTTAGAATCCCTTCGGTATCAAATTCTGCTTCCTCGGTCTCTTTTTCATCTATGATCTGTGCTTCAAATACACCTGAGCATGTGAGAAAATCCAAAATCTGTTTATCGTCATCGAACACTTGGAAATTCTTGATGTTGTCAGGGATTTCTGGGGTTGAAACCAATTCCACTGTGAACTTCTTTAATCCTTCCATTGCTAATGGTTCCAATGAACTAGCAGCTTGTGCTAAAGAGTTAACAACTGGGTTCTTGGACCTATAAACTTGTTTGATATTGAATGCATCAAAGCTTTCTATCAAGTCCCATACTCTATTTTGATAGCGGCCCAATCTCTTGTCGTGACAAGCAAATTGCTTCTTTACTTGGCGAACCACGATGTCAAAATCCCTGATGGCGTGCACAATCTTGGCTCCCTTTTGAATTGCAAGGAGCAACCCATGAATCAAGGACTCATATTCAGTAACATTATTGGTACATGCAAATTGGAGCCTATAGGCGCCCAAATAAGCTTCTCCTGTCGGGCTAACTAATTCAAATCCTGCTCCATTGCCTTTCTTCGACTTTGACCCATCAAACCTCAAAGTCCATACTTGATTCTCTGGAGGAGTGCTAGGAGACTGAACATGTGTATTTTCTTGATTGCATACCTCTGAAACTTTTTCTTCAATCTTTGGCTGAATTTTATCATCTTTTTCAAGTTCTTCTATTAAAATTTCCTTTTATTCATCCATCCTTTGATACTTTTCCTGTAATGAAGCCTGTGGGACGAGCCTTGCAACTTTCTCTAATGCTACTTTACACATGGCACAAGTGATCTCGGAATGAAAGGCTTCATGTATTCTGCACCAGTTGGGAAGTAGCAAATTCTTGATAGAGGCATCCTTACCCAACTCTGTTTCTTGTTTCACACTATTTAGGACAAAATCCCTAAGTTTTCAAATGTTCCTCCACTTTCACTATCACTTGAATCACTTTCAATCAACACTTCGGTGGAAGCAGTGGTGTCTTCTAAACATTTCCCTTTACTTGGGTTTTGCAGCATCAATACTTCTTGCTTGATAGGCCTATATGAGCCTAAATCAGTCTCTACAAACATTATTTCATTCCCTTCACTGTACTCAGTGATCATTAATTTAAGCCTCAGTGTACTTTTGATCTTAATCTAATTTGGGACTCCTCTCCATGGAAGCCACATGTGGGAAAAATCAGTTGCAATGTACCCATTCAACTTTCTGGCTCAGTCTCTGCTCAACAACATCCCATATCCATCTAGTATATCAACTACTGATATGTCAATGCAGATCTGGATTTGGGGATCAGCTGACAACTGCATATGAATATTATTCAATTCCCCGACAACTGGAACCTCAGTCTTGTCTAGCTGGGTTACTTTCTTGGTTGTTTGGAGTGGTACTATACCCAACCTTTGGCATACCTTTAGTGGCATGATGTTGCTGGAAGCACCAGAATCAATCAAACAGTTGTGTAATAACTTTCTGAAAATTCTAACTGATACCAAGAATGGGGCGGGCTCATCCTTCCCTTGGTAAAATACCACTGGTTTCTTTCTTTCCTATGGTATAATATTCTTCTTCTCATTCCTCTCATCCCATTGTGGAACTTGATTATCACGAGCAACTTTCTATGTTTGCTCTTGCTTTTTCCCTGTAGGCAAATTGAATCTAACTCTTCTTTTATCTTCAGTTTTCGGCTTCTCAGGCTCGCTTGAAGATCCTTGTACCATTCCCACAAAACCTTGAGACTGTTGTGGAGTCTCCCAAGTGTTGAATGGCGCGTGAGGTACCTCTTCCACCATATTCACGCTCTGTGTAGGATGAGACTGCATGCTCACGGGATGGTTCCTTGATGAACTAGGTGCTTCTTGAGATGTGTTCTTTACCATGGGTGTTTCATATAAACTTCCCAGGATTGTATCTCTAACTTTTGAAATTTTCATTAACTCATATAATGGAAGACTAACCTTTATCTTCTTCACTTCATCCAACACATAGGAACTCAACCTTCTCATATCATCTCTTGAAAGATTGTCCTTTTGTGGATGTTGCATTAGGTGGACAGGCTACTGGACAGTCTATTGTCCATTTCTATTTTGCATCACATTTTGTTGCTTATACTCTGGAGAATCCGTAGGTACATTCATATTGTTGCTTGCATTTGGATTTGGTGGAGTTGCAAAATTATTCGAAGGAATTGAGGATGTTAGAGGCTCTTTTTGATGGTAAGTCCTCTGATACACTTTGGGTGTTCCTCTAAATGTCTGGAATGCTTGCACCTCTCTTCTTCCTTCCACTAAAACACTATTATTAAGAGGTGGGAAAATATAATTTTCCTAACCAAGTGGCTCCTCTGAATAACTATCCTAAACTTCTAAATATACTTGGGCTTCTGAATAAACCTGGGCTTCTTCAGCCTGATTATCTGGCGCCCCCATGGGACCATTTGCTGAAGTTGGTGGAAATTTGTGATTAATAGATGGCAGCATGTAACTTTGGTACTCAGGCGAAATATTAACTTCCTCTAGGATTAATGCTTGGTCATATCTTTGTACTGGGACAATCTCATAACCCGTAGTTGGAGGATTCTCAGTACCCTCCATGCTCTTTACTTCTCCTTTGAAAATATCAGCAGCTACTTGAAATTCGTGGCACTGTAACTCTGAGTGTTGATTTGTATTGTGGAGTCTACACCATCCTGACATGGCCGCTTCAGCTAAGAAAACTCTATCAGTAGGATGGTTCTCTAGAGGTGGTGGATTATCTAATGGTGACGGCACACCTCCATTGTTGGCGCCCGTATTCCAGGACCTCTTCTGAAATCCTTGATTATTACTTCAATACCCATGACTATTATCATGGCCATGTCCTTGGTGGGCATCTTGATGGTATGGAGGATTATTCTGATATCCTCGATTGTTACCCTGATGAGACCGATAATTTTTCAACATAGACTGCATCTGGTTATTCTGATTATTGAGGTAAGTCACCTCAGTTGACAACCTTTTCATTTGTTCTACTAATTCTTTCATTTTGTCTTTCTCCTCTTGAGTCCTTGTTGCTGGTATCGTATTCTGGAGATAGACAGGTTGTGTAGCTGGAGTCTGGGACAAGGGTATCCTAGGATGGAGAATTAACTAATCAGATGGTGGTGTAACATGATAAGCCAGTTGAGGAACTGGATTCAATGCTGGAGTTTGTTGGTTCCATGCTGACCCAAGTGTCTGCATCTGATTATTTGCAGTCATCAAGCCTATGTACAAACAAGGCCCGGTTATGTTTTGTCCCATATTTTGACTTACTTCCACAACCTTTGCATATGCTTGGTTCATATTGTCTGGTGCCAAATGAGCTTGTCTTACAAACATTGCAGTCAGTGGGTCTAAGGCTACATAATAGTTTTCCCTAGCATCTGCAACAACGTATGGAGCATGTAGCCTTGTGAGAGCTTTCTGGAATCTGTTGTTGAAGGCATGAATAGGTTCTTTGTCTTGTCTTCTTACTTCTGTGAATTGGTGGAAAAGCTCTACTAGGCTAATGGGAATACCAAACTTTCCAATGAAAGCTTCTTTCATCTGCTCCCATGTTCTTATGGACCCAATTGGCACATGAATGAACCAAAAGTGTGCTTATTCTCCCAAAGAATATGGGAACAATCTGCAAGCTACGTCTGCGTATGCAATTTGTCTATTTCGCAAATGATCCTCAAACATCTTAATGTGATCCTCAGCAGAACGATTTGGATCATTGACTTGATACTTAGTGCAGAAATGCTCTGAATTCTTTGGCATGTCGTGGTAATCAGAAAACTCAAGAGGGGACGGATTAGTAACCAGCCAAGTAGCGCCATTTGGAGTGGGTTGGCCTCCTGGTTGACCTCCTGGTTGAGCCATGGCTTGAATTGGCTGTCGCCTTTGATATACAATTACTAGGGTTGTTTGTTGTTGTTGAGGTGTGGTAGCCTGAACTGGCTACTTAATAAACACTGGTGTGGTAACTTGAACTACTTTTGGTTGAGCAAACCTTGAAGTACTTGGCGGAGTTCAAAACAAACTTGAAATTTCTTCTCCGCTTTCTTCACTTGACTGAACTTCCTCGTTTGAAAATACTTCTTCACTTGAATGAATTTCTTTCTTCTTCCTTGCTCGAGTTGGTAACTCTAACTCCACAAAGTCTTTGGATGAACATGGCGTGAACCTCAAAATTCTTTTCAACTTATTGGGTGAGAATGAACTGATACGATCCAGGATGTAGCTGATTGCTGACGGCGAGGTACGGGAGCAGGAGCAAGTGGTTGTCTTTGATTCAACAAGTCTCGTTCAATTGCAACTTGTATTTTAATAGCCTTCTCTTCTTCCTCCTCCAGCACTAAGCAAGTTCTCATATACTCAGCGTAGCTCTCCTTTGTCTTCCAAGCAAGATTATTCAATCCTGAAAGAATGTCCTCTTGATCGTTGATGAATCCCAAATTAGGCTGCAACACTGGAAATATCTCTCTATGTGGTAGCACCATCTTGACTCATGATAATTTCTTCTCCAATGAATTTATTTTTGATGAAAATCCCTTCTTTACTTGAATGTGGTTGTTCACTACAAGGAATCCTTGGAAGGCCCTCCTTCTAGCGCCAGTTTCCTGTTCATGTGATTTTTGTGACCGCACCAATCAGCAGAACAAAGTTGTCTGAAGGCTACTCCATTCTCTCTTGATCAAAGTATTTCATGCGCTAAGATTGCAAGAAATTTTGCACGTTCAACTCCAAGGTTTCAAAATACTTAGAATACCCTTAGTTGGTTTGATGTGAATTGTTGTTTTCACGAGGGGACTTACACAATTGTTCAGAATACTTGCAGTTAACAGTAAATGGATGATTGGAAGGGATTTGTATAATGCAGATGATTTAGAAATAAGTACGTTTTCCTAAAACTAACCAAAGATGAACCGAAAGTAAATGAGTGTAAAGGGTAAGAAGATTCTAGGTTTTACTCTAAGGTGGGACGTGGGATCAATCTCAACAGCTCCAACCAAACTTTGCTCCGCCTCACACTGGACGGCTTACACAAAGTAGGTGCAATCTTCAAAGGAATAGCGAGTAATTTTCAAGTCACAACTCAACATCAAGATACCATCAAAACAACGCATACCAAGGCATGAGCTACAACTGAAGTTAAGTTTATGAAATTCTCTAGCAGACCATGCAAGGCAAACTTGCCGTCAACAAGCCGCTAGTGGTATGGAATGAAACGAAGTTGCCTTGATCAATGCCACATATCCACAGCTACTATCTACTTGCATGAAATGAAAATGTTACTTCTTAAACTACTTTACGCTATCTTATGCTACTTGGAATTAAAGGGAAGAAGAAACCTTGCTAGCTAAACACAATGAAGACGAATTTCACCATCAATGAAAAGATCTTCTATTATGAAAGTGTTACACAACAATTTCTTACAAAAGTTTTCAAAGGAAAACTTTCCTTCTCCTCCAAACTAAGCTATGCTAAGCTACAAAATTATACTATCACTCTCTACTCTAGTCTCTAGTCTGATGTCCAATCTAATTCTAATGAATTACAAATGAGGGGGACTCCCCCTTTTATAGATAGCTTAGTCCAAATGACAGCTAGGGTTACAATCAAAAGAATGGCTAAGATTAAGCCACCTCAGCCCTAACCCTAAAAACTGCCAGAATGGGGAGTGGTACATTAAATGAATCAAAGATTCCCACTCACTCCCAAAATAGTAAAGGAAATTAATGCCCACAATCAATCTTCTAAAAGATCATCGTCCACTAGTGCATTCCCATTCTCCTTCTCTCTGGCTGCAAACTCAATGAACTTGCCAAGCACAGCCTCAACCTCCTGAATTGAAATAGGTGGAATGCAATCAAGCTAGAAATCTAACACCGTGACTAACAGTTCATGCCGTGCACAAGATTTTCTCCAAGCAACTAAGGAATCTTGCGTGCTCTGGATCAAATTGGAGAAAGTGGAAGTGTTCTCAAAGTCATCTTGTACAAAGGTCTTCACCTCTGAAAAGAAAGGCACCAACCTACCCCTCAAATTATCAGCAGTCACCTCATCTGGATTCAACCACCTAGAAAATATGGCCTCGAAGGTATTCTGGACTCCATCAATAATGTTGGCCATAGCCTTCCGTACTCTAGTTGAATCCACCTGTGCTACATCCAAGAAACCACGTCCCGTGATTGCTAAAGAATACCATCTAGAAAATTCACACCTGTCATTCTCCCGAATGACCCCTCCATCAATCAGCAACCACAAAGGAACATTTCTCAATGCCTCAAGATGTTGAATAACCTTGCTCTGATAAATAGAAGCATCTCCCTAGGCCTGATCAACTGCCTCCATTTGTGCCAAAATACTAGAAGCCTGCTTAAAAGCAAGAGCAAGGTCCTCCATAAACTTTTTTGTCTCAGCACAAACTCCCGTGACCCACTTATCTGCCTCCTGTGCCATCTTCCCTAACTCCAACAAGCCACTAATCGACTCTCTAGGTATCTCAGCTGGAAGCTCTATCGCTGGAATCTCCTGCCCACGAGGATGAGACAACTGCTACACATATCCTATCAAAGCCTTATGCTCTCTTTTCAACTTCTTGTACTTTCCTTCCTTTTTAAATAATCTGTCCTTGAGGGCGAGGTAGGAGTTATCACACTCCTCTACAATCTGTGCACCTGTGGGGCATCCTAACTCCAAAGTTGTGACCACATAGTTCTTGGGTATTGCTTCATCTCGGTCACAATCAACCTGTGGCACTGCCATGTGAAGGGTGCGAGAGCCATCCCCTTCAGTTGAGATCTTTGAAAACTTTCGTGCTCTCTTCTTTTATGGAGGCGCGTTGATCCTGTTCAAAAACTCTTCCATCTCAACTGTTGGATATATCTCTTCACTAGGGCTTCTTCTCATCCTATCTCTAAGCCAATCAGGTACTGTATATTGTATATCAAATGGTTGATGTTCTTATGCCTCTACATCACGGACTTGTTCAACTTCTATATTATTCTGGTGAGGCTCATCGGCCTCAAGTGGCTTAGTATCTCCTGAAACTATATTATCATCCTCCAAACCCGTCTCCAACTCATGATGAAACTGAGGGTTAGTAGCAGTCCCCTCATCATCTTTTTTATCATCTCTAGTAGGTGTATTGACGCTCTAGCCAACTGACTCTCTCTATGGTGGTTGATTATCTTCTTGTATTGCTTGCACCCAATTCAATGCATTTCTTTGATCAGCAAATAAAGAAACCTCCTGTATGCTTGGAGAACATGTCTCCAATGGCGTGGGTGACTCAACTACAACTCTTGGAGGCTCCGATTGAACAGGCTCCTGCCGAATTGGCTCTTTCCTTCTAGATTCTGGGCCTTGTGGGATTTGTTTCTTCTTGCTGGTGGTGGGTGTCCTGTGATCTCCAATCAAATTGTAAGTCAATGCAATCGACCTACTCTTCAATCTACTCACACGCTTTTCAACCCACGCTCTAGTGAATGTCAAGACCAGAATGCAAAGTGTGTGTCCAAATCTGCTATCTCAGGCTCTGACCAATCCAAGAGTGGAAGTGAAGTATTTGTCACTGCTTCATAATCTGGATGGACGACATTCATGTCCTCATCCACCTGGTCTGGTACCAGAATAATTTCACACTCCCTAATCATGCTTATTGGCAACCTAGAGAACATTCTCTTCCCGACTTATGCTTCGTCTGATGCACCAGCCCAATAATCCTTAATGTTTGCCTTATGTTTAAATTCCTCTGATAGTACCCATTTGATATTGTTATGCGGATCATAGTATTTTATGTTGGTGTGATAGGAAAAGTGATAAAACTGAAGCTCGCTCTCGGCTTCTCTAGCTACCTACAATGAAGGACACACTTCATCTGAATTTCCCATGACAATTAGGAAGTCCACACCTCCCTTCTTCTTTTTCTTCTGAATCTTATCGTAGGCAACCAATTGCCTAGATATCTCTAACATCAATATTCTTTTGGTTGGGTACTAAGGCAGCCTATATGGGTATGAGGAAAATCCTTGCAACCTTATGTAAGAAAACTTTGGAAATTGTATAAACCAACACCCATACCTCTCAATCAATTCCTGGGCTTCCCTCGAGATCCTGTGATGCATTCGCTCCTAAAGTTTTCTTGTGATGTGCATGGTGAAGGCATCATTAGCACACTTGTAATGAGTGGTACTTGTCAAGTGTCACTACGGACAAGCCTCATGAATTTTGAACTGGTGAGAGCCACAACCAATAGGCTCCTTGTATGAAATTCCCCTATACTTCGTCATATGATCCAACATGTAAATGATGTAAGAGCCCATATAAAATGTCTTCGTTCTTCTAAAACTCAGGAGTTGCTCATGCAAATTGTCATTGATCATTGCAGCCCAATTAACGTACTCCTTTCCTTCCAGCATGAGGTTGATGTAATAGAACATCCACGACTCAAAAATAAACGATTGTGGGCAGCCTCCAACTCGACTCAGCATCATGATCACATCACAATACTCCTGCTTCAAATCATCTGATATAATTTTCCTTGGCAACTTTGTATGAGAGGGCCTGGGGTTGCTCATCTAGTGAGTATTGATTGTCTCTGTACATCTCTCGAATGCAGAAGCATACATTCACTTAGCTCACTCCCTTGATTTGTAAATCATGTTTCTATGCACAGGGATTCCAAAAGCTTCACCAATGGCAGTAGGAGTGAGGTTGGCGAGCACTTGTCCATCTGGTGACATGATTGACCTATGATCCTTCTCATAGCAATTGGCGCACTCCATCATCAGCTCCGAACACTAAATGGCTGGTGGGAAACTAGTAGCTGCATATAATCCACTTCAAACAATGTTGTGTGAAGTGGCCAAAGGTTGATGATTACCAATTCCCAGTATTTTATTCTTGAACATCTCCAAGTTGAAAGAGCCCAAATTGGTATTAGTCAGCTTGCCCAACTTCAAAGTGAACTTTGACTCTGGCATAAATGGATTGCTCAACTTCTTGATAACTGCTTGCCTGGATGCACCATTGTTGTCCTTGCTAGTTGTTCTTGCTTCAGCCATCTGCAAAACAATGAACATCCATGAGTAAATTAATTTAGAAAATAAATAAAATATTGCGCAGGGGCTGCTAGTCGACTTCAAGAACATTGAGAAGCTGCAATATCATTTCTCATTCACAAACCTCAACTTCTTCTTCAACAGATTCGAGCTTCAATACTTATAAATTTTCTAAGCAAGCTTCAGCAACTTCACTTCACACTCAGCAACTGCAGACTTGAATTCACACTTCTTCAATTTCAAATCAGACTTAGCAAGTTCGCATTTCACACTCTCAGCAACTCAGCAAGTGCACACCTCCTCAATAACATTTAGCTTCAGCAACTTCAGATTTTAGTAACTTCACTCTTTGAAATTCGTACTTCAGTAATTTCACATTTGAACTTCAGCAACCTTGTTCTTTTCAAATTGAATTTTTCACTTGCATTGCAACTTCAAACTTCAGCAACTCACAAGTTTTAGCCTTCAGCAAATTCCTCTTCAACAAGTTTCGAACTTCAGTCTCAGCAACAAACTCAACACTGGACTCAAAGCAAATCGAATTCTCTTCAGCTGTGAAAAAGAAGTGAATAACCTTCAGCACTTAAAGGAAATTCGAACTCTAGAAGGAGGCTATGTTTAGCCAGTGTATTAAATCTCCACTACTTCATTCGAATTTCCCTTTCTGGTATTTTTGACACTTGTCTTTCGATGTCAGGAATCTTATTCTTCTAGAAGTTCAACTTTGACTGTCACATTTTAAATTCACTTTCAAAAATTTTAAATTTAAATTCATCATTTAATCAATTTCCATTCACCAGCCGAAGTTCTCTCTTGCAAATTGTCAATTTTAATCACCTCTGACACTCTAGAAAATTCATCTGTGAAGAATTCAATCAAAAATATCTAGGCAATTCACTTTAAATTCATCGTCGAAGCATTTTCCATTTGAAAACACATTTTATTCAAATTTGCCTTAGAAAATTTTAAAATTTTCCTTAGGAAAATTTCAAAATTCAACTTTCGATTAAATTTTTCACCCAAAAAGCATTGGCGAAGTGTAGAAGACATGGAAATCTATTTCTCATTGAATATTATCAGTACCCAGAAGAGAATTTTCTCGAAAACGTGATGAATTCATGGGTACACAACGAACAGGTTCATTTAAATTTTAAAATTTTGAACCTTAGAAAAATATTATTCAATCAATTTAAATCCGTTCTTCATCTCTATGAACATCATGTTGCTCTGACTTGAGAAATTTTTAAATCCATCCTGCAATGCCAGCGTTCTTTGACTCCGTTATTGGAAAATTCATTCGTGCTCCAAGAGAAATTTCATCACCTTCAGAGTCTAGGCGTATTTTCTTAAGGAAGAAAATATTTTTCCTTAGAAAAATTTTGAATCATTTTTCATTTTGCCTTAGGAAATTTTATTCAACCTTGCTCATTTTCCAGTGGTGAGAATTTTATTTCATCCATGCTCATTTGCCAGTGGTGGAAATTTTTATCAACTTCACTTGGAAAATCTTCCTGAAGGCACATCATACTTAGCATGTTTTATTTTTCATTTGGCAATTTCCAACGCCTTAGGAAATTTTTATCACTTTGCAATATTCTCCATTTAAATCTTAGGCGCACTTCATCTATCATGAGGAACATTCAACTTCACCATGCCTAGTAATGTTTTCCATCTCCACTTTCAACACCTAGCATATTTAAATCCCCATGCCTTGGCAATATTTTCGATGAAATCTCCAACACCTAGCATTAACTTTGTTTTCACCACCTTGTATTTTACCTCACCACCTTAGGCGCAAATGACCCTTGAAGGAGAATATTGACCACGCCTAGCACTCTTTATTTTACCCTCAACACCTTGGGCGCATTTCTCATGCTCAAGAGAATGAAAATTTTCAATGCCTAGCATGTGACTCTTCGACTTCCTTGTTTTGTCCTTACATGGCCTCATTTGGGAACATTTTGCCTAGGCTGAAGGATGAAGCTTGAGCGCATTTTACCTCTTCTTTGAATCTTTGACTTCCTCTCAAGATGGGCACATTTGGCCATAGGAGGAGGATGAAAGTTTGTTGACTTGTTGACTAGCTTGAGATTCTTTCCTTTTGTCTTCACATGCCCTCATTTTGGGCGCATTTTTCCATGCATGAAGGATGGGCGCATTTCCAGGGTGGTGGAGGATATTTATACTTAGCCATTTTTCTTTGAAGTCATCCACTTTGAGGGCGCATTTTTCCATAGGAGGTGGACGATTTTTATACTTAGAAAATTTTTATGCTTCTTCATCAATCAGGGCGCATTTGGCCATGGGTGAAGGATGAACTTTTGACTTAGAGAATTTTTTAGCATCTTGCTTGCATGTGAGGGCGCATTTTGCTATGTGTGAAGGATGAAGTTTTATACTTAGAAATTTTTAGACACCTCAAGGCTAAGATGGGCGCATTTTCAAGGTGGAGGTGGATTACATCAACACTTAGCCATTTTTTTCTTGTCTTCGCCGGTTTCTCTGTGCCTTACTATAAATACTAAGCCTTTTAATTCTCACACTTCGGAAGCTCAGATTGCCTTGAAATTTTGAACACTGGGTCTTCACGACTTCATCAACCTGTTGACACTACTATTTCGGGTTGGCCTGCTATTTTTAGCCCATTTTTGAATGTTGTTTGCTATTTATAGTAATTGCCTGCTTCTGATACCTCCACAACTCCGTTTGATTTGAAATTCGAATGATGCGATCCTCACCACGTGACCTGCCTGTTGACACTAGCGCCTGCTGTTGATTTGCTATTTTTAGCCTGTTTCCAAAATGACTTACTATAAATAGTAAGTGCTCTGTTTGCCTTCAAATGTTATCAGCAGATAGCTTGAGAGATGCTGATCACGGTGGTATACACCGGTTTTTGGAAAGTCTGACTTCTTACCCCTCTTTGCAGGCCCCAAAGCTGGAAACCCTAATTTGTTTTGCATGCATATCAAATTATCTCCATTTGTTCTTGTTTCTACTACATTGTGATCAGCTTGTGATTCTGAAGTGCTGGGATGCGGCTACCGGGATGTACCTGCTAAAAATAGTAAGTTCCTAAATGAGTGACCATCTCCGTTTGCATGTTACGTCATTGCGAAGCTCTCGAAAAACCCATAAGGAATATGCAGACATGCAAAGGAAATCCTGACATGCAAAACCCTAAAAATAGCCTCCAAAGACTGAACTCTGAAAGTCGTTATCTCACTTTGCATGTTATATCGTCGTGAAGGTCTCAGAAAACCCAGAAAGAATCTCCAGACATGCACTGAAAAGCTCTGCATATGGACCCTGAAATTTGCTTTGGAAGCTGAACTACTAAAAATAGAAAGTCGTCCGTTTCAACTCAAATTTTGCTAGTGAGTAGCTTGATGTGTTCTGGATGTAGTGTGACTGTTAAAAACTCCAAAAATGCTGAAAGATTGCCTGTAATTTCACACTTACTAAAAATAGTAAGTGACTGGAATCTGATGAAATTTTAGTGGAAGCCTGCTGGAAGCACACTGACCTCAATGTTAATCCCTGTTTTCAATTTATTCACCTCGTTCGACCTCGGGCTGACCAAAAGGATGGAAACCCTAATTTTCATACTTGGCCAAATTTTACGTTTAAGCTCATAGACGGGAACGTCCACGGAAAGGCAGACACCAGAAAAGAGACAGACAGAGAGACAAAAACCAAAGCCAAAAAGACCAGAATGGAGCAAAAATTAGGGGTCCCCGTTTTGAATGGGGTGATGTGTGAAAAGGTCACAACAGAGGTTTAGGGAGATTATCAAATTTTTAGAGAAACCTCTACCTATTGGATGAATAAGAAGATGTAAGTGGGGTTAGATTCCACAAATTTGATGTGGGACTAGTTTATAGTCATTTTTAAGCAATGGTGGTTATTGTAGTTGTACTTTGACAAAAATCTGATTGAATTTTAGAATCTATGACAAGGATATATGTCAGTGACTAAATATTTGGAAAAATTCACAAGGCTCTTGAAATATGTACCCTAGTACTAGTGGGATGAATAGTTTCATATATGGAAGTTCATAATTGGATTTAATCCTTATATTAGAGGGGAAGTATATGTCCATGATCAATTTCCAATGGACCAAGTGCTTGAAATTGATATCAAATAAATGAAAAATATCAAATTTATCTCAACCTTCGAAGAAAAGTTTCATAAGAAATATGGCTGGTCAAAATCTACACTCTCCAAAAATAAGAATTGGAACCAAAATATCAATTATAAATTCAATAGAAAAGGGTCCAAGAATAGTAAAAATGATTTCTAAGATGGGGAAAAGGATAATGATTTCAACAAGAGAAATGGTAACAAAGGTGATCAAGGATTCGAGAAGAAAGGACCTTTGAGAGGTTGCTTCACATGTGGAGGTGATCACTACATAAATCAATGTCCATATAAAATTCAAGGGATTCAATTTATGAACCCTTCCTTACCTTCTCAATAGAAAATTTTCCAATAGAGAATCCATGTAGTCATGGATAATTATGAAGAGGAACTTACCAAATTTTCCCTATCAAGAATTCAAGTACTTTATTTAGTATCCCTATCTACATTCCCATTGATACTGGTACCACTAAAAGTTTTGTAACACCTAAATTGTAAGTAAAATTCCTAGGAGGGTTTGCTTTATGGCCAACTTTTGGTCAATTGAGTACACAAATCAAGTAAGAGTTTAGGTGGAGCATTGTCTATTTAAGTAGAAGTTCATTTACCCACCTTTCAATTGGATTCAATCTATATGTAGCACCATTGGGATCCTATGATGCCATTTTAGGAATGAATTGTTTGTGGCGTTGTAGGGAAAAGGTAGATTATTTTTTCAAAAATAATTGAGTTCCTTTATAATTTAGGTAATAAAATTTTAATCCAATGAGTCAAGTGTGATATCAAGATTAGGAAAGTATTAGGTATGCATCTCAAAATATCTAAAATAAATAGTTTCCAACTTTTTATAGTGAAAATGGATCAAATAGAGGAACCCAAGGAATTATTAATTTAAGATCATCTCATCCTTTACAAATTTTGAGATGTCTTTTATAGAATGATTTATAGGTCTATCTCCCAAGAGAGAATTTGATTTCACTATAGACATTGTATCAAATTTTGAACCTATGTCAAAAGATCCTTACCACATTAATATAATGGATTTGATTGAGTTAAAATATTTGTTGTAAGAGTTGATGTACAAGGGGTTGTTTCATCCTAGTTGGGCACCATTGGTAATGCCTATGATCTTCATCAAGAAGAAGGATGGAACAAATACTTCATTTTTTCATTGATTATCACATGTTGAATAGGGCCACAATCAAGAATGGATATTCCTTGCCCCACATGGATGGTTTTTTTTTATCAAATATGTGGTGTGATAGTTTTCTCAAAGATTGATTTGAGGTTTGGTCATCATAAATTGAGGACTAAATATGAATATATCCATAAGACAATATTAACAATGAGGTATGGACACTAAGAGTTCACTACCTTACCTTTTGGTTTGACCAATGTCCCTACAAAATTTATGAATTTGATGAATAATATCTTTAAAAAAAATTTGGATAATTTTTTTTGTGTCTTCATAGATAATATTTTGATACACTCCAAAGATGAGGAGGAACATGCTCATCATTTGGGGTTGGTTCTTCAATGATTGAGTGAACATAAATTATATGGTAAGTTATCCAATTATACATTTCTTTCTGAAAAGACGTGTAGTATATTGGGTACACAATATTTGTAGAGGGAAATTTGGTTGATCCCACAAAAATTTGTGCAATCATAGATTGGTTGGCACCAAAGAACGTGCATTTGATATATATTTTATGGCACTAACCAAGTATTATAGGAAATTTGTCCTCTATTTTTCTAAATTTTCAAATTATATTACTTCAATCCAAAGGAAAGGAAAAAAATTTGAGTGGATGAAAAAGCATGAAGAATAATTTTGAATTCTAAAGGAGAATTTGACATCTACTCCAATTCTTAAATTTCTTGATTTTGAGAGCTATTTTATGGTCATTATTAATGTTTCAAGAAAAATATTATGTTGTGTGCTAATGTAGAATAGTTAGGTTGTGGCCTATGAATCAAGGAAAATTTTACAATATGAATTGAATACTCCACACAACTTGAATTTTGTGATAATTGTGCATTGCTTACAAATTTGGAGTCATTATTTGTTAGGAAATCCCTATAAACTTATGTCAAACAATTAATGGATTAAGTGTATTTTCATGTGGCCATACTTGAATGCACACCAAAAGCATTGGATAAAATTATTGTTTGATTATGAATTTGACATAAATTTAATAAAAGTAAAATGAAAGCAAGGACCTACGAGGTCATCAATGGCAGATGGTCAGATACCAGATGTTGAAATCTAAGCGTAAAATTCTCCAACAAAGATTCTATGGTGAGATATGTTCAAAATGATGCTTCGTCACGAAGGGGATTTTTGTTAAGGTGAAAATCATCAAAATATTTCTAACTTTGGAAATAAAAGATCCCTTGTAGGCCAGAGGCACCCTAGATTTTAGAGGCCAAGATTAGCTTTATGAGGTTTGTCACTTAGAAGAAGACTTCTCCAAAATACTGCTAGCTTTGCGATGAGCCTACCATCTAGTTTAGAAGATCTATCTAGCACCTAAAATTGGAGATTGAAAAAGGAATGAGGGAGATGAAATTGATGAAATCTTGACTAACACTGGAGTAGAAAAGCACCCTTGCTAGCTAGGGGCACCCAACTTTTTGAGGTACCAGATGGAACTTTCTAACCAAATGATACCTAGGATGTTTGTCTCATACTTGATCAAGCTTCACAATGAATCCATCAGCGGGTTAATCTGAGTTGTTGAACTGTCAGAATTAGGAGTCAAACCTGAGGTTTTGATCATGGTCAAAAATGTCAGTTATCAACAAAAGCATCCTTAGAGGCATATGTGACACCTTAACTAATAAATTTTATTTATTAAGGAATTTGGGCCTCCATTATTCTCATCACAGGTTGAAGCAAACACATATTTTCTCATGCAAGAAAAGATATGAAGGTGCTATGGGTGATCTTTTTCAGTGTTCTTCATAGTGCTAGGTCCAGGTTGTTCAGACCAATTATTTTCCAGACTTCATCATTCGAGTGCATGCATTTCAGACTTCATCAAATCCAATTCAAGGCATAAACGTCATTTTTAGAGGCATAATATAAATTTTATTTTCTATCTCTAAAATTCTTCTATCCTTGTCTTAGGTTTTCTCTCGTATGTCAAAGTAAATGACATATTTTTTAGAATCTAGTCATTTGGGTTCACTTAATTCAGCGTCAGCAGCAAAACCCATGTTTTAGAATGTTTTGAGAAAATTGCCCCGTTACTTCACATTTTGAAGTATTATGCTTTTCCCAAAGATTATTTTGCATGCGGGTCAAAAACTCAATTTTTCCAAAATCAAATCATTTGGGTGTGTTTAGCTCATTGGCGCCTACAAAACCCATGTGTCAGTTTTTCTTGGGAAAAATTGCCCCCAGTGCCCCTATAGCCCCTACAGTTCCAATTTGAAAATCCTTTGCATTCCTTAGTAAAACTCATTTTTTTTGAGTTTCTAATAATTTGGGTTTGCTTAGATTTTAATTCTCTACAAAACCCACGTTTTAGAAAATTTCCTAATTTTTTTCCCTCAATTAGAAATTTTTAGCCTCATTCAGAGCCATTTTTAGGTTTTTCTGAAGTTTTCCCAAACATATCCAACTTTACAAGCAAAAGTCTAGATTTTCAATATGCAATTCAAGCCAATAGATTACAAGTCCAAATCAATATTATTTCATGAATTTTTGAAAACCTTTGACATAAACTTGGGTCATGTTTATCCAGTGGTCAAATTGAGCACGTTGGAAGGCATTGACAACATGACAGTCAAGAATCTTGAGCATTCTGGATTGTTGGAAGCAACCTCTATTCCCATCACTGCGGCTAATCTTGAGTTTTCCATTGATTGCATTAACCATTACAGCTCATCTACAAGACAATTCTGATTAGCAGATGGGTGAGTCATTTGCAACCTCAAGCTGTGAAACGTTGAGAAGTGCTTTGCCATTCCACTTCATTCTGATAATTTTTTCACAGTGATGGAGGAATGCAAAAAGATATGGTATTAAGACAAGGAAAGATATCAAAGAAAGGTTGTATAGAGGTGGCTAAAAGAACAGAAAAAACCAACTTTCCAAAGAAGGTGGGGTGTGGAGAGTTCAAGGACAAGATTGCTATCCTAATTACTTTTCTCAACCGGGTTATAGGTCAAGAGGAAGCTCATGTTTTTTGACTTTGCATGTTCTATTTTATCAACCAAATTATCAACAATAATGAAAAATTTGGTTGGGCTATGTTGATTAGTGAGGTTATTCACCAAAAAATCACAGGATTCCTTAAAGTACATGAGTTTCACATCAGAATTTCGGCGGAGGAAAAATCAGCAATAGAGAGTTGGGTAGATTGTTTTATTCAGTTTCCCACTTTCACATTTATTCAAGTGTATGGTTACACCTGAGAACCTTTGATGCTACCAAGATATCCTTCTGATAAGGTCCTATTGATGGAGTTCTTGAGATAGACTCACGAGGTTCATACATTTCTTCGCAATCGACACAAGCAAGCATTCACCTTTCTGTATGGATTAGGCATATACAAGTGCAGGATATCAACCGATTGCAAGTTGATGACCAATGAGTTGTCAATACTCCATCTCAAGTACCTCAATGAGAAACACTCCTATGACCCTTTGGGTCACTATATAGCTCGGTTTGAAAGAAGTCATTCACATAGGCCAACACTTGAGGACTTTTGGGTCAATTGCAAAGATGAATTTGAAGTACGTCAATGCCATTACTGTAGAGTTACTATTCCTCAGCTTGTTGATTTCCTATCAGAAGACATTGAAGGTTTTCCAGATGATGATGGGGAGGTGTTACTTAGCACATTCGTCAAGGATCAAGTTGCTCACCAACCACTTCAACAACCAGATAGGTATGCTAGAGAGAGTACTTCAATGGAGGTTTTCTCAAGAGGAGTTATCAAGACTAGAAAGTATTTCTTGGAAAGCAAGAGAAGGCGGAAGGTAGTTCCAGTTGCAGAGCCACTAGTGGTGTTTACTTCACTATCTTCTACATCAAGGTTGATACCAAGAGTTAAGGTTATCATGAAACCTCCTGAAGGTGTCAAAGTTAGTGGAAACATGAAGGGAAGGAGCACAAGTAAGAAAAATCAGATCAAGAAAGTGTCAGGAGTTCCAATAGAGCCGGTGGTACAAGTTGACGTCGAGTCTTCATCTCCTAGTTCACAATTTTTTCCTTAGTCGCCTCCCATCCAATTGATATTGATTCAGATCCAGAATCATCAGTTCATGAAACTTTGGTGCTAGTTAATCCGCCATAGGTCAACACAGTTGCAACAGTTTAGCCTAGAGAAGTTGACATTGATCACTCATGTTGGCTTGAGAGGACTTTGGGAAAAAGAAGGTGAAAGCCTTCATATTAGCTTGATCTATCTAAGTTTGGTAGCCCCTATCAGGATAATTCAAACAAGAAGATCAAGAAGCAGGTGCATATAGAAAAGACTTCTGAGGCAGAGATCATTGTTAAATTTACTACACCACCGAAGGGCAAGAGTTTGGTAGAAGTTGAATTTGGTGATTTCACCTTCGTCAAAGCTAATCTTGGTAGGAGCACTCAGCACATGGATGTGAGCCTCTTTAAGGTTGCTGCAAGTAATCTTGAAAAGTGAGTGATGAAGGACATAGAAGACAAGGAAGCCCTCAAGGCTAAGAACAAGAATCTTTGGTAGTACATCTCAGATTTTCTTCATGGAACCTCGAGCATTGCAACTATTCTCACATAACTTCGAGAGACACCTATAGATCAACATAAACTCAATCAGTTAGTCAATCATGGAAAGCTCTTAGAGAATTGGATCAAGGATTTCATTATTGCAAGAAGATACCTTCTCACATATTTGTATCATTTGATGTACAATGTACATGATCTTCATCAGGGAATCCAACGACTTGAGTTGACTATGGCAGAGGGAAAACTGAAGGATTTGATTCTCATTTCTCAATTGGTAGTTGCATATGACACCATTGTAGCAGATGAGGATAAAATAAATCTTTTCTCTTGGAGAGAAAAACATCTCTTGAAAGTAGAAACATATGAAAGAATCTCTACAAAGTTGGATACAATCAAAGAATATGTTGTCAGTGCACTAAAACTTGTGAGTGGATTCGTCACTCAGATATTGTGCCATTATCTTTGTGAAGATGGTACCTACATTGATCTTGAGGTTGTGCAAACTGAGTTCCAAAATTTGGTTCATGATAGTCTTGATGGTGATCCTGTGTCGGCCAAGTTGAATCACTTCTTGGTGATGTCAAGAAGCTTAGACAAGTTAGCTAAAGAAGTCAAAGAGTACCAAAAAGTTTTCAAAGATGGAGAGAATGTGTTGTACAAGAAATCTATCATGATGGATAGCATCAAAGTGCCAAAGGATGAGACAGTTAATGAATTCTTGGAGGAGATGATGGTGCATGATGACCCAGTGTAGACAATTAGATGAATCCTTAGTTATTCTCGAGGATAGAGTCATAAGCAACAGTCAACTCAACATCATTCTTGAAATTTGATTTCTGATTTCATGCATTTTTATCTTGTCTTCAGGATATCCTTTCAAGGATGTTATACTATTAGTTAGGATTGAGTTATTGATGTTAGTTATTAGTTGAATTTAATTTCAATAAGGACTTGCATGTTGCAAACATCCATTTAGTATAGTTTAGTTTAGTTAACTAATGTTGTTTTTCTAGTTAATTGTTAGGTTGCACACAATTAGACTTAGAGAATAAACAATTGCATTCTTGCAAGATTGAGTGTAAACTCAAGGATATTTTAGGGTTCCCTACTCCTTGAAGTTTTATAAATAAGAGAACCCTTGTTCATTTGTATTTTAAATTTTTCTGCAATAATAAATTGTTGAGCCACCTTGCCATACAATATTGTTTTTGATTAATATAAAGCTAGTTGATCATTTATTTGTGTGCTAGGTCCTTCATACAATTTGTTTTCTTGGGTTATATTTGTTTCTAATAAGCTTGTTTCATATCTACACCTCGGATAGGAGTCCCTCCTCCTTTGGAATTTATAAATAGAGTTTATTGTGTGATGTTTTTATTAATAATCTTTGTTTCATATCTACACCTCAAATAGGAGTCCCTCCTCGGGAATTTAGAAATAGAGATTGTCATTTAAGTCTTGTTTCCAGTAAGTTACTTTCACCCTACACTTCATATAGTTTTACCACCTCCTTAGGAATCCTGAGAACTAACTTACCATTTTATGTTGTTTCCAATAACCTTCATTTCAGCCTACGCCTCGAATAGGTGTCCTGCCTCCTTGGAAATCTTGACTTAAATATTATTGTATACCAATTCCCTACTCCTAATTCCTCTTGCTCTATTTATCTAGAGGAAATAGGATATTTTTAGCATTATCTTAGTTTTAGTTCAAAATCTGTGGAAACCATAGAAAATCCTTAGCTACAATGTATTGGTTTTCTTAACCTTGTGCCTCTTCTAGCTGAGTCAAAAAGATAAGAATTAGATTCTTTTACTTTTTAAGCATATCAACAAAAGAGGGAGCTTACCCTCCTAATTTAAAGAGCAGTTCAATTGTGCATAGCTATCCATTGCCAATACACACTCTAGAGCTGCAAATTGTAACACTAATAGTTTTCTAGTTCCCATCATGGGGCACAAGTCAAGAAAACTTCAAGAAAATCTTAACACTTTTATGACACTGGAATGACCATTTGGAATCCTACTGCTCTAGTTCAATAACCAAGACTCACTTTGGCCATCATACAACTGAAATTTTTGTTGATTCAAGGTGAGCAATCAGATATCATTAGTAGCCTGCAAAGTTTTATCTTTGACAATCATACATCATCTACTCAATGGAGGAACACAACTACTACTCTGGATGGTGAAGAAGAAAGGGCAGATCTTACAACCGATAGACCAGTTTTTCCACCTCTTGTGTGGCAATAATACAACTTGGTGTACCAAGTATACATGAGAAGGAGAAATAATCCTCTCTTTCAAGAAGAGTCGATCTTTCAAGAGGTTCCTAAGCATTTCCTAGAAGGGCCTCAAGAAGAATCTCGAGTCCCAGCTAAAGCAATGGGTGACAACAACAACTGAAATAATAACAATGCAAGGAATGTAAGATGTCCAGCCCCATTACCTTGGTCTAACAACATCAAACCATTGGCCTTGAAAGGGCACCATGGGCTGCCCAAGGGATAGCAAAAGCACTTCGCTCGATTTCACAGTGACAGGGCTTGACACCCTGATGAACACATCTTAGCATTCATAGTGGCTTCCTTTGTTTTGCCTATTACACATGAAGACATAACCATCCATCTCTTTGTTAAGACTCTTAAGAATAATGTTGTAGACAAGTTCAATCATCTTGAACTAGGAATTATAACAAGTTGGGTAGTCATGAGTGAAAGATTCTTGGTGAGATTCAAGCCCGTCGAGGATAGTCATCAATTATTCACACAACTCTCAAACTCAAAGATGGAGGCACATGAACCAATGATTTAGTTCATAGGAAGGCTTAACCATCTTTTCATATGTCTTTCCCATACTCTCAAAACATCTGATGATATTTTGATGAGTAGCTTCATCAATGCACTCCCATCAAAAATAGCATTTTTCTTGAAGTTAAGCCATGAAGTGGATTTACAACTTACACAAGAGGAATCTATCAAGCTTTAATACAACATGATCATGATGGGAAAGATGAAGAATGACTCAATCAAACCACTTGTTCAAGTGTATGTTGATCCACTGCTATAGAAGGTAGCCAATGAGGTGACTATCCTTAAAGATAGTCACCCACTCAAGGGTAGCAAGCACTTCCTACACCACTGCCATATCAACCTTAGCATCCATATCAGTTGAAGAGAAATAATTTCCAACCTTTCAAAAATTACAAACCAAGATTTCCACTAGCACAACCGAGACAACCTATTGATACTGAAAATTCTATAGCCTATTGCTCTTTCCATGACACTGCCACACACATTGGATCCACATGTCCAAAAAATAAAAGGATGAATCATATCATGGGATTCGCTAATGCTACTCCAAGTACCTTCACCAAATGAAAATGTTGTCTCACCACACACAGAAAACTTTGATGGAAACTCTGCAACAAGGTACTTTGAAAGATAAATCGTTAATGAAGAAGAAGAAGAAGAAGAATATCGCCAATACTCTCTTGCAATCAATCATGAAAACATTTCATCACCTATGTTCAAATGTTCCCATCACTTAAAAGCATAGAAAGAAGAAGAGGAAAATTGGAAAACAAATGAAAATGGAAAATAAGTGTCTTCCACTTCCAATCCCAAGTCTTCACAAGAGAACATTGTGCTAGTTGCTCAAGACTCATCTTCATAAAACTTCAACATTGTGTCTTCCATGATGAAGACGAAGGTATAGATCTCACAATTGGAGTATCTTCAGGATCATCCAGAGCAGTTGGAGAGGATCCTCAAGGTTGTAAAGAAGAAGGTTGCAATCCAACCTACATTGCTTGAGTCATCTATACCAATAGAAGATAAACCAAAACCATTCTATATATCTTTGTATATAGGGGGTTTTAAACTCAACAATTGTATCATAGATAGTGGACATTCATACATCATGCTCTTACAGATCATGAATTGTTGGGACTCTTTTGTACTAGAACTCATGACAAGTGTTATTCACTTGAGTCAAAGTCGGTGTCATTGGTCAGTCAACTAAAGGATGTACAAGTAAGGAGAGCATCTTGTCCTGAAAAGAAGATTATGATGAATATATTGGTAGTTGACATTCCAACTAGTCATGAGATTTGACTCAGTAGGAGCTTCTACAAAGACCTCAGAGGCGAAATTTAGTTGGATTGGTTATTCACAACAATCATGTTGAAGAAAGGTAGTTTCAAGCTAGAACCTGATACCAAGTTAAGATTCATGGTGGTAAATTCCTAGGACCCCCAAGCACAAGTGTTATATCAACACACGGGTTTAGGCACATATGCTATGATGTCTGAAGTAACTGAAGATAGTCAAAAAAATTCTCTTTCCACAACTACACATATGAAGAATCAAAAGTGTGGACAATGCAGTTCGATGATAGTTAATAACCATTAAACTTAGGAGTGGGAGTTTTCATCACTTCCACTGAGGGTCGTCTTTATCCTTCTGCATATCAATTGCAATTTGAATGCACCAATAATACAAAAGAATATTGTTGTGCAATTTTTGCACACATGCCCCATTAAAAGAAGGGACCCTCTTTTTCTTTCATTCTTGGTGTTTTGGCCCTTTGATTTCGAGGATTTGGTTTCCTTGGCATGTGCCTAAATGATCATCTTACTTGTGCAAATGCCCCTTTTGAGGAAACATTTTCAAAATCTTGAGTTCTGGGACTTATTTCGGGTTTTTCTTTGTTTTCAGGAAAATTCCATATGGGAAAAATTCTCTGAATACTTTGAAAACCTGGTGGAGGCTGCTTTACCTTGTTTTTTAGAAATTCCAGGATTTCGCAGAATTTCATCCGGTCTATATTTTCCCAAAACTCCACCATGCCTTCAGATATCCGAACTCGCTGTCTTTTCGATGCATTTATGCCTCTTGTACAATCTTGCAGTGTGCTTTTACTGGAGTTAATTGGGGATTTATGGGGACAATTTTGTGTCATTTACCTTGATTGAGATCTGAAGAGCTTGATTTTGAGTTGTTTATTCTGCATTGTGCGTTTGAGATCATGATCAATTGTTGCAATAGGATTTTCTAGTGACCACTTGCATTTTGCTCAAACTTCAAGGTTTCTTGCGAGTTGCTCCTATTTCAATTTCTTTGCTCTCATGGTATGTACATGCTACCTTCTCTTTTTGAACAAATTGATTTGTTTCAGGGTTCACGTGTGTGTATACTTTGAGTTGAGATTTTGATGTGATAGAGTCTACTAGCAGGGTTAGGGTGTTTGGTTTTGGGTTCAATGCTCATCCTTGTGGTTTGTGTTGCCTTTCCTTTTGTTTGATTCTATTTCAATGCATTAATCATGGTTATGTTTGACTCTTAGCTTGATTTCATTCTTTCTCATGTCGAGCTCTGGTTTGACCTAAAAATCCCCAACCTTTGATAAAATCATGTCTTGGGAAAAGTGAAACCTCTTGCCCATTGTCCAATCTAATAATCGCCCTGTCTTGGTTGGCTCATGGGAGAATTTGTGTGAAGGATAGTGGAAATGAAAAGGTGAGTTGGATCTAAACTGTGTTGTCATGGCGTTTTCTTTAGGGTTTCCCTTGAAATCATTACTCATGTTGATTGAGTCTCATTCAAATTGGTTAGAAGATTGGATTATCCATTTTTCACTCTAAACGATTTGAATCTGAAGCTAAAACCCCAATTCCTTGGTCGTTTAATCGATCTAAAGGAAATCCTGACGGAGTCAAAGATTTTAGGTTTTCGATCATCTCGCAGATTTTCCTTGCTTTAGGAATTTCTTGGTTTTCCATCACTTTGTCGATTCCCTGAAAATATGCTTAAAAGATGAAAATTTACATTGACTTAGCGAAAATCTGTTTCCTTGGGATTTTACCGAAATTCCTTTGCTCCTTTGTTTTCCCAAAATTTGTGAACTATTGTTATTTTCGTGGATTTTTGTCCTCGGCGGAATTCTCCAAAACCTTGTTGAAAATGAAGAATTGAAAGATAACATGAGTTATTAGCTTATGATTGTGCTCCATATGATCAATATCAAAGATGTGTCATGTTGTTTCTTAGCTAATGATGGTTGATCAAATGATTATTGGATGTTTTTGTGCTTGTTTCATTGAATTTCGTCTGGGCTGGAATTTTCCGAAATTCTTCTCTAACCCGAATTAAGTGAAAAGACTTAAAACCAAAACTTTGAAAGGAATAATTCTTATGAGATTTTGTTCATCATGGGACTTGTATTAAGGATGAATATATCACTTATGATGGATTGGCTTGAATTTCATATGATGATAGATCTTTACTATGGTCTCTTTATTGAATGTAGGTAGAATCAAGTCAAGTTGTTGTTGGCAGGACCAAAGGCAGAATAATGGATCCAAGTGTTGAAGGGTCTACTATCTCTAAAGCAGAAAGGATTAAAATGGATATAAAAAGCAGAATATTGGAGAGCAAGCTGACTTCTATCTAGTCAGAGGCTACTGATACAAATGTTGGGTTGTGGGATTACAAATAATTTAAGGAAAGGATGGCAGCACAAAACCGCCCTCTATTGGCTAGAAGGATATTGGAATCAGGGTTGGCTCATATAGTTGGATTCCATCCTATAGTTTAGTGTTATGAGTTGGTACTTGAATGTGCCAGACACTATGACAGAGATACACAAAGGATAGTTGGTCCTCAAGGAAGAATTATGGAAAATCTTAATCCTGTGTCTATAGCATAGACCTTTGACATGCCAAATAGGTCTTATGTAGTGGGTTTTGATATGGATATAGCAAAGAAGTACTATGATGAAGATGTCATCAAATCCCAGAAGGTCATCAATTCTTGGTTGGAGAAACCTAAGTCCCACTTCTCCAAGCTACCCAAGTAGCTATTCAGAGCTAAGTTTAAGAAGGAATACTATGATGCTATCACACTTCTTAGTAGGGTGGTGGGATTGAAGAGTGCAGGAGTGTTTGAAAACTAGATGTTCCATGTCATTGTAGGAATGGAGCAGAATATTGACTACCATTGGGCAGGCATTATAAGTGAAATGATACATGAACAAATGTGCAATGTCCTACAGAAAAAGACCTTCACAATGACCTCCTATTTGGTTTATGCACTTGCAAGGTTCCATCCATACAAAGGGCTAAGCACAAGGGGTGTGTTTGGGCAGGATGTAATTTATGAGGTCTATACACAACTACACCTAGGAAGCTCAAGCTATAGGAGGGTGAATGATGCATTCACCATGTACATCACCAGGCTATTACAAGGTGCAAAGCATATTTGGATCTCAGATAATGCCAAAGAGTTAATCAAGAGGTTTGGACCTTGGTTTATCCAGTTTCCAACCTTTTGGTACATCGGAATAGATGGTTGTCAGAGGGCTCCATACAGACTCCCTAGATATCCCATTGATCATATTATACTTCTAGAGGTCACGAGGCAGATCTATGATTTTGATGCAATTGTTAAAAAGGATAAACATAAGATAGGATTTGGTGGTGATTTCCCTTTGAGGATAGGTAGTAGTGAGGCATGCCCCTCTATTAATTTGGCCCATGATTCTAAAGAGGAGATGAGTACTCTAGGTCTATCTTTCCATTCTAAGAGGTCCAGATTTGATAGAATTGGTGAGGCACATAAGAGGGCTAGCAGGGAATAGAGTCATAAGGATGATATAGAGGATTATTGGGCCAACAACAATGATGAATTTGAAATTAGAAAGAAGAATTTATCCAGGTTACCAGTGAACTTAGTCTGACTATACAACATAAAGGCCATTCTAGATTAGATTGAAGATGATGGAGATTTAATTCAGGGCCATGACTATGAAGCTGTGAAAAATAAACCAATTGAAGAAATAGATTGGCTGACGGAAGAAAAGACAAAATTAGAGTAGATCATGACTCTAGTGATCAAGTACACTAAGTTGTGGCTCAAGCATAAGATGTGGGAGCTGGAAAGTGAGGGTGTACAATGCACTTATGATCTAATGGGAGACTTGGAGTCTCATTCCACTTCTGAGGAATCAACCAAATAGGATCCTAAGGGTAAGGCTAAGGTGAGCTCTCCTTTCAAGATAAAGATAAAATATTCTTATGAATAGGAGGCAAATGATGCAAAGAAGCAAAGAAAACCCATTGCTAAGAAAAGGAAACACATTTCAAGGATGAAGAGATCTGCAAAGGATGAAGTTGAGAAAGAAAGAAAAAAGGCTAGTGTTTCTATGCCTAAGAGAAGAAGAGTAGTGATATTGTCACAGAAAGAGAAAGAACCTTCTAAGATAGGGGATGAGACTGGCCCATCAATAGTAAGTGTGGAAAGTTCAAGAGAGAAGACCCAGGTGTACACACAAAGATCAAGAAATCCTTCTCCCAAAGATAGTGTGCCAAGGAAGGATGTTCCTTTAGCTACCCTTGTTGCTAAACAATATGATGATGTCCCTCCTTCTCATGAGACTCACAATGTACCAAGTGAATCCAAAGATGTAGAGGATTACCAAGATCAAGGAGGAGAAGAATTCCAAGAGGGTGAGCTCTACAATGCTGAAGTAGAAATAGAGAAGGTATTGCAGTCTCCTCGGATGACTTATGAGGATTCACCTACAGGAAATGAAGAGGATAGGCCTTCATAGAGAGAGGAAATTCCAATTAGGACTCCATCACCAGTACATGAAGAAGACGATCATGATAAGGGGAAAGAAGATAAATTTGAAGATATTCTTGAAAAACAAAACTTGAATGAGGATGTACCCAAGGTTCAATAGGATATGGTTGGGAAAGGTAACGTGTAGTCAGATTCCACTATTCCAGGATGATTGGACAAGGAGCTAAAGAGTA
Source organism: Sequoia sempervirens (assembly GCA_007258455.2). Taxonomy (NCBI): domain Eukaryota; kingdom Viridiplantae; phylum Streptophyta; class Pinopsida; order Cupressales; family Cupressaceae; genus Sequoia; species Sequoia sempervirens. The sequence goes on from VDFB02270651.1 coordinate 666,765,920, forward strand.
AAAAAATTGTGGTATATGATACTCCTCCCAACTGGGATGAATTACTAGAAAACATAGGAAAAATAAAAGCAAAGAAGAAATCCAGGGTTATCTCCAAGATCGAGATAGATGAAGCAAATAATAGGGTGGTTCACATTGCTACTCCTGATCCTGATAAGAATAGGGATGATGTGACTAGTAATGATTACAGTGTGTAAACTATTAACTTAGGGCATACTTCCATGGAACAGGAGATGGAAGAATATGAAGGCTCTAGTGCTATAATCTTGGGCAGATTGAGGAAAGAGGTGTAGACCAAGCAAGAATTGAAGAAGGAGAATGATAAACTTAAGAGGTATCTACAAGAATTGATGAAACCCTTGCAATCCATCAGCTCCTCATCATCTGCTGCAAGTTTTCTACCACAAGAAACAATAACTGAGTTGGAGAGGATGAAAACCACTACACATGCCACAACGAGCTAGTTACAGAGAGTGCAAACTAAAGGAGATAATGCTATCAAAGACATCCTTTCAACTGGTGGGGATGCTATGAGATCAATAGATTGGTTGACGAATGTACTAGCTCAGAATAGGGAATATGTAGACCTCTTGTTGCAGAAGACCAAAACCATCATGGAATACACTAAAGACAAATTGGTAAGTGATGGAATTCTTCCTTCGTCCAAAGCTACAGAACCCTGGTAATGGTTTGAAGTTTTACAAATAAGGCAAACAATTTTAAAGAAGGTACATAAGCAGGGGCAGCAAATTGAGGACAATTTGACTAAGATCTACAACAAATGAATTTCTTTCTTTGAAGTTATGATAGGAAGAAAAAGGTTTGCACCAAACATCTGAGCTTGGAGCAACTGGGAAAATGGTGGTGTGGTATATATTCTCCAATCAATGAGGACCTAGTCATTGAACATCAATTAGATGATGCAGCCATATACATTGCAATAATGGATAAATATCAGACCATGAAGGTGGATTGGGATAAAGTTGTAGAACAATCAAGAGAGGACATTAAGTCCATTGAAAGGAGAATTAAAGTTTTGGTTATTCCACCTATAGCCTACTTGGAGAAGATATTTTTATGGTGCAAGATAGGATGGAGTGAGCTAAGGAAAAAGGGGGGAGCAGTTAATACAATGCCTCATTGGAATTTGTGCTTCCCCATTATTTTTCTTCCTCCTTCACATGCATTGGGCTGAGATATGTTGGAGATCCTAGGCCGACTTGGATGAAGTGCATACATTTAATGCATATTTGACTTTATTTTGAATTCCTCTTGGCTGACTTGTTTCAGGGGTCGATTGTTTTGTAATCCTATTTGGGCCAACATAGTATGTAATCTCTATAAGTAGGCTTTGTGCCTCATTTGAAAGGGGCTAGATAGTTTTTCAACTTGGATTGAATTAAGCAGTATAGTGAGAGCTAGAGTTAGGAGTTAGTTCATTTTGAGAAAAGTGTTGTAATACAGAACACTAGAATTGTTGCTATTATTGGATGATTCAATACAATTGAAGACATTGTGCTTTGGTGATCTCTCTTGTGTTGACTTATCTTGCATGGATCTTGTAGTTCTATCTTTTGAGATTGTTTGAGAAATATTGGCATAATTTAGATTTTATTTAATGCTTTTTAATGGTTTGATGATTGAAGTGTTTGTAGCAATCCCTAGTCCATACTTTTTGTAGCTAGTTGATTGTTAGTTGCTTTGCAAAGTTAGCCTAGACTTTATATTAAGTGTGCTTAGTTCAATTGTGGATATTTGTTCATTTCAATTGCAATAGGGTTGTTTTGGATGAATGTTCATAATCTGAAAATCTTTAATGCCTTAGAAGATTGTACTATTTTTGTAAGATTGCAGATTCATCTGGGTTAAGTGGGAATCGGTTTATGAGGGATTGGTCCATTCAAGTATTTTATCATTTGCGTTGTTAATTTTAGGGCTAGTGCTAAATTTAGAAATTTCTTTAAAATTTTTTATCTCTCTTTTGCTATTTCTTTTATCATTTGGGTTAGATTTAGAATTTAAAGTATCACCATATTGCTAGAACTGATAAATTTGAATTTAGTATTTTCTTGTAGTAAGGTCCCTTTGTGATTACCATCATTTTCACATTATCACTGAGTTGTTTATGCATTGTCAAGACCTGACATTAGAGACCTTGGGGTTATCTCTTGAGGCTTGCTGAAAGAGATTTACCTTTCAAGAAAGATAGGATTTCCATATTCTGTCTGAGTTGTTGTGTAGAAAACACCATCAACAAATATGAGGCACTTTTATTAGGTCTCAAAAATGCAAAGGATACGGGGATCAAGTTACTTAGAGTCGAAGGAGATGTGGAGTTGATCGTCAAGCAGATAAAAGATCATTTCCAAGTCAAGAATAATCACCTTTGATCCTACAGACAAAGGGTGTGGAATTTCATCGACTAGTTCAAGGTGTTCGACATCAAATACATTCCATGTACATACAATAGAAAAGTTGATTCCCTTGTAGTATCAATCACTCTATTCATGCCACATTCTAACTTTCATCAGAATTCTTTTGCTGTTGAGCTGATTTATAGGTCATCTATTCCAGATAATTATGAAAACTGGAAAGTCTTCAATGAAGATGATGACATTGAAGATTTTCTCATCATGGGAGAAAACTACAAAGAATTGTTCTTTGAAGTAAGTTCTACTCCTTTTAAAGAATCACTTATAGAAGACTCCAAAGCTATAGATTTTGGGATCATTCATTTGAGAGGAAATCAAATTCCCAAGGGTTTGATGTCTTTAGAGAATATTTTTTACAGGCATGACCAATACATCCAAGATCAGAAGAGTTTAGGTGTTAATACTTTTGTTGAACATTACCAAGTAAACATTGGCACCGAAGACAAGCCTCGACTTGTTAATCTAGGAAAGTGTTGTACTCCAGAAGAAAGCGAGAGGTTTATCACCTTGTTTAAGCAATACAAGGATGTTTTTTCCTGTTCTTACGAAGAATTGAAGGTCTTCACACCCATTGAATTATCAAATACAATTCCTCTAAATTCTGGAGTAAATCCTTTTAGGAAAAAGCAGAGACATTAAATTTGCAAATTCAAGATACTATCTACACAGAGATTCAAAAAATGATGAACTCAAAGATAATTTTTCCAATTCATCACTCCACCTAGGTGTCAAACATATTTCTTATGCGTAAAAAAAATAGTGAAATCATAATTTGTGTGGATTCTAGGAATTTGAACCAATCATCCTTGAAGGAAAATTACCCCTTACCAATCATGGAGCATACTTTTGGTTCAGAGATGCTATCACTTCTTGATGGTTTTTCCAAATACAATCAAATTGTAGTGGTAGAAGAGGATCAGATCAAGAAAACTTTCACCACCCTATGGGGAACATTTTCCTATCAAAGGATTCCTTTTGGCCTCATCAATGCCAATGCAACTTTTCAAAGAGCCATGTATTTGGCTTTTGGGGATCTCAAGAAAAAAATAATAGTCGTCTACCTTGATGACTTGACCATTTTCTTAGACAAGCAACATGATCACTTTTCACATCTCATGAAAGTGTTCGAAAGATGCAGGTACCACAAGATCTCATTGAATCCTAAGAAGTCTATCTTTGCGGTTATAGAGGGCAAGTTACTTGGCCACATTGTTTCCAAAGAGGGGACTAGGATTGACCTGAATCAAGTGGATTTAATTAAAAACTTGTCTCTTCCAAAAAATAAAATGCAAGTGCATTCCTTTTTCAGTAAAGTTAACTTTATCTGGAGCTTTGTACCTGATTTCTCGGAGCTAACGAAGGAGATCTCAATGAAGATGAAAAAGACGTCCACTTTCATATGGATAGAAGAAGGCAAGCATTCCTTTACCAAAATCAAAGAAGCTATTGCTAACACACTAGTGTTGTTCCATCCTAGCTTTCAAAAGGATTTTATCCTTTATTGTTACGTGTTGGAGCACACTATGTCTTCTTTATTGACTCAAAAGCTCAGTGAAGGAGGAGAATCTCCAATTGCTTTCATGAGTAGCAGTTTTAAAGATAGAGAATTGTGTTATTCTCAAATTGAGAAGAATGTGTATGTTGTCATTAGAGCTATTAAAAGTTTCAAATTCTATATCTTTAATTCTCACAAAACGGTGTTTGTCACCAATCCAAGAGTTAAAAGTGTGCTAACTCAATAGGAGATGGGCACAAAAAGAGGAAACTGGAGTACTAAAGTTCAAGAATATGATATGGAGATCAAGCTAACCAAGCTCTATGGTATTATTTACTACATTCAAGATCTTGCAAGCATAGTTCTATTGGCCAACTATGTTTTGTGATGCATATGAATGGGTCTACATATGTCAGATGTGTTAGCAGCTTTCTAGAAAAGTCAAATTGCCATCCCTTCCACTCAGGCCAGTGATTATCAATGCTCCATTTCAACAATGGGGTATGGATTTTGTAAGTCCTATCAATCCACATTCCAATAAGGGGCATTTCTATGTCCTTACAACAATAGATTATTTTACAAAATGGTTTGAGGTCGTTCCTACCAAGTGAGCCACCTTAGAAGTCGTGTGTGAATTTTTGAAAGAAAATCTTATTTCACGCTTCTAGGTACCTCACAAAATTGTGGTTGATAATGCAACTTGTTTCTCATCAGAGAAACTACTAGATTTTTGTTTTGATCACAACATCATGCTATCACACATGTCATATTATTACCCTCAAGGTAATGGATAGGACAAATCATCAAACAAGAACATAGTCACAATCATGCGTAAGTTGGTTGACTCAAATCAATAGGCTTGGCACAAAAAATTATATGGTGTTGTTTGGTCGAATAGAATCACTCCCAAAAGAGCCATCAACACCTCACCTTTTACACTTTTTTATGGTATAGAAGTAGTTTTACCCATCACACTAGAGTTGTCTGCTTTATAGCTAGAATCTGCAATGGAGGATAAAGAATTTAAAGATCCAATCAAGAAGAGGATTTTGTACCTGATGAAGATTGAAGAGGAAAGGGTGGAGGTTGTCGACAGAATCACTCAACATCAAGAGTGAGTGAAGAATATTTTTGATAAGAAGGCTCGTTAGCAAGACTTTGAGATTGGAGACCAATTCTTGTTATGGGAAAAAAAAGGCATGAGCCCAAAGGAATGCATGGAAAATTTGATTCATTGTGGCTAGGGTCCTTCTAGATCCATGAGTCCATAGGAGAGAATACTTACATTCTTTCATATTCAAATGAAAGGCTCCTCCCACTACCGTACAACGGGAAATATCTCAAACACTTCATCCCTTCGAGGGAGGAGTGAATTTTTGTAAATAATTTATTTATGCTTTTTTGTTTTTTATAAAGGGTAAAACGGGTTTTACAGGGACCCGAAACCACAAATTTTACAACATAAAAGATAGGAAAGAAAAGTCCAACAAAAACAACCAGCTACCCAAAAGGTAAAAACTAGAACAAGCAACAACCATCCTCAAAAGACCAGGAAGGTTAAACAAAAAAAGCTAGAAGAAAGACCAACAAAAAATTGGCCACAATTAACCCAGAGTCTTCAAGATAGACTCTATCTCAACCTCCAAGTTCTGCATATCATGAACACCCTTCTTAAAATTTTGAATCATTTGCGGAGTGGGGGGAGCCTTCCTCTTCAAATTGGTCCTGGTTCTCTTAGAAATTCTAGCATCCTCCTCCTAGTTTCTTTCATTGGTTTCCTCCAGATCAACCACCAGAGACCCCTGTTGAGCTTTGTCCAATTTCTTGGTCATGGCGTTGATGATGATGGCGTTGTGTCTAGCCATATGATTGTTTTGTTCAGCAATAATTTTGATAGTATTTATCATTTTCTCCACCTCGATTTCAACAATTTTGTTCTTGCCAGCATGGTGCTAAGTATCTTTGTTGAGACCGCAATCTCTTCATTCCACCTCTTTCTTTTCAATCACCGCAACCTTGGCTCCCAACTCTTCCAGTATACTTTGAAGGGCCCAATTTTTTATCTTTAGCTCATTAATTTCATTGAAAGTCCATTTTGAAAGTTTGAAATGGATATCAGCATTATTTCCAGCTCAATTCAAAACATCCACAGAGGGATCCCTATCAGTGTTAAAACAAGTATTAGCAGGGTTAGGAGTAACAGGGGAGCTAGTTCTAGCAATTCTATCCAACGACAAGTTAGCAAAGGGCTTAGTATTGTTAGCACCAGACGCCTCAGAATCAGGGGAATCTTCGGAGTACGAGACAAGGTTTTTAGCCTGGGGATTCTTATCAACAAAACTGGTTTTAAGGGAGGGGCTTCCCGGCTCAAGCACAACACAAGCTTTAACAGTAAGTGGGTTAGGGTTTTTCTTGCTAGAATGGACAGCAGGCGGGCTAAGTACAGTTCTAGTCGGACTTAAATTGGGCAAAAACCCAGAGTAGCTGGGTTCAGTATCATTTTCCTCAGAATCAGGGGAGGCTTCCAGATTAGCAAGGATGGTCATTTTTTGGTAATGCTCCACAATTAATTTAATCAGGCCTGTATGCAAAATAAGGAATCTTCTAGGGTTTTTCTTGTGGTCATTCAAACTTTTCCTCAAAGAATAGAGAAGATAGTAGGGAAAGAAACCCTTACCTTGTAGTAGAAATGGTTGAGCAGGGCAAAGTGATAACTGTAGACCCTGGTGAAATGACCATCCACAGTTATGTACTCCATGATAACACATAGAACCTTTCTCCATAGGGATTTTATGGTGTCGGCTTCAAAGTAGTTGTTAGCAATTTTCACCAATTTCAGTCTTTCTTTCTCTTTTTTAGGAAATCTGATGACGACATCATAAAAAAAAAACCTGTCCCTGAAGAATTTTTTCTCGTCAGTAGACATTCCCATCACTTCAGCTATCAGGTTTTCGTTGAGCTCAACTTTCCTACCAAAAAGGGTAAGATCCCCATTATCCCAATTTTTCTCAAAAAGATCTGTAGCCTCCTAATTGGAACCATGGAGCTTCTCCAGGAAAGGAAGTAACCCCCCGCTTTTAACTTTATTCCAAGCCTTAACATTTCTTGTGTGTGTCTCATAGTTTTCCGACTCGATTCTTTTCCTATCTCCACCCATCTTGGCAGACACAATGGGGCAGACAGAGATGAAATCTTTACTAGAACTGGTCCCGCCAAATCTAAGAACCCACAAAGCGTGCCAAGCCACCTTGCAGACTAAGCAACTGAGCTCGGTCCCATACAATCTAGTGATTGTGATGTGATAACTCCATCCTATCCTCATTAAAGAGATGATATGCCTCTTGTCCATGTGATTTATCATAATTCAATAAAGCGCGGACATTAACACTTAGATCACTAAAATTTAGCCAAGTGCTCTGATCATTACTCCTAACCCCTTCATTAGCAAAAAAAATCCGTGATAGCATTGGCTTCTCTATAGGCATGTGAAATTTTAATTTTTTCAAACTTAGCAAGAGTCGAGATGGCATCATAAATCCATAATTTTATTGTCCATGGGGGGGGACTTGCCACGAAGGAAATCAATAATATTTTTGGAATCACCTTCAAGCCAGAGGTTTTTAAAGTTAAGACTTTGGGCTAAATGTATAATGTGAAAAGCGCCTGCAGCCTCTGCCAAATGATTGGTTTGGGAACCAAGAGGAGTGGTTTTCGTACCTAGAAAGTTGCCAAAGGAGTCCCTTATGACTCCGCCACAACCCGCCGCCCCCAGATTACCTTTATTCGCACCATCAAAGTTAGCTTTGACCCATCCATTAGGTGGAAAAGACCAGCAAACACCCTCTCTATCCTTCTTGGATTTTTTAGGGGCACAAGGAAAATCAAGGCTTATATTCCATTCCTTGGCAACTATAAGGTCATAGGATGAGTGAGCCACTTTCTCAGAATTGCTTACCTTCTGGGAGATAGCATTGACGCTTTCTTTCAAAAATCTGATAATTTTATCAAAAACAATATCCACCAGAGCTTCTTTATCTCTGTAAATTTTGTTGTTGCGTTCTTTCCAAAGACCCCAAGCAACATGAGGGAAAGAGAAATCCCATAAAATCCTGAGAACAAAATTGTGAGTCAGAACTTTCCATTGAAGGAAGAAGTCTTCAATAGACGAGGGAAAAACCCAAGAAAGATGCCAAAAACTGATTATTTTTTCCCTAGATTGAGGCAACAAAAGGACAATGAAGGAACATATGATGCACTGACTCAGCCTCCATCTTACAAAGAAAACATCTATTAGGTATTTGAAAGCCACGTTTAAAAAGGTTATCAATCGTGAGCACCTTATTTTGGAGAAGGATCTAGAAAAAAATGTTAATTTTAGGGACCAAATGTTTGAACCAAGCTTTCGACCAGAAGGGAGGAGAGCCCTGGGAGGAGGTAATCCTAGTAAAGGCAGAAGAAATAGAATAGTTTTATGAGGGTTCATCAATCTAGACAAGACGATCTTCCAACTGATCAAAGCAAAGTCTAACAGCCAACAAATAAGACTGAATAGGAGCAAGAGCCTGACTGGCAAGACACGGATCCACCCATTTTCCATTCACTCTATAGTCTTTCACATAAGAACTGAAATGGGCTTTGAAATTCTCAGCCCACCCACTAAAGGTATCAATTTTTATAAGGGGCTCTTTGAACAACCATCTATCCTCCCAGAATCTAGTTTGGTTTCCGCTTCTAACTTTCCAACCAATTCCAAAGTCCACAATATTTTTTCCATTGATCAGATTATTCTAGCATGTTGAACCTCTAGGAAGAAGATGGGAATCCTTTAGAATAATAAGAGAATAATTGTTCTCTAAATATTTTCTAGCTAGGATATCTATCCATTCGCCTGAAGATGAGAAAATTCTCCATATTTGTTTTGCTAGAAGGATCTTGTTAACCATTCTGATTCTTCTAAGACCTAATCCTTCGGTCTATTTTGGTTTGCACACCAGATCCCATCCAATTAAAGGTAGTCTTTTCTTTTCTTTGACACCCGACCAAAGAAATATTTTTTGAATATTTTCTATGGCATCTGCAAACTTAGCAGGAATCTTAAAGAGGCTCAGAGCATAGATTGGAAAATTCTGAAGAGAAGCTTTGAGGAGTTGAAGTTTTCCCACTTGACTTAACAGAGCTCTTTTCCAACCAACCAGCTTCTTGCTAAACCTCTCGACCAACGAAATCCAAAAGGATTCAAGAGGTTTAAGGCTTAAGGGTAAGCCAAGATAGGTGGCAGGAAAGGAGTCCACCCTGCAACCAAGGATTTTGGCAATTTTGGTCTGTCTGTGATCCGGGGTGTTGAAGAAGAACAGAGAATTTTTTTTATTATTAATCAGCTGTCTAGATGCTCTCCCATATTTATCGAGAAGATATTTCAAATTTTTACCTTCTAAGACCAAGGCTTTACCCAATAGCATAGTATCATCAACAAATTGTCGATGAGAACAACCCAGGTTGCTAGAGGAAGGGTTGAGACCAATAAGGGATCTATTGTCAATCAGCTTTTCTAGGTTTCTTCCAAGACTTTCAGCCATGATAGTGAATAAAATAGGAGAAATAGGATCACCCTGTCTTAGACCTCTGGTACTTTGGAAGAAAGTAGTAGGGGATCCATTAACCATTACAAAAATAGAAGCAGTAGACACAAGTTGTTCCATCATTTGAATAACCCTGTTGTAAAATCCAAAAGCCTTTAAAATTTTAAATAAGAGAATCTAGTCGACTCTGTCATAGGCTTTTGATATATCAAGATTTAACAAGAAGCCTTCAGTCTTAGATTCCACCAAGGAATGGATATTCTCATGCACAGTAACAATAGAGTCAAGGATTTTTCTACCAGGAACGAATCCATTCTGTTGAGGTGAAATCAAAGAAGGCAAAAGAATTAAGAGTCTGGAAGTCAAAACCTTAGAGATAATTTTATAGATCGAATTACAGAGGCTTATGGGTCTGAAGGCCTCAAAGTTTATCACTCCAAGCTTCTTAGGGATTAGAACAAGGAAGGTGGCATTCAGTTATTTTAGGAGACTTTTGGATCCAAAAAATTCTTTTACAGCATTCACCACATCGTCTCCAACAATCTCCCAGAACCATTGGAAGAAAAACAAAGGGAAACCATCCAGACCCAGAGCTTTACTCACATCAAAGGAGAAAACAACCCACTTGACTTCCTCATTGGTAGGGATAGCAGACAACATAGAGTTATTTTCCTGGTTGATCATGGTCATTTTGGTTAATTTCATCATTCTCTGCAAGAAGGTTTTTAAAGAATGAAGCAGCATGCTTTCTAATATCCTCCTCCTCCTCATACCTAGTGCCATTCACTTCAATTTGAGATATTTTGTTGATAGCTCTGTGTTTTGAGGCTGATAGATGAAAGTACCTGGTATTTTTGTCACCTGCAGATAACCATAAAGCTCTAGATCTTTTCCTCCAAAACTCCTCCTCCTTTCTGATAATGTCATGCATCTTAGTGAGTAGCTCATTCTCTCTTTCCTTTGTATCATTCAAATATCCCTCCTTCTGGACTTTATATTGAATCTCTTCCAATTCCGTCTGAAGGTCAGATTTGATCCTAAAGATGTTCCCAAAGGACTCTTTTTTTCCATTTTTTCAAGTTACATTTCACTTCCCTTAGTTTTTTAGCTATTCTAAACATAGAAGTTCCAGAAATACTTATATTCCACCATTTCCTAATTTCCTCTTTAAAAGCAGGATGAGAGAGCCACATTTTTTCAACTCTGAAAGGGATATTTTTCTTCTTTTTTATAGGATCCGCAACAAAACTAATAGGGAAATGATCAAATCCAATCCTAGAGAGAGCTTTAAGAGAACAGTAATAAAAAAACCAATGATTGGAAACTAAAGATCTATCTAATCTAACCTATATAAGATCCATCCCCTTTCTGCGATTCAACCAGGTATAGGAAGCTCCATGTAAATCCAGATCTATCAGCCCCTGGTTGTCAATGAAACTCTAAAGATCCTCTTTGCTCTCCGCATTGATTTGGGAACCTCCAATTTTTTCTCCATTCGTTAAGGGCGTATTAAAGTCACCCATAACAACCCAAGACTCTCTGTCAAAAATCCTCCTAAAGGCGGCCAACTCCATCCAAAAGTATTTTCTCAGTCTTTTTCCATTGGGGGCATAGATGTTCAATTGGATCCAACTGAAATTATCCCTAATATGTGTGAATCTAGTAGCAATATGGTTTGTGCCTTCCAAAATCAGATCCCCTTTGATTATGTGACTATTCCAGAAGGTAGCAATACCTCCAGAAGCACCACTCGAATTGTTTCCATGAGTACTACAATGCTGAAATAGTTTCACCTTTTCAACTTTTTCCTTTGACATTTTCGTCTCCTGAATAAGAAGAATATTAGGCTTGTGATCTCTAACAAAATTGCATAGAACATCCTGCTTGTGGGGAATATTGAGTCCCCTAATATTCCAAGACATAATCTTCATGAATTACCAGGGGATTTGAGGCATTTCGGGATGGTTTTCTAAGATCCATCCGCTATATCCTGAAAACTGTTATGCTCTCTTGTCAGTTTAATAGATTTTTTCCCTCGAGAGTTCTTTGATGCTCCACAGTCTGCCTTTGCTTTTGATTTGGTAGAAATACCACTTGGAGTCTTCCATTGTTTTTTTTTTCTTTTTCTTTGTCTTGAATAAGATCTCTTCTTTATTAGTCTCCTTTTGGCTATCCGTCTTTGTACTAGATTCCCATTCTTTATCAGTTAGGAGCCTTTGTTCCCAGGGTAATGTCTCCATGATACCATTCAAATGAAAAGATGAGAAGTTATTAGAAGGTTTAGTTGAATGGTCTAGGTTTTCAAGGGAGTCCTTAACCACAACAAAGGAGTTAGGATCTGTAAAGTGCTCTACACCTGGAGGAAAAAGACCTTCAGAGGAAGGGAAAGGGAGAGGGATGTTAAGCTCCAAGGATAGTCCCTGAATAGGAATATCCTCCAAACTCGGGGTCACATCATTTTTCTCTGTTGGGATTAGCTCATGGGAAAAGGGGTTAGCATCTTGGTTTAGATTTTCTTCCCCAGCTGATTGATCCTCATTGGTTTCATTTTCCTTAATAGGTAAATTCTTCACAAGATTCTTATGATGGGGTTCCAGCGGATCCTCTCCATTATTTTCCATGACCACTTCAGCCTCATTACAAGTGCTTTGAATATGAGACTCTTTATTTTCAAAGCTTTCTCCTCCTGATTTTTTCCGCCATACCGATTTCAAAGAACCAGCTAGTTTCTCTTTCTCTTTGGTAGCATTTAAGGGGCATTTCTTAGCCTAGTGCCCAGATTTTCTACATTTGAAACAGGAAAACGAGATGGTTTCAAACTCTATATCCTACAACCAGGACCCCAGTTTTGATTGGATTTCGATCAATGAGGGAAGGTCAACATTCTGAGAGACCCCTACACATATTCTTGCAAATACCAACCTCTTTCTAGCAGCTGTCATTGAATCAATAGAAAGGAGCTCGTCAAAGGAACTCACAGTACCATGAAAGATATCCTCATTCCAGTATTCCAGGGGAAGGCCTGGAAGTCTGACCCAAACTGGGACATTCTCAAAAATGGAGCTTGAAAGGTCCAAGTTAGAGGACCACTTCTTTAGAGCCAGGGAAGATTTCCCTATAACCCAAAGACCCCCACTTCTAACAGCTAAGATGTCCTCTCTGCAAGTGAATTCAAATGCAAAAAAAACCCTTTAGAAGTGCTACAATTGAGACTTTTCCATTCGTTCTCCATTTATTTTTGATGAAATCCCTGACCACTTCAGTGTTTGGTCTAGGGCCCATAAACTTCCCAACCAGGGTTCTTTCCATTAAGGAAATATTATGATCAATTAACAAATCTGGCACAAAAATTGCAAACTTACCTTTTTTTGGGGAAGAGATATTTTGCACCAGAGGGAAAGATGATTTTCCATTTGGTTTTACCCCAAACAGAGAAGTCTAGGGTTTGCTATTACCTCCAATTCCGCCAGTGGTCCCCACTGCATCTTTAGCTTTTTCATTTTTTTGACCGACAGGGGAATCCGCAGGATTAACTACCAGAATATCCTTTCCACCCGATTCCATCTGGATTTTGTTTCCGAAGTCAACCTCGTCCTGATCATCCTCACCTTGCTTCTTACTCGATGTCAACTCCTGATTCACCTGAGATTTCTCTGATCTTTCTCTGCCTCCATTTCCATTGCTTGGATTTTCAAAATCCCTCTTTTCCCGCTCGTGCCCATGCTCGTGTGTTCCTCCATTCCTTTTATTAGTAATGATGATCTTGAAATTTTATGCTTTTTTGTTATGTTATGTGTTTCCCCATTCTGTGAAGTTTCACCATGTTTTAGGTGATTTTAGGTAGTCTTGTTTTAGGTAATGTTTAGGAAAGTTTTTAACTTCTTAGGTGATTAGGGAAAGTCCTGACTTTGATGCCCAATGGATAAGTCACTATCTACAAAAACTCAGAGATTCTCGGTTCTCCTATGTCATAAGTATCTGACATGGTCATCAAATGGAGCCTAATGTTGTACCCAAACCAATTTTTTTGCTTCATTAAGGAATTTTTCTTAAAATAGTCTAAACCTTATAAAAGTGTCGTCAAAACATAGTTTTTGGGAATCAAGTGTGGGATTTTAGTTAGTTTGATGTCTGGAAGATACTGGTAAAATTTGAAAAAAATTGAAAATTAGGGTTTTTGGACCCCTATTTTTAGGCAAAAAACCCTAAAAATAGAATCTTGTTAGAATTGGCTAAAAATTCTTTTGATTGGCTTATTTCACTTCACGATCACAGTGGTGAAGTTGGAATCAAGAAAAATTCAGTTTAACTCTAGTGGGTGGTTTTCACATTTTTAGGAGAAAAGTTAGGACCTTTGAGGTCGTCAATGGCAAATGGCTAGATACCAAGTGTCGAAATCTAAGCTTGAAATGCTCCAATGAAGATTTTATGGTGAGATATGTTCAAAATGATGCTTCGTCATGGAGGGATTTTCGTCAAGGTGAAAATCATTAAAAAATTTCTCTTTGGAAATAAAAGAGCCCTTGTAGGCTAGGGGAGCCCTAGATTTTAGAGGCCCAGATTACCTTTCTAAGGTTTGTCACCTCCAAGAAGACTTCTCTAGAATACTGTCATTTTCGTGATTAGCCTACTAGCCAATCCAGAAGATCCGTCTAGCACCTAAAACTGGAGATTGAATGAGGAATGAGGGAGATGAAATTGATGAAATTTTGATTAACATGAGCAAAAAAGCGCCCCTGCTAGCTAGGGGTACCCAACTTTTTGAGGTACCAGATGGAAGTTTCTGACCAAATGATACCAAGGATGTTTGTATTAGACTTGATCATGCTTTGCAACGAATCCATCAGCAGGTTAATCTAAGTTGTTGAACTTCCAAAATCAAGAGTCAAACATGAGGTTTTTATCGTGGTCAAAAATGTTAGTTATCGACAAAAGCGCCCCTAGAAGCCAAGGGAGCTCAAGGTTTTGTACCCTTAAATATAGTTATTTGGGTTAACTCAAATACTCATCCTATCCATGATGCTTCCATCTTTCTATTGCATACCTCAGCTGAGTAAGAAGACTAGTTGGTGGCCTATATCCAGAGATTGAGTGGATTATCAGCTAGTTTGAAATTTGGCTGTCTGGAGAAAAAGTGCCCCTGGAGGCCAAGGGCGCCCATTTTTTTTAGTTGCTAGACGGTGGTTTTAGGAAAAGTGTTCTCCAAGAGATCATGTCCAGAATTGAGCCAGCTCTGTAGTGATCCTCTCAGCCAGTTCTGAAATTTTGTTGTGTCAAAGAACGCAAGATGAAGTGAGGTCAAAAATCAAGTTTAAAATGATGAAAATGCATGAAATTTGACTAATTCTGGTGAAGAAAATTTCCCTTGGAGGCCAGGGGAACTCAAAATTTTGAGGCCTCGGAAGTTAGAATTAGGGTTTGCAACCTCAAGGAGCACCTTTTCAATTTTGATCCTGCTCTTCAATGAAACTGTCAGTCAATCTATTGGATACATCAGTCAATTAGAATCAGTAATTGAACATAGGCTCTGGTGATGTTTGCAAGTTGAAATTTTCAAGAAAATTTCTAAGTTTGGAGAGTTGGCATCTAAATTCAAAGCTTGAATTTTAAACTCAAGTCCCTTGGCCACCCCATAACTGGAGTTTGTTAATTCAAATTAAAATAATATTAAATCTCTAGTTTAACTTCTGAGTTGACCTCAGATGACTTAATATTTTCTTGCATATGGCAATTTTATTTGTGCATGCTAATTTGATGCCCAAATTAGGGTTTTATCTCATTCAACTAACTAAAATGGAGGTCCAATAGTATTTTGGCATCCTAATTTAGGGATTTTCATGCATATGTGATGCCTTAACTCATAAACTTTATTTATTAAGGCATTTGGGCATCCATTATTCTCATCACAGGTGGAAGAAAACACATATTTTCTCGTGTAAGAAAATATTTGAAGGCACTATGGGTGATATTTTTCAATGTTCTTCATAGTTCTAGGTCCAGATTGTTCAGAGGAATTATTTTCCAGACTTCATCATTCGAGTGCATGCATTTCGAACTTCATCAAATCCAATTCAAGGCATAGGCGTCATTTTTAGAGACAAAATATAACTTCTATTTTCTATCTCTAAAATTGTTTTATCCTTGTCTTAGGTTTTCTCTCGCATGTAAAAGTAAATGAATTTTTTTTTAGAATCTGGTCATTTGGGTTCACTCAATTCACCGTCAGCATCAAAACCCATGTTCCAATTTTTTTTGAGAAAATTGCCCTATTACTTCACATTTTGAAGTATTGTGCTTTTTTTCGAAGATTCTTTTTCATGCAAGTCAAAAACTCTATTATTCCAAAATTGAATCATCTAGGTGTGTTCATCTCATTAGCACCTACAAAATCCATGTGTCATTTTTTCTCGAGAAAAATTGCCCCCCTAGTGCCCCTAGTGCCCCTACAATTCTAATATGAAAAGCCTTTGCATGCCTTAGAAAAAATCATTTTTTCAAGTTTCTGACAATCTAAGTTTGCTTAGAATTTAATTCTCTACAAAACCCACGTTTCAGAAAATTTCCTAAATTTTTTCCCTCAACTGGCTATTTTTAGCCTCATTTAGAGCCATTTTTAGCTTTTTCTAAAGTTTTCCTAAACATATCTGACTTTATAGTCAAAAGTCTATATTTTCCAAATGTAATTCAACCCAATAGAATACAAGGCCAAATCGGTCTTAGTTCATGAAATTTTTGAAAACATTTGGCATAGACTTGGGTCACGTTTATCCAGTGGTCAAATTGAGCATGTTTGAAGGCATTGACAACACAACAGTCAAGAATCTTGAGTGTTCTGGATTGTTGGTAGTAGCCTCTATTCCCATCACTGTGGTTGATCTTGAGTTCTTCATTTCATGCATTAAGCATTATGACTCATATACAAGACAAATTTGATCAGCAAGTGGGCGAGTCATTTGCAGCCTCAAGTTGAGAGATGTTGAGAAGTGCTTTTCCATTCCACCCTATTTTGATAATTTTTTCATAGTCATAGAGGAATGCAACAATATATGGAAGGAATACAAGGAAATATCTCAAAGAAATGTTGCACAAAGGTGGCTAAAATAACATCAAACCAACTTTCCAAAGAAGGTGGGGCATGGAGAGTTCAAGGATGAGATTGTTATCTTGATTACTTTGCTCAATTGGGTTATAGGTCAAGAGGAAGTTCATATTTTCCAATTGTGGATGTTCTATATCATCAACCATATTATCAACAATAAGGAACACTTTGACTGGGCTATGTTGATTAGTGAGGTTTTTACCAACAAATCACAAGATTCCTTAAAATCCATGAGTTTCACATGGTTTATTATCTTGTATACTTAATTAAATTCCAAGGCAATTTTTGAACTTTGAAAACCATTACAACTCTTGGTGTTCAACATGTACATGAATACTTCCATCAATTGGAGTTCTCAAAGGCTGAACATGATTTCAAATAGGTGAATGATCACTTCCTAATGAAGACAGAAAAAGACCTTGATAATGAGATGCACATGAAAATTCCATTGGAGGCAAAATCAACAATGGAGAGTTGGGCAGATTGGTTTATTTAGTTTCCTACTTTCACATATATTCGAGTGTATGGTTACAATGAAGAACCTTTGACGCTACCAAGATATACTTCTGATAAGGTCCTATTGGTGGAGTTCCTGAGACAGGTTCATGAGGTTCATACTTTTCTTCGTAATCGGCACAAGCAAGCATTCACCTTTTCGTATGGCTCAAACATATACAAGTGCGGGACAACAACCAATTGCAAGTTGGTGACCAACAAGGTGTTAAAACTCCATCTCAAGTACCTCAATGAGAAACACTCCTATTACCCTTTGGCTCACTATGCAGCTCAGTTGGAGTGAATTCATTCACACATGCTAGCACTTGAGGACTTTTACATCAACTATGAAGATTAATTTGAAGTACATCGATGTCACTACTGTAGACTTACTCTTCCTCAGCTTGTTGATTTCCTATTACAAGACATTGAAGGTTTGTTAGATGATGACGGGGAGGTCTTACTTAGCACATTCGTCAAGCATCAAGTTGCTCACCAGCCACTTTGACAACTGGATTGGTACACTAGATAGAGTACTTCAGTGAAGGACCTATCGAGAGGAGTTATCAAGACTAGGATGTATTTCTTGGACAACAAGAGAAGGTAGAAGTCATTTCCAATTGCAGAGCCACCAGTGGTGTTTTCTTCACTACCTTCTACATCAAGGTCAACACCTAGAGTTAAGGTTATCATGAAACCTCTTGAAGGTGTCAAAGTTATTGGAAACATGAAGGGAAGGAGCACAAGTAAGCAAAATCAAATTGAGAAAGCATTGAAAGTTCCAGTAGATTTGGTGGTACAAGATAAAGCCAAGTCTTTATCTCCTGGTTCATAATTTTCTCCTTAGTTGCCTCCCATCCAAATTGATATTGATTCAGAGCTAGAATCGCTTGTTCATTAAACTTTAATGCTAGTTAATCCACCTAGTTCCAGCAGTTTCTCCTAGAGAAGTTGACATTGATCACTCATGTTGGCTTAAGAGGACTTTGGGAAGAAGAAGGCGAAATTCTTCATATTAGCTTGATCTATCTGAGTTTGGTAGTCCCTATTAGGATAAGTCAAACAAGAAGATCAAGAAGCAGGTGCATATAGAATAGACTCCTGAGGTAGATATCATCGTTGAAGTTGCTACACCACCGGAGGGCAAGAGTCTGGATGAAGTTGAAGTTGGTGATTTCACCTTCGTCAAAGCTAAAATTGGTAGGAGCACTCAGCACATGGACATGAGCCTCTTTAAGGTTTCTACAAGTAATCTTGAAGAGAGTGATGAAGGAAAGAGAAGACAAGGTAGCCCTCAAGGCTGAGAACAAGCAGCTCTGACAATACATCTCATATCTTCTTCATGGAGCCTCAAGCATTGCAACCATTCTCCCACAGCTTCGAGAGACACTTGCAAATCAACAGAAACTTCATCGGTTAGTCAATCATGGAAAGCTCTTAGAGAATTGGATTGAAGATTTCATTATTGCATAAAAATACCTTCTCACAAAGTTGTATTAGTTGATGTACGATGCACATGATTTTCATCAGGGAATCCGAAAACTTGAGTTGACTATGGCAGAGGGAAAACTAAATGATTTGATTCTCATTTCTCAGTTGGCAGTTGCATATGATGTCATTGTAGCATATGATGATAAAATAAATCTTTTCGCTTGGAGAGAAAAACACCTATTCAAAGTGGAAATGTATGAAAGAATCTCTACAAATTTGGATGCAATCAAAGAAGATGTTGTTGGTGCACTCAAAATTGTGAGTGAATTCGTCACTTAGATCCCATTCCATTATCTTCATGAAGATGGTACCTACACTAGTCTCGAGGTTGTGCAAACTGAGTTCCAGAATTTGGTTCATGACAATCTTGATGGTGATCCTATGTCAGCCAAGTTGAATCTCTTCTCGGTGATGTCAACAAGCTTCGACAAGTTAGCTAAATAATTCAAAGAGTACCAGATAGTTATCAAAGATGGAGAGAAGGTGTTGTGCATGAAATTATCATGATGGATAGCATCAAAGTGCTAGAGGATAAGATAATTAATGATTTCTTGGAGGAGATGATGGTGCATCATGACCTAGAGTAGACAAATATATGAATACCTAGTTATTCCCGAGGATAGAGTCATAAGCAGCGGTTAACTCAACATCATTCTTGAGTTTTGATTGTTGATTTCATGCATGTTTATCTTGTCTTTGGGATATATTTTGAAGGAGTTCAAATTTTAGTTAGGATCCAATTAGCTGATGTTATTTATCAATTGAATTTCATTTCAATAAGTACTTGCATGTTGCAAACGTTCATTTAGTATAGTTTAATTCAATTAACTGATGTTACTTTTCTAGTTAACTATTAGGTTGCATATAGTTAGAGTTAGAGAATAAACTCTTGCATGCTTTCAAGACTGAGTGTAAACTCAAGGATATTTTAGGGTTCCCTACTCCTTGAAGTTCTATAAATAAGAGCACCCTTTCTCATTTGTATTTTAGCTTTTTTTGTAGTTATAAATTGTTGAGTCGCCTTGCCATTCAATATTGTTATTTTGTACTTGTTCACTTTGTTTAATATAAAGTTGGTTGATCATTTATTTGTGTGATAGGTCCTTCATACAATTTTTTGTCCTGGGTCATATTTGTTTCTAATAAGCTTGTTTCATATCTACACCTCGGATAGGAGTCCCTTCTCCTTGGGAATATTGAAATAGAGTTTATCGTGTGATGTTATTAATAATCTTTGTTTCATATCTACACCTTAGATAGGAGTCCCTCCTCCTTGGGAATTTAGAAATAGAGATTTTAATTTAAGTGTTGTTTCCAGTAAATTTACTTTTAGTGTACCCTTTGGATAGGTGTCTTGCCTCCTTAGGAATATTGAGAATTAACTTACTGTTTGATGTTGTTTCCAATAACCTTCAATTCATCCTACGCCTCGGATAGGCATCCCACCTCCTTGGAAATATCGACTTAAAGATTATCGTATACCAATTCCATGCTCCTAATTCCTCTTGCTTTATTTATCTAGAGGAAATTGGATAGTTTTAGCATTAGCTTAGTTGTAGTTAAAGATTTTCGAAAACTAAAGAAAATCCTTAGCTGCAATGTATTGGTTTTCTTAACCTTGTGCCTCTTCTAGCTGAGTCAAAAAGATAGGAATTTGATTATTTTACTTTTTAAGCATATCAAAAAGAGGGAGCTTCCCCTCCTAATTTGAAGACCATTTCAACTGTGCATAGTTGTTCGTTTCCAATAAGCACTCTAGAGGTGTGAATTGTAACGCCAATAGTTTTCTATAAAGGAAGCCCATTGTTCCTTACTCGAGACACCCAAGATTAACTAAATTGTTTTGATTAATAGGTGATAAATAGGTCTTAAAGGGACCCAAAACCATTTACATAATTTTTTTGTTGATATAAAACATGACACAGTTAAAACAACAATCAAAAAATAATGAAACAACAGACAATAACAAAACATAGCAACAACCAAAAGAAACTATTTCATATTTTTAAGATGTTGGCAACCTCTAGTTCTTGATTATATTGCTGATTTATCATTTAAATCAACTCATTTCTCTCTTCTTCAAATTTTTTCCTCATGCTACACCTTGTCCTAGCACTTAGGCCTTTGTCCTTATCCTTAGTTAGCTTTTTTCCCTTCTCTTTTGTAGCTAGCCCTTTCACTTGAATCCCTGCACATATTTGATCCTCCCTAAGATGACTAAGTTTATCCAACAAAACCTTTAGAGAATTTTCACTATTCTTGATGGATATGTGGTTGATTTGCAACAACATCTTGAAATTTATGTAGATCTGATCCTCCCTAATCTGACTAAGTCTCTCCAACAGAACCTTATATTGTTGATTAACTAAATTGTTAGCTAATATAAAATTCTATATTTTTAAAAGGGAATGAAGCAAGATGTTGCAACTTTCATTTCCAAATGCTTATATTATTAGCATTTCAAGGCTTAAAACCAACACTTAATAGGATTGGTGTATCCTCATGAAGTTCCTAAGTGGAAATGGCAAGTCATTAGCATGGATTTTGTCCAATAACTTCCTAAATCAATAAATCATCATTATATGATTTTAGTGATAGTAGATAAACTCATCAAAGTTTCTCACTTCATTTTGGGAAACTTATTTGATGGAGCTTCAGTGTTGAGTAGGAGATTCATTCAATATTTTTTGTATGTATCTCTTAAAAATATCATCTTAGATAGAGATGCACAAATTAATTCAAGGTTTTGGAAGGCCTTATTTTTAGTGTTGGGGACTCAATTGAATATTATTTCAACTTATCAGTTCTTGAGACTAATGTTCAAACTAATAGAGTTAACCAAGTTTTAGAGGATCTATTTTTTATGTATTGCATCAACTAGCAATATAATTGGGAAGAATATATGCATATTGTTAAATTTTCATAACAATTCTTACTAATTTTTTACTAAAATGGCTTCCTTATAGGTGTTTTATGGTAAACAATGTACAACACCTATTAGTTAGGACTGAGTAGAGGATAGAGTGCGCATAGGACCAAAGATATTGAAAAATATGGAAGAAAAAGTTAAGATGGTTAAACAAAGGTTGGATGAGGCCAATGATAGACAAAAGAGTTATGTTGATACAAAGCGAACTCCTTGATAGTTCATTGTTAGAGACAAAGTTATTTTGATAGTCAAACCCCATAAGATTTCAATCAAGCTTGGGAATTTATTCAACCTCATACCTAAATATGTGGGCCCATTTAAGGTCCTATATGTGGTCAACCTAGTTGCGTATAGACTTGATTTACCACCTACTCTTTCTCATTTGCATAATGTTTTTCATGTTTCATATCTTATGAAATACATGTTTTATTTTTCTCATGTGCTTGATTGGAATGTTCTTTAGGTATTGGACCTAGGATTGGTTATTATCAAGCCTCTTATAGTTCTCAAGGTTCACAATATATGTGTGCATATCAAATAATTCACTTGGTGTAGGGTCTAGTGGGACAATTACTCAAAAGGATAGTGCCACCTAGGAGGATTATAAATAATTTCACCAAGCTTTACCTTATTCATTTATTTAAGTTTAATAAATATTTTTGTATTCTTTGGAAATTTTGATACATTTTAAACTAATCCATTGAGGATGATGAATTTTGTAAAGGGAGAAGATGTTAGACACAATTTTCAAAATAATTAATTTTGGCATATAATAATTACTTAAATTTTTTTATAAAGGATGATGAAATTCAAAGATATGACATTCTTATAAAATTTTGGAATAGGTATGGTTTCCATGAAATAATTATTTTGTGTGTATCTTGTTACTGGATAATATAAATATTAATTTTTACCTATGAATGAAATGAATGTGATCTTATCATGTCATTAATTCTTATGATTTTATTTTTTTTAATAAAAAGTGGTTGAGCCACAAACTTTTATTGCAAGGAAAAGTGTACATAGAGAGCTATAGCAATGATAGAACAAAAATTTTCATGGAAGTTGAAGTAATTGACTATACAACAGATAAGATAGTTGGAACCATTATACAAAAAGAAGGAACCCAAAATCCTATAGAAGGGATAGAAGATATTACATAATGTTCCAGATGAAAGTTAGGAAGAAACTTCGGACATGGTGAAAAAAAGAGAGAAAAGATCTTCAACTCAAGAAAACTAAAACAAAGGCAAGCACAAAACCAATCCAAAACATGTAAAGGATTTGAAAGGAACTTCAGCCATAAGACCTGCAAGAAGAGCTGAGAGACAAGCCATGAAGACGAGCAAAAACAATGGAAAAGCTCGAGTAAAAAACTTGCACCACAAAACACACCAAATAGTGTCGATACAAAACCTCATCTTAAGGAAATTCCAAACAAAATAAAGCAGAAGGGATGCAAAAACCAGATTTATGAGTAAATCCCACTTTCCTCAGATGACTCCAAATATGTAGGTGAAGGAAAATATGGAGTGGAATGGGGCTCCACCAGAGCATGGCGAATAATAAATTGCACTACATCAAATAGGTACAAGAGCATGTTGGAAATTGTGAGACCCAGTCTGGGTTTAAGACCATGTAAATTTATGATAAAATCATAAGAATAGTCATCAAGCAATCCATGTGCCATTGAGATCAAAAGAGTCAAGATTGAATGTTCAAACAGAATGAATTTCTAACAAAGAACACCTCCAACTGGGTTAGAACCATTTAAAATATCATAATCCTCAATGACATTTTTCAATGAAGAAAGAGGATAGACGTGAGGCAAGATATAAGAGCCAACTAAAAATTTAACCATCTCACCACACCACAAAACATACATTAAATTTGAAACAAATCGAGAAACTACCTCATGTGGGAGTGACATGGAATGAAATTCTAACTAGTCCTTCCCCAAAACCATTCTAATTGCCTCCTCCACAGGCTTGCATTCTATGATGCAAGTTAAACTTAATTTTTTTGTGTTGAATGGCCTTTCATCATGAAGTTCATGGTATCTTGGAGGAACCACCACCTTGAAGGAGTTCTACATTGTGTCTTCAACAAGAAACCAAGAAAATGTGAAGACAAACAACCAAAGATGGCATTTTAATAAGACCGTCACATACTGGAAAGAATACGGTGCAAGAAATGAAATAAATGCCATTGTAAGCTTACTGCACCAAAAGGTGGTGCACAATTAAAAAAGAAAACCCATTTCAATGTTTCGATAATATAACCATGCCAAATGTCCCAAAAATAATCTTTGGAAATCTCACCGTACTCAGCTTTTGCAACATTGAAGCGGTGAAAAGAAATGAGGATCATAAGATCCACAAGATGTATGAGCCCAAGGAAAGATGGTGGCCCACGTACACCCAATAAACTCTAGAAAACATGGAAATACACATGTGATGAAGACATTTGCACATGACACAAGTACCAAGAGCAAGGCAATAGCAGTGAAACAATAAATGAGACGTCAATGCGAATATCTCTGCTAATTTCAAATTTAGAAATGTTGATAAATATGTGAGACTTTCCCCATGCAAATAGGAATATTTTCCCAATTTGGAGACAAAAAAAGACTTGTTAACCTCTAAATTCATGTCTTGGGAATGAAGGATAAATCATATTGTGCATTCTTCCCAAGAAGAAGGAAAGTTAAACCTCCCTACCAATTCTCTCCCATACTAACTAATAAAGGGAATAATTCCCTAAATACAATTAATATGGAGGAGGGGCCCACAAGCTAACACAAATTCTTAGATAATAATTCCACATATACTAGTCAAATATGCCATATCATATTATAAAATTAAGTATCTTTTCAAGCCTCGACATTGAGAATAGGCCAGAAGTGCCATCTATTCAACATGATGAACCACAAATCCAAATAGTCAACAATCCAAAAGCTTGTCAGTAAATTAATACAAGAAAGAATTGATTTGGCATCAAACCTGATCAAGAAGAACATAATTTCATGCTAGTCACCAAAAATAAATCTATAGAATCTGTAGCATGAGAAAACAACTGGGAGTCAAAAGAAGAGTATTTGATTATATTAATTTACCAAAGTCAAATATTCTTGAAATGAAAGAACTTTTAACTACAAGTTTTGATCAATGGCTTTCTTTGCAAGTCGATCTACTTGTTTATTAGCTTCCCTGTAACAATGAATTACTTCATAAGAGGAGAAATTGCATAAAATATGAAAAATGTGAGAGACAAGATAATTCAAATTCCAAGAATCCGAATAACCCTTCAAGACTGTAGACCCCACAATCATAGAATCACCCTCGATCAAAATATTGGAAATGGATAAATCAATTGCTAGTTTCAGACCCAAATTCAAAGCATTTAATTCAGCAATATTATTCATTCCATTTTGAATACTTGAACAAATTTCCCCAATGAAGTTTCCTTGATAATCTCTTACAACAACAACGCCGGATTTCCTAGGATTACCCCTAGAGGCTCCATCAAATTTCAATTTGATGTAGCCCTTGGGAGGGGGTATCCAATTGATAATCGATATATCCACATGAGGTTTTTTATTCATAATGGAGCCCACACTAGATATCTTGAGGAGGGACTAATTTCTAAGAATAAAAGAATCCCAGGAGGAGAAGTAGTTGTTAGAAGAACCATTCTTGTAAAAACTTGCCATCACTGTTTTAGAAATAGAGATTTCAATTTTTTGTAAGATTTGTTCCATAGGTAGATGGTCCCTTTTAAATATACTTCTATTCCTTTCGAGCCATATTTTCCAAATGACGATTGAGGGAGAGATCTCCCAAAGACAAGAAAACTTGGAGGAAGAATATAATCTCAGCCAACTTTGGAAATGATGGAAAATTGAATTTTGTAAAGGAGAGAGCCAATCCAATCTGTTCATTAACCATGTCCAACATTCATGTGAAAAATAACAATTGATTAGGAGATGTTTAGTAGATTCAAATGCCTTGCGACATAACACATAGGAGAAATGAGGAGTTATTACCAGTCTGTCAAGTCGCATGCTCGAGATTATTTTGTCCTTGATTTCCAACCAGCTAAAAGCACCTGCTTTCAGAAGTACATTAGGACCCCAACAGAGGTGGGATGGCTAAGGAGGATGAACCTCATCTTTAACCAAAGAATTATAGCCATCTTTAATAGTATATTTTCCTGACTTTGATCTTGTCCAAATTATTTCATCAAGCTCATCTGAGAAAAAAAATTGCCTTTTTGATAGTTCAGTTTTGAGAGATTCCTTAATGTGATGAGGTACTGGAAGGAAATTGAAGTCCTTCCACCTAAAAGAGAGCAAAGGATCTTCCTTATCAATGATAAAATAGTCTTTTACTTTATCTCCCCATAGATTTTTCAAAAAAAAATTCTAATTGGGACCGTTCCCCAAGAAGTTTAAGAGGTTGAAAGCCATTCCAAGCATCATCCCAAAAAATGGCCTTCTCGCCATTATTGACTAGCCAAGAAAGGTGCAAGAGAATGACATGTCTACAGTCACATATGAAATTCCAAATTTTTGAACTTGATGGGAGAGTCCTTTGGGTGAAAATCATTTCCCTTTCCATGGAATCCAAATATTTATGCCTCATGATTTGACACCATTTTTCTTAGGATTAAAGTACAACTACCAAACCAATTTGGCACCAAGGGCTTTATTTTGTAAGAAGATGTCTCTCATGCCTACCCCCCTGAAGCTTTCAACTTACAAACATTTTCCTAAGATATAAGGGGGAGTTTCTTTTTTTGTGTGACATTTTCAGCCCAAAGGAAATTTCTGATTTTTTTTTGCAAAGTTAATCATTTCCCATGTGAAATTTTCAAAACTAACATTAAGTAAATTGGTAAAGAGTGAAGGATATTCTTTATTAATAACAATTTTCCTGCAAATGAAATCCATTTAGACTTCCATAGAAGAATTCTATTTGATGTGGAGGAGACAAGATTATCCCAAAAATTATGCTTCTCATTACCCGAGAAGAAGGGGATTCCCAAATATTTACAGGGTAGGGAGCCACTTTGAAAACCCCAAAAAATTTCAAGTTTAGCTTTGACTAAGGGGTTCACATTTACTAAAAGGATTTTTGATTTCTCAGCATTAAAGGATTGGCCCGATGTTAGACAATAATTTGAAAGTATTGTTTTAATTGTTCTTGCTTCTATTATAGAAGCTTGACCAAAAAGAAGAGTATCAGCCTATTAAAGAAGAGCTTCTATGAATTTATTATCAATTAGAATCATGTTAATTTAAATACAAATGTGATTATTATTTTGATGGGATAACTACATTTTTGATGAATGATGTGGATGTAGGAGAGGTTTAGTTCCCCTCTTAGTCAAGAAGGGAGATCAACATCAAGGAGATGGTTGAAAATCGAGTTGGATCAACATGTCATACCATGTATTTGAAAATTTTATTCACAAACATCACTAGGTTTACCTATGCTTATGGTGATGGCATCCTTGTTATAAGTTATTTATTTTTTAATGCTTAGACATGCATAGTTGATTGTATTCTTGTTGATGTCTTAAATTGTAGAAGTCAACATTTTCTCTTTTTTTTTAGTGTTTCGGTCATGTACATGTGTTCTTGATTGACATATGTGCTATCATATTGATACACAACTATTCTAATTATATCACTTGATGTTGAAGATTTTAACCTTGTTGACACTATCCTAGAGATAGGATTTTAATCCTTTCTAGAATAAAACTATTTGGATTGATGGTCTAAATTAAAAATAAACTTTTTTTTTATGTTGGTTTTCGAATTCAAATATTTTTTTGGTAAATAAAAATATCCACGTAGTGGAAGCATGGGAAATTATGGTAAGAATTAATGTAAAGTGATGAATTTTAATTATACTTTCCACCAATGAATTCAACAGTGGGTATTTGGTCAAGTTTCCAACAAATTTTCCAAGATTTTTGGGAAAATGGGTAGTGGCCATTGATCAAATTGGAGTGGAGAAAAAGGAGAAAATTTTTATGAGTCATAGAAGGGGAGGAAATATAATAAGGATAGAAATAGTATCAAGAGGGAATGTAGAGGAAGAGAGGAAATCCACTTCTTGACTTCATTTTTCTAGGTGAAAGGGAAAATTGCAAAGGGAAGGAGTGAAGAAAAGATATATAACAGAGGAAAATTTTCAAGGTCAGTTTGGTTATCATAATCGTTGCCTTTCCTTTGGGAAATTCATGGATATAAGTGCTTAGTACTTCCTATATGTTTAAAAACTTGTTTATGAGTTAATAAGGAAAAAAACCCTAACACCTTTCATCAATATTTTCCATCAATAGAGACACTCTATTTTTACTTCTTGTTTACTAGAGGTTATTGAATTCAAACCGAAATTTATCTCGGCTAGAAAATATTTTGACTATATGGTTTTTTAAGGGAGACTTTGTATAAAAAAACATATATATGTATACTAAGAGTATACATACACATAGACACATACATATACATCCATACATATGTAGGTATGTGTGTGTTTTCAAATCTTCATTTTTTATAATACTCGGCTATAGTAATGCTTTAATAGCCACAATTTAAAGTTACACTTCATAGTTGCATAGAGGTGCCTTGATAGCAACAACTTTACAGTGGTGTTGGGAATATTGGGATGAAATATTTGATCTTATAAAGTGTGATATTGATGTGCAATGCAAGATTAATGGGTTGATACAAACCTGTTGTGCCCTCAACACACACACCCCGTTCGGATGGGGACCCTGTTTTCTTTCGCCTTGCCGGGTCATTTTTGTTGCTGCCTTGTTTTGCATGCCCTGTTTTGGCGTCCCTAATGGTCAACGTACCTTCAAAGCCTCATCTCGAGTTGATTGTGTTTCATCTCCTCCATTTGGCTAAGGCCTAGTGCCTTGCGAAGTCCCCTTGGTAGTTTGCCTCTCCCAGCGGCCTTCGGGCCTGGCGGGTCCGTGTCATCGGGTTTCCCTAGCTAGGTTCCCCCCTTATGCTCGCTGTTTCAAATGACGGAAGGTTTTCGCCTTCCTGAACCTCGGAGCCCGACTCCCTATTTTCCGTCAATTAAACTTATGAAACCTTTAGGCTGCTTTTGAAGCCTCCGGGCCCGACCAGCTGGACTTCTGCATCTGGAGTTCCTTGCGGACTTCCCCATTCCCGACGGAAAATTGCAGATGACACTCCACCCGCCGGACGCCGAGTTCCCTGTCGCTGCTGATAATTTTTAACTGAATTTTGAAGATGGTGAACCTATGATGTCTTCCCACCCTTCAGGCCCTAGGATCCCTTTCAATGGTTATTTGCAGAGCAACATTAGAGCGGCCACCAACTCGCATCTTCCTGGCATCCGGACCCCGGACATCCCGCCGCCGTCCACGAATTTAAACCCACCAACCAATTTTCTTGTCATACTTGCATTTAATGAGGCCATTAATGGCAGGAGGGGGTATAAATATCAAGCCCCAACCTGTCATTTTCACTTGTCAGGATTGCAGAAGAGGTCAGAACGCTTTCTAGAGAAAGTTCACCGCCTTCGTCGATCACCGCCTTCGTACCCATTGCCATCATTTTCCGATCTGTGGTGAATTTAGCAGCTTCCCTCATCGGACTTCCAAGGTAGGTTCGCTGCTTCCCCTCCCGAGAAGTTTTTCATAATTTTAAAACGCCTAAAATCAATAAATTGGATTAAAATGCATGGGATAGATAGATAAATGTGACACACACAAAGCCCACGTATTAGAATCTTAAAAAACCTCCCAGGCATCCCATAGGGTCTATCCAGAACCTTCATTTTCTGCGGTCATTCTTCATCCAGGGAATTTGAGCCCTCCAGGCCTAGACCCTTCCGCCGCCGCTAAACTTATGAAAAGAAACATCTTTTTCTAAAACAGAAAATCTCCCTTTCGGGCCCCAACTTCCGGGACTCTGTCATTCGATCGCCGTCAAAGTTTTGCAAACTTTGAAATTGGCCTCCATTTCGCCTTCCTGGGCCTGAGACCCCAGAATTCTGTGTCTGAAATTCTGCTAAGCATTTTCCATTCATGAATAGCGAATAGACCCCTTTTTCCCGACCTCCGGGGCCCGCCTTACATCTTGTCGTCTAGTGCTTTTGCTAAGAATTAACCTCCCGTCATGACCCCAGGTCCCATTCTACGGGCTTCTATTCATAGACCTCCGTTGCGGCTTCACCCAGTTGAAACGACCATTAGGCAACAACCTTCTGCCACCCGGGCCCTAAATTTTAGAATTTCGTCCTATGACCTCTACCC
Organism: Sequoia sempervirens; assembly: GCA_007258455.2. Classification (NCBI taxonomy): domain Eukaryota; kingdom Viridiplantae; phylum Streptophyta; class Pinopsida; order Cupressales; family Cupressaceae; genus Sequoia; species Sequoia sempervirens. Next base: position 666,795,744 of record VDFB02270651.1, read on the forward strand.
CAAATGGGGAAAATTGCGTCCGCCATTCCAACCTCCGGGCTCCACCCTCCTATTCATCGAGAGAAACTTAAAATGAAAATCAGCGTCCAAGCTTCATGTCGGGTCCGGTCCGCCGGACCGCTCCTTCTGGGTTTCCGTTTCAGGATTTCCGTTCTGGGACGGTGAAACCTCGGTGTCTTTCCAGCCCTCAGGTCCCGAACTACCTATCATCCTTCAGCCTTCCGGGTCCCGGACTCCAGAGTTCCATCCCCGGAACTCCATTTCTAGCCGATTGTTTCAAACAGCAAACCTTTGACACCTTTCTGAACCTAAACTTTCGGGAGCCCCAAAAGTGACTTAAACAACCTCAAATTGGAAAACTAACTTCGACCCACATGCTTAAATTTGGCCCTCTTCAACACGAGCCCCTCAAACCACCAAGATTTGAAGTTGAGAAATCATCTAGATCATGCTACCCTGTTTTCCCTTTTCGAAACAACATTTCTGCCAGGCCCTCCAAGCCCAGATTACCCGAAGTCCCTCCAGTAAATGGATAATGATATCTTGAAGAAAACATTTGATTTCATCAATCATATATTGTCTAAATTGGATTTTGACTAACGTCCATACCTTTATAATCGATTGTACTCATTGTGTCCATGCTTGCAGGATATATGGAATCGGGTGCAGGGCCCTCGGAGGGGACTGTAGAGAAGGACAAAGGAAAGAATGCAGGAAAGACTCCTCGTGGGAAGGAAGATAAAGACTAGATGAAGTTCATGTTCTAGGGTGAACCTCTATGATCAAAAATCACCACGGACTGGAAAGAAATCACAGACACCAATATTGGCTAGGTCGATATTGATGAATTTATGCAAAGGGTCAGAATTCACCCGAGGACTGATAATGCCAGGTTAATCAGGAAAAGTAGAATCAAAAAAGTTGCGAGCTTTCCCCCCATCTCTCATTTCCCCTGAGCTAGTCATGGCCTGTCGGCAGGCCTATCAACCCGAGACAAAGACCATCGTTGATAGAGATGGCAATATTCTAGCGGACATGTCAGCTGAGGGCATTACAAAGACCTTCCACATTCCCACTTTTGAAGAGATGGAAACACCCATCATAGAGGAATGTAAGGCGGCATGGGATGACAACCCGATGGGTTGCAAGAGACTAATAAATCAACATTGTCTCAAAGAAAAAAGGGGCAGCGCCGCAAAGGTTCCACAAGAACTCTTTCGTAGCAATTTTCATGAAGACTACCATGACTTGGTCACCATGTTGAGCCAGGTAATGGGCCTGCCCACCACTGCATTCTTTCAGGAATGAATGGTTTACTTTGTTGAGCAGATCCTCCATGGGAACGAGGATATCACCACGAAGGCCTCGTTCTACTAGGGAGGCATGATGAGCGATTGCTTCCATGAGCAGTTCATGAACGTGAAGAAAAACTCCAAGTTCTACATGACCTCCTATCTGGTCTACTCCTTGGAAAAGTAAAGGCAGTATAGTGGACTGTTTGTAGCACCCAATAAGGAGCCAGGGCAAAGATTGAAAGTCTATGACAGACATCCCCAGCTCCAATTCAAAAAATTTTAAGAAGGAATAATGTAGGGTCAATGATGCCTTCATTGGCCATGTCATCCGACTACTTGGAGGGGACTTTGAGAGGAGCATTTCCCACAGTGCATGGGCGTTCTTGAAGCAGTATGCCTTCCTATTCCTTCAATTCCCCAAGTTTACCTACATCCACGCCCACAGTTTCATTGAAAGGCCAAATAGGTTACCCTGGTACCCCAATGACTGGATTATACTATTGGAACTCTCTCGGAAGCTTGAACATGTGCACACCATCCTCAACAGCAAGCATTTGGCAGGGGTCTCTTATCCCTTGACCCTTGGTTGGGGCATGTACAAACTGCAAACTTCCCAATGCGTTGGGAATTCATAAAAGGAGTTGGTGGAATACCACTTCCAACTACACACTTCTCGCCCGTGGATGGACCCGTATGGGCACGTAAGAAAAGCATTGGGGCCAGAGTACGCCCATTTACATAATGTCAAGGATTTCTGGGGAAATTTCTAGGATGACAAAGAGGTGTGTGCCAGGAACTATATGAGGATGACTGCATACTTCATAAGAAAGGTGCAACTGTTCCCCATACCAGATCAAGTAGAAGAAGATGAAGGCACCGTCATGGATCCCTAGTATAATGCAGTCGTCAATTTACCATTGCCCACAATTTATTGGGATGAACAGGAGGTTGATGACCTTGACATCATGACCAAACCCATCATGGCCTAAACTAACGAATGGGTTAAAGGACAAGTGATCTGGCTAAAGCAGCAAAGAGTGGTCTTGACATATGAAGGGCTAAATAGTGAGCCCAGTGCCACCAAAGATGTCGCTGCCACGACTTCAATGGGCGGGACATCCAAATCTCCTCCAATCACCAGATCTAAGAAGAGGAAATAAATGGAAATGGAGCAGTCTCTGGATCCCAAAGTATACACAAGGAAAGATCCAGGAGGATTACCTTCTAAAAAGCTCAAGCAAATAGGAGGAACCACAGAGCAGCCCATAATCCAAGAGGAAGAAGAAAAAAGTACATATCAGTTAGAACCTCTTTCAACTCTCCCTGTTTCGACTGCCCCATCATCTACCTCCCGAGCCATGGTCACCACATCCCCACCAGCAGTGGACATCTCAGTCCATCTTTCCCCTTCACCTCCAGCCAAGCCTGTAATAGTAATTAACTCTTCCTCTGTCGTAAATACTCCTCCTTCCTTTGTTGCCATGTCACCTACCACATCACTCCCATTAGCTACGGGAACTGCACCAATGATAGCTCCTGCCTTTCCTGAGGCCTTCTTGAAACACATGCAGAATCTCCCTTCTGAACTCTCCCAGATCCTTATGGACCCCACTCTTCAGGTGGCCCTAGCGCAGGTCCTCGCTACTGCTAAACCTTCGCAGCCTTCGGAAAGACCATTAGCTATGGAGGCCACCATGTTAATCTCTGAGGAGTAGGAGAGATGGGAGAAAGAGGCCTCAAATCCATTTGAAGAGGAAGGTGATGAATACCATGAACACCCAGAGTATGAACACTAGACAATTGACAAGGTGGCCTACGAGGAGGAAGGAATAGGCTCTTCCGAGAGCGGGGATGAGGAGGAGGATGTCGGTGGTAAGGTCATCATACAAACCTTTGATGACGATCTTGAAGAGTATTTGGCCCAGAAGCTAAAACACGATGAAGAAGAGGCAGAAAGGTCACCTCTCAGAGAAGAGGAGGAGGGCGACAAGACAGCAAAAATTGTGGAAACCCCTACCGAGGAAAAGCAGCTAGAGATTGTGCCACCTCCTCTTACCGAAGAAGAAAACAAAGAAGAGGACCAACCCAATGGGTACATGCACAAGGAAAAATAGATTGAAGACATAAACGAAAAAGAAACTAAGGAAGAAGGGATTCCCCAAGGATAGTTGATTACTAAACCTCTCGTCAAACACCTCACATTCTTCTTAGATTCTGATGATGAGGAGGGAGACAACACCAAGGTGAAAGGTGCATAAATGAAGGGCCTAAAAGAGAAGGGTGAAGGCAATCAAGAGCCACCAAAAGAAGAATCTACCATGCTTGAGTGGTTGGAAGAACAACTTGAGAAGAAGACTCTTGCTCCTAAGGATCCGAGAGCAAGGCTAGAAGTTATCCTAGCCCGAGCACAAATCTTAACTAGGAAGGAGAAAAATCCTAAAGTGAGATCCAAAATAATGATGAATGCTTCTAGGTCCCGAATCACACAGATAGCAACGCTCGTGGTTGGCCAGGCTGGTGTAAGCTACAACATTTCCACCATCAACTTGGGGACCGCTACCAGAGAGTAGAAGGTGGGGAATTTTGAGGAGTTAGTGGCTATAGTGGTGCACCTAATAAAATAGGACAAGGTCTCGAAGGACGAAGTAAAGGCACAGGTAGCCACCTTGACAGATTACATGCAACAATGGTCTTCGGTGGATGACCTTCCTACCACACTTGTGGCTCCACCCCAACTGTTTTCCAAAGAGAAAATTGAGAAATTGGAGAGAAGAAAGAACTTGGACAAGACAATGGAGAGTTGGTTCCAACAGGTCCTATACATCGAGAACATGGGTATTAGCCAGACTGTTTGAACAGCCAACAAGTTATTGGATCTACATCAATCTCTGGAGAGCATGAAGAAGCTCTGCACCGACTTCCCTGCAACATACGACTCCACCTATCTAAAGATTGAGGCCATCCTCCAGTTACCAAAATCCACATGGGAAAAGGAGCTTGCATTCAAAAGGGATTATCACTAGCTAATGGATGTGTGGAGGTGAGATTTCGGTAACACAAAGGAAAGGTTGGAACAAATAATGAGTAAGGTGGATCCAGACGTCGAATGGGTCAAGGAAATTAGGGTGGAATGCGCTAGATATCTCAAGCTGATGACAGAGTATGACATGCCCACAGTATAGATGGATCCAGAGAAGATAAAACCTTACTTTCAGAAGAAGATGGAGGATGGGACATCCAATGAAATAACAATGGAATTCATGAGTTTTTCCGCCTGTGCCTTTGACCAATCAGAGTTGTTCAGAGATCAGGGCATAAAGTATGATGAAGACTAGAAAAAGATTGAGGATAATGCAAAAGAATGGAGCTACCAGATGTTGTGATACGAGATCATTGAGGTAGGAAAGCTCCGGCCAATTATTCTAAAATTCATGGAATATGCAGCTTCGAAGAAGCAGGAGGATAGCCCTATTATCAATGAGGATCTCCCAAAGGAATAGCTATAGCAAAAGAGCAATCAGCAAAAGATAAGATGCTACATTGCCAACACTAAGTGACAAAATAGGCAAAAGGACAAAGATGTATTTTTTAAATTGTAATATATTGGGGGTAGGTGAAACCCTATTTTGTAATGAATCTTGGCCACACAATGAAAATCAATCTTGTCCATTCATTTAGCTTTTTGGGCACTATAAATAGGGGTCTCCTCTCATTTGCAAGGAGAGTTGAGTTGTTTTAAAGACATGCTGTTGAAATCTATAATGAAAATATATTGACTTGGTGTATTTTTTGGCTTCTTCACATGTTTCATGGTTCAATCTCCATTTTTAGATGCTTTAGTTAGATTCACATTATTATTTTAGCTAATTGTATCCTTGCTTTGATAGATTTTATTCTTGTTGTTCTATGATTATAGAAATTCATGTTGTGTTGATGCCTCCTAGCCCATACTTTTCGTTGTTTGCTACTAGTAAATGGCCTTGCAAAGTTAGCCTGGGCTGAAATTTAAAGCTTCTCTTTGAATCTTTATCTTTGTTCATGCATGCAAATGGTGGATGAATGGTAAAATACTTGCAGACCTTTGAAGATAGCACAGATTTCATGATATTGTAGACCTCTTGGTTAAGTGGAATCCTGTTTGAAAGGAGTTGTCCATAGCAGAACTTCCATGATCACTGTTCACAGTTAGTTGTAGATCCAGGAACCTTCCATCTTCCCCTGCTCTTTTCCTTTTCTTTTCTTTTTTAGAAATAGCATGTTCTAAGGTTCATTGCACATTGTAAAGCCAAACTTGAAGAAAACATCAAAGTTTTAGATTGTTGTTCGAACCTATAGCATAATACACTTTACTTCCCATCTTAGAAACTTCGGATTTGAAGATCCATCCCGCATTCAGCTACGTAAGTCCGCCCTGTGATTACCAACAAAATCACATCAAAATCAACTGAGGAGTTCCATGCAAGTCATGACCTGACACCTGAGAGACCTTGGGGAGATTTTTAGCAACTTGCAGTTGGAGATTTCCTTTCAAGAGAGGTAGTGCACCTACGCACTACCTGTGTTGAGAAGTGCATAAAAAACACATCAACATAACCCACTCATGTAAATATAATGATATTATTATGTATAAAAGAGTACTTGTGTCTAAATAAATATGCCCAAATAAGAACTAATATTATTGTGTATAAAATGTGTATTGGAGTCAATACCAATTTGATCATATAAATTATGCATATTATTTCTTTTAGATTTGATTGTGTTGGAGATTTTTTAATGCTAAAAAAAGCTCCAACATAGTTGAATCCAAAAGAAATATTGTGCAACAATATGAATTGTGGAAACCTGATATTAAATCATATAAATTATATTATTATTATGTATAAAGTGAATATAGGGTTGATACTAATGAGGCCCAATAGTGACTTTTATCTGTACATGAAAAAATGCATATGCCAATGGCTAATTTGAATCATTTGACTTACTATGTTATCTTTAACACCAAAATCAAGAAAGGATTCATAGCCACCTTATATATATATATATATCGTGACATGTGTAAGATTTAAATTATTTGATAGATAAGAATACCTTACTATTATTACACTTGCAAACATAAAAATAATAATTAGAGATCTATTTTGTAATAATCATTATTAGGGTTTACATTTTAAAGATAATGGAGAAATTATATTCATTGTACAACATTGTAGAAAGAAAGCATTTATATAATTATTTTCGTATATGAAAAACTAAGTGGAAAAATAGAGGTCAAAAAAATAGAAAAAGCATAACTCAGTTGTGCTCTGTACATTTTTTAGATGATTAAGTAATATTAATCTAACTCTTAATAGAATTGTATCTCACAAGAATGTTTGAGAAATTATCTAAGGAATACACAAAAAATGTGTAAGTCAACATTTTTAATTTTTAAAATAAAATATTACAAAAAAAACCTACTATTAGGGATATCTCTATGAGTCAATTTTATATAATCATTCCATGGAGAGAATTCAAGCACTATTACAAGTACACTACAACAATAATTAATTTAATGTCTATTATGTCTTTTCTTTCATGTTGCTTGGTCGTTGTTTTTTGTTTTTTTTTTGTCTATTGGTTGTTGTTTATGCCTTATTGAGTATTCTCTTTTGCAACAACATTTTGATGTAATGTGATGTAAAGGGTTTCGGGTCCCTTCAAAACCTATTTTTCCCATATAATCAAAACAATAATTAATTTAACTTGAATGATAACCATTATAAATATAACTAAATATAACTATATATGTGTATGCAATGAATTTCATGTACACACATATATATAGGTATATTTATAAGTCATGTATATTATTTGGTAATAACTTGATGAAATGACAAATGGTAGTCAATTTTTTGTGTTTTCTTTCTCAATAGCATTTGTGGAAAAGACTAAAATCATTTGAGTTGAAATATATTTGGTCTTGAAAGGATGAGAAAATGGTTTATTCCTAAATTAAGGAATTATTTTGATTTCAATTTCATCATCACTCAAGTTGTAGATTTTTTATATAAATTTGTGTAGTCTTGATTGTGTCAAGTCAAGAATGAGTGGTGGAAAATGACCCAAATTCCTTTTTAGAATGCGATTATTCTTTAAAATTATTTGGCTAAAATGATGCATAAGTTACGTACATTTTTGGTCAATGATATTTGATAGGTTGCATGTTAACTGGATTTCATACTTAGCTAGAGGGTATTTAGGGTTGTGTGATAAGTTCCAATTAACAAAGTCATTACCTCGCACTTAGTTCTGGAATGACATGGTATAATTGTAGATCTATTTATCTACTATCCTCATGAAGGATAGAGCCAATTCTAGTAGGAAGGTGTTTGAAGGATTGTTGGCCTATGGTTGGAGGTAAATCACCTTTATGATGCTCTCCCTCCACAAAATAGTTTAGTGTGCCAGAGGCTTGTTACTCGAAGACTCATTATTTATTAAGATAGTGATATTTTATTGTACATTTTTTATTGCATATTATATTTGTATGAAAATAGATAAATAAAGATTAAAAATTCTTGTCCTACATGTCCTTAGGCATCAAAATACACCTTCCAAGGATCATGGAGACACATGAAAATGAATTAGGATTGTAAGGTTAATGCCACCTTATCCTAACATTCTCTCACTTGACAATATACATTATAATTACATCCATAAGGAAACATAAAATTATAATCAAGTATAATGATGAAGCCCTATGACCTTCCTACACCAAGAGAACTTATCCATGGTTATTAGCTTCATGAGAGAATCTGCAACATTATCTAGAGTGTCAAACTTTTCTAACAAGACCTTACCAATCTCATCTATTTCTCACACAAAGTGATATTGGTCATCAACATGCTTAGCATAAGCATGATACATAGTATTTTTTAAGAAACAAATAGCACTCTAACCATCACATCTTATCCTAACAATTTTACAATAAAAACCAATACCTGTACCAAGTCTCTTGTTGATGGTTAAAATAGCACAACAACATTAAACATAATATTTCTACTCTATTTCTCCTAAAAAAGATAATTGATCTAAAACCACCTATCTTCCAAGGTCTTTGTAGTTGGTTCTCAACTATGCTAGTGTGATTTAGTGGCCAATACAGTTGTAATATTCAAGGGGCATGTTGATAAAAAGGAATACAAATTGCATCATACAAATTAATCTACATTTGGGGGGGTAAATAAACAAAAAAAGATAGAACAGGGCTTTAGAACAACAAAATATGAATATAAATCTCTTCACATGCAGACATGTATCTAAACAATGAGTGTTTCCTCAACTAACCTAAACTACCAAAAATGATGCAATCCATAGCATGACCTATACTATTACATACATTTATAGTACAAAATTCAATAACCATAACCATTCATCAAAGCTTCATTTCCAAAATAAAAACACATCAACTCGTTGCTCAAATTAATAGATCAATAGATATAAGTAAATCCCATTCACAGATAACTCAATGAAATAGTCTCAAATCTAGATTCTTCTATTGATTTGCATCAAATAAGAAACAATTATGAACATCATACACTGGCATATGAATGACTATGATTCATTAACATTATCACTAAGATTGAAACTTGAAAATGACATAAAACTGTATAAACTATAAAAAGAGTATCTCAAAGTATCTTGCTTGAAAACTTGTAAAATCATAAAATCATGAAAAAACTATCTTCTATCTCTCTTAGGAAGCTAATCCTTCTTCAATTAGTCGACCTTTACAAAATGGAGCCCAAAATTACATATAGGCAAGCTTTGCATTAATTCCTCTCAATCAAAAATTGAGATCCACCAATCAAGGAAAAACTATAACTGCATGAAGTGACTGCGTTGGCTGATCTTTAGTTCAAGGGTTGATGACTTTGCTACAAAAATTTGACACACCAAGAGGGAATGTAGATCTGTTGGGGATCTCTAGTTGAAGTGAGGTCAAGATCCTACAAAATAGGGGAGAAAAAGAGAGAGTTGTCCATCAGGAACAGAACGTTCCATTGCCACCTCATTCATGTATATTTTTCTCAAGAAGGTACTCATCATAGTTGGTGAACACTTGTTGGAGTATGTCTGCATCAGGACCATCTCTTGGTTCAACCAATCTATCCATCTATCAAGCATTCCAACCTTAATCCTCATTTGCTCAATATCATTGGTCTCCTTCTTACTCAATAGAACTGGTGTTTCCAGAGTAGCAAATTGAGAGGAAACAGGGGTGGATACATCATTTAGGAACCTATGCAGTTGATCCAATTGAGCCTTAAGCTCATATTTTATTTTATTTTCCTTTATCATCCTTGATTTGGTGGAGGATGCCACTATGTCAATAAGGTTCATCTGTTGATTTCTTGTTGTTTTTCCCAAATAAACTATACCCAACTGATAATCCATCAATTCCATATATTTCCTATCTATGTCCATCATTAGAATGGCACATTTAGCTATGATTTCATCTACATCTATTAGCTTTGTAGAATGAATGAGCCTAGCCTTTTTCTTCGGCTTCTCTTTCTCTATTTCTTTCATCATATCTTCCTAATTCAAGGGGCGAGGTTGGACTACTCATTTCCTTTCAAGGTTGATTTTCATCCATGTTGGAGAAATAGGAGTGGTAACCACTTTTGTGGAAGAAGAAGTAGCAGTGGTAGAGGAAAGACGTTGCAGAATGGCAGTCCTAGGTTGAGAATCAACTTCTTTTGCTTGTTGTTGCTCCCTTTCTGCAGCTTCTTTTGCAAGCCTTTCAATTGCATCCTTCTCCCTTTCTTCCTCTAATATTCTCTGCTCTAAAAGATCATCTCTTTCTTTCAACATATCATCCCTTTGCTTCTCTAATTTTTTGACCTTATCCCATGCTTTCTTAGACTCTTGCTCATGTTTAGCAAGTGCTTCTGCCTCCAACTTATTAAGCAAGATTTCATCCTCATCCTTCTTTTTTCGAGCTTCCTCAATAGCCTTGAACTTGGCCTGAAGAGCTTCTTTCTCCCTTTTTTGTTGAGCTTTCTCTTCCTTAAGCTCATGAATTTTCTGCAGCATAGCTAACTTATCCCTTTCTTCTTTAATCTTCAATTCTTGTTCCTTTTTTTGTTGCAACAAATCTTCCTTTTCCTTCTATTTCCTTGCTATCTCTTCTTCTTTAGCTTTAATTTCAAATTCTTGTTTCCTAGCAAGTTCTTTAGCCCTAGCCTTAGCCTCCAATTCATATTATTTAGCCAATGCATCAACTTGTGCCTTGGCATCAATTTCCTTCTATTTGGAAAGTGCCTCACCTTGTGCCTTGGCATCTACTTCTCTCTTGGCATCTTCAAATAACTTCCAATGATCCCCCTCTATTAAAATGTACTCTTCCTCAACACTTCCAACATTCTTTGCAGACACAACTTTGGGAGGCTCATCATCTGACTATGTAGCCTCCAAATCAAAATTGATATCATGGATCTCAACCTCATGCTCCTTTTTTTTATCTTTTTGATTCTGATAATGAAGGCTTCCTTGAGGTACTTCTTTAGTGGATTCTTCTAGAAGGAGTGGTGGAGATGAAGTTCCTTCACCAACAATAGTAGTTTCTCCTCCTTGTGATCCAGTGATATCCTGAGCTGGTGCTGCTGGATTAGGCTCCTCCCCAGAGTTAGGAGGGAGAAACTCCAATGGCTCATTAGGATTTTTCCTTCTCCTTTTTCTTTTGTACCCTTGGGTACCTGCAACTTTCCTCTTCTTAGAAGTTTGAGCCTCTGGCTCCTTGATCCTCATTACTACTCACTGGATACTTCAATCCATCACTATCCTTGCAATTTGCTTAATATCAATGGAATCTTCCTCATCCAAGTTTACTAGATCCAAGTCCTTCATACCTATGTTTTCAGCCTCATACTGGGGATTGAAGGTTACACCATCATTTGATAAATTATCAGGAATATCTTCCTTCACCCCATACTCAATAATTAATGGGATGGGAAACCTTTCATAGTTCCTCCTTCTGACATCATATTCATCTTGTGGATCAATCCAAAAATGTTCTAGCAAAATGAAATGCTTCTCAAAGACAATAGGGAGCAAAACATTCATCTTATGTTTAGGATCAAAATGATTATGAGCTATATATAAACCCAACTTCAAATAAATCAATTTATCACAAATTGCCTTAGTAGCCACATTATGTGTACAACTATACTCTCTTAACTTCATGGAAAATTTATGGAAACCAATCTTGTACTTGCTAGCAAATTTAAGATTGACTCCTATCGCCTAATAGATGAATTCCATAAAGACAATTCTGTTACTGCAACATCTTGGAAGCAGATGAGGATGGCTATCAAAACCTTCCAACCTAGAGTAAGTAAACTTGGGGTATTGGATGTACCAATGTCCCCATTCTACAATGAACACCATGGCTTCCCTGCTCAATCTATACCCTACATCACCTGTCAACCGATTAATGATAATGTACAAGAATGCATCATTAACCCTTCTATAGTGCAATTATGATGTTTGCAAAGTTTGTTGATCATAATGATCCCACACTTTCTTCTGTCGAAGGGCTTCTCCCAATACTCCAACTGCACTCAAACCAAGGAAAATGCCCCTTTTTGTAGCTGCATACACCGCATTAGAAGTCATGAAAAAACTCTTTGTTTTCTCCACTCTAAGCATTTGATTATGTAGGCTCTCTGACAAAATCATTGGCTAATCAAACTGGTACTTGCCATCCAAAATGGTTTGAATGAATAGGAACATCCATTCCTTGAAGTGTGAAGAATCCCTCTTTCCGAACACTCTGGACAACATCATGATAATGTCACCAATCTCCTTACTAAAATCTACTCTCTTCAGCTAATCAGGAAGTTTAGTCAAGGATTTATTTTCCACCCTCATCCATTTCTTGTTCATATGAGTCATGTTAGCTTCCTTGTGGTTTCTATATAATTTTCATGTTTTTGCTTCATTGAGTTGTTTGGGGTTCTATGGTGTAGGTGCATCAAACATGAACCTTATCATCTATGGAGTGAGATCAATGATGATATTCCCTTACAAGTCCACACATTACCTTGTTGCCAAGTTATAAGCTCCTATTGTAGTAAGTATGAGCTCTAGACATGGAATTGATAGAGGAAAGAGGGAAACATGTGCCAATCCGAATTGAACAATTCTTTATGTTCTCCCTATTGCAACTTCTATGAATGTTTCTTTAACCAACTCCTCATAGTTTAATGGCCCTTAGTTTGTATCAATGGTATTAGCACAGTCAGAATCTACCTTGCTAGCTATAAGAGTGGGACTCTTATGCTTGTACGTCAAGGTGTAAGGGAGCTACTCCATTTTTATCTTCTTAGGCTTTGTTGGACTTGAACTTTCTACAACCTAGCTCCCTCTTTGATAAGCTTCTTTAGAGCCTCTTGACATTTTTCACTCCTACAAAATAATCTTATGATAGATCAACAAAGACTTGGAAACCATTACATCGATATTACCCTTCATATCTATTCACCCAAGGCAACTCTAGATACTTAGTCAAATTTTGCATTTACTAGAAGAAGAGCCAAAGGAGAAGTAGGAATAGAAATCCTTTTAACATAGGCGGAATCAGGATTGGAACTGGGATGAGACTAGAACTGGGATCGATGTGGAAACTAGACCCAGAACCAGCTAATGGTTCCAAGTTCATTTTCCACTTTGATTTCACTTCTGCCAAAAGAACAAGGGTGTAGACTAGAATCAACACTCATTGAAAGCAGGATTATTTTGGGAATCGATTCATATGCAAACACTTATGGGATGAATTCATTCCTGGATCCGCTTCCGCCAGATTATCATTCAAGCAAAGAACATTTTAAGTACACGGTCACACCGACTTCAGACTTGGGTCACATGAAACCATAAGGAAACTTTAAATAAGGGCCTTAACCTCACCCTTAATAGGACAAAACCAGATTTGAAATTTTTAGGGCATGATATTGTAAAGGTCAATGCACAAACCCTAGATTTTGTAATTCATTAATTCAGGAAATTAGGGCATCAAGAACCAGACATGAAAAGCATTGAATCAACACAAGAATAGGATCAAAGGGGTTGTTAAATAGATTTGAAATCTTTTCAAGCATAGAAGACCCCTCACAATGAAACCCTAGTTAAAACTAGGGCACGATAGAATGGACACACCACAAAAATGACAACAAAATGATAAAACAAATGAAAAATGAGAGGAAAACAAAAACCAAACTAGAAACAAGCGAAACACAAACCAAAACACATGAAGACCCACAAAAGAAAGTCTCATGAACACACAAAGAACACAACATAAGAATGGGAAAAAGCACAAATGGAATGGGAAAACCACCTACCTAAAAATTCCACCAAGAAAGGTTGAAACTTCGACAAGAATCTGCTCACCAACGTGTTCCTGTAATCAAATCATGCCCCTCTCAAATTTACTTAGGCTCTGGTTCATAAAAATGCTTTAGATAATGATTATGAGCTAAAATAACCTTGTTTAAAGTTTAAAGGGAAGTTCCCATGAGTGAGGAAGCTGTAATTAATGCAATAAATGTGGTTGGTTGAGCATGGAATCAGAATGGGAATGAGTATACAACCAATTTGCAAATTGAAGGCAGGGCGAACATGGAAGCGGAGTCAGAAATGAACAAGAAACTTTACCCAAGTCTCTTATCTAATTCCACATTTCGTTTCGGTCTCGCGGAAGAGAAAAGACAATAAAGGGAATGGGGGTAGAATTAGAACCAAAACTGGAACTAGAACCATTACAAAGTTTTGAGTTTGGGTCTAATTCCAGTTCTGCTCCTGACAAAGGAACAAACACCGACACGAGAAAAAGAAAACAAACGAAAATGGAACTGGGACAAAACCCATCCCAAGAAAGACACAAATGGGGACAAAACCACAAATCAAACAGGTGGGAGTGGAATCAGAACCAAAACAGGATTCATAACTTGTCACAAAGTTCCAAGTTTAGTTTCATTTCTAGTTCTGCATCCGCAAGGGAAAAAATGAAACACAAGCAAACCAAAGACAACCCAGGGGAGAAACAGATCCAAGAGTGCAAGGTAAACCCAAAAATAAAAATAAAAACAACAAGGAAATGGCGGGGCCAGGACTGGAACCGAGTCTAGACTTGGAACCTTCACAAAGTTTTGAGTCCATTTTCCATTCTGCTTCTGCTTTCGCTAGACAAAAGGAACAAGGACTTGGGAGGAAAAAGAACAACTCCTAAGGCCTAAACAAAAACACCAAGGACAAAAAAACACAAGGGGGATCTATTTTTACCAAAATAAAATGGGGTGGTTATGCAAGGCATAACAAATGGCGACTCGGCTGGGAAAATGGTTTACCCATTTTCAAGATATTAAAGAATTCAGTCACCCAGAACCTCTAGTTTATGAACATTCTAACTCAAGTAGGATTAGATATATTGAGCAAGGTTGAGTTGGAATCTCATATCTAAATCAACATGAACTACTTTGAATCTGAGTGTGTGTATGTATAGTGCATCTTTCTCCATAAAAACTTTCTTTACCCCTAAATAACTATACCTAAGATTCAAGCTACATAAGTCAAGTCTTTTAACTATCATGCAATGATATCCTGGGCATTGCTTCGCTATCAGCTAGGAATCCATATCCTCAATGGAGATACCTCTAGTTCTCTCAAAGCATTGCTCTACTACCAGTCAAGCATCCATAGCCCCAATAAAGATACTTGAATTACCCATTTAATATTGAGTTTTCCTTCTTTCAATGGTTCTCTTTTCTCTTCCCCCATTTTTTTTATAGGCTTCATTTGTAGGAATTATTTATTAACTTTTCTCAATAGTCATATAATTAATCATAAATGTGGGTTGAGAACTATAGTGGACCTCATGACAGTGTTGGGAATCAAAATTTTCACTTGAATCTAAGATACAGCCACCCTAAGAGAAATAGGTATCTTACATAGATAGATGTTTTTATCTATTTTGTGACAGATTTTAATCATGGTTCATGAGATTGTTTATAATATACCTTATTCTTAATAACTTTTCAAACCATTGTTTAAAACAATCGTAAGACACAAGTTTAGAATGAAATCTTTCAACAAACATACTTGAAAATACCTAAACCAATTTCTCTCCTAGTGCCTACAGTATACTTTGAATAAAAACCCCTTCATTCTGAAATGGAGGAAAATGAAGGTCCCCATAAACCAAGACAAAACAAAAAAAAACAACAAAAAGAAAAAAAAGGAAAAAAAAACAAACAAACAACACACCAAAACAAAAGAAAACTAATTACATATATACAACCAACAGAAAATCAAACCTTTACGGGCCAAAATAATGTTTGAGAAACTAACCATTGACTGGAAATGGAACAAGTTCTCCTATTAAAGTGCTCAAACGAAATGAATTCTCACCCAGGATTTCAGCTATCTGATATGGACCCAACCAAAGTCGTTCAAACTTCTGGTGGTCCCCTTTCTTTTCCCTATCCTTATCCCATAGCTATACAATGTCTGATATTCTCAATGCTTTAATTTTTTCTCTTTTGTCAAACCAATGTTTGACAACAACTTGATGTTTAGAGAACTATTGTAAAGTAGCATCTCTTTGTTCTTCCATATTCAATAAATTGGTTAGCCTAACTTCTATCATATCATCTTTTGAATAGAATTATTGCATGAACCTAAGGAAAGGTATCTATAGATGTATAGGAAAGAATAAATCTTGGCCATAGACCAACTTGAATGGTGAATTCCCTAAGGTGGCTTTAATGTGAGTTTTATCTACCCATAAGGAAAATCTCAATTGGGTATGACAATCCCTAGGGTTGCTTTCTAACAACTTCTTAATCACTTCCAATAGGTTTTTTTTAGTAGACTCAGCTACTCCATTTCCCTGAGGGTAGTAATTAGAGGAATATTTTAATACTATCTTATGTTCATAGGCCCATTGAATGAAATTTGTGGAAGAAAAAGCAAGGCCATTTCACATACCAAGGGAAATGGTACTCCAAACCTAATAATGATGCATTCATTGAGAAATTTGATTACCACGTCAGTGGTGTTATTTTTATAGGGTCGAGCCACAGTCTAGCATGTGCAATAATCCATCGCTATCAAAATAAATTTATGCCCTACAAATGAATTTGCATTAATGACTCCTACAAAATCTAATGCCTATTGGGCAAATGGTTTTACCTCCACCTGTTGTAGGGGCATTGTTGGATTGCATTCCCTAGATGCAGAAGTCTGGCATGTATGACATGTCCTCACATGTTGGTGTGCATCTCGGAACAGATGAGGCCAATAGTAGCATGATCTCAGGATTTGATGTGTCATGGAATCAGTTGATCCATGTTCGATACTGTGTTTTCCATGGAACTCTGTGATGGAATGTTTTGCTTGTTGTTGATCAAGGTAGCATAGATAGACACCCTCAAAATTCTTTTTGTATAGAGCTCCTCCTTTGAGCATGTAATGTGAGATTTTTAGCCTTAGTGCTATCCTCTGAGTGGCATTCATTTTTTCTAGGCATTTGTTATTCAACAATAGAAAAATCAAATTTGAGTACCAAGGATCACCTGTAAATGATCGTATTGTGTATTGTTGGCAGGTGATCTTAGTATCAACATCTTCCATCACTTTGGATAAACCTTGGCCTCGAACTAGCTTCATTGGATGAATTTCAAGATCATACTCCTACAAAATGGCCATCCATCTTCCTTGCCTCTCCCCCATCTCTCTTTGCATGAGCAGAGACTTCACAGTTGGATCAAGAACTATGGCAATGACCTAACTACAAGGATGTAGTCTCTGGAATTTTTGATTGCTCATACAAGTGTGAAGGCTTGTTTTTCAAGTTGTGGATATCTTACTTATGTGTTCTTAAATGGGGAACTCATAAAATCAATAGGCCTTTCATCTCCCTCACCTTTTTTCTATGTCAAAACAACAACACACGAATGATCAGATGCAAAAGAATAGATATAAAAAGACTTTAAGTAGTTAGGGCTGGTTAGAACCGGTGCCTCTGAAATTGACCGTTTAATCTTCGAAAAAGAAAATTTAGCTTCATTACTCCATTCTTTCTTTGCATCCTTTTTCATCATTTCATTTAGAGAAACCTAGCTATAAATTTCCTTACAAAATTGATCTTTCCAAAGAAAGATCCCATTTCCTTCTTGTTTCTTGGAATTGTCAGCTTTAGGATGGACTCAACTCTGTTAGGATTTATGGATATCACCTTTTCTGATATTATGTGACCCAAAAGTTTCCCTTCAGAAACTTTGAACACACACTTTTTGGGGTTGAGAGACACACCATAACTTATACGTACTTTAAGAACTTTTGCTAAATCCATAATGTGGTCTTCTCTATTCTTAGAAAATAGAGTTAAGTCATCTATATAGATAATGATACATTTACCTATTAATTCTTTGAATGCCACATTCATTGTGCGTTGAAAGGTTGTGCCAACATTAATAAGGCCAAATGACATCCTTCGATAAGCAAATGTCCCCCACTTGGTAGTGAAGGTAGTTTTCATTCTATCTTCATAACTGACAAGAACTTGATTATATCCCAAATAGCCATCCAAAAATGACATCATCTAGGATCCATTAACAGTTCGCAACACCTCATCAAGAGAAGTAGGTAATTATCCTTCTCTGAGGCCCTATTTAGATTTCTAAAGTCAACACACATTCTAATCTCACCATTTTTCTTGTGAATAGGAACCAAGTTAGCAACCCAAGTATAATGTCATATTGGAAAGATTATCCTTGTGGACAACTTTTGTACTTCTTTGAAAATTAAGGGTTCGATTAAGTCATTGACCGGGCATTGCTTTTGGTGAAAGGGCTTTGATTTAGGCTTCAAGGGTATGGTATGTGTGATTACTGAAGTATCAAAGATCTTCAAATCCTCATATCCCCAAGCAATTTTTGCAATTTCTTCTTTCAACACCCTAATCATTTTGTCTTTGATTTCCTTAGGGCAGGTTTTTCCTATATACACATTCCTTTCTGGACCTAAATCAGCCAAGTTGACAGATTCATACTTCTCTCCATTACTTTATGTCGGCACCCTTTCATGAGCTCGAGGGTCGAAGTCAAAGACCCTTTCCAAGGCTATCATCCCCTTGGGAATGTTTTCGCTTTTCAAATTGAGTATCTCTTATGTATCACAATTCTCAGGATCCCAATCTCCATGGTCTCTTTTTGATACATCAATTATTTGTCCCTCAAAGATGTTTGAACTTGCAAAGAAGGCAAGTATATGTTGGTCATCATCAAAGACCTAAAATTTTTGGAAATTATCTGAGATGGGTGGGATCGAGACTAACTCCACTAAGAATCTCTTCAACTTGGAGTCTTTCATAGGTTCCAAAGTGCTTGCAGCAATAGCAAGGGCATCCACAATCTGATTGTCCTCTCTAGGGATCAACTTGATTCCAAAAGCGTCAAAATATTTGATTAGATTCTAGAATTTGTTCCTATATGCATCCAATCTTTTGTTGTGGTAGGTGTATTGATTGCAGACTTGCTTGACAATAACCTTAGAATCTCCCATAACCGTGAGAGATACAACCTTCTTTTGATGAGAAAACATTTGTCCTCTAGCCAGTGCTTTGTATTCTACCACATTTTTTGTGCAGCCAAACTACAACCTATAAGAAGAAAAATGTGTTTTCCCTTTCGGGTTGGTTAGTTCAACTCTAGCTCCACTACTTGATCTAGATTTAGAGCCATCAAATTTAAGACTCCATAGTTGATCTAGAGTTGGGACTTCTTTCTTTTTGGGGACTACAGGTGATTGCTTGCTAGAAGTGGGTGGTGGATCGGATTGGTTTTGGCTATTCGTATTTAAAGGCTGCTATGAACAATGTTTATCAGAAGATTCACCTAAATTTAAAACTTGTTCAAAAACTACTTCTTGAACTTCTTCTTGAACTTCTTCTTGGATCACTTCACAATTTGGTATGCTTTTCAGCAATTCCTTAGGCATTGGCAAGTCATCTGGGGCAGGTGTGACATACAAATATTGAGGTTACTTAGTCTTGCTTTGGATATTAGAACATAAAACTTGAGTTGGCTCATGTTGGGAAAGATCTTCCTCTTGAGTAGGACTGGTTCTTGTCAGGATGATGGCATCCTTGGCTTCAAATGGAAATTGATTGGTGGGTGCTTTAGGGTGGTTTTCACAGGTTTCCTCACTCTGATAGACATGGTTTAAAATGTCAACACAAGGTTGACATGTCAACTCAAAATGACTTTGGTAATGAATTTTGCACCAGTTAGGGAGTAGTAAGCTCCATAGATCAACTTCTCCTAAAACCAACCTATCTTGTTGCAATTTTCTAATTAGAACTTGTTGGTTGACATTGGTCATGGGATCACTATGCTCTAAAGGTTGTAAGTTATCAGGATTGATCATTGAAAAGGTCAAGATTTCCTCCCTCTTGTATACTCCTATCTCAATTTTAAAGTAAGCTACCTCATTGGGGAATTGATACGTTGTAATCATGTGTTTGAGACGAGGCTCACTTTCAATCCTTATTTGTGTTGCTATCCCTTTCCATGACAGCTACACATGTGAAAAGTCCAAAGATAGATACCCCTGATGCTTTTCATTAGGTCTTAGCTTAGAAGCATGCCATATGTTTTGGGGATATCATCCACCTAAATATGCATCTAAGTTTGGATCCGTCGGTCAGATCCAAACTACACATGAATATTCTTTAGTTCTCCTACTGCATTGACCTCAGTTTTGTCTAATTGAATCACCTTCTTGTTATTCTGAAGTGGATTCAATCCTAACTTTATACAAATGGAGAAGAGGATGGCATTACCTGATGCTTTAGAATCCAAGAGGCAGTTGTGAAAATTCTTTTTGAAGATTCTCAAGCTTAGAAGGAACAGTGGGGTTCATGTCTTACCTTTATACAAGGTTGCATTCATTTCATTGGTTGGAGTTGCCTTATTCTTTCCTTTTGATCGATTTGCTTCTTCCAAAGTGCTCAACACAATGTCCCATTGGGCAGGGAACCACTTCAAGATGTCAAAGAATGATAGTGAAGTCTTTTTCTTTTGCATATTTGCAATAAAATCAAACTCCATGTCATTTTTCACCTGATATTTGGGAACAAAAGATGAATTACCTTTATTTTGAGATTCAGGTAGCCCTTTTGGTGGTGGCGAGTTATTGTCCGCATTCTGATTGGGTGGAACCATGGTGTTTGGAGGGGAAGATGTGGTGAATGGGCCTTTATTATGATTCCTTAGGAAATGACCTCCTTTGGATTGGAAGGCCTGAGCATCATATACATCTTCTACTGGTTCATTTTCTTCTTGTTAGGGAATGGAAGTTCCTCATCGAAGATGTCATAATCCATGGCAGTATCTGTGGATCCACTAGACTTGTTGGGAGCACCTTGAAAAGGAGCATCAACCTATGCAATCTTGACCATCTTCTCCATTTTTGGACAATTAACCTCAGAATGTGCTGAAGTGTCATGTAGCCTACACCAATTTGTCATAAAATTGACATCTGCAACATTTGCAATGTGTGGTTTGTCATACCCAGTCTAATAATTATGGGAAACTCCTCCATTGTTTGGCCCAATATTCCATTGTCTGTTATTATTGGATCTCTGGTTGTATCCCCTATTTTGATTCTGGTAATTTTGATTAGGGGAATTATGGTTTTGAAAGTTCCTCTAGATCTGATTGGTGTTTTGATTAGAATTCTAATTGGAATAACCACTCTAATTGGAATACCCTCCCTGATTTTGGTAATACTGATTTTGGTTCTAAGGGGGGTAGAATTTGAATTGTGCCATCTCATTAGTGACCTGAGACAACGTTTTCTTAAGGGTCTCCAACTCTGTTTTCAAGTGAGCAGTACACTCACTTTCTGCAGTGGTTGCAATTGACATATGTGTCATGGGTTTAGATCCTCCAGCTTGATTATGTGAGTTTTGAACTTGTTGCGAGGGGTCAAGAGTTGGGCCACCTAAGAATAATTGTTGAGATGGAGATTGTAACTTGGATGAGGGTCGATATGAAGAATGAGACATCCCTGGGACTATATTAAACATCGGAGAAGGATTAGGTACTTGGGAGTATCCTAGAGGAGGGAAATATCCTCCAAAACCTCCTAATTGTGAACAAATTTGTTGTTGCAATTTAATAGCAAGGTGGTAAACTTTGGAAAGAGAGTTAATGTCATTTTCATTGTACGTTCTTTGCAAAAATAAGCCAATCAAGGGATCTATGGCCTTCAGGTAAGCTTGGATAGCAATGCTTTCTACCACTAGATATGGATCCTGCAACCTCCTGTACATCCTTTGAAACCTGGTATTAAACAAGGGTAATGGTTCATGTGGATCTTTCCTGATAGTAGAAAATTAGTGATATAATATTGTAGGATCTGCATAGAGCTTGAATTGGTTAATGAATGCATCCTCTAAGTTTTTCCAACTCAGGATGGATCCAATAGGTAGATTTAGATACCAGTTATAAGCCATGTCTCCTAATGAATAAGGAAACAACTTGCATGCAACATCATGGTGGCCAATCTAAGCATGGGTACAAGCATCTTTGAATGCCTGTATGTGCTCTCCAACACTTCTTGATTCACCATGGGCATACCTGGGGCATAATTTCTCTAGGTTTTTTGGCATTTCATGTATGCCACCAGGAATGACTCCTAGTGGTGAAGGATTGTAGTAAAAGAATTCCATAGGTGGCATGGTGGTGGTGGATTTGGTTGTGCCACCTATGGTACTAGTGGAAACTCGGGTGGAGTAAGTGGTGGTGACAATGGTGGGATCAACACTCTACGGGCTTTGGGTCTAATAGGGGTTTGAAGTTCAACTAACGGTTCTAGATTTAGTAGATCTGAGGACTCTTTCAAACCTTTTTGGTGAGAATGACCCAATTTGAGCCAGTTTGTTCCTTCAAGCCCTCCTAGTGCCATATCTGTTGATGGTAAAAATATCATGACAACGTTAAACATAATATTTCTACTCTATTTCTCCTAAAAAAATATAATTGATCTAAAACCACCTATATTCCAAGATCTTTGTAGTTGGTTCTCAACTGTGTTGGTGTGATTCAGTGGCCAATACAACTGTAATATTCAAGGGGCCTACTAGTAAAAAGGAATACAAACTACATCATATGAATTAATCTACGTTTGGGGGGGGAATAAATAGAAAAAGATAGAACAGGGCTTTAGAACAACAAAATATGAATATAAATCTCTTCACATCCAGACATGTATCTTAACAATGAGTGTTTCCTCAACTAACCTAAACTACCAAAAATGATGCAATCCATATCGTGACCTATAATACTGCATACATTCATAGTGAAAAATTCAATAACCATAGTCATTCATCAAAGCTTCATTTCCAAAATCAAAACACATCACCAACTCATTGCTAAAATTAACAGATCAATAGATATAAGTAAATCCCATTCATAGATAACTTAATGAAATAGTCTCTAATTCGGATTCTTCTATTGATTTGCATCAAATAAGAAACAATTATGCACAACATTCACTGGCATACAAATGACTATGTTTATTAACATTGAAACTTGAAAATGACATAAAACTATGTAAACTGTAAAAAGAGTATCTCAAAGTATCTTGCTTGAAAACTTGTAAAATATTAAAACCATGACAACACTATCTACTATCTCTCTTAGGTAGCTAATCCTTCATCAATCAACCGAACTTTACAAAATGGAGCCCAAAATTACATATAGGCAAGCTTTGCATTAATTCCTCTCAATAAAAAATTGAGATCCATCAATCAAGGAACAACTATAACTACATGAAGTGACTACGTTAGCTAATCTTTAGTTCAAGGGTTGATGACTTTTCTACCAAAATTTGATGCACCAAGAGGGAATGTAGATCTGTTGGGGATCTCTAGTTGAAGTGAGGTCAAGATCCTACAAAATAGGGGAGAAAAAGAGAGAGTTGTCCATCAGGAACAGAACATTCCATTTCCACCTCATTCCTACGTATTTTTCTCAAGAAGTTACTCATCATAGCTCGTGAACACTTGTTGGAGTATGTTTGCATTAGGTCCATCTACCCAATCATCTTCAATTTTTTTTCTTTTCAATTCTATAGAGGCAAATTCTTGCATATCTTTCAATTTAATTAACTCCCTCCTAGCATCCTTCACTTCATCCTTGATATCCAGAGTCTATAAAGCAACAAATCATCACCATCCTCCTCTTTCTGCATCACCTCCTCAAACCTGTTATTCCACTTTTCCTTTAATTTTTCAAGAGAAAGACCTTCCTTTATAGGGATATTTAGATTAGTCAAAATGGCAATCACTGCTTCCAATTCATCAATCTATTCATTCAGATCTTTACTAGCTTCTTGAACTTCATTTCTATGTTGATAAATGAATGTGGATTTGAACTTGATAATGTTGATTGTCTTTTCAATGAAGTCTACATTATCCTCATCGAGGATAGACTGTTCCAAGAGAGTTTTCTTTGGTAACTTGCTAATGTCTTTCAGTTTCTTTGTATGCTCTCTATACTCAACCTCGTGTTTCCCCAAGACTTCAGTATTTGAATTCATATCCTGAACCAACTCCAATGCACCCTCATGTTCCCTATAAATTTCCACAAGAAGCTCATCCACCTATTGGTTCAACTGGTCTATCCATCTATCAAGCATTCCAACCTTACTCCTCATTTGGACAAGATCACCAACCTCCTTCTTACTCAAAAAAACTAGTTTTTTCATAGCAGAAAATTGAGAGGAAACAAGGGCAGATACATCCTTCAGGAACCTATGCAGTTGATCCAATTGAGCCTTCATCTCATCTTTTCTTTTTTTGTCCTTTATCATCCTAGATTTGGTGGAGGATGCCACTATGTCAATACGGTTCATCTGCTATTTTCTTGTTGTTTTTCCCAAATTAACTGTACCCAACTGATAATCCATCAATTGCATATCTTTCCTATCCTTGTCCATCATCAGAATGTCACATTCAATTATGATTTCACTTGTATTTGTTAGCTTTGTGGAATGAAGGACCCCAGCCTTTTTCTTGGGCCTCTCTTTCTCTATTTCTTTCATCATATATTGCCAACTCAAGGGTTGAGGTTGGACTACTTGTTTCCTTTCAAGGTTGAGTTTCAACCATGTTGGAGCAGCAAGAGAGGTAACCACTTGTGTGGAAGAGGAAGTAGCAGTGGTAGAGGAAAGAGGTTGCAAAATGGTGGTCCTAGGTTGAGAATAAACCTCTTGTGCTTGTTGTTGCTCCCTTTTTGCAGCTTCTTTTGCAAGGCTTTCAATTTCAGCCTTCTTCCTTTCTTCTTCTAATCTCTTTTTCTCTAAAATGTCCTCTCTTTCTTTCAACATATCATCCCTTTGCTTCTCTAATTTTTTCACCTAATCCTATGCTTACTTAGACTCTTTCTTGTGTTTAGCAAGTGCTTCTCCCTCCAACTTCTTAAGCAAGAGTTCCTCCTCATCCTTCTTTTTTTGAGCTTCAACAACCTTGAACTTGGCCTCAATAGCTTCTTTCTCCCTTCTTTGTTGAGCTTTCTCTTCCTCAAGCTCATGAATTTTCTGCAACATAGCTAACTTATCCCTTTCTTCTTTAATCTTCAATTCTTGTTTTTTTGTTGTTGCAGCAAATCTTCATTTTCCTTTTTTTTTTCCTTGCTAGCTCTTCTTCTTTAGCTTTATTTTTATATTTTTGTTTCCTAGAAAGTTCTTTAGCCCTGGCCTTAGCCTCCAATTCTTGTTGTTTATCTAATGCATCAACTTGTGCCTTGGCATCAATTTCCTTCTATTTGGAAAGTTCCTCAGCTTGTGCCTTGGCATTTGCTTCTCTCTTGACATCTTCAAATAGCTTCCATTGATCCTCCTCTATTAAAACGTACTCTTCCTCAACACTTCCAACATTCTTTGCAAACACAGCTTTGGAAGGCTCATCATCTGACTGTGTAGCCTCCAAATCAAAATTGATATCATGGATCTCAACCTCATGCTCCTTCTGTTTATCTTTCTGAGCTTGATCATGAAAGATTCCTAGAGGTACTTCTTTAGTGGATTCTTCTAGAAGGTGCAATTGAGATGAAGTTCCTTCAACAACAGTAGTGTTTTCTTCTCCTTGTGATTTAGGGATATCTTGAGCTGGTGTTGTTGGATTAGGCTCCTCCCCAAAGTTAGAAGGGAGAAACTCCAATGGCTCCTTAGGATTTGTCCTCCTCTTTGTTATTTTGTACCCTTGGGTACCTACAACTTTCCTCTTCTTAGAATTTTGAGCCTCTAGCTCCTTGATCATCATTACAACCCACTGGATACTTTGATCCATCACTGTCCTTGCAATTTTTTTAATATCAATGGACTCTTCCTCATCCCAGTTTATTGGATCCAAGTCCTTGGTACCTATGTTTTCTACCTTATACTAGGGATCCAAGGTTACACCATCATCTGATAAATTATCAGGAATATCTTCCTTCACCCCATACTCAATCATTAATGGGATGGGCAACCTTTCATAGTTCCTCCTTTTGACATCATATTCATCTTGTAGATCAATCCAAAAATGTTCTAGCAAATTGAAATGCTTCTCAAAGATAGTAGGAAGTAAATAATTCATCTTATTTTTAGGATCAAAATGCTTTTCAACTATATATAAACCCAACTTCAAATAAATCAATTCATCACAAATTGCCTTAGCAGCCACATTATGTGTACAACTATACTCTCTTAACTTCATGGAAAATTTATGGCAACCAGCCTTATGCTTGCTAGCAAATTTAAGATTGACTCCTATGGCCCGATAGATGAATTCCATAAGGACAATTTTGTTAATACAACATCTTGGAAGCAAATTAGGATGGTTGTAAAAATTTACCAACCTAAAGTAAGTAAACTTGGGGTATTGGATGTACCAATGTCCCCATTCTGCAATAAACTCAATAGCCTCCCTGCTCAATCTATACCCTGCATCACCTGTCAATCGATTAATGATAACATAAAAGAATGTATCATTAACCCTTCTATAGTGCAATTCTGATGTTTGCAAAGTTAGTCGATCATAATGATCTCACACTTTCTTTTGTCCAAGGGCTTCTCCCAATACTCCAATTGTATTCAAGCTAGGGAAAATATCCCTGCTTGCAGTTGCATACACCACATAAGAAGTCATGAAGAAACTCTTTGTTTTCCCCACTCTAAGCATCTAATTATGAAGGCTCTCTGACAAAATAATTAGCCAATCAAATTGGTACTTTCCATCCAAAATGGTTTGAATGAATAGGAACATCCATTCCTTGAAGTGTGAAGAATCCCTCTTTCCGAACACTCTGGACAACATCATGATTATGTCACCAATATCCTTACTGAAATATGCTCTCTTTGGTTGATTAGGAAGTTTAGTCAAGGATTTCTTTTCCACCCTCATCCATTTCTTGTTCATGTGGGTCATGTTAGCTTCCTTGTGGTTGCTATATAATTGTAATGCTTCTACTTTGTTGAGTTGTTTTGGGTTTTGTGGTGTAGGTGCATCAAACATGAATCTAATCATCTGTGGAGTGAGATCAATGATGATATTCCCTTACAGGTCCACACATTGCCTTGTTGCCTGGTTATAAGCTCCTGCTATAATAAGTATGAGCTCTAGACATTGAACGGATAGAGGAAAGAGGGCAACATGTGCCAATCTAGATTAAACAATTATTTGTGTTCTCCCTATTGCATCTTTTGTGAATGTTTCTTCAACCAAATCCTTATAGTTTAATGGCCCTAAGTTTGTATCAGCAATATCAGCCCAGTCAAAATCCACCTTGTTGGTTGTAAGGGTGGGAATCTTATGCTTGTACCTCAAGGTGTAAGGGAGTTGCTCCACTTTTATCTTCTTAGGATTTTTTGGCCTTGAACTTTCAGAAACCTGGCTCCCTCTTTGAGAAGCTTCTTCAGAGGCTCCTAACATTTTCCACTCCTACAATACAGTCTTATGATAGATCAACAAAGACTTGGAAACCATTGCATCGATATTACCCTTCATATCTATTTACCCAAGGAAAGTCTACACACTTAGTCAAATTTTGCATTTACTGGAAGTAGAACCAAAAGAGAAGCAAGAACAAAAAGCATTTTAACATAGGTGGGATCGGGATCATAACCGGGATGAGACCAGAACTAGGATCAGAAGGGAAACCAAACCTAGAACCAGCTGATGGTTACAAGTTCATTTCCCACTCCATTTCTGCTTTCGCCAAAAGAACAAGGGTGTAGACTAGAATCAACACTCATCGAAAGCAGGATCATTTTGGGAATTGATTCCTATGCAAACACTTATGGGATGAATTTATTCCTAGATCTGCTTCTGCCAGTTTATCATTCAAGCGAAGAACATTTTAAGCACACAGTCACATCGAATTTAGACTTGGGTCACACGAAACCATAAGGAAACCTTAAATTAGGGGTTTAACCTCACCCTTAAGAGGACAAAACCATATTTGAACTTTTTAGGAGATGATATTGTAAAGGTCGACGCACAAACCCTAGTTTGCACAATTCATCAATTTAGGAAATTAGGACATCAAGAACCTGACATGAAAAGCATTGAAAGGACATAGGAATAGGATCAAAGGGGTTGTTAAACAAATTCAAACACTTTTAAAGCACAAAAGACCACTCAAAACGAAACCCTAGTTAAAACTAGGGCACGACAAAATAGACACGCTAGGAAAACGATGACAAAATGACAAAGCAAATGGAAAAAAACTGAAAAGGAAAAATAGAAAACAAGTGGAAAACAAAAACCAAACTAGAAACAAGCGAAACACAAACCGAAACAAACAAAGACCTGTGAAATAAAGTCTTGTGAATGCTTGAAGAAAACAACAAATGAATGAGAAAAAGCACAAACAAAACGAGGAAACCACCTACCTCAAAATTCCACCAAGAAAGGTTGAACCTCCAACAAGAATCCACTCACCAATGCATGCCCACAATCAAATCGTGCTCCTCTCAAAGTTACTTAGGCGTTGGCTCATAAAAATTATTTCGCTAATGATTATGAGCTAAAATAACCTTGATTAAAGTTTAAAGGGTAGTTCGCATGTGTGAGGAGGTTGTATTTAATGCAATAAATGCAGTTGGTTGGGCAGGGAATCAGAACAAGAACGAGTATACAACCAATGTGCAAATTGAAGGTAGGGCGGATGTAGAAGCAGAGTCTGAAATGAACAAGAAAATTTACCCAAGTCTCTTATCTAATTCTACATCCGGTTCTAGTCCCATGGTAGGGAAAAGACAACAAAGGGAACGGGGGCGGAATCGAAACCAAAACTAGAACTAGAACCTTTACAAAGTTCTAAGTTCATGTTTGATTCTAGTTCTGCTCCCAACAAAGGAGCAAACGAAAAAAAGACCAAGATAAAACCCATCCCAAGCAAGACACAAATGGGGACAAAAACACAAAGCAAACAAGTGGGAGCAGAATTAGAACCAAAACAGGATTCAAAACTTTTCACAAAGTTCCAAGTTTAGTTTCATTTCCAGTTCCACGTCTTCCAGGGAAAAAATGAAACACAAGAAAACCAAAGACAACCCAGGGGAGAAATAGACCCAAGAGTGCAAGGCAAACCCAAAAATACAAAGAAAAACAATAAGGCAAGGGCAGGGCTGGGACCAAAATCGAATCCGAACTTGGAACCTTTACAAAGTTCTAAGTCCAGTTTCCATTCCACTTCCACTTCTACCAGACAAAAGGAACAAGGACTTAGGAGGAAAAAGAATAAATACTAAGGCTCGAACAAAAACATCAAGGACAAACAAACACAAGGGGGGGCCATTTTTACCAAAAAAAAATGGGGTGGTTGTGTAAGGCATAACATCTCTATGATGGAAAAATCAATTGTAGGCTATCTTTTACTCATCCAACTCATTACAACCCAGAAAAAGAGTAAATATAACCACTTATGGACCTTTGACATGCAAGTCATCTACCCAATCTACATAAATAAAACTATATATGTCCCATGAATTGACCACATCATCAGTACCATGATAACACAAAATGTAATTAAAATTTCTTTGCAAATATCTAGATAACCTTTTAAGAAAAGTAAAATTCTTTTTACTAGGGTTAGACATAAACTTGCTCAAAACTCACATTACGTGTGTAATATGTAGTCTAGTCAAACCATTACATACATAAAACTACCAAAAAAACTAGCATAAGGAAACTTATAAATATCTTCAAAATCATCATTAGATTTAGGACATATGTATAAACTAAGCTTAGTACCAATAAAAAATGGAATACGTAATCTTATAGTCATGAATATTAAGCCTTCACAAAATGGTATCCAAATACTTACTCTGACTTAACCAAAGCTTTATGTGTACTTGATCCTTTCTTATCTAAATCTTAAAAATATATTTAGTAGCCTCCAAGTTCATATAAAATAAGCTAGTGAGTTTTGAGCTTCCTAATCATCACCTTGTTGTTACCCATCAACAACATGGCATCCACATATAAGACAAAAATCAGCATCTGATCACCAATAATTTTAATATAAACATGATGATATTCCTCACTCGTAAACATTCCAATTTCAATCTAAAGGCATCAAATTTTTGGTACCACACCCTGGGTTATTTTTTTAGACCATACAATGATCATTTTAACCTACAAATAAAATATTCATTTACTTTCACAAGAAAACAATCATGTTGTCACATATAAATTTCTTCCTTAAGATCCCCATGTAAGAAAGCGGTTCTAACATCCTTTTACTCAATTTTAATATCACAAGATGCAACAATAGATAAAAGGAATCTAACATAAGTTATCTTAGCAACATGAGATAACATTTCACCAAAATCAACTCCCTCTCTCTAGGAGTAACCCTTGACCACTAGTCTAGACTTGTAATACTCTAACCAACTATTTGCATCAAATTTATTTTATATACCAACCTGCAACCAATGGGTTTTCTTCCCTCCAACAAACTAACAAGATCCCAAGTGTCACAATTTCCCAAGATCATATCCTCCTACATGGCTTGTACCCAAGACATACTATCCTCCAAAGAGAGACTCGTGTGAGATCTAGGTTCATCATTAGTACTTAACAAAGAAAATACATAATGCAGATTTGATGGGCTATATCTGTCTACTAGATTCCTTTGTCTTATGAATCTTCTCAAGGTAGGATTAATGGTCCCGACTTGTTCTTTTGTATGCTCATCCTACACATTATCTAAACTCTCTAAACCCTCTTCTTTTGCTTCATCCTTTAATCCATCTAGTTTTTCTTTCATGTGTGCATCTTCCTACTCTTATATTTTTGTCTCAAAGTGCACTATTTTAGTTCTTTCTTTCTCCTTTGTTTGTTCTTCACCTAAAGAAGCTCTAAACTCCCTATAAATCACATCTCTAGAATAATCATTTTTTAGGCTAGTAACCTTTAACATTCTCATCATAACCAATGAACATGATTTTGGATCTCATTTAGATTTATTTTTATTGATACACATGAACAAGCCTCACAACCAAATACCCTTAAATATGAAATATAAGGATTTCTACCTATCCACACTTCATAAGGATTTTTATCAACAAGAGTTTAACAAGGAGATCTATTAATCAAATAATAAGCAATACTTACAACCTCTTCCTAAAATCAGTTATCTAGCTTCATACCACATAAGTATATATCTTTCCATTAAGGTTCAGTTCATTCTTTCTACTACCCTATTTTTTAAGGAGTAAAGAGAGTACTCTAATTTCAAACAATACTTGCATTATTACATAACTCACAAAATTTCCTAGAACAATATTCACCACCATTGTCAAATCTAAATACCCTTATCTTATAATTTGTTTTCTTCTCAACTAAGTCTTTAAATTCCTCAAACTTAGTGAAAATCTCATATTTAGCGCACATAAAATAAATCTTGGTGTGTCTAGAGACATCAACACTAGATGCAACATAATATCTAGATTTACCAAAAGAATCAGCATCCATCAATTCAAACACATCCAAATTAATGAATTCTAATAATATCTTAGCTTTATTAGTTCCAATAAGAAATGATCTAATCTATTTTTCAAAAATGCAATGCTCACCAAAATAATTTTTACCAAAAAAATAATAAGAAAGATTGTCAACCAATTTTTTATTAATTATGGTCTTAAGACCTTTTTCACTTATTTGACCCAATTGTAGGTGCCACAATATACATGCATTTTTAGTTAAATTGGTAGAATTACAAAAAGTGGAGGCATTAAGTCTAACCAAAGTCCTAACTTGGTATCCTTTAGCAACCACCAAATTCCATCTTACCAACTTGTAACCAAACTTTTCAAATGTCACATGCATTCCAAAATAGTTCAACTTGGATATAAAAAGTAAATTTCTTGTAAGTCCTAGAATATACAAAACATCATCATGAGTTTTAACTCATCCATCACTGAATCACAACTGTACATTTCCCTTAGCAACAATCTTCTTATTATTATTATCACCAAGGAAAAATTTTCCTCCATAAGCTAAATATGTAGAAAACTACTCCTTGTGAGGAGCCACATGCTAGGAGTAACCTAAGTCAATAACTCAAGCATCATCACTAATAGTGTTAGTTTAAATAAATAAAACATCATTAGCATTGCCTTCAGAGGACATTTCCTTGGAGGGATCTACAATATTTTTTTGTTCTTGCATTCATTCTTCACATGTACCCTTTTACCATAGTTCCAACACTTTACTCTTCCTTGATGTTTAACATGTCCTTTAGACTTAGATTTATACTTCTTTGTGACCCCTTTAGGGACTCCTTTTTCTTTGGACCTTACCCATACATACAAAGCATCTTTGGAGCCATCACTTACATATTTTCTTCTCATTTCTTATGAAAGAAAAGTATAAATGAGATTGTCATATTTGGATTTTCATCATTATCACTAATGGAAATGATTATATTTTCCCAAGCATTGGTAAAGAAAAAAGTAATAAGATGCATTTATCTTACTCTTCTAACTTAAACATCTATAGAAGCAAGCTACTTAAAACCAAATTAAAATCACTCAAATGTTCTACAACAGGATCACCATCCTTCATTTTCAAGGAATAAAATTTTCTTTTGAGGTACTACTTATTATTAAGACTTTTAGTTTGATAAATATCACTTATGGGCTGATGCAAGAAGGGTCCACAAAAAGCTCAAAAAGTGGGTGTTCTTGCTGTTTTTCAAAAAAAATCACACTTGGACTGAAAATTTGAGGCACTTACAAAATGAATCTTAAAAAAAGTCAATAATATAAAATTTAGCATTTTGAATCTAGTTTCCAAATATGTAAATTATTCAAATACCCAGATTATAGAAATTCAATTTTGATAGGGATCTATAAAAACCACTTTTTAAAAGCTTTTTTACCATACCATGCATGTGTATGGACACCACTTTTTGACCCAAATAAAATTATTTTGCTAATTCCTTTTGGGGAAAGAGAGCTAACAACATGAAGATTTATGAGGAATTTTTTTTATGTTTTTTTGTTGAATATTTTTTTTAATTGAATTTTTATTGGCCTTAATTATTGTTTTTAAAAATCAACATGTACGGACAACATAATTGAACCTAAACTAAACATTTTTTGAATCTTTTTGTGTAGAGAATTGTCTAAATATTGATGCCATATAATTTTTTTACAAGAAACTTAACCAAAAAAAAGTTATTAAAAAACAAAAAAAGTCTAATATTTCAAGTTTAAGGCCTAGTTTGCTTAGAAATTAATTAAAAAATAACAAACATAATCCAATATTAATAAAAATTATATATTAAGAAACTAGAAATCGTGTTCTCTAATGGGCTTTAATTTTATAGATTGATTCAGAAAAAAAGTCCATCAACCATATTGCCAAAGTTGGACATTCTTCTTAAATCTACCTTAGTTTTTTAGTTGCAGGTCAAAGGCTAAGGCTCAGATTTCCAAGCCTTTCCTAAGCCTAAAATCAAGGATACATGTGGGTTGGTAATTCAATTTTTAAATAACGCGTACGCGTTAATAAAATGCATATGTGTTATGTATTTACCTGTTGGGTAAAGGTAACATGTATGCGTTATATAACGCGTATGTGTTCCTAAAATAGAACGTGTATGTGTTTTATAACACGTACGCATTTCTTATATAATGTTTTTTCCTAATTTGGAAAATACTAATAAAACACGTTTTTTCTGCAACATTCCTTTTCTACAGTACAATATGAAAGCACCATTTTCTACATTTTTTATTGCAAATTTGTCTTATGCAGGGCATATTATATTCAAATTGTTGGAAGAGACAAGTGTAGGTTGAATTTTTTGAAGTGGAATCAAGTACAAGAACATTTTACAAGAAGATTTGGAAAAAGAGAACTTTTGGATGTATTCATGATGTTTTTGTACTTCAAAGTTTATAGAAGAAAGGATCTTCATACTACATAGTTTTATTTGAATATTTGAAGGACATGGCAATTTTAAAATAGGTTACTTGAATCATTTTTTTTGTTATCAAAGAGGTTTTGGTAACCATGGGATTAAAGTAAAGACAAAGAAAAAAATGTAGAAAGTTAATGACACCCGAAGAAATTCAAGCAAATAAAGAAATGGAGGCAAAAAGACAAAGGGATAGAAGAGAAAGGATTTGTCAAATGAAAATTTTGGAAGCATCTAGTTCCAAGAATGTTGAAGAGGAAGCCATGAATTATGAAATGAATGTAGATGATGCAAATGTGGAGATGGTGAATATAGAATAAAATGCAATTATGGAGACAAACCCAGCTATGCGTTCAACTTCAACTTTGAATGATATGGAAATAGTACCTATGCAAACAACTTCAGGTATGTCTTCAAATCCACCTCCCAATGATATGAAAAATGCACCTATTCAAACAATCTATCTAGGTTTGTTTTCAAACCCAATTCTTGATAATATTGATCTTGCTTGTTTAGATGAAGCTAGATACACCATTGATGATATCAATAATTCTAGGGTTGAAACAATGCAAAAACAAAAAAATGATGAAATTATATCTTATGAGAATGCAAATGAGAATGAAATCCCTCATATTGCTGAAAATGAGAATGAAATCCCTTTTATATTTGAAATTGAAAATGAAACCCCTTGTGTGAATGAAAATGAAACCCCTTGTATGGATGAAGGTGAAAATGTTTTTTTTACAATTGAAAAAGATGTGATGGATAACCTTCGTGGTAAAGTTTCTTGGAGACAAATTAGAACTTATGGAAATATAATATATAAAATGTTATTTTATGGAAAGAAATTAGGATTCCAATGTCAACTCATGGTGCAATTGATGAAAAAATTAGGTATTTTTGTAAAACCAAAAAAGAAAGATGATTCAGTAGAACAATTCATATCTAGTGTTTCTAATACTATTGATTTTATAGGTAAGAAAATTCGATCTAAAGATAAGAATGTGGCTCATCGTGCAATAACAACTACTCTAGTTGATACAACTTCAAATAAAATAATGTTAAGTAAGATTAGTAAATGTATAAAAGTAAATCCTAAAACTTTGATAAGAGCTGCTAAAAGAAGAGAAAGTATTGAAAGGGATCCAATTAATCAATGTTGGAGTTTTAGTGGTAGACTCCCAAGATCAGACATGAAATTAACTAATGAAATTAAATCTTTAATCAATAAATTTTGGCATGATAATACAAGAGTATCACCTAACATTAGAGATGTCTTAAAATTAAGGGTGGGTTCCAAAATTCATGAAACTCATCCAAAGTATCTCTTAGATATGACTCAAACTAAATTATATAAAAAAAAAATTAGATGCTTTAACCTTACTATTGAATATTAACATAAGTCAAAGATCATTTGAAAAGTGTAAACCTTGGTATGTTAGAATTAATAAGCGACGAATCTCTTGTTGTTGTAAGACTCATGTACAATTTCGTTATTATTATATGATAGTTTTTGATATATATGATGCACTTTGCATGCTAACCAAATTATGCAGGACATTTGTGGTATCAATATGTCACCTGAAAGAATCAAAGATTTTATAGTAGGTTTGTTTTGTGAACCCTCTAATGGAAACTTATTTTATTTAAAAGCATGTATATCTGGAGAATGCAATAGATGTGGTAACTTTTCATTATTAGGAGAATGTATGCATGAAAGTAGTTTAGATGAATTTGGACAACAATTAGTGGATGTAAAAAAAATAAAAAATGTTGAGTATTCTTTAAAAGATGGAAAAACTGAAAAACGTTGTGAGCTAATTGTGGAAAAATTTAGTGTGCATGCATTTATTAAAGAATTTAAAGATAAGATTGTACCTAAATATGTTCAACACTCTCAATATGCTCATTGGCTTGATAATAAATTTTGTTTATGTAAAAACACATTCCCAATTAGAACTATATTGTCAGTTGTTGATTTTGCTAAACATTATACTCTTGCTCCACAAGAAGAAATTCAATCACAGTATTATAATTCAATGCAAGTAGCTATATTTGTTCATATTGTTTATAGACATATAGATGATAGTAGAGAAGATAATAGAATTTTTTTGAGAGAGTACCATTTTTATGTAAGTGATAATCGATTACATTCATCTGAGTTTGTTCAATATTGTTTTGATATATTTTATAAAAATTTAAAAGAGGAATTCAAATGCTAGAACATCTCATATGGTCGGATAATTGCACAGGTCAATTAAAAAATGCTAGAATTTTTTATTGGTTATGTAGAGTTCATAAGGAAAATAATATCCAACACATATGGAGTTTTTTTTAAGCTATTCATGGTAAGGGAGAACACGATGGAGCAGGTGCATGTGTGAAAAGAGCTCTTGCTAGAGAGCAACTAAAATTTGAGGATGCTGTGAAATTTAAAGATGCACGTGCAATTGTAGATTGGTGCAATACCAAATTATCTACAAGAACAAGTGAGAGCTCAAAAATTCGACGCTTAATTTAGTTAGTTGAAGAAAATGATATTTTTTCTCGACAAGATTGTGAAACAATTAATGGATCTACAAAATGGAATTTGTTTAAGAGTTCGAATGCAAACACATGGAAAATATGGACAAGGGAGTTGGCATGATTTTGTCAATTTTGTATTGTAGGTGATTGGGAGGTGTGTGAAAATATGAAATGGGTTAAACAATGGCAACAAAGATACTTAACACCTACATCGACACATGTTCAACATGGAACGATAATTGAAGATAATCAAGTGTTCGCATCAGATGATTATGATTGTGTTTTAGATCTTGTACAAGAAGGTACATTATTTATTGAGTTGAATTTTATATGTATTCATGTTTATATGTGAATTAAATATAAGTCACTCTTTATTGAATTTTTTATTTATTTTTGCAGGACATGTGTATGATGTTGCACCTGAGGGGAATGAAGAGGAGACAGAGTATTGGTTGGCTAGATGTGTTGAGGGAAAACATAAGTTGGTACATCCTAGAGTGGATGATGACAACTTTGAGTATCCAACTGGTTTAGTGGTTGTTGTTGGAACCTAGCTTTGAAAATATTTGATAAGAAAGAATGGCTTGCCTGCATTTGAAGATTATGAAGGACACAAGAAGATTAGACATTATTCACATTTGATTTTGGCAACCAATATAAAACTAGTTAGATATCAAGGGAGGCCTGCTAATATTTTTTTATGGACACTTTCAATGGATGATCATGAGACAATCATAGATGCATTACAAAAAAGAGAGGATGCATATGGTACAATGGAGTAAATAAATACTGGTAAGTATATAGTTGTATATATATTTAATTGATGTATGTATTTTTCTTTAGTCATTTCCTAATTAAAATTTTATATCATTTTTTGTTTCAGGTCTCCCAAAACTAGATGCTTTACAAAAAAGAGAGGAGATGCACATATATTACAATGGAATTTGAATCTAGAGATAGGTAACTATATATAGTTCTAGATACATTTAATTGATAGTATAAATATAAAACTAAATTTAATTCATTATCATTTTATAAAAAGTTTATAATTGATTTCATATCCCCTTAAGCCATTATCTTAAAACCCCTTTAGTCATCCTCTTATGTACCATTAATCCATCCTCTTGTATCCCCTTAAGTCTCTCTATTAATTCCCCTTAAGCCATTCTATTAGGACCTCTTAATCCATATCCTCATATGTCTACCCTTAATCCATCCTCTTGCATCCCCTTAAGTCACTCTCTCAACACCCCTTAAGCCATCCTATTAGGACCCCTTAATCCAAACCTCATATATCTACCCTTAATCCATCCACTTGCATCCCCTTAAGTCACTCTCTCAACACCCCTTAATCCATCCTCTTAGGACCCCTTAATCCATACCTCATATATCTACCCTTAATCTATCCACTTGCATCCCCTTAAGTCACTCTCTCAACACCCCTTAATCCATATCCTCATATATCTACCCTTAATCCATCCACTTGCATCCCCTTAAGTCTCGTAACACCCCTTAACCCATCCTCTTAGGACCCCTTAATCCATATCCTCGTATATCTACCCTTAATCCATCCACTTGCATTCCCTTAAGTCACTCTCTCAACACACCTTAAGTCATGCTCTTAGGACCCCTTAATCCATATCCTCATATATCTACCCTTAATCCATTCACTTGCATCCCTTTAAGTCTCTCTAGGGTTCATGAGATGCTTAGAATAACAAATCCATATGGGTTAACGGTTTAGGGTTCATCTCCTAGTCTTTAGGTCATATCGTTTAGGGTTTAGGGTTTCTAGGGTTCATGAGATGCTTAGAATAACAAATATATATGGGTTTTAATCGTTTAGGGTTCATGAGATGCTTATAATAACAAATCTATATGGGTTTTAAGGGTTTAGGATTCATGAGATACTTAGAATAAAAAATCTATATAGGTTAATGGTTTAGGGTTCATCTCCCAATCTTTAGGTCATATGGTTTAGGGTTTAGGGTTTCTAGGGTTCATGAGATGCTTAGAATAACAAATATATATAGGTTTAAAGGGTTTAGGGTTCATGAGATGCTTAGAATAACAAATATATATGGGTTAATGGTTTAGGGTTCAGCTCCTAGTCTTTAGGTCATATGGTTTAGGGTTTAAGGTTCTAAGGTTCATGAGATGCTTAGATTAACAAATCTATATGGGTTTTAATGGTTTAGGGTTCATCAGATGCTTAGAATAACAAATCTATATGGGTTAATGGTTTAGGGTTCATCTCCTAGTCTTTAGGTCATATGGTTTAGGGTTTAGGGTTTCTAGGGTTCATTAGATGCTTAGAATAACAAATCTATATGGGTTTTAAGGGTTTAGGGTTCATCTCCTAGGATTTAGGTCCTATGGTTTAGGGTTTAGGATTTTAAGTCATTCTCTCAACTCCCCTTTAATTAATTATATCAACTCCCCTTAATCCACCCTCTTACATCCCTTCAATTCATTCTATCAACTCCCCTTAATCCATCCTATTACATCCCTTCAGGTCATTCTATCAACTCCCCTTAATCCACCCTCTTGCATCCCCTTAAGCCATCCTCTTAAAGGACCCTTAAGTCATATCCTCTTACACCCCCTTAATCCACAATCTTTCATCCCTTAAGTCACTCTCATAATTCCCCTTAAGCCATCCTCTTAGGACCCATTAAGCCATATCCTAAGGTTCATGACATGCATCCCCTTAATCCACCCTCTTACATCCCTTTAAGTCATCCTCTTAGGACCCATTAAGCCATATCCTCTTGCATCCCCTTAATCCATCCTCTTATGACGCGTTAAGCCATATCCTAGGGTTCATGACATGCATCCCCTTAATCCACCCTCTTACATCCCTTCAAGTCATTCTATCAACTCCCCTTAATCCACCCTCTTGCATCCCCTTAGTCCATCCTCTTACATAACCTTAATCCACAATCTTGCATCCCTTAAGTCACTCTCATAATTCCCCTTAAGCCATCCTCTTAGGACCCATTAAGCCATATCCTAGGGTTCATGACATGCATGCCCTTAATCCACCCTCGTACATCCCTTTAAGTCATTATATCAACTCCCCTTAATCCACCCTCTTACATCCCTTCAAGTCATTCTATCAACTCTCCTTAATCCACCCTCTTGCATCCCCTTAAGCCATCCTCTTAAAGGACCCTTAAGTCATATTCTCTTACATACCCTTAATCCACAATCTTGCATCCCTTAAGTCACTCTCATAATTCCCCTTAAGCCATCCTCTTAGGACTTGTTAAACCATATCCTATGGTTCATGGCATGCATCCCCTTAAACCACCCTCTTACATCCCTTTAAGTCATTCTATCAACTCCCCTTAATCCACCCTCTTGCATCCCCTTGAGCAATCCTCTTAACTTCCCTTAAGGAATTCTCTTAGGACCCCCCTTAACCTATATCCCCTTAGGTGCCCTTAATCCATCCTATGGAAAACATCATTTGAATTTGTATGGAATTTATAAGATCCAATGTTCTAACTTTTACTATATATTGTTCCTTTCTCGCATGAATTATTTACTTAAATGACTCATAAGAAGTATAGTTACTTTACTTACATTAATTATTTTTTCACGTTCTCATCAATTCAGTCTACCATGTGATTTTCATTGTAAAATTATTTTATTAAGAGACTATGTAAATATCAATTTGTGGTCTTGACCTAAAGTTGATAAGCTTTAATTGTATCTACATTCACATATATGTTTCAACATGTTATATAGTTGTATTAAACATCAATATGCATTATATATGTTTCTTCGATGTATGAATTTCAATGAAATTATTAGTCACTTTTTAAATATCTTGTTCCAATTTTATAGATTATACATTTCATGTCTTGTATTTACCACATTTTATATAATTGTTCAATTGTATAGATTATACATTTTGTGCATACAAGGAGATAGATTTTTGTTTATTGAGACAAATATTTGCTAGAATTGGAAAATAGTTAAAATTACCTACCCTTAGTTTATTATGAATATGATCTAAACTATTTAAGGAATGTTTTAATTTGTCACCTAACCATGTGATAAATTATATATATGAAATTTGATTCTAGATAAGAATTTATATAGTGCATGTATTAATTGAAAATTAGATAAAATATCTATACATACATGAGTGTATATAATCATCAAACTGAACATAACATGATCATAATTGACTGCATATATAATCATCATATTAAAGTCAATTGATATAAATAAACAAAAATATGATAATATTAATCGATATAATGTATGTGAAATGGTCCATGAAATAACATGTTCAAAATGTATATGTCAAGTCCAACACATATATTTAAATAAAACTAGAGATCTATAGTCCATAAAATTTAAAACCATCTAACTATTAGGCTGATCGATCATATCAAGTCTCCTCTTTGTTCCATGTCGACTAGATGTACCCGTATCATGCTGTAAA
Source organism: Sequoia sempervirens (assembly GCA_007258455.2). Taxonomy (NCBI): domain Eukaryota; kingdom Viridiplantae; phylum Streptophyta; class Pinopsida; order Cupressales; family Cupressaceae; genus Sequoia; species Sequoia sempervirens. The sequence goes on from VDFB02270651.1 coordinate 666,836,540, forward strand.
AGAGTACAAGAAACTTGAAATTAAATTTAAAGTTATTTGGAAATTTTGATATAATTAAACATATTTAAACTTGAAAATATAAAGTTTTAGATAAAAATAAATTTAATTAAATATCTAGTAAATATAGTAAAAATAATTTTTAGTATGCTTAAATTACCATATGATCATGTGAATCTACTGGCACATTTTGTTTAATGGGTAGCATAACTGTCAGTTGAGAAGATCCAAATGCTTGATCTACTATATCCTTCATATTCATATAAAGCAAACAATATGTTAAAACCTTGAATATATATATATATATTTAAAAGGTCCATAAAAATTGTATAGGAGATTTAGTAAAGTTTACAACCTTGAATGATATGACCTCATGATCATGCACCTGAGATTTCCCATGCATAAATGTTTACAATGTCTCAGGTGCACCCGCCATGGGTATCTCATGAAATCCCTGCATATAGATGTACAACAATTTGTATAGATCAAATTCACACATGTGTATGTAAATGAAAAAATTAAATTAGATCTATGATGTGTATTTAATTTAAACTTAATAAACTTTTGAAAGCACGCACCTGAGTTGAGAATGTCTCGGGAGTGCTCACCGCAACTTATGGTTGGTCAGTATTAGGTATTGTATGACCTCCCTACATCTAGATATAATATATCATTTCACACATGTGTAAAAATTCAAATTAAATTAGATATATCCACACAAATTATTTAATATATATTGGTTCAAGTTCCTGACCAAAAAAGTGATCCCATCTCTACAACACTCAACATATAGACACAATCATATTGAGTTTCAGGCATTGTCTGATCATACATCTACACCAAACACTTCTTGAATTAATATTATATTATATATATAATTTGATGTTAAATTATTTACATGATTACAAATTTCAAACAAATTAAATTTAAGTTCAACAGATGAACATACCTGTGTAGGATGATCCTCAAAATATAGTAAATTCATATATGACTTTGTCATAGATGCATGTGGATCACCTAAAGTGGATGCATGAGTATTCCCATAGCCCAAGCCTCCATGCTCTCTATTGGCCACTTCAGTCATCGTGTGTGTAGTATGATGAGTGAGATGTCCTAAAAGCGAACTCAATGCTCCTAATGTCGATAACATGGTCTGCTGTTGAAATGCAGTGGGAACACTAGGAGGAGGAGGAAAAATAGGAGCAATCAAAGCACATCGTTGAGGATCAACACGTGCTCATAGTCTATGTTGGGGCATGCCACGGCCAAATCCTTGAAATGACCTCATATCAAAATTCTATGTTGGGGCATGCCACTCTCAACTCCCTGAAATGACCTCATATCAAAATAGTTGGGTTTTAAACCCAACTCAAACTCAGCCCATAACTTTCTCAAAAAGTATAGGGCCATCTCATAATTTCCATGTGGTGGATTATCAAACACCATCCACTATCTATCCCAAAAATATGCAGCTATCTGCGGGTGCCTACACCATAAAATTGAAATTCATTTTTTGGTGGGTGGAATTGGTTGGTTTGTTTTGGGGTTAAAAAAATGTTGGCACATGGCTTGTTTTGTAATTTTAAGGTCATTAATTTCTTTATAGGATAATCCATTTGCATAGAATTGTCTCCTCTCTTCTCTCCATTAATGGAACCTATCTAAGTCTGCATCAATAGATTGAACAAAATTGACAATAGTTTGCATCGTAGATGTAAACTGTGCAAGATGGGGGGGATTCTAGGCTCATTTTTTATCAGATTTATGTTTCCCTGAATCACAATAAGATTTTTTCTAATGCTCTCTCTTAACTGAGCTTGATCTACTATAGGGGGTGGGGGGTGAGGAGGTGGAGAGTGTGGAGATGTGGGGTTTTGTTGTGGTGGTGGATTTGGATGTATGGGATCTATAGGAATTTGTGCATTAGGCATAAAATCCTCTATGTTAAATTATGGATCCATGTGAACAATGAAATGGCAACTGCATGTTAAACAATTAAAAAATATATATAAAAAAACTAATTAAATAATGCACACAATTTGAAAGTTATTTAAAAATCACATTAAACGTGCACAAATTCAAAATACATTCCATTTAAAGACCATTCGATTTATAAAATTAAAAAATCCATAACATTAAAATTCCATAGCATGTACACATTAAATTGAGTCTAGCGTGTGGTTGTTTTTTATTAAGGAAAAAGTAGGTTTTGAAGGGGCCCCAAAACCCTTTAACAACAAGCAAGAGACAAATTTAGCAGAAAAAGTACCTAAGAAAGAAAATAAAACAAGATAGGCAGCTTCCAAAAGAGAACATCAGAACCAACTGAGAGGCAACACCACAAAAGAGCCCGCAAAAAGCCAGCAACAAACCCACAATTAGGCCATATTCTTCAGGACCTCTACCACCTCCTGTTCCAGTTTGTTCATATTTCACATCACTTTCTTGATTTCTTGGATGTTAACCTAGGCCTTTTTAGCCTTTCTCTTAAGGTTTGTTGTAGTTCTTTTACATGGTCCACCATAACCTTCTTGACTGTGTACTTTATCCACCTCCTCCTCTGCAACAGTCTTTAATATGAAGGGTTTGTTGTTATTACCAACTCTTAGAATGCAACTAAAAATTGAGATAATTGTCACACCAAGGTCATAGAATTTTAATAAAATCCTACCTACATGTTACTTAAAACTAATTATTGAACACCTTTTAGTAACCCTTCCAAGAAGAATCATCAAGCATATCTAAAATATAAATTCACTATATAATTTAGATCAATATGTATACTATAATTAAGATACCTAAAATATCTAAGGATGCACTAAATTACATTTTGTGTACATGGAAAGGGAACTCATATGTTGAGTCAAGTATAAGTGCTTCTACATCAAAACTTTGTAGAGGATGACATATTTGTCATAATTCATCTAGGTATTTTATGTTAAACCTTTAATAAATGGGATGGTTCAATTATAAATAGTTTTAAGTTAGATCTATATGTGGTATAAATGATACCTCTCAATGAAAATAGTGAGGTAAGTTCTAATTATAAGTCTAATGGGTAGAAATGAAATTAGGGGGTTTTATTAGAACCCTATGAATGCATGCACTCTGTCATTGGTTTATTAAGTGAATTCCCTGAAAGAAGGCCTCATAAACTTATTCGTAGCTAGATATCACTTGATACTTAAACTATAGCCAAATTTGATGATATACATTAATTAATTTATTTAAAATAAATAAAACAACATGGATTAAGGTAAATACTTAAGATTTAAATTTAAATAAATCACTGGATCAACATTTAAACTAGGAGTTGGATATTTAAATGTATCAAGAATTGAGAGCTCACAAAAGGCTACGATATCAACAATGAGGCTTCTTTGAATCATTATTGGAAAAATTAAATAAGAAGATTAGTAAATAGAGACTGTGAACATGAGGTGAGGAACCATTTAATTTCTATAGGTAGACTAAAGAATGAATTTAAATAAGACACATGTAAATATATAACTTTGATTTCTCAAATTGGGTGTTAATAGGAGGTTAGGGGTTGTTTAGAGTGTCTTATATTACATATATAAAGGTGGAAAAAGAGAAGGAAAGGTCCCCACTAATTTAGGTTATGAACAACTCAAGAATGAGTGTCAAAATGGGTAAATGATGAAAACCATGTAGTTTAATTCAAGTAAAAATTATACTAGATTCTATTTATATTAGGATTATTGTTAGACAAGGGTGCTCAATGGAACTCATAAATATCAAGCCTATCATTAATTAACTAATTCATCAATAAGTAATTTATTCTTGTAAGTTTTTATGGGTCTAGAGCTTTATCTTTTGGGGCAAGGGGAAGTTAACTCATAGGTGTGGTTGTTTCCCAACAAGAGTATGTCTATAGAGCTAAGGTATATCGATTGTGAATACATGTATTTATCAAGTATGGCATAGAATTTAATTAAATCTGAGGACATAAATTGATTTATCTAAATTTTCAAATTTCATGATAAGAGACACAAGTTCTCTATAGTGGGACAAAGTAGTTAAGAAGAAATTATAAGTTTAACACTAAAATTAATTTATAATCTCATTCATTGTTTTCAAAGCATACTAAAGATACGAATAAAAAATTAATAGAAGACATTCAAAGGGACACATAGATATATGCTAGTGGTAATTACAATGTACAAAATAAACAAAGATGGGCTTGAGCTCTATTCACATTGAAAATGGCTTCTTTAAGTACAAAGACTTCACTAATTTTTTTAGTTGTACAATGAAATCATATTTATACATGTGAATTGGTGTGCATAATTTATCATGCAAAAATGGAAGAAATTAGATCTTTACTATATAATTCTTTAGAGATTTGATGACATGAAAACATATCTATGTCAAATAAAAAATGTAAGAAATCTCCAAGGAGAGATACTTATAAAATTATGTGAAGTCAAAATTAAGAACCAATGACAAGAAGGACACAAAATAAAGCAAGGAAGGAGGGAAATTTCCAAATTGAAATTACTCAATGAGTAAGAGCAACATGACCAATCCTAATGAGATTGAAACTTGTAACCATACTAAAAAATGAGAATGTTTAAACTATAGTTGATTATGGCAATGGTGTAACATAGCAACATGATCAATCCTAATTAGATAAACCTCATAAATTTATGCTATGATTTGTTGAACTAGTTAAGAAATATCTCCTCATTTCTCAACAAAAATGATTACATTGAAAGTATTGATTGTACAAGTTCAAGTTTCACTATCTAAAAGGTGAAAATATTAGGGTTTTAGGTTTAGGTTTTAGGGTAAATAGGGTTTTAGGTTTACGTTTTAGGGTTTAGGTCCAAGGATTAACCTGGGTAAATTAGTTTTTAGGGACCTATGTTTTTTGGAACCTAGGGTTTAGGTTTTTTATTTTTAAGTTAAATGTCTCCAATTTAGGTTTAATTTTTATGGTTTTCAATTTACAATTTAATGTTCTTTGTTTCGTTGACATTTTTGGTTTTTTAAATGAAATTTTAAAACTATAAAATGTTGAACTAAAACAAACTAAACAAACAAAAACTAAATAACAATTGCAAAAAAAAATGCAAGATAGAAAGGAAAAAAATGGTAGAATTCAACCAACCTAGAGGTTGCTAAGGTCCGTTGTGTCGACAGGAGGAGGTGGTAGTGAAAATTTGCTTCAATCAAGCCCTTTGAAACGCGTACACGATCTTGCTTTTCCTTCTCTAGCACGACTCAAAATGATAGTTAAAATGAAAAAATAGTCGCTTATTTAAAAAAAAAATAGCTTTAATATAGAAATGCATATGCATTTCAAAATGCATACACATTACGAACATGTACATGTTTTAGGTTTGTGTACCCAAATTTGAATGCATACACGTTCGGATTTAGGCTCGGGTACCTGATCTATAACGCGTATGTGTTTTTTAAAAATGCGTACACATTTCGTGCAATTTTTTTTGTTTTGGCCAAAACTTCCCCTCTTCATGAACCCAACTTCTTGCACTTACCCTTATCCTCTTCCACAATTTATAGGTGATATCCTCAAAAAAATTTAAGAGGAAAAGCTTTGTAAGACACAACTATATGGTTCCTCATGCTTTCTTGCCAATTTTTAACCAATCTTCATCAAACATGGTTTATGACTTCTTTTAATTGAAGACTTACAACCACTAATCTCTTTCTTCAAGGAGATACTTCATCTTCAACTTCAACATCTCATACCCAAAGCCATTGAACTTCTCAATATCTAGATGAGAGGTAGAAGCCATGGTATATAATATTTCCTCAAATTTAAAAAAACCACATAATGTAAAAGCTCCCACTACAACCAAAAAACCTTCAACACTTAAAATAATTGTTTCCATCTCTCTACAAAACTATTATCTCTGTAATGGAGTGAATTTTCATCCCTTGCAAATTCCCCATTTGCATCCCCATACCTTAGAAAAATTAAACCTGGTGATGCTTTTCCACTTCATCCATTCCGCTTCCACCCACTTGGCAACTGTCTGTAGTGTTAGTGGGGGAAATCTTGTCAGGGATGCTAGAGCGACATGCAAATGTCTATATGACGCTTTGTTGTCTTGACATGATTCCTACCTCTGGAATTTGTAGAGTTACACTTCTCCATTGGCAACGAAGAGTAACACCCTTGCACCCTTGGGTAAAAGCACAAAGGTGTGTCACACTTTCGGCCAACTAAATAGTTTTGAGCAAAAAAATTTTGGCCAAAAAAGTTTCGTCCAAATAGGTTTCGACCGAAACCATGTGGCCTATACATGGCACATAGAGTTTCAGTTGAATATGTTTCGCTCGAATCCAAAAAATTTAAATTTTTCCCTTTTTCATTTTGAAACTGGCTTAATTTATATGCATGGTTTTAGTAGAAAGGGTTTCAATCGAAATACTTTCTACCAAAACCCTTTCTACCGAAACTATCTATGTGGCATCCTAGTTGGCAGCCAACTCAATTTTTTTTAGAGTTTTCTCAAACTTTCAACTTCAACTAAGTATCTCTTCAATCATAATGGTGTTTTTAAAAAGAAAAGAAAAATACCCTTTTGTAGAGCTCAGAATGGTGAATCCAAATATGTAATTTTTTAAATATTTTGATTAGTTTTAATATATTTTATTTTTAAAATAATGCAAGTAGGTTGTTAAAGTTAAAAAAGAGGTTGATTAGAAATTAAAAAAATTAGTAAAACATATTAAATTTTTTGAAAAATATATGGTGCACTAGAGGAGAGAGTCCTCTTCAAAGGGTATAATTTTTTTTTTGAAAATGATTCAAAAAATAGACAATAGTTGACATCCAATGAAAACTACCAAATTCTGAAAAGTTTGACTTTAAAATGTTATTACGAGAAAAACATACATCAAAATTTTAAATTTTTTTTTCCATGCACTAGATATTGAAGTTACCTATTTGGAAAAAAAAAAGGGGAAAATGATTTTTTTTCTATTTGTTTCTTGACATCAAGTGAACGTCACTTTTTCCTAAAATTTTTAGCATTCCAAAATCTGCTCTTAAATTGATAAAAAAATAATCAATTTTTTTTTTTTAAAATATGAAAAATTACAAGATTAAACTTCATCAATATTTCTACCTTTCATTAGTTTACACCATTTTGAAATTCAAAACATAAAGACCACTTTTATGTGGTCAAAGTTCATAATTTTTTTTGATGTTGGCTGATTCCTTAATAAAGTGTGACACAGGTGTGGGTTTTTAACCCCCTTGATCAACCTCAAATGACACTTTTTGGCTTCTATTCATCTCAAAACATCTCATTCTTCATTGTGTTCGATCCTCTACACACTTCTACATGTTTCTCAATCACACTTGCTGCTACACATTCCTTTTTCACCATTGTTGAAGCTCAAAGACAACACTCTACTGGATTTCACTCTTGTTGTTGTGGTAACAGTTGCACTTTCAATATTGCAAGCTTGCATTTCCCTTCACGTGCTTGAGGGCACCTTGTTTGAGAGGTGATATCCATTTTATTTAGCATTGTCATTTGATTTCATAGCATAGTGTTGTTACCATTGCTTGTTAGTACTTCCTTTCCATACTTTTTTTATTGTATTTTCTATCTTGTGGCTATTCTAGCTATTCGTGAAGGTGGGAACACCGAAATGGGGGTTTGACTGCGGCAAGCCCTAAAACAACCCCAACATTTTTCCCTGTTTTGTTGTGTGTAGGTGATCATGTTCGTGTGGAGCTTGCGAGAGGCTATACCAACTATGATTTGTATTTCTACCACCTTTGTTCCCATCATCTTTCATTTCTTAAGTTAAAGTACCCTTCTTGCTACTTTCAGTAGTTTAGCTATTTCCTGTTTTTTGTCATATCATGATTTTTATCAAATAGTTAGTTGATTCCCTACTATTCTTAGTTGTCCTACATACTTTTTGTTAGTACGAATGCCAGTGCCTGACTGGGATGCCAATGCACCGCACTGTCATTTGTCTTCTACACTAGGGTCCTCTAGCTGAGAGTTTCCTAGGTCATAGTTTTGGCTCAGGAATTTGCTCACCTGATCCCCTAAACCTCTCAGGTTGACAACAGGAGAGGGGCAGGTCAATTTCCCTTCATTTTAACCCTCCTAAGACATTAAACTTACCTTAGAACAATCCTTAGTGTGAGGTAGATTAGGGTAGTTGATCATTCTAGACTGTTGGTGTGAGCCCAAGATCACCAACTACAACAAAAATGTCCTTCATGAGATAGAGAGAGGAAACACAAGGCCATTTCACCAAATAAGGAGTGAATAAAAATGAGATGCCTAATTTACATACTATACAACATTTCAAAGGAAAGTGAAATGTAATGGGTATAAAACTTCTCGATACCATGTTGGTGTGAGCCCAAGATCACCAACTGCAACAAAAATTCCCTTCACGAGATAGAGAGAGGCAACACAAGGCCATTTCACCAAATAAGGAGTGAATAAAAATGAGATGCCTAATTTACATACTATACAACCTTTTAAAGGAAAGTCAAATGTAACGGGTATAAAACTTCCTGATACATGAAAGAAACTACCCGAGAAATTAAATGCAAAACTAATAAACTATTTTGCCTAAATAAACTTAAGCAGGTAAATGGTAAAAACCATTTACTCTAGCACCCCCCCTTAAGTGCAACAAGTAGGGAGAATTATTATGCAACAATGAAGATGCATGGATGAAAAGGAGAAAACCCTGTGGGAAAAAACCCCTCTCCAAAAGAGAGAAAAAAAAAATGATGCATGGATGGATGGAGGACTCAATCACACCCCTCAAGGACTACATACATCATATATATACAATCAATGCCCCCCCCATAAGAGGGAAAGAGAGAATATATAGCCCCCTCCCCACAATGTGTAATTGTAAGTGCTTGAAGACAAAACATGATCCAATGTCGACAAACAACTTGTCTCCCTTTTAGAAGAAACAACACCAAATAAAAATGTAGGTATGCTTCCCATTCTAGATAGGAATCAACAAGTGAAATCCAAATGTAGGAGGAAAATATCTCTAAAATATGCTTATGTGTCGCCATGACCTTGGAAGATGATGCCATGAACTAATTAGGAACATGCCCAATCACAATAGAAGGTGATAAACAAGGTACCACTAGAAACTGATGCTAAACATTCTCTAGAGACTGAGATGGAGTGACAACAATTGTACCATAACTATCATCAAATAGGAGGGATATACCCTCAAATGTGTCTTTCAATTGAGATTCTCCGAATAAGGAACCAATGTCTGACAAATACAAATCCCAATCAGGAATACACTTAGATATTGGTTGTGATGAATCACTAGACATGCTCAATGAATCACCAACACAAGATGAATGGTCCTGATGAACAGGAATGATAGGAGACTCAATCAATGGCTTTGCACAATGAATCACTAAAGGTCAGGGTACTTCAATTATCCCTGATGGAGAAGAAGGAGCATCTGAAGAACCCTCATCATCCTCATCTGAAGATTCAAAGTATTCCAAAACTTCAAACTCCTGCATAGTAGCATGATCATAGGGTATCCTGTCTCAAAAATGAAGAGGCACAAGACAATTTGAAACAGGATCATCTGAGAATGGTTGAGTATTAGGATCTCCATGTATCTCCCAAATCTTAGTCCAAAGAATATGAGGACACTCAAAATGATCAATAGCATTCAAAGTGGCACCATCAATATGCATTGCAAGAACTCCTAGGACATGATCCCTTTTGCAATTCCATGAAAATTTCTTACTATCAGTACCAGGAAGGGGAACAAGATTATATAAATGTGGCAAAAAATGAATCCATTTGAGATGTTTTATGATGCCATCTCTCAATTGCTTATAGTTTCCCTTTTTCAACATAATCACAACAAGATGTAATGAAAACCCCATAACTACGAAAATATCCAAAAAAACAAAGACAATAACCTTCAACAACAATTATATAACTCCCAAATATTGCAAATGAAGACTTCCCAAAATACTTCGGAAGGCAATAATGCAAAAAAGGGCTGAGAATCAAGCAACTCCAAAGAGCACAACAACACCAATATTGAACTTCAATGGACTAAAAGCACCACCAAACAACAAAATATGAGAGAAATTCCTCACCCATTGCAAAGGTGATGGAAATACCTTTTTGTTGATATGTGGTTTGTGAAAATTGACCTTCGTTTGCAAAAAATATGCACAAATAAAAAAAATGCTTATGGAGGCACTTTCAAAATCTTCAGGAGCTCTCAGTCACACCATACGACCATAGAATGCACAAGGGCTAAAAAATGAGCCTCTCAAGCTGAGTGAACTCCAAATCGCCAAGTTCGAACACAAGGGACCAAGTCATGACACCAAGTGGCCAATCACCAAGCAATATACACTTCAAGGCAGATCATGCATGTGCGGGGAAGGACCTTCCACTGGTCACGTGAGCCTTTTCTCACACAATGTTTATTTGCACTGAGGTATATGAAAACTAGAAAAATGAACAACTCTCCAAATGTGGGACTAAAGATCCTAGTGAAATGCCCAAGTCATAGTGTATGGGCCCACCTCCAAACCCTAGAAAAAATATTTGATTACAAACTTCATAATTATAAAGTTTGATGCAAAATCGAACAATCAAGGAAAAATTATGCTTGGAAATCCAAATTGAGGCCTCACAAATTGCAGATGCAAATCTCGACAACAATAGTTGAACTTCGTGCCCTCACAACAAAATACTCGCTTCCTTCAGAGGTAATACATGACAAATACGGAATGAAATGTTGCACAAAAGAAAACGTGCCCTCTATTTAATGCATAGATAACATAGATCCTTCTTGTTGTGCATTGAATGAAGGAGTCAAAAGATGCCTCCTTCTTTGAATATGATTCGTGGCTTCAAGCAAGCCTCCCTCTCACACTTGCCTCACCATAAACTTCTTGCAAGGATTGGTGTGAAAATCATGAGTGAAGGATAGGTGATAGAATGGGTTGCTCATGATCTACAAACAAATGAATCACTGCCCTGCAACTTCCAATGCAAAACAAGAAAATGTGCCTCTCCACACAAAATCGGGTCTCTGAAGTAGAAAAAATGACCCTCCAATCTAAAAATTGAGCCCTCTAAAAATGCTTCTCAGGTTCTGGAGACTTAAAAAATTCAAAATGCAGCTTTCAAATAGAACGAATTCCTTCAAAATGCAGCTTTCAAATATATCGAATTCCTTCAAAATGCAAATCGCCTTCTCCATAGGTGAATCACACCCCTTGAGTAGAATCATGCCTTTCAAATGAGTTTGGGCCACCAAAGGAAGAATCACACCCTAGCCTCCAGATGACATAATGGTATTTGCAGATTAGATGTGATCATCCAATTGCATTCAGTAGCCTCCAACATCGCCAGTGACAAAAATGCCTCAACCACAGAATAGGAACAACACCCAACAATAGAGATTCAACATGAGAAATAATAAATAATTGGAAATAAATAAGGAAATTTTGAAATTTGAAGAAATTTCAAATGCTAGAAAAAATGATCTCTCACTCCAATGAAAACTCTCAGAGGAAGGATTTGCAGATAACAGGCTCGGATACCATGTTGGAATGAGGCCAAGATCACCAACTACAACAAAAATGTCCTTCACGAGATAAAGAGAGGCAACACAAGGCCATTTCACCAAATAAGGAGTGAATAAAATTGAGATGCCTAATTTACATACTATACAACCTTTTAAAGGCAAGTGAAATGTAACGGGTATAAAACTTCCTAATACGGGAAAGAAACTACCCGAGAAATTAAATGCAAAACTAATAAACTATTCTTCCTAAGTAAACTTAAGCAGGTAAATGGTAAAAATCATTTACTCTAACATAGAACCTCCCATGACTTGGGGTCTTGAGTGGTCAGTCCCCCCTCCTCTATAATCTCTTATACTAAATGTTGGAAAATAAGCGAAACTATTGCAATAAAGCTTCACAAAATTAATGCAAATATGAAAGTAGATTACAAGTATTGAATATTACCCATAAATATTAAGTAATTGTACACTCAATAATAATATGAAGAAATAACCAAATCAAAAGTGACACAATACTTACATAGAGAAACCCTTATGGGAAAAAATCCACACCCAAAGAGATCCAAAGCTTGTATTAAACCTTCAAATGAAATTATATCAATACGACTTCTCTCTCTAAATTTCTATAGCACTTCATTACTTCTCCAACTTTCAAAATAACCTTACATTCTACTAATCAAAGGTACCAATTTATAGAAGAGGTAGTGTGAGAATACCATTGTAGTATCTCAAAATAAGAGGAAAAAAACCACCTACAAAAACCATACCCCCACTTAGTGGACAACCTATAAAATTAGCAAAATATTATAAATGATCACATGGGCTTCACATGGGTTCTTAGCCTATACCCAATAGGAAGACAATAACTCCTAGCGCTCAAGTACTCTTGATGGATGACATGCACAACCTAGCACCCCACTTAGGATAGAATGCAAATAACATGAAACAACATGCACCAACATGCAAGCCAAAGTGGACCCATCCCCAAAATAGATGCCTAGGTAGAATATTTTGCATTTAAACTTTGTAATTTCCACTGATGAATAGATCCTCCTCTCTAAGTACAATTATATTTTTCATAGATAAATATACATGAAATATTTTCTTCCTAAATGTGCTTAGGAGTCAAATTATACCTTCCAAGGATCATAGAAATGCATGAAAATGACTTAGGATTGCAAGGTTAATGTCACCTTATTGTGATAGTTAATATTATGATAACAATCTATTTAATTGATTACCCAGTCATAATGACATTATTTAATATAGTTTTACTATTTCTATTCGAATGCTATATTCTTGTATTTATGATAAAAAAAATTTATATTTTTTGATACGAACCTAAGGGCTCATTACATAACTGGTCTTTTTTTCCACCTCATATGAGGTCACCACTTCAAAAATTTGTTGTGCCTCTACCAAGTTGAAAGCTCTACCTTAATCTCTTTCCTTGTAGTTACATGTTTCTCAACTTTACCAACATAAGTAGATTATAGATATGCATATAGCTCAAGGTGTGTAGTTGAAGGCTCACCTTCATTGGCTCAAAATTAGGGATAAATTTTCCAAGTCAATCCCTTCAAGCTTGTCAACTTTCTCTAAAGATCAAGTGCATAAAATAAGAGTCATGTTATTTTTTTACTTCCCACTATTATTCAAGCTTCTATTTTCCATTACTAGTAGGTTTTTTAGGCTCAAGCCCCCTCATTAGCTTCAAAACAATCTCTTCATCTATGTGTGATGATTTCTCCCACTAGGATTTCCACTTCTTAGTGAGGCTTATGTAATAAACAACCATCCTTGGTAAATATTTGAAAGGAAAGTTTATCCATGCCCAATGATAGAAGCCCTAGGCTATGATGGCTCCCCCTATGAATTTTATAAAATGCTATGACACATGGTTAGCCTTGACCTTTTCTAGGTCAATAATGAAGTCTACACTATTAGATCCTTGGGATCCCTCATAACCAAAGGAAAAATCAAATTCATACCAAAGGTTGGTGATATAGAAGAGAGTGGAAATTGACAACTAATTACTCTCTCAAATAATTTATACAAGATCATGTTCAAAGATCTTGTTCTTTACATTTTCCATTTGTTGTTTCTTATCATATAGTTGGAGCAACCATGCTTTATCAAGGGCCACTACATTCTCAATAATATTATTGTTGCTTGGGAAGGTATGGAATGAGATTGGCTCTCAACAACAAGCTCTCTTTATCAAGATTGGTTTTACAAAAGCTTATTACTAAATTAAAAGGGATCTTATTCTAGCCATGCTTCAAGCATTAGGTTTTAATCCTAATAATAATCATTTATTGTGAATGATCTTTGTAGATTCCTTTTCCTATCTTATTATCAATGTCCAACAACCCCCCTCATTTAGATGTTTTTTCTCTATTGAGTAGGGTTTCCCTTTGGCACCAACACTCCATGTTTTGATTGCAAAGTTTTTAGCTACTTGTTATCCAACATTGTCTCTCAAAAAAGAGTCAAGGGCATTCCCATTCCTAACTCTTCATCCTAACTTTTTATGGCCATTTTGTTGATGATTCCTTTCTCACTCTTTTGGAGGAACCAAATAATGTCAATAAAGCTTTGTAGTGTATTAACACCTTTTGTCTTATTTCTAGTCATGACATCCAATGGAAAAAAGATCAATGCTATCACAAATCTTTTTTTCCTAGAATAACATGGCTTTAAAATTATGGATGGAAATGGGTCATTCATTGGGATAATTTTTTATTTTTTGGCATTTCTTTTGCTTTGCAATCTTTCTTTGCTACCTTATGGTAAGTCATTCTTTCTCATGTTGAAAAAAGTTGCATTATTGGATTGCTAAATCCCTTTCCTTTTCTAGGAAATTTAGCATTTTTCTAAAGTGTTTGCTACCACCCATGTCTAATATTCATCTTGTCAGGACCCTTACAAAGCCTCCTACCAAAAGTTGGAGTAAACCCTCAAGGATCTGATGGATCACAAAAAATACTTTTACTAGGTTACCTAAGAATTTTATTGCCTCCTATAGGACTCTAGTAGCCTTGGCCTTATTAATACATATAGATAGGGGTTGAATTTGTGTGGAAACTAGATCATTTGTGCCTTAGAGGGAAAGGAAGCCTAGCAAATTATTCTTCAATATTGCATAGCTTATAGTGCTCCCTTTGGCCATAATGCATGGCATGGTTTAGGATTTCAAACCATTCTCATCATGAAGGAACTAGTATGAATACAAGACACCTTTGTTGCCAAGAACATTTGGCATGCTTGAGATGATATCAACTTATGACTCATTTAGAATGAGAATGGGTTTCTAATTGAGATCTCTAATGAAGTTAAGGTATAATAACAACTTCCTACACTAATCTAAGAGGAGGGTAATGAAAAAATTTATAGATCTTTACAATAGTTACAAAAAATTAAACATAAATATCATGCATACCACAACACAATAATTTACGTAGAGAAAAATATTTTGAGAGAAAAACCCCACACTCCAAAAGCCGCTCAATATATTATTCAAAAATCACAAAGATTACAATATACTTGTAGAGAAAGCTTCTTACAAGCATATCACAAACCATATATCCAAAGGAAACATGACCGCTAGAAGACTCTCAAAATACATCACAATGCACAACCGTATTACAAACCCCCTTATAAAATAGGGTTGCCTTCTAGGGAAAGACACACCAAAAAAAATCTATCGTTAGTTTTGAGACCTAATGATGAACGATCCAAATTTACAATAATAAAATATACATAAAATGTAGCTTTCAGGGCTGTTGCCACCAAACCCCTACTGGGGAGCGCAACCCTTGGATCCCCCATCAGGGGGGATGAGCTCCTTGGGCCTTGTAGGGGGTACCCCCTGCACCCCCCCTCACACTTACTTATCAATAGTAAACCTTTTGTAATTGCAAGGTTGAGACACATTTTCCCAACAAGATCTCCATCAACTAACATTCCTTATGCTAGTCTCCTATGATCACTTACTGAGATTGACCCCTTGCCAAAGTTCTTTAGGTCCATGTCTTAAGGCTTTACAAATAAAGGATTTGCACTATTTTTGATCTTTTCTCTATAAATATTAGGACTTGACTTTCTTAGCCATATTTCAAAGATGAATTCAAGCTTGGTTATAATTTTTTAGATTTTTATCAAAATGTCTTGGAATTGATCCCCCTAAAATGGTTCACAAGGTGGGAATCCACTACATCAAACAATAGTGGAAGGACTAGAAGTTGTCTCTAAATGCTTCCTTAAGGAGTTACAAATATTGCAAAGGATACTAATAGATTTTTCCTCACCTATCTATGGTGACCAAGCTTAAGGTGTAGAATATTTAGTCTTCTTCCTCTCATTAGAAACATAAGCTTCAAACCATTTGGGACACTTTGGTTGAAACTAAATTAGCTCATTTGAATTAGTGTCTTCTCTACTAGGGTCTCTTAGTGGCATCTTGATTGGTTTTCTTGGTTGTGATAGTTTTACATTTTCCCTTTCTGTGATTGTTTGGAAATCATTGAGCATCTCTTTTGGCTCTATCTTTGGGCATAGGGTGTTTAAGCATTGGATTCAAGACTTCTTTAATTCATTATACCTTGAGCCCTTTTCATGACATATAATACTTTTAGGCGATTGGCCTAGGATTTCTACTAAATATATACTAATATGACATACTTTTAGAGTAGAGATTTTATTCTCAATTTGGTAAGATAGAAATACTGCTTTCTTTGTTAGTTCATCTATTGATAATGATTTTTCCATGTATGTTAAATCTATTATTTTTGTTCTATTAAATTATGTTATATATCTAGGTCTAAGCCAATAAGGGGCCGTAGAGGCTTCTCATATACAAATTTCAATTCAGATTTAAGTAAACACCCCTTGTATGGTTGCTTGTGTGCCTCCTTCCCTTACCAACATGGATACTTCATCATATGATTGTGCATCTTTTTCATGTGAGCATTAATGGGCTTGTAATCACAATTCCAGATGAGGCTACAATGGTTCTTAGGGCTCTCTATATCCCTAACATTGTGGATGGGCCCCTCCACCATGTGGACATTCCTTTACCTCTTAGTATGGACATACTGGTTGGCTAGATAATGAGAAATTTCCTTGCTCAAACCCTCCCATCTTGTCTATGTGTGCTTCTTCTTAGCAAGCTGAAGATAAAGATCATGATGATACCCTCATGGGTTGGGAGCCCATTGTTGAAATCCAAGACATTTCAAATGTTTAGGGTCACCCCCTAATTATCATCCCTCTCCCTCTCCAGCTAAAATAGCCATGACTACTTAACGGTTAATCTATTTTTAATTTTTTCAACATAGACTTCTTGGAATATGATTCCATTCCACCCACTTTTGATGTGAATTATGTATTATATTTTCGACATTTTAATATAAAAGTGTAGCACTATTCATCATAAAAAAAATTATTTCATTGATTCTACCTTATAAACAATATATTTAAAAAATTGCACACATTTAGTATCATTTTTCATATAATTAAAAATATAACAATAATTTTTTTTTATCACGATAGCTATTGAACCTAGAGATCTAATTGCTAATTTATATGCTCAATTGTTTGTATTTACTCAATTCGCTTATATTAAGCTTAGGAAAAGTTTTTTCTCCTTTATTGACGTTATTAGTTAGAAAATTACATGAAAACAACGCCCCGTGTGCCAGCCAACACATTTACATAAGAAACGCGGCATGTTATGAGCTTAAATCTTTGACATTAAGGGCGGAAGTTACAGGGCGATTCGACATATTTCTAGTAGAGGTAACAATGCTGCTATTCAATGCAATTTTAGCTTCCCTGAAATCAATTTAGTTGTAAAAACAGGCAACCACAAGAAGAAAAAATGTGTTCTTATGTAATATTAAGAAGGCCCAAATCCTACGAATTGAGGGGAAGTTAGCTGGTTTGAAATTATGCTTGAAAGTAGTATGAATGAGACCTTGATTCGACCGTTCATTATTGCAATACTTTTATGGATTGTTCAGAATTGGAAAGAGGAGATTTCAGGGTTAATTCTCTTTAAACCCTAAAAATCATAATCAATCCTTTTATTTTCTATACATGAACAGAGGGAAGTAGCCCTTTTTCGTAAAGTGAATTAAATCAAAGATAACTAACTCAGAAAAGATGCAATACTCTCGAGGAGGACTGGAAAGAGTGTGGAAAAGAAATTCGTACTATTGTATAGCTAATGCGCTTCTTCTCCAGTTTCCAAATCATTGCTTTCTGTCAAAGCCCTCAAAAGCAATGACCCAAGTTCATCTCCTAAGCAGCAAAGCAATGATTGAAAATGAGAAGACAGCAAAACAGTTAAGAGTTAAAGATGGGACACATCTTCCATCTTTGTCTGACTCCAGTCTAATCCAAGAGATTTGTGCGAGCTTGAGGCAGGGAAATGTTGATTGTTTGGATATAGGCCAAGCATTGAATCCTCTAGTTGTGATCAACGTGTTGTACATGTGTAGAAACAATGCAGATACGAGTTTTAAATTTTTCAGTTGGGTGGAAAAACAGCAGAGGTATAGACACACAGGCCAAATCTTAAGTGCCATGATTCATATATTGATTAAGGGTAGGAGGCTTGCAGAAGCTCAGTCTCTATTGCTCCGAATGGTGCGAAGAAGTGGAGGTTCGGCATCCGGGGCAGTAGATGATCTTGTGAGTACATATGCGAACTGCAATTCTACTCCTCTTGTGTTTGACCTTTTAATTAGAACCTGTGTGCAGGCAAAGAGGATGAAAGATGCTACAGAGGCCTTTCATAGGATCAGGAGTTCTGGCTTCTTGCCATCCATAATTGCCTGCAATAGTCTACTTGGAGGTTTAGTCAAGGCCAATTGGGTGGACATGGCATGGAGGATTTATACAGAAGTTCTTCATAGCAAAATTTCCATAAATGTTTATACATTCAACATAATGATCAATGCTTTGTGCAAAGAAGGGAAGCTTGAAAGTGCAAAGAAGTTATTAGATGAAATGGAACCAAGGAGGGTTTCTCCTGACATTGTCACTTACAATACTTTAATTGATGCTTGTTGCCATAATGGCCTCCTGGATGAAGCTTTCAAGTTCCTGCATGCTATGTCTGATAAGGGTTTAGTTCCCGATGTCGTCAGTTATACTTCTCTCATGAATGGCCAATGCATAGAAGGGAATGTTGAGGATGCAAGAATGCTCATGAAGGAAATGCAAGCAAAAGGTTTGGTCCCTAATAATGCAACTTATAATGTCTTGATAAATGGGCACTGCAAGAAAGGCAGTACAAGAAATGCTGCTAACCTTTACAATGAAATGGTAGGCATTGGACTTGTTCCAGATTTTATTACTTATAACTTGTTGATCAATGTACATACAAAAGCAGGATTGCTAAATCAGGCCAGGGAGTATTTCAGGGAAATGCAGCGAATTGGATTGGTTCCAGATGGTGTGATTTACACCATGCTCATTAGTGGGTACTGTAGGAAAGGTATCATGAATGAGGCATTCAAGTTACGCGATGAAATGATTGAAAGGGGTTCTATGCCAGATGTCGTTACTTACAACGCGTTAATTAGCGGTCTCTGTAAGGAAAGGAGATTGTCAGAAGCAAATGCTCTCTGCAATGAAATGATAGAAAGAGGTCTAATCCCAGACTATGTGACTATTACTACTATCATGGATGGGTATTGTAAAGAAGGAGAAACAGAAACAGCTTTAGTATTGTTTAATGGAATGGTAGAAAGACATATTAAGGTTGATGTAGTAATATACAATGTACTAATCAATGGCTTTTGCAAGGAAGGGAATTTGGATAAAGCAAAAGAATTGTTAAATGGTATGATCGAAAGAAAGTTAGCTCCAAATCACATTACTTACAGCATTTTCATTGATGAATTATGCAGGAAGGGAGATTTTTCTGAAGCATTCAGGCTACGAGAAGAAATGTCAAAGAAAGGCATTGCTCCTAATGTTGTCACATATAATTCAATAATAAATGGCTTTTGCCAAGCTGGAGATGTTAGGAAAGCAGAGGACCTTATAAATCAAATGATTGTTACTGGTTTTGTTCCTGATATCATAACTTTTAACACATTAATTCATACACACTGCAATGAAGAGAACATGTCTGAAGCTCTTAGGATGTTCCATAAAATGGAAGAAGCTGGTGTGATGGCTGATGTGATTACATACAATGCACTTATTAATGGACTTTGCAGACAAGGCAACATGCAAGAAGCAAACAGAGTCTTTGAAAAAATGAAAAAGAAGGGAACGGTACCCAACAAGTCTACCTACACAACACTGATTGATGGCTATTTTAAAGAGGGAAATGACAAAGAGGCCTTTAAGTTGCATGATGAAATGTTGCAAAGGGGTTTGGTTCGAGACAACAACAGTCATTGAGTATTGCTCATTGGTGCACTCTCTAAAATACAAAATTGGATAAATTGTTATTTTTAAATTTTGTTGCATACAAGTTGACGGAAAGTATGTTTGGAACTTGGAAGTGCAAATGGATTCCATGCTCAGCAATGGAAGATTATCCTATTATAGGAGCACTGTGCATGATGTCTTTAAAACTGTTATTTCTAATCTTAATATCAAGCATGAATAGAAACAACGCGTTCAAGAGACAGATTATGAAATGATGTGGATGTAAAAGCTGGTTTAGCCATCATTACTTTAAGGGAAGTTTTAAGGGCAAAAATATGTGAGTAGATATTGGTTTCAAAAGGCTTCATATGTTATCATTGATATGTTGCAGTGTTTTCCATACAATCAAAATTGGGCACATTATGAAGGTCTTGTTGCTATCAGTCAGTAGCCGCATTTCAGAGAGATTAATATGCACTGCTGTTTTCAGTTTTTGACAAGGAATTTGCCTTGTATGGTGCAACAAATATACTGTATTACAGAGGAAGGTTTAGTCACGTTTGGAGAAGTTTCTTAATGATCATTGGACATGGTAACTGAAGATATTCATATATCCAGGCTCGAGGTACCTTACCTTTTCGTTCTGCAATTATTTAGACTTGTATTCTTTTCATTTCAAATTACATTTTCTGTATGTGTTCTATCTTTTGACAATTGAACAGACACAATTTAAAGATGAAGTTGTTGGATGTTATTAGAGGGTTTTGTTATGACAAATAAAGATATATTCCATTTCATGCTTTGGCAACACTTTTATTCACCAATTAAATGGTTAGTAAGTTGGTAAAGATGTTTTCTGCATGCAGTGAATCTAGTGTTCATAAGGAACATTTATATCAGTAATGTAAACAATAAAGTTGCAAGTTCTATGGCAAATGTCTGAAAGGAACCATGGCCTTGCCTTGGAGTTGATACAATATGGAATAAAAAAGGAATCAGAAAGAAACACGGAGGGAACTATGCATGGAAAAATAACACAAGAAAGATTAAATATATGAGGCAGATGAACATTAAAACAGGGAAGGATATCCAATATTCTGAAAGGAAAGGCAGTACTCAACATTCCTACCAATGAATGTTCTAAAACACACTCTGATATACTGAAGATAGGTTAGACTCTAAAAACAATAGTTATTGGTGGTTTGCTTGTCTGGTAGGCCCCACGTTGGAAAATGGTAAGATCCATCTAAACCAGGTTCAAAGAACACAGCAGAGATATATGGAACATGACAGTTTTGAAAAATCAGGTGCTGCCCGAACATCCGTATGAAACTAAATGTCATATATGGATGGAAAAAGCTGAAGTCCGGGCCAGAGAAGACCTCTACATAAATAGATATCCTAGATTGGGTATACTATCTATGAAGTCTAGCTGAGATTGAACAACTGAACAATAACATCAATAGAGATGATGACTGGTACTTAATGATAACTGAAATCCAGTGGAGATATCCTAGAGTAGATATTGGTTTCAAAAGGCTTTCATATGTTATCATTGATATGTTGCAGTGTCTTCCATACAATAAAAATCCGGCACATTATGAAGGTCTTGTTACCATCAGTCAGTAGCTGCATTTCAGAGAGTTTCATATGCACCGCTGTTTTCAGTTTCTGACAAGGAATTGGCCTTGTATGGTGCAACAAATATACTGTATTACAGAGTAAGGTTTAGTCATGTTCGGAGAAGTTTTTCAACGATCACTGGACATGGAAACTGAAGGTATTCATATATCCAGGCTTGAGGTACCTTATCTTTGTTCTGCAATTATTTAGACTTGTATTCTTTTCATTTCAAATTACATTTTCTGTATATGTTCTATCTCTTGACTATTGAGCAGACAATTAAAAGATGAAGTTGTTGGATGTTATCAGAGGGTTTTGTTATAACAAGTAATGATATATTTCATTTCATGCTTTAGCAACACGTTTATTCACTGAATAAATGGTTAGTAAGTTGGTAAAGGTGTTTTCTGCACAGCGAATCTAGTGTTCATAAGGAACATTTATATCAGTAATGTAAACAATAAAGTTGCAAGTTCTATGACAAATTTCTGAAAGGATTAAGGAACCATGGCCTGGCCTTGTAATTGATACCATATGGAATAAAAAGGGAATTACAAAGAAACAAGGAGGGAATTATGCATGGAAAAGTAACACAAAAAAGGTTAAATATATGAGGCAGATGAACATTAAAACGGGGAAGGATATCCAATATTCTGAAAGGAAAGGCAGCTCTCAACATAGGACCAATAAATGTTTTAAAACACAAACTCTGTTCTAGTAAAGATAGGTTAATAGTGGTGTGCACTTGGTGGTTTGCTTGTCTGGTTGGCCCAACATTGGAGAAATGGTAATATCCATCTAAACCAGGTTTAAAGAACACAGCAGAGATATGGAAAATGACAGTTTTGAAATATCAGTGCTGGCCAAACGTCCATATGAATCTAAACATCGTATGTGCATGGAAAAAGCTGGAGTCCAGGCCAGAGAAGACCTCTCCATAAATAGATATCCTAGGTTGGGTATACTATCTATGAAGTCCAGTGGAGATTGAACAACTGAACAAAAACATCAATAGAGATGATGGATGGTACTTAATGACAACTCAGAAACCCTTAAAATAATAATAAAGCTAATGATAGTAATTGTAATGATAAAGATGGTATACATAAGAAGAATGATAATAACAAATTAGGCCATCGCTACAGACCAACCTATGTTGCTGCAGGTTAATCAACTAATCATATACCAAATCAAGATCAAAAAAACTTATTTATTTAGAAATAATAATATTCATCATGTCAAATTTCTCTAACTGTTAATTCTACCCAAATGTTTCCATATGCAGTCGAGTATCAGAAAAGAAAACAGTTTGCTAATTCAACTCTATGGATTTAATACAGCTAGACTATCTAAAGCTATGGCACTTGTTTCTATTTTCCTGAAAACAGGGCAGTTCTAAGCACTGCTATTATTAGAAAAACAGTTCCCTCCAATTTCTTCACCATGCTAATGATATGGCAAGTTCAGTGGTGCATCATCCATCCCACGTTTTTGAAAGTTCTGAACCTCCTGGTTCAGAGTCATAATGTGGAGTTGTTCTGCTGTACTTAAGCAAGTGAGCTTCCATGATCCAGGTACCATAGGAATCTGGCAGGCCATCCCATTTAACAACATACATTTTATATGTCCTAGACCTTGTAGCAGCCAATTTGATATCCAACACTTTTTCAATCTGTTCTCTTTTCTTCCTCAGTAGGTGCTTGGTCCATTTGCAATCTTCCTTGTCATGCTGATCATCACTCGTCCCAATAAATGTCAGCCATATCAAAGATAGGAAAGATGTCCAAATCCTCAGGTCGATCAATTACGTGTCACATCCCCGTCAAAAAGGACCATATCACGTGAATATTGCATGGTCAACGAAACAAATAAAAGAATAAAGAAAATTTGGCTGGGGTCATGGCATTTTCCACCAACAACGCAGCAAGGATAAGGGCACCATTTATGGAGCCATCTATCCCTCTTATGGTGGGGAGACAGCTCAAAATAAATGGGAATGGCATGGGTATGCTGTGGAATGGTTGTGCAGTCAAAAAGGCATGGCATTTCACCTCTTTGGCTGTCCAAAATTGCAGGGCAAGGACCAGGTATGGCACATAGGGCAGGAAAAAGGACCCATGACCCTCCATAAATCTGCAATGTTGGGCTCAGATAAGGGAGGAAAAAGGTGTGAGAGGAGAGGTGAAAGAGTTGTGACGAGTTTGGGGAAGGCATTTTGCAGACTGGGCATGATGTTGACACGACCTGCAAGTGTTTTGCGCCCCCTGATATTGGTCTCGGATTACAACAGAGCATATGAGCATTGGCATTTTGGTTATCCAAGTGAAGGTGCAAGGCATGGAGAATGCAAGAATGCCACTGACCTTTTTTGGTATGTATATATATCTGTTTTTTTGGTTTTTATTATTGTACATATTTTATGTAAAATGGAAAAACTTAGACAAAGCCCTTGATTTGTTTGATAAACGCGTCAAGAAAATGCAGCTTTAACGGATGCCTTGTAGCCAAATTCATTCAAAATGGGTTTATTGAAAAGGTCTTAGAAACTTTAAATTAAATTCCAAAACAGCAGCATGCCTACCTGCATTCAACTTTTGTGGCTTGGGAAAAGAGTAGGATACCAACCAAAGCATATTTGAAAATGATTTTCTCTATGATTTAAATGACAAGAGCCACTTCCTATCACCATAGTCTTCACAAAACTATGCACAAAATTTAACAAAGAAGAAATTATACACGAGTATTCTCTTGAATGATTTCAAAACTATGATATTTACCCAACATTTTGTCAAATACTCGTCATGCCTCTGTTTCAGGTGTATGTATACTGCAAAATTTGCAGAAGACATTTTGATGAACATTTAATTTTGAATTATCCACCCCTGCGGCTAGGCAATAACTAGTCTAGATTGACCTCAATTTGTGGGTATTGCTATTAAAGATGTTGAAGGTATTGTTAAAAGAGTTATGGCTGTAGCAAGCAGCAGTCACAGTAAGATTTTTGTATAATTAAAGGTTTTTAGAAATGGTGTGATCACCTTGGTAGCCTAATGATTGAAAGTGTGGTAGATTGAGACATGGTAATCATACTTAACATCGAGACAGGTAGTTATATCTGGCAAAAGTCTGCTGTTGTTGTTGATTGTATAACTATAGACTATCTGCAATCTTTGCTGCTGCCCTAAGCATCAGGCTAATATCAGGAAAAAACCTGCTCTCATGCCTTGATTAATATTTTTAATTCCTTTCAGGGTTTATTTTGCTCTTTCTTAGCTTTCCAAAACATTATTAAGCTTTCAATTCCGGGGAGAAATGAGGAAGTTATGACAATTTTACAACTACCTAGTAGTTATGTTTTAGACTGCTAAATTGTCTCAGTAATTAGATAAAGTATTAAACTTTATTAAGCTGTTATGAGTCCATTGGATAGTGATGTTCGGTTAACTTGAGTTTTAGCATGGAAATGGCGTTTAAGATGAAATCTAACTGATTGTGGTAAGGTTTTGTCAACCACATTGTAGAGAGTTGAAGATGCCTACCTTCCTTTAAGGCTTCCTTGGCAAACTCAAATGGAGATAGTATAATATCCCTATGGCATGATCTTTGCATTAATGTTAAATAGAACAAAAACTGCTCTGCCTCCATATCCCATGTATTAAGATTTATAATCTTTGGGTTAGGAATAAACTTGTTCATCATTACCATGTGCAATAGGGGATAGTGATCATGTTGTTGACCATATCCTTGATATGAATAATGTGCTAAAATATCATTGATGCGATCTAGATTAGGATTATGAAGGTAGATGGGGATGGAAAAAGAGATTGTTAATTTCATTAATAACAATTGCTATTAGTATCCTACCTTGTATTATGGTACTAATAAGATTCAAACAGACAGTGTAAAGTTGCTTTAAGGTCCTCTATAGAAGGCTTGTATCAAATATATCAAATGGAAAGTACTTGAGGAGACATGATAGCACCCATCTAGATTTCTCCTACCAGTTTGGGCATAATTCTATGTTTTGTCTTGCCCCCATACCTATTGAGTATATTGTGTTGATTTTGCTAGAATTATTAGTGGCCTAGGTTAGTTGTGAGATCCTTGATTAACTTCATAAATGAAGTCTTCTTTAGCTATTTGGGGTGTGAACTGAGTACTACTCATGGCTAAGGCAAAGATACACCTATGTTGTAAGACCTACGAGGTCACATGTACTTATGTGACTCGTTGATATCTATGACCGAACTATAAGATAATGGTTAAAATGTTATTGCAAACAAAGATAATTTCTTTGTTAAGTAATCAACCTAACCTCTAGGTCAAGTAGATGAACCTATAGGATATTTTGGGATGTTTAGGTTGAATTAGGAATAATAAGGGTAGTGAGGTTTGAATTGAGATCTCAACATCCTTGGATGGAAGTGAAGTGTGGTATAGGTTTTGCTAAATTGGCAATAGGGTTGGTTTTCCCTACATATCATTAAGCGCTATTAATTATTACATTTCATGATCTTAAACCCTTGTACACTTTTCTTTCTATAGTATCTATTCAACTTCATCCCTTGCCCCTTGAGTAATTGTATTTGAGTGGTTATGAAATATTGGGTACGAGAACCTAGGTGTATGACCCTTGAGAGAGACCTTGTGAGGAGAACTGTGTGTGACTTTGATCCTATTTCAAAGCAGTTACACAAGTAGTCCTTGGGCGAAGGATTCCCCTATGACCTCAAGTCCATAGGGGGAGGGTTTAGGGGATAACTCCAAGGTTGGGGTTGTTCCTAAACTTGTTTGACCTTCCCTCTTCAGTAGGCTTCGGTTTGAGGCTGAAATGTGTATTAAATGGTTGTGGATGAGTTAAAGAACCCTGATAATTCGTAGCCAATAATGATGTAAAATTAGGTTAGCAAGATCTAATGGGGAATACAATGGGTATTTCTTATTGGCTACAGATGGTTTGCTTGTTGTAGCTATGTGTTTGACCTTGGGTTAAATTTGGGAAGACATTCATTAAGTTTTCCTATGTTGTTTGTAAGCAAAAGCTATAAGTATTACTGAATTGGGTTGGATAATTGTTCTTGTATTTTTCTAATAAAGAATGTGTTGTTGAATATTGTGTTTTGGATAACAATTTGAATGAAGTGAGTGGATTTGACTACTTTATAGTTTGTGTTTATTTATGTGTACATGTTGAGTAGATGCCATTTCATGTGGGTTCAATGTGATTCTTGTGTGTTGGTGAAATTCAATTTCATACCTATAAGACTCTATGTATAGGCTCTTGACTCACTTGATTGTGATAAGACACATCTAGGTCCACTTGACCAGTACTTGTGAACCCTTGTTATGTATGATCCCCACAAGTGTCAACCTCTAGGGTATTTGAGCAGTGACAGGTAGTCATTGGACAGTGCCAATGGTTGATGTATATGCTACTATAAGGGATTAGTTGGCATTCACTTGGTTCACATAGGTGAAGGTTGCCAAGGCTACCCTAATTATGATATGGGAAAGATTGCACAGGTAATTACCCTATCATGTAGGTAACAATAATCAAAGCTAATTGTTGTATTGGGAGGGTTAGCAATTAGTCACCTATAGCATGAGGGTGATTGATGCCAAGTGCTACGTGGGTTGTGAAGAAGATAATTGACTATATCACTAAGGTCACAAGGTGGTATATGTTGGAAGCTACTTCTTCCTAGGTGGACAAACTTGTTGCTGGTGGCCTATGAGCAGTTGAAATTGGAATCCACTAAGTTGAATAGGTTATATACTTATGAAATTCTCACTTATGCCTATATGACCCTTGGGTTGAGGGTGGAACCTTGGTGTAGTATGGGATACATTGAATCCTCTTCCCAGTCATTTGATGGTGTTGCAAGTAGAATGAGATGCTTGCCATCATTATGATGTGCATAAGATTGGGGAAAAGTATGGGACCCACGGTGTAGTGCACAATGCACTGACATTCCTTTTCTATTTGGTATGCATTGAAAAGGGTAGGTGTTAGCCACTCATTGTGGATGTGTTAGTCAATCACTATTGTATATGTTAGTCACTCATTGTGTAAATGACCTTGAGTTTTGTGCACATTGTTATTGATGCCTTTGCCAGTGATGGCTATTACCTATTTTCACCTTCTAGGTTAAAATGGTCATATCCTACATTTTACAAGGCCTCCATGTGAAAATAATTGTTGAAGGGAAAAAGAGATTAAATCTTTGCTTTTACCAAGTTTGAAGGCATATTTTAGAGAAAATATTTTTCAAATATTATCATATTTCAAATGATAATATTAAAAAAGTCAATCATTCAAGTCAAATGAGTAGTCATTTTATGACAAAACATTGGAAAAGTATTTTATTTATTTCATGAGGCTTATTCACGTGCAAATGGGCAAAACGATTAATTTTCATCTCTAATTTTTGAGTTTGGGGGGAGATTCCACATGAGTTTCCATATTGGCAAGATGTTTCCTTGATTTTTGGCCAAAAGAAAGGAAGAAGGCTTGAGTTGTGAAGGTAAGTGAAGTCTTGCAAAGGGAAAGAGCTTGATTTTTAGGCAACATGACAGGTTTGCAACATCTCACACACTCATATTGAGATTGTCATATCTCGAAAACCACGAACTGGGTTTTCATGATCTTTGGACTAAATTAGGAAACAATTAAATGAAAAAACCCATTAAATTTCACGAAAACCCAGTTTGTTGTTTGAGAGAAATTTTCACCAGTCCGAGGCGGAGTTCAGATGCAAAATGGAAACATTTCAATCATTTTCAACTACAAAGAAAGGTACCAAGTTGGAAAGTTCAAAGGTTTCCTTCAACCCAAAAGTTGATTTCAAGGAGTTTGCAGCAGTTAGGGGCAGCAATCAACTTCATTCAAGCTAAGTGATTGGTTCTCTTTCTTAAATCAATCAAGGATGAATTTATAATTTGATTTTCTTTATAAAGGCATCTCTAGGCCTTTCTTTAAAAAAAATGTTGTGGCTCTCTTTTCATGGTTACATCAGAGAAGATTGTTCTTGTAACTCATTTATGAGACTCATTGTAACAATCATTTTGATTCAATAAAATAATGATAGTAGTTCCTTCTCATCTTACCTTTGTCTCATTTTGCACATGAATTGGTAGATGTTTATTTGTGACATGAGTTTATATTCCTTCTTTTGTCCGTTTTCAAGCAATGTTTTGGCAAATGATACATGTTTAAGTGCAGGTTATATGTTGTGTGTCAATTGCAACAAATTGTAGTTGTGAAACTTATTTTTCCTTCATGCAATAAGTTGAAACCAACACCTTCATATGAAATATTTATGTGCTTCATGGTTTAATTTGAGTTGTGAACAAGTCAAGACTTTGTCAAGTCATATTGTGATTTGGTTGTAGCAGTTAAACATAAAGATTTTGGTGCATCACCTCTTAAGAATTAGTTTTCAGTTTCAAACAATCTCTCTATCCCTTTTCCTTGGAGTTTTTCTATAGTTTAGGTGATTCATCAAAGGGAACTAGCCCGCTCTAGAGATTCATCCTCGTTATAAGCAACCCACAACTTGAAGATGTTTCCATGTTACACAAGATGGTTGAGAGAAAACTCAACTAGGGTGCAATCCTAAATGATAACAGTTTTTGGCATGCCTAGTGGGACTGATTGGACTGTTTCAGTCCAAAGCTTGCTCATTTATCATTGATATTTGGTGTATTTTAGTGATCTCTACCTTTGGAGGCAAGAAAACAACACATCTAGCAACTCTGAAAAACAATTCTACCGGTTTCAGTATGATCAAGTGCTAGTTTGTTTCAAACAAGTCTAGATTTTCTTGTTTTTCCACTTTTGAATGAACAATAATGTCAATGTTTCATGAAAATGTCATATCATCCATCATATCGTGAAAAAATGCTACTTGTCCACCTCCTTACTAGCCATACCCAAGTAGCTATAATGTTGGTTTTAGTCCAAATAATCTTGTTACAACAAGCAATCAACATACTCAAAATGCGTACCACATACCCACCTCTACCCAATCTTCCAATCAACCTCAAAATTCTAAAATTATGGAGTTTAGAGATATGAAAAACATGATTAAAGATACCTTGCTAGGCTTCAACAAGCAAATGGATGATATTTAGAGGGAGCAAGAGATCAATTTGTAGTTGGAAGAATGTTCTTATCAAGCTTATCTCCATGAGCAGGAGGAGTTGGCTCATCAAGCCCAACTTCATAGGCAAGAATTGGAGGCACAAGGTAGACAGTTTGCAAATTTTTTTGCAGAAGAGTTGGTAGCTCAGAAAAGAAAATATGAGGAGAAACTTGCAAAATTGGAATCACAATTAGCCCCTTCTCCTTCATTAGAAAAACCTGTACTTAAGCAAGAAGCTAACCTAGCTATTTCCTTTCCAAACCCATTTTTTGGAAAAGGCATTCCTATGTTCGATACACTATGCTTCATACAAGATGAACCTAATCTTGACTAGGTTCAATCTACAATCCCTCAAGAGCAGCTTCTTGAAGAGCCTATTTGTCCTCTAACATCCCAAGAAGCTCCCCACGTTTCCCCACCAGATGAATCTTTGAATGTTTTGACTAATGAGCTGCCTTGTTTTGTTGAAGATGATGCAAATGTTTCAATATTTATCTTAGAAGATCAGCTAGGACAACAAGATGAAAAGGTAGACAAGGTTGATCAAGAAGAGCATTCCGCAATTTGGTTTGGTGAGTTACCTTCTTTCATTGAAAATGATGAAGAAGATTGGTTTTGATCTCATCAACAACAGTTTTAGAGCAGTAAGAGGAGGTCAAACAATGTGATGAGTTGTTGGTTGAGGATAGTCATTGTGATAATGGAGCCTTGGATCAGCAAGAGGAGTACAAAAATGAACCTTTTGTGGAGTTTAATAAGCTTGGTGAGAGCTACCATGAGGTAAAACACAGTTCCCTTTCATCAAACATCCAAGAAGAATGTGAAGAAGATATATTTTGGAATGATCTGGAAGTTTTTGTTGCAAACTTGGATAATGTGAAAGAGGTTTCAGTTGATGTGTTTGATGAATTTCCTAGTTTTGTGGATGGAAATGAGAAGAGTTTGTCTATGCCAAAATCAATGCCAAGTTTTGAGTAGCAAAATGATGAGAACCATGTGGATAAGGTGCTGATTCATGAGCAGATAAATGAGAGAAGCCTTGATTTGAATGATCAAGAGGTTGAAGTTCGTGCAAGTATTGTGCAAGTTGAACAAAAGCAAAAGCAAAACACTGCTTTTCAAGGTATGACTTCAGATATTTTTTTGAGTTTTTAAGAAATCAATCATGAAGACATCTTAGAGCATGTTATAAATGAGGGAACTAATGATGAGTTTGATGAAGATTTATGCACAAACATAATAAAGGAGTTTTGTTCAAAGCTTGATGACATGTTTTCAAGTGATTTCAGTCAAAAAGATGAGGTTAAAACAACATATAACCAACAAGAAGTCAACAATAAGAGTTTAGTTTTCATCTTTTCAAGAGGTTACCCCATCACAGTACCAGTAAGATACAAGTTATCAGTACACCTAAGAATAAGATTGCAATTGAGGAGCAACAGACCCATTCATGCCAAATCAGTGGTATGTTTGGTCAGATTCAAAGGGTGAGTGATTTTGGTTATGTCCTTCAGAAGACATTGCAGTAGATTGTGGGGTGTATTATGGTGTTTCACCTCTTATCAACAGTTTATGAACATGTAGAGCATCCTTTGTTGGTTAGGAAAGGGAGTTATTTCACAAAGCCAATTAATGGGTTTGTTTGAACATCATCCTTTGCTGGTTAGACTAGAGTAGAGTAGGCGTTTCTTTCAAATAAGGTGCTGCTACACCAATGTTTTAGTTTTTCCTTTCCCTAAGTGCTGGTGCACAGGTTGCTATCCTTTCAGAAGGTTTTGTTCATTGTTCAGCTAGGTTACAAGTCAGTCCTATAGTTGTTTCAAAGATAGATTGACTCCTAATCCCAATGGATATGCAAGGCTATTGGTCTTTTCTTGTTTCAGTAGACAAAACCCCCTCAAAGTCGCCAAAATGTTACCTATTTTCACCTTCTAGGTTAAAATGTTCATATCCTACATTTTACAAGGCCTCCATGTGAAAATAATTGTTGAAGGGAAAAAGAGATTGAATTTTGCTTTTACCAAGTTTGAAGACATATTTTAGAGAAAATATTTTTCAAATATTATCATATTTCAAATGATAATATTAAAAAAGTCAATCATTCAAGTCAAAGGAGTAGTCATTTTATGAAAAACATTGGAAAAGTATTTTATTTATTTCATGAGGCTTATTCACGTGCAAATGGGCAAAACGATTAATTTTCATCTCTAATTTTTGAGTTTGGAGGGAGATTCCACATGAGTTTCCTTATTGGCAAGATGTTTCCTTGATTTTTGGCCAAAAGAAAGGAAGAAGACTTGAGTTGTGAAGGTAAGTGAAGTCTTGCAAAGAGAAAGAGCTTGATTTTTAGGCAACATGACAGGTTTGCAACATCTCACACACTCATATTGGGACAATCATATCTCAAAAACCATGAATTGGGTTTTCGTGATTTTTGGACAAAAAATAGGAAATAATCAAATGAAAAGACCCATTAAATTTCACGAAAACTCAGTTTGTCGTTTGAGAGAAATCTTCAGCAATCCGAGGCTGAGTTTAGATGCAAAATTGAAACTTTTCAATCATTTTCAACTACAAAGAAAGGTACCAAGTTGGAAAGTTCAGAGGTTTCCTTCAACCCAGAGGTTGATTTCAAGGAGTCTGCAGCAGTTAAGGGCGACAATCAGCTTCATTCAAGCTGAGTGATTGGTTCTCTTTCTTAAATCAATCAAGGATGAATTTATAATTTGATTTTCTTTATAAAGGCATCTCTACGCCTTTCTTTAAAAAAGAAGTTCTGGCTCTCTTTTCATGCTTATAGTAGAAAAGATTGTTCTTGTAACTCATTTATGAGATTCATTGTAACAATCCTTTTGATTCAATAAAATAATGGCAGCAACTCCTTCTCATTTTACCTTTGTCTCATTTTACACATGAATTGGTAGATGTTTAGTTGAGATATGAGTTTACAGTCCTTCTTTTGTCCCCTTTCAAACAATGTTTTGGCAAGTGATGCATGTTTAAGTGCAGGTTATATGTTGTGTGTCAATTGCAACAGATTGTAGTTGTGAAACTTATTTTTCCTTCATGCAACAAGTTGAAACCAACACCTTCATATGAAATATTTATGTGCTTCATGGTTTAACTCGAGTTGTGAACAAGTCAAGACTTTGTTGAGTCATATTGTGATTTGGTTGCAGCAGTTAAACATAAAGATTTTGGTGCATCACCTCCTAAGAATTAGTTTTCAATTTCAAGCAATCTCTCTATCCCTTTTCATTGGAATTTTTCTGTAGTTTAGGTGATTCATCAAAGGGAACCAACCCGCTCTGGAGATTCATCCTCGTTATAAGCAACCCACAACTTGAGGATGTTTCCATGTTACACAAGATGGTTGAGAGCAAACTCAACTAGGGTGCAATTCTAAGTGATAACAATGACATCGAGGTGGGGGGTTGATTGTCGGAGGAGGCATCATTTTGTATCACGTGTCCCAATTGTTCTAGAATACAAGGTTCCAACAAAGTGGCTTAAGAGACCCAAGAGAATTTTTTTTCCAAACTTTGACAAAAAAATTCTTAAAGTTCATGGCACCTATGAATGTTTTGTTTAGACCTATAGTTGTATTTGATGTCCCTCCACAATAACCTCTCAATTTTTTTTAGCTCAAAACTATTTCACCGTGCCAACAATGGATGCATTATTACAAAATGCATCAGTGACATTCAATGGAATGGTTGCATGAGCCATATATTAAGTTCTTCACCTTGTTAGACCAAATCGATTGTACCAACACAAACAGTTATGAGTTTCAATAGAGATAGTTAAAAATAATCAATTGTATTCCTTCAAGCATCCACTTTGAAAGTTGAATTAGACTTCTTTAAGGTTTACAATATGACGTAATTGACTTTGAAATAGCTCATCACTAACAAACTTTTTGAATTTTTCTTATCACAAACACCTACTAAATCATGTTTTAGCATGTTCTTTCATAATCCATTTAACATACATAAATTGTAGATAAGAGAACATCACACAAGCATGGGAACATGTTAATAACTCAAAAAAGTTAGCAAGACAATGACTGTGACATGAAGTTACACTAGAGAAACCATAAAGGAGAAAGATCCAACAAAAAAGAGTTAACAACCCCTTATATCCACTAGAAATCTTGTCAAGTGCATTGTATTCAACTCAAATGCATCTATAATAGTCCTTTAAACTCTCTTTTTCTTTATGATTTTATTGGTAGCTCCACACAAATATTTAAGACAGTCATATCCGACTCTTATTGAATCAACCATTGCTAATAGTATTTGAAACCCTTGTGACTCTCCTTGAAGGGTAGGTTAACCACCCACCAATTGGTGCCATGCAAAGGGTATAAGGTCGTTTTAAAAGTCACAATATGAAAAGCTAATGGAAACAGTGGCAAGCCTATTATATGGACTATGACAATTCCTCTTGCCTCAAACTCAAAATGATTACCATGTGAATATTGGCAGTGGCCTCTCAAGAGATGGTAGTAATATGAAAAGGGTATAAGGTGGTTTTAAAAGTCACAATATGAAAAGCTAATGGAAATAGTGGCAAGCCTATTATATGGACTATGACAATTCCTCTTGCCTCAAACTCAAAATGATTACCATGTGAATATTGGCAGTGGCCTCTCAAGAGATGGTAGTAATATATGATGTTAACTTAATACCCTACTAAGACCACAACTTTGAGACTTGAGATTGCAACATTAAAATAACATTTCATTATGACATATTGATCATAAATGATTGGGACAATGATTTATGTCTTTTCTAACCTTATCAACAATATATAAATGTCTTCCACATCAATTCCTAAAGGAATTGACCTAAACCTATGATAAACCACATCCTTTTGCCAATTCTGGAATAATAAAATAATCATTTAAGACCCTTGTAACATCATTTGGGTGTGATAATCTTTCTAGGACAACAAGGTGACATTTTGTGTATAACTTTTTACCCTTAAACAATGATCTTTCAGCACATCCTAGGGTTTGATGGTCTTCAAATAACCACGTGGATGCATCCTAGGGTTTGAGATACAAGTTGCACATTCTAAAGCATGATAATAATCCTATTATGTATGCACAATCATCAATGACTATAATAGTCTCTCAACTATGATAAATCTTTCAACCTTATAACCATGCTTGAAATGACTGTGGTGACCTTAATCAAGAGGCAATTTCATTGAAGATCCAATGCTACTAAGGGTGAAATATAACAATTAGGGGAGCATTAACAATGCTTGAGGAGGACAATATTTATGCACACTAATACAATTGTCCTATTTTTATTCCTCCACTTAGACCAAGGTAACTTTAGTAATGCATGTTCTAAGTGTAACAATCTGAGGAAGGGTGACATTCCAACCAAGGTATTATAGTCAAAGTCACAACTTGGCTACATATTTGTGAATCTATGCTTACAACCAAGACCTTTGATTTCCATGCAAATACCTCTTAACTAATGATTTTGGTCAATAATGCCACCATTGTCACTATAGAACCTTCAAAAACCTTAGGACTTGCAAGAAAAAATTAAAAAATGAGTTATTTTGTTATGAAATCAAGTATTCTCAAACAAGATTAAGTCTTTCAAAGACCTAGGAATAAATCATAAACCCCTTCATGATGCAAATCCTTTAAATATAGGAGAAATAATTGTGAAACCTTATTTTTGTTGATGTACCATAAAAAATTAGGGTTGTACCATGATAGATAAGGGATATTCCATACAATCATAGATGAAATGGATGTCTACAAGTGAAAATCATAAATATGCAAGAACACATATTATGCAAAAGGTCTTCCTTGAGCTTCAACACCTTGTGAAATGAGTAAAAATGCAACCCTAGGTGCTTAAACAACTAACACCAACTCATTGACAATATACCAACATGGGAAAAGTTCTTATTAGGTATGAGGCATGAAAATGGGGAATAACAATTGTCTACAAGTTGTTATGACTTTAACATAGGAAAAATCAACCTTCTATAATAGAAATTTACGTTTTGTAACATCATTTACCTTTAAAATTTTGGTAACTTTATAAATAGGCATGTCTATGGAATCTTTTGAAGATTTTTGGGCACATTAATTAAGCCAAATTAACTATTGTAAAGTCAAACAAATAAAAAGACCAGCTGTCATAATACCTATACAATAAAAGGAGGGTTTCTCCGTCACAATCTAACCATCAAATTTTGGATAAACTTCACTAAAACATTAGAATAAAGATCTTACCTTTTAAAATATAAAATGAATTTGATGCCAAAATCTTATTTGAGGGTTGTTAAAGGCTATTATGAGGGTTTTAGGACTTGTTTAAATGAATTTTTAGGCAATCAAACTCTAGAGGGTAAATATAGGTTCTAATATAAAGCATGCCAAGGAAATGACCCCTCCTAGACCCTTGCAAGACATGGGCATACCAAAACTTCCTCAATCCAAAGTATACCAAAACCTTGTCTATACATAGGCACATGTGGGGCCTCTTTTGAAGATTTTGGGAACATTAATTGCCTTAGAGATGTGTTGCCTCCTATAAAATTTGATGTTTGGACTCTTGAAGAACCTCTTTCTAAGAATGGAAAACTTATTAATACATTCCTACATGTCAAAACTTCAAGATGTTATGATTGTTATGAGATGTATCTAATGCATGTTATGAATGTTAAAACTAAGCATCCATCTAATAATTAAGCTAAGATAAGTACCATTTGGCACATTTTCTATCCTAGGTCTTGTAAGAGACTTCATCCATTTGATATATCCTAGAAGGCATAAAAGCCACATGTAGATGAATGAGACCTCTTCTAGTAGGTGTTGATGATGAATGAGGCTTCTTTTAGTATTGGACTAACCACCCCAATATTTTGGTACAATAATTGTCTAACCAATGCAGGAACATTTGAGAGGTATGGGTGGGTAAAAGAGTTCTTCTATAGTGTTAAACCACCCACCTTGATTTTTTGGTGCACTTTGTTTCATACCATGATATTTCATTAGTGAAATTACTCACTAGATGCCTTTAGTTCACAATAGATTAATACTTCTTGCAACATTTTTATAGTTTTCCACAACAAAAAATCTAATTGGAGTTGGAAACAATCATTAGAGTATTTTACAGAGGACTAGATATTAACCAATTTTAGGAATAAATAATTTTTTAATATATTCCATGACTTGTACAGAACATTATATCAAAATTTTGCACATTTTTGTCTTAGGTAGATCTCAAAAGAATTCATTTAACTGATGTAGCCTAAAAGGCCTAGTAGGTGTGGGTGGTTGAATGAGGCATCCTATGTCATTAAAAAACCCACCTTGATGGGTTGGCATGGTTAGTTTCATAGCATGAAATGTTGTTTACTAAATTGCTCACTAGATGCCCTAACACCACCAAATTGACGTTTTTACATTTGATAGCTTTCCACCACTTGAAAAGGACTTCAAGTCGGCAAGAACCATTGAAGGAATTCATAGATGACTTGACAACCCAAATATGGGAACACACAATTCATTCATACATGTAGATTATCTACACTTTCCCATCAAATTTTAGATATTTTCCATCTCACATCTCTTAAGAAACCTCGTCCAAATGATGTATCCTATAAGGTTTAAGAGATGTGGATGGTCATTCCTCCTTTAGAATCAACCTATGCCCCTTAATGGCTTGGTGAAATAAATTTATATTATGACACATACTATTTGTGGAATTGGTCACTTGATACCCTAACACTACACCAAACTAACACTCTTGGTAACATTTGATTGCTTTCCATTATGGGGAAATCTCTTTGAGATAGAAATATATTCTAGAGTATTTTGTAAAAAGAGTATTTCCATAATTGTAGGAATACATGAATCATGCATATGTGTCACTATTTTTATTCTTTGTCTTATCACAGTTTGACATGTTTTCTATATTGTCTCTTGAGAGACTTTATCTAACCAAAATATTCTAAAAGGTGTAAGAGGCATGGGTGCAAGAAAGCAACCTACTTCATTGTTTACCTATCCAACCTAACATATTGGTGCAATTAATTTTTACCCAAAACATTTATGATGTAAAACTAAGCTCTCATGCCCTAACATGTTGGTATAATTTAGCATTTAAACAAATATTTATGTAATAGTTTAGCATCAATTAAAATGAAATGATAAATTTATATTATATATGATTTCCATTATGCTTTTTCTTTATTAATTCTTTCTAGTTAGGGTATTCATAGATAAATATATAGTAACTCATTTGATGGAAAGGAATTTTTGTAATAGACATCATGGAGCAGACCGTTGGCGAGAAGATCATTGGGGGGAAGACTGGCTTGATGGCGGGCTTGAGTGATTTGAATTTGAACTCACTCCATGGAAATCATGGCGGCTTCTAGTTCGGTCAGTCTACGAATTTGGGGCTTTTTGATGTTGCTGCGGGGAAGGATGGATTGTACGGTTTGGATGAGTTGGTGCTCTTTGTTGGCGTTGCTAGGAAGCACAGGTCATGTGGTGTGGATGTGGTCAAAGATGCACTCTTTGAGGGTAAGTGTGCAGTTGAGGCTTCCAATGAATCTTGTGTTGGCTGTCCATTGACGAAGACAATTCCTAAGGCTCCTAGAGGTCATGTGGCTTTTGGAGATGTTGGGCAGGCCCCAACTAGGGAATCATCTGTGGCTAATCCGAGAAATCCCCAGATTTAGCATGTTCCGGTGGGAAATAATCGGCCGAAGGGGTAGTCATCTTTTCTTGGGAAGAAATGGGCTGACATTTTCTCCTCGAAACTTAAAGGCAAAGGCGTTGCGTCTGAATCAGTGTCTTCCTCTAACATGGAAGGTGGCTTTTCCTTGTCCATTTTGGACTCTCTTGTGGACAAAAATATAGCTAGAATGGACTTTTCTTTGGTAGGCAAGTTTTTAGGTCCTCAACCTAACATTGAGGAGGTTTGTTCCCGGGTTAGTAAGAAGTGGGCTTTGAAAGGCCAGGTTGAAGTTGTGACCATGG
This sequence comes from Sequoia sempervirens, assembly GCA_007258455.2. Lineage (NCBI taxonomy): Eukaryota > Viridiplantae > Streptophyta > Pinopsida > Cupressales > Cupressaceae > Sequoia > Sequoia sempervirens. The sequence continues at coordinate 666,875,303 of VDFB02270651.1, forward strand.
CTAAAGGATTCTTTTCCTTTTCCTTTTCCTGTGATGAAGACCTAAGAGCGGTGTTTACAAAAGGACCCTAGACTTTTGGGCGTATTACGCCCATGGGAGCCTAGGATGGATCTCTCCATGTGCCTTTTTCATTCAGCCCTTGTGTGGGTGAAGTTTCCAAATCTGCCTTTGGAATATTGGGATGAAGAAGTTTTTAAGGTAGTGGCTAACTCTTTTGGGCGGTTAGTCTCTATTGACGATGCCACTCTCTCTAGAAGGCGACTGGTTGCAACAAGATTTTGTGTTATGATTGATCAAGATGTTATAATGCCTGAATTTTTTCACCTTAACTCAAAGGTGGGCTCTTGGAAGTAGTAGTGTCTTTGAAAATCTTTCGTTTGTGTGCTCCAAATGCAAAAAAGCGGGCCACTGGGCTAAGGATTTCCTTGCTAAGGTGGCTCCGCCCAAGGTTGCTCCTCAAACAAAAGTATGGAAGGTGAAGGAAGCCAAGGGGACTTCGGCTCCTCTGGAGCAGGATGAGTTAGTTGCTGGAAAAGTAATGGAGGGTGAAGCTTATATTGAAGATCATTTTGTCCCTCACCTTGAGATTGACAAGGAGACTTAAAAAACTGTGGACGAGGTTGCTGGCCAGTCTGTGGAATAGGATGTGGATCATGTTTCAGATAATTTGTGCTCCCCTAAACGCACCATTATGGAGCCTACTGTCGCCCCGTCCTCCCCGCCGAATCGAGCGTCTGGGCTGGTGGTTGGCGAGGGTGCTTTGGTGGTTGCAGATACAGGGAGTAAGGATGAAGAAGGTTATATTCCGATGAGGGGCAAAAAGAAGAAGTCCTTTGCTTCTCCTCCTCCTCAACCCCATAAAGGTGTTACCACAAGAAGACAAAAAGTGGACTGTGGGTCTGAATCGAGGGGCCAGGGGAGACCTCTGTAGAAAAGCAGGGAGAGGGATTACAAGCGGGATATTGCGGAAGGGGTTCAAAAAACCCTCTTTGAGCTGTGCTCGAAAAGCACCCCCACCTTGTGCAAATGAAGATTATTTCCTGGAACATCAGGGGGTTGAATAATGTGCATAAACAGGACCTCCTAAAGAACTTAGTTCGGGACCATAAGCTGGACATTTTGCTGATTCAAGAAACAAAAATGCAAATTGATAAGTTGGAAGCTTTAAAGAATCTCTTTTTTAAGGACTATGGATTTCATGGGGTTAGCTCCGAAGGAGCTTCGTGTGGAATTGTTACATTTTGGAATGCTCAACTGATTAAAGGTTTCCCGATTGCAGAAGGTTTTAACCATGTGGAGATGAAGTTTATTTTGATTAGGGACTCTGACTCTTGGGTTGTCTCCAATGTGTATGTCCCTAATCTGAAGAGGGCTAGTAAGAAGTTGTGGGATGATCTTGAATGTCTTCGGACTATTTTTTCAGATAGCTCTTGGCTGGTCATGGGAGATTTCAACACTCCCCTTTGTCATGATGAGAAAGTGGGTGGTTCGTAGGGCAATCCTGATAGCCATTTGGATTTAAGAATGTTCATTGATGACAATGCTCTTATTGATGTGAAGATGACAGGGGCCAAGTTTACTTGGTCCAAAAGGCGTGTTGGTGCTAAAAATATTCAAGTTAGGTTGGACAAAGCTTTGACGTCAGCCTCCTAGTTTGTAGATTTTGCTTGTTCCTTATCCACTATTATGAGATGCGGGTCTCACCATTTCCCTATCTCTTTTGTGGCTGATAGGCTTGGGGGTAAGAAGTGTTTTCCTTTTTGGTTTGAAGCCATGTGGCTGAGGGATCCAAGGTTTATGGATTGTATTAAGAAATGGTGGCAAGTGAATATTGATGGTCGTGCAATGTTCAGAGTAGCCAAAAAGTTGACTTTTGTGAAGAGGAATCTCAAGAAATGGAATAGAGAGTCATTTGGTCATATTTTTGAATCTAAGAATTCTGTTATTCAAAGGTTGGATAATGTTTAGGATGCCATTCAGTTAAAGGGGTTATCGGAGGATCTTCAGTTGCAGGAGGATGGCCTTCTTGCTCAACTTCATGCCATTGTTGCAAAAGAGGAAGATTTTTGGAGGTAGAGATCTCGTGCAATTTGGTTAAAGTTTGGGGACCGCAACTCCAAGTTCTTCCACCTTACTGCCCTCAGGAATAAGTCGTCTAATAGGATCTTCTCGGTTATGGCTGATGGCATGCTGTTGGAGGATGAGGAGGCTATTAGGAGAGCAACTTCTAATTTATTTGAGCATCTAGTTAGGGATGATCTTGTGTGGGACTTGTTAGAACTGTAAAAATATGATGATTTTACATAGTGTTCACATTCATATTTTCCAAATAAGTCCTACCATGGGTACATTTTGCTTGCATTTTGCCCATGTAGCCCCACAAAATCCATCGGGTCATGCATTTTCCATATTGCAGTTCCTATCGGCATAGGTTCACGGCTGTCCCCCCGACCCATGTTGTTTTTGTGCTAACATTTGTATGCTTCAGGTTTGTCGGCAAAACTTCTTTGATGTCTCAGCGATCACAGGTCATGTGCATTCACCTTTCAACGGGACTCTTTTATTGTTTCGGCGACAGAGGATGGTACACTTTTCGGCAGGAGTGGGGTTGTCGGGGTAATGTCTCACTGAAGGCATCATGTCTCGCCGACTGGCTTGAATGAGGATACATTGGCAAGAGTTGCGGCGTCGATATAGGGTCATAGCGAACATACATTGTCACACCGACCAATGGCGGGAGGATGGATATCGGTAAGAGTTAAAGCTTTCGGCATGTGGTCTTGGCGAGTTTGGATTGTCTTACCGACCGACAACTAAGTGAACACTTCGGTAAGACTTATGGGCTTTGTTGTAAAGTCTTGGCGAGCCTGTCGGGTCTTGCCGACAAGTCTTATGAGTGACTTTCAGTGAGATGTTGGCTTTGTCTTGGCGACCTAAGGATAAAGGGATGCAATATTGGTGAGATGGGGTTTTCGATAAGAGGTCTTGGCGAGTGACCTTCAGTCTCACTGATGGAAAAAAAAAGGTCTTTGTCGACATGAGAATTGTCTTGTCTCGGCGACACACATGATGGTTGACAACTTTCGGTATGACTCAAAGCATTCTACGAGAGGTCTCACCGACATTGATATGTCTTGCCGAGAATGTGCATGGGGATTATGTTGATGTGAGAATTGCTTTCTCTTGGCGATCTGTGGTGAACTCGAGGGCTTTCGGTGAAACACGATGTGGTCTACGTGAGGTCTCTCCGATATCATAAAGTCACGGCGACAGTGAATGAAACAAAAGGAACACATCAATGAGAGATATCCCCGTGTCTCAGTGAATGGAAGGTACGTAATGAAATGCATATTGGTAACACTTGGGGTGTTCTGCGTGAGGTCTCCCTGATATCACAGAGCTACAACGAAACACAAAGGGAACATGCAGATGCTTCTTGTTTTCAGTGTAACAAGCAATATGTTATAGCGACATACAGTTTGATCGTGGGGGCTCTCGTTGAAACATAATGTAATCTGTATGATGTTTCCTCGACTTAGATAAGTCACGGTGAAAGCGAATAACACCACAGAGCGATTAACGATTGAATTGCCTTCGGCATAACTGCTGGATTGTCCTGGTGACTGTTTCACTGGTGAATAACAGAAATTCAAATACTGTGGCCGACATGTATATGTTTGAAAACCGTTGCAGGCTGACTTGATTGGAGCCCGAATTCTATGGAAGGCCGACATGGAACTTCAATATGATTTATTTTCTTGATGCTGGTGTATAAATAGGCATTTTGTAATTGTAGAATGAGGACCAGTTATTAGATATTCGATACATAGCAAGTAGATACAGTGGAATAAAATTATCAGATTAGAGACTATTGTTGCATGATTTCAGAATGGAGGTATTTATGAAAATCAGTTGATGTTGTTGCATTTCTCTGGTGTCAATTATTTGTTGAATCTAATGAAAGTATTGCTAAGTTGTCTCCAAGATTGAGGCTTTCTGGTTGTTTGAATTGATATGACAAGTTTATATATAATTCATCAGTGCACATTTGTTGTATCTGTGTGATTGATTGATTGGTTCTTTCAAGCAAAGATTAAATCCTTTTAGTTAATCACAGTAATCAGAGAGAATCATCTGAATTGTTCAAGTAGAGCTTCGTAATCACATTTTGCATGTTTATACAAATTGTAAACATAATATATGCCAGATAGTTTGAGTTTCTCCAGAGAACTGTTGCTCATCTTGATCTCATTTTGACTCCGCATACCCAATAAGGCATTGGTCTCTGCACTTCATCATTTTGAACTCATTCCATTTCTTTATATTTGTTAATTAAGCATTTTAGGATTTAGATCAGAAGATTACTATTGTTGTCAAGTTTGATTTCATTTGTTCACTTCCATCTGCCATTGTGGACAAATCATTGCAAGAGGGATAATCATAAGTTAAGTCTGCCCAATTCAGAAAGGTACACCCGCCTAGGTTTGGCAGCACCTGAAGAGTAGAAGGTTGAGTTCTCTTGACCTTGTCTGTTACCCTGAAACGTACCAAGAGATTGGCAGCCTCTTGAGGCATTTTGCCTGTGTTTTTGAGAGCTAACAAATTGGTGACTCTGCCGGGGAAACATTCAGAATCAAAGCCTTAATCATAGAGTCAGGAACTTTATACACTCTGCTGGGAATAAGAAGCATCAAGTATTTTCTCATTTTTGACAAAAGTGAGTGGCGACTCTGACAAAATTTTGCAGTTGTTCAAACATGAACGGAAGAAGATCTCAATATAGGGGAGGTCATACTGGAGCTCCTGCTGGCAGCGGTAAGTGGAGACACAAAGGTGATAAGGTTGATAAGGGAAAAGGGATAAGTGAGGACATGTGCATGACAGATAAAGATAAAACATCAAGAGCACATTGCGAAACATATGATCGCTATGACACATGGAAAAATGATTTGAGTGTAGAGCCTTGTACTCCGGAAAATCAAATGAATCCTTTCTCTTTTCTTGATCCTCAGAAACAGGCTGAGTTTCAAGCTGCATTTGAGGCTGAAAGAATAAGAATTCAACAGGAATATGATCAGAAGATGGAGGGTAATCAAAATGACTTTATTGATCATGAGCTTCCTGAGGAAGTAAAAGCACAGTTTGAATCACAGAGGAAGGAGATAGAGGAACTAAGGGCTGCATTGCTGAAAGCCCAAATTACTTCTCAGAAAGCTGATTACCCCCCAAAGTATGTACCACCTCATAAGCAGGATAATCATAGTGCAGGGCCTTCTAATCCACTAGTGTCTCCTCACCATCAGACGGGAAATCACTACAGACAGCCAAATCATCCCCCTCATATTCCCACACAACATACCAATATACATCCACCTCCTGGTCAACATCATGTGCCACAACATAATGCACAATACAATAATCTTATGAACCAATATCAGTACCCACCTATTCCTCCCCCTCATCAGTATACAACAATGACCAGACAATTTGATTTGGCAGAGTTTCAATTATATCCTTACCCTATGGATGGCAGCTGGAGAGGTCTGGTACCTAAGTTTATAGGGAGTAATGCAATTACTGCTGAAGAGCATTTAAAGAATTTCAATGTGTTCATCCAAGACATAGGTGTGCCATATGAAGACTTACATATGAGGTTATTTATGATGTCACTTCTTGAAGATGCTAGGGATTGGTTCAACAACTTGCCAGCACTCTCAATTAATTCTCTCCAAATATTCCAGGATAGATTCCTAGAGCAATGTGGGAATCTAAATGCACCAAATTCAACTCTTCATGAATTGATGCGAATTCAGAAAAATCAGAATGATTCAATCTATGATTTCAACCGAAGATTCAACAAGTTGCAGACTAAAGTACCTCCTGGATCAAGGTTGCCAGATTCTGTAGCATTGAGTGTTTATTTAAATGCATTTGATCCTAAAATAGGGTATGAACTGAGAAATAGGTCTCCAAGAGATCTCACTGAAGCTTAGAAGATAGCACTGACAATTGAGAACAACAAAAAGGCTGCAGGTATAATCAATAAAAGAGATAACCCTAGGGCCCCTCAACAAAGCAACAATTATCAGTACAGACAGAACACATACAGAAATAAAAGGCCGAGGTTGCACGACATGCCTTATAATACAGACTGGAAGGATGGAAAACCTATAACAGCTAGACCTAGAAACAAAGAAACTCCTGATCCATTGAGCAAGAAGGGAACCTATATGGTGAGTAATAATTACTTTTGTGAAGCTTGTGACAAGCCACATTCCCCAAACTATTGTGTTGTAGCCCAAAGGATGCAAGAAGAGGGAATGTTGATGGAAAACAATGAAGAAGATCACACAGTGTATTTGACTTCAAATACATTTCATCATGTTCAGGAGAGGTATTCATCTTCAGAGGATGAAGGTTATGAGTACGATGTTTCAAATCAGAGATACAATGTCCATATGACTGAACAACAGGTCTTTTATGATTCTGAGGAAGATTACACAAAGCCACATTCTGATGAGGCGCCTGCTCCATGCAGTATGAGGAGACTCACCAAAGATGAAATAGAAAGAATAACTGTTGCTGCAGTTGAGGAAGCAAGGAGTAAGTACTGGTTGAGAAATAGAAAAGTAAATGATGTGGAAGGTGTCCTCGGGGGAATTTTCATGAAGGATCAGAAAGCAATACAAGGGACTGTGAAGAAGTCAGAAAAGAGTCTACATGATAAAGATGAACATAAGCCTGTCCAAAAATAGGAAGTTAAGGAAGAAGTGAAGGAATTACATAAAAAGATACAAATGCCTGACCAGCCTAGTAAAAAAGAAAAGGAAGAAAACAAAGGAGAAATGCCAGAACAAAAGAAAATTGTTAAGATGGAGGGCTCTTCTTTTGACTTCACTCAGGCGTTATTCCAGGTAAAAATGTCTGTCCCACTACTTGAAATGATGAAAATAAAAGAATATAGGGACACTGTTGTTCAATTGATAACGAATGGAAATGAAAAACATGTGAATTCTGAGAATAGTGTAGCAATTAAAGCAGTCAATAGGCAGGAGAAAGTAAATATCCCAGAGGTCTGCTTGAGTGATGTATTAACAACTCCCCCTCAAGTGGATCCTTTTTTCACTACATTGCTTATAAATAACAAACTGCTAAGAAATTGCATGATAGACTCTGGTGCTGCTATAAATATCATGCGAGTAGGAGTTATGAAGCAGCTTGGCATGTGGGTTGATACATGTGAAGGAAAGTGCTATGCAATGGATAACAAACCTGTTCCTTTGGTAGGCATTATGAGAGGTGTTGAAGTCAAGCTGGCTACTTATCCACAGGTGGCGTATAATATAGATATCACAGTGATTGATACTCCTCCGCAGTTTGGTATGCTTCTATCAAGACAATGGACAACAACAGTTGGAAGAAATGTTCAATTTGATTTGTCTTATGCTACAATTCCAGTGAATGGTCAGGATGTCAAATTGTATAGAGAACCAATAATGAACCAACTTGTTGACTGTGTACCACAAGATCAGATAAATTGTTTCTGTGATGTTGATCTTGGAAGTTTTAAGATTGAATCTGCCCAGCCAGAATTAATCAATAGTGATCCAATTGAAAAGCATGTGGCACAAAGCTGCAATGAAGTGTGGAAGATGTATTTTGATGGAGCATGCGACCAAGAAGGTAATGGAGCTGGCATTGTATTTGTTTCACCTGAAGGTATTACATTTAAATATTCTTTCCTGTTGACATTTGAATGTACAAACAATGTGGCGGAGTATGAAGCCTTGTTGACAAGTCTGAACATAGCTGTGAAACATAAGATTAAGTTGCTGGCTGTTTTGGGCGATTCTGAACTGGTTGTTTCACAAATTAGGTCGAAGTATGCAACAAAACACAAAAGATTGAAACAGTATAGGAATGCTGTATGAGACACAACTGAATTATTTGATGCCTTCTCAATTGAGTGGATTGACAGATCAAAGAACATAATGGCTGATTTTTTAGCAAATGTGGCGCTGAAAAGAGATGATATCACATTGGCTAGGGTTTCACAGATTGAGTTCAAAACAAGGCCTACTGTTCCTAATAACATTTATATTTGGCAGGTCTTCAATGATGATACTGACCTTTTGAAATTCCTCAATTGTATAGATCAATATGAAGCCTAGGAAATTGACTTCAATGCTTTTGTTGAAGAAGTGGATGGGAAACAAACAGTGTTTGGAAAGGAGATCTTACAACTCAAAACAAATAAGATTCCTAAGGGTTTAGTGGCATTGGAGCGGCTGTATGATGGAAATGACTGGTCTCTCATGAAGCAAGCACCAGTCATAAGGGAAGATATTGAAGAAATTAACTTGGGGACTGAGATAGGACCAAGAAAGGTGTACATAGGCAAGAAGATAAGCCCCACAATTAGAAGAATGCTGATAGAGTTGCTGAGGAAATATAAACATGTGTTTGCTTGGTCTTATGAAGATCTGAAGGCATACATGGAAGATTTGTTCCAGCATGAAATACCATTGAAGCCAGATGCTAAGCCATTCAGACAGAAGCAAAGACCCATAAATCCAACACTGGAGCCTAAAATGCAAGAAGAACTGACAAAGCTCAAAGATGGAGGGATCATCAAGCCAATCAAGCATTCAACGTGGGTCTCAAATTTGGTCCCTGTGAGGAAGAAAAATGGAGACATCAGATTATGTGTGGACTTCAGAAATTTGAATATGGCATCTCTTAAGGACAATTATCCTCTACCCAATATGGAGGCTATATTGCATAAGGTGACAGGGTGTGAGTTGTTGTCTATGATGGATGGGTTTTCAGGGTATAATTAGGTTAAAGTCAAAAAATTTGAGCAGTATAAGACAACATTTACAACTCCTTGGGGAATGTATGTATATATAAGAATGCCATTTGGTCTCACTAATGCAGGAGCTACTTTCCAAAGAGCTATAGACGTGGCATTTGCAGATTTAATCAATGCTATCATGGCGGTGTACCAAGATGACCTCACTGCTTATTCAAAGAAGGCTGAAGATCATGTGCAACATCTAGAAAAGGTATTTATAAAAGCCTTAGAATACGGTATCAACTTAAATCCTAAGAAATGTCATTTTGCAGTCACAGAGGGTAAACTCTTAGGACATATTGTTTCAAAAGAGGGAATTAGAATAGATTCTGAGAGGGTTTAAGCTATTGATAAGATTCATGTTCCCAAAACTGTTAAGGCTATACAATCATTCTTTGGACAGATTAATTTTGTTAGGAGATTTGTTTCTAACTTTGCTGAGATCATTAAGCCCATATCAAAAATGTTGAAGAAAGGACAAAAAATGGAATGGACTGTAGAAGCCTTGGAAGCTTTTATATCCATCAAAAGGGCCATCAAAGAGGCGCCTATCCTTAAATCTCCAGACTTTGCAAAGCCTTTTCAGATATTTTCATTTGCTTCAATGCATATGATTGCTCCTGTTATGCTACAGAAGAATGAGGATGGTCATGAATAGCCTGTGTCTTTCTTTAGTAAGTCATTACAAGGGTCTGAATTGAAGTATGACATAATAGAAAAACAAACATTTGCATTAGTAAAAGCTACAAAAGCATTCAGGCCATATCTTGTCAGAGCAAAGGTGATTGCTTATGTTCCCCATGCTGCTGTTAAAGATATTCTGACACAGTCTGAAGTGACAAGGAAAAGATGCAAATGGATTAACAAGATCTAAGAGTTTGACATGGAGATACAGATCACTAAGCTAGTGAGAGGTCAAGGCTTGGCTAGGTTGATGGCATAATCAAATATTGAGGCAAATCAGGTTTGTAATATAGGTGAAGGGACTGTAGTTGCAAGCATTGAGCACACTCCTTGGTATACTGATATCATGCATTACCTTAAGTATACAAACTGTCTAGAAGGATTAAGTGACAACTAGAGAAGAACTTTGAAGTTACAAGCATCTAAATATGTTTTCATGGATGGAGACCTATTTTGGAAGAATAGGGATGGTATACTGTTATTGTGTTTGGACGAGTCTCAGGCCAAGCATGTTCTAAGTGAAATGCATGAAGGAGTTTGTGGAGGACATTATTCAACAAAAACAACTGCACACAAAATTCTCAGGGCAGGTTACTACGGGCCTAAGGTTTTTAATGATTCTTTCACACATGTAGGAAAGTGTGAAGCCTGCCAGAAGTTATCTGGAAAGTTGAAATATCAAGGAGCCTTGCCACTTTGACCCTTGCAAGCTGATGCCCCTTTTCATCAATGGGGAATTGATTTCATTGGAGAGATACAAGAAAAATCAAGTGGAGGACACAAGTGGATATTGGTTGCCACTGATTATTTTACCAAATGGGTGGAAGCAATCCCAACTAAACTGGCTACAAGCAAGGTGGTGACAAATTTCTTGATGGACAACATTATCACCAGATTCGGTGCACCACAGAGGTTAATCACAGACAATGGGATGTGTTTTAGGTCAGATGAGTTCAGAACCTTTTGTGACACATATGGCATTACCATTTCTTATGCAGCTCCTTACCATCCACAAGCTAATGGTCAAGCTGAATCTAGTAATAAGAGTCTTTTGAAGATTATAAGGAGGATGTTGAGTCAAAACAAGAAGGCTTGGGATTCAAAATTGAAACTGGTTGTGTGGGCTGATAGGATTACTGTGAAAAAGGAAATTGGAAAGTCCCCATTTGAATTGGTGTATGGAGCGCAAGCCAGGATGCCTTTGTAGAATTTGTTACCAATCTACAAGTTTGTCCTTCAGGAAGATTTGGATGTTCCTGAACCCATGGAAGAAATAATAGAGCAACTAGCTGAACTTGATGAAATAAGGAGAAGTGCCCAAAACCAAAACATGAAGTTACAGACACAGATGAAGTATCTATTTGACAAGAAGGCAAAGGATAGAAAATTTGAAGAGAATGACTTGGTGTTGATGTGGAATGCAAGGTGTTAGGAGAAGGGAAAGTATGGTAAATTTGAAGCTTTGTGGCTGGGACCTTTTGTTGTTGTTGGAAAGAAGGGTGAAGACTCATACTATTTACATAATATGGCTGGTGAAGATCAGGAATCGCTGTTCATGGGCAATTCTTGAAGCAATTTTTCTCTTGAGCAACATAGAGGATTAAGGGTTGCCAGTGCATGGACAACTCTTGCTTATCCTCTTTAAAATTATTTTCCATGCATAGTAGTTTAGGATTTTGTCCATCTCCATTTCACTCTCATTTTCCATTCATCTCCATTTTGCATTCACTTTCCTTCCATTCCATCATGCTTCATTTCCATTGCCATTCATTCCATCTCTGCTCACTGGTTCATCATTTTATGTCTGGTTTGCTCACCCAAAGATCTGGTTCCTTGCAATGATCTTACTATCATTCATCCCCAGACGGAGCCACTGTTAGAATTGTAAAAATCTGATGATTTTACATAGTGTTCACATTCATATTTTCCAAATAAGTCCTACCATGGGTACATTTTGCTTGCATTTTGCCCATGTAGCCCCACAAAATCCATCGGGTTATGCATTTTCCATATTGCAGTTCCTATCGGCATAGGTTCATGGCTGTCCCCCCGACCCATGTTGTTTTTGTGCTAACATTTGTATGCTTCAGGTATGTCGGCAAAACTTCTTTGATGTCTCAGTGATCACAGGTCATGTGCATTCACCTTTCAGTGGGACTCTTTTATTGTTTCGGTGACAGAGGATGGTACACTTTTCGGCAGGCGTGGGGTCGTCGGGGTAATGTCTCACCGAAGGCATCATGTCTCGCCGACCGGCTTGAATGAGGATACATCGGCAAGAGTTGCGGCGTCGATATAGGGTCATAGCGAACATACATTGTCACACTGACCGATGGCGGGAGGATGGATATTGGTAAGAGTTAAAGCTTTCGGCATGTGGTCTTGGCGAGTTTGGATTGTCTTACCGACTGACAACTAAGTGAACACTTCGGTAAGACTTATGGGCTTCATTGTAAAGTCTTGGCGAGCTCATTGGGTCTTGCCGACAAGTCTTATGAGTGACTTTCGGCGAGATGTTGGCTTTGTCTTGGCGACCTAAGGATAAAGGGATGCGATATCGATGAGATGGGGTTTTCGATAAGAGGTCTCGGCGAGTGACCTTCAGTCTCGCTGATGGAAAACAAAAAGGTCTTTGTCGACATGAGAATTGTCTTGTCTTGGTGACACACATGATGGTTGACGACTTTCGGTATGACTCAAAGCATTCTATGAGAGGTCTCACCGACATTGATATGTCTTGCCGAGAATGTGCATGGGGATTATGTCGGTGTGAGAATTGCTTTCTCTTGGCGATCCGTGGTGAACTCGAGGGCTTTCGGTGAAACACGATGTGGTCTACGTGAGGTCTCTCCGATATCATAAAGTCATGGCGATAGTGAACGAAGCAAAAGGAACACATCGGTGAGAGATATCCCTGTGTCTCAGCGAATGGAAGGCACGTAATGAAATGCATATCGGTAACACTTGGGGTGTTCTGCGTGAGGTCTCCCCGATATCACAGAGCTACAACGAAACACAGAGGGGACATGCAGATGCTTCTTGTCTTCGGTGTAGCAAGCAATATGTTATAGCGACATACAGTTTGATCGTGGGGGCTCTCGTTGAAACATAATGTAATCTATATGATGTTTCCCCGACTCAGATAAGTCATGGCGAAAGCAAATAACACCACAGAGTGATTAACGATTGAATTGCCTTCGGCATAACTGCTGGATTGTCCTGGCGACTGTTTCACTGGTGAATAACAGAAATTCAAATACTGTGGCTGACATGTATATGTTTGAAAACCGTTGCAGGCCGACTTGATTGGAGCCCAAATTCTACGGAAGGCCGACATGGAACTTCAATATGATTTATTTTCTTGATGTTGGTGTATAAATAGGCATTTTGTAATTGTAGAATGAGGAACAGTTATTAGATATTCGATACACAACAAGTAGATACAGTGGAATAAAATTATCAGATCAGAGACTATTGTTGCATGATTTCAGAATGGAGGTATTTATGAAAATCAATTGATGTTGCTGCATTTCTCTGGTGTCAATTATTTGTTGAATCTAATGAAAGTATTGCTAAGTTGTCTCCAAGATTGAGGCTTTCTGGTTGTTTGAATTGATATGACAAATTTATATATAATTCATCAGTGCACATTTGCTGTATCTGTGTGATTGATTGATTGGTTCTTTCAAGCAAAGATTAAATCCTTTTAGTTAATCACAGTAATCAGAGAGAATCATCTGGATTGTTCAAGTAGAGCTTTGTAATCACATTTTGCATGTTTATACAAGTTGTAAACATAATATATGCCAGATAGTTTGAGTTTCTCCAGAGAACTGTTGCTCATCTTGATCTCATTTTGACTCCGCATACCCAATAAGGCACTGGTCTCTGCACTTCATCATTTTGAACTCATTCCGTTTCTTTATATTTGTTAATTAAGCATTTTAGGATTTAGATCAGAAGATTACTATTGTTGTCAAGTTTGATTTCATTTGTTCACTTCCATCTGCCATTGTGGACAAATCATTGCAAGAGGGATAATCATAAGTTAAGTCTGCCCAATTCAGAAAGGTACACCCGCCTAGGTTTGGCAGCACCTAAAGAGTAGAAGGTTGAGTTCTCTTGACCTTGTCTGTTACCCTGAAGCTTACCAAGAGATTGGCAACCTCTTGAGGCATTCTGCTTGCATTTTTTAGAGCTAACAGGACCAAAATAGTGTGGAGGCTTCTTTGGAAGCTATCCCCCATATGGTTACAAAAGATCTGAATAGGGAGCTTATTGCTATCCCCTCTGCTTTGGAAGTTAAGGATGCAGTCTTTTCGTTTGAAGGGAACAAGCCCCCCGGGCTTGATGGCTTTCCTTTTTTATTCTTTCAGTTGTGTTGGGAGATTGTTGCGAAAGATGTGATTAATGCCACCAAGGAATTCTTTGGCTCCAGAAGATTACTCAGAGAGCTGAATGTGACCTTCATTGTCCTGATCCCCAAGTCTGCTGTTGCTAATAGCTTTGGTGAGTACCGTCCAATCAGTCTCTGTAACTCCATTTATAGTTTTTTTTCGAAGGTGCTTGCCACTAGACTGCAAAAGTGTCTCCTTGATCTGATCTCTAAACAACAAAGTGGCTTTGTTAAGGGTCGTCAAATCTTGGACTCTATAATAACTGTTCATGAACTTGTCGATTCTCTCAATGCTAACGAGAGGCCAGGTTTCTTCTTGAAGCTAGATCTTTACAAAGCTTATGATAGGGTAAAGTGGAGATTTCTATTGGAGGTTTTGGATTGCTTTGGCTTCTGTCAGAGGTTTCTTTAGCTTGTGGATTAGCTCATCTCGACTCATTTTGCTATTCTGGTGAATGGTTCTCCTTCCCCTTTTTTCTGGAGTTCGCGTGGTCTAAGGCAGGGAGATCCCATCTCTCCGTTGCTTTTCATCTTGATGGCGAAGGCTCTTGGTAGAAATATCTAGAAGGCTTTGTCGACTAGGTTACTGCAGGGCCTTTCTCCTTCTTCTAGATGTGAACTAGTTACCCATCAACAATTTGTTGATGATACCATTCTGATGGGTGAATCCTCTGTTCGTGAAGTCAAAACTATGAAGGGGCTGATTGAGGCTTATGAGAAGGCTTTTGGACAACGTATTAATCTTCTTAAGAGTAATTTTTTTTCCTTAATACCCCTGAAGCTTTGCAATTAAAGCTTGCCAAGATTCTTTCGTGTAATAGGGGTGAGCTCCTGTCTACCTACTTGGGGCTTCCTTTGTGTATTTCTAAGGCTTCCTTTGTGTATTTCTAAGGTCTCAGAGTCCTTCTAGCTAGGTCTGTTGGAAAAGTTCAACAAAAAGCTGGCGAGTTGGAAAGGGGCACTTCTCAGTCATGCAGGGAAGCTACAACTCATTTCTTCTACTCTTCAGAATCTGCCTCTGTATGCAATGACTCTTTTCAAAATTCTAGTCAAATTTGAGGAGAAAATGGAATAGATCATGAGAAGACTTTTGTGGTTGGGTGTTGAAACCAAAGCTAGAATTCCTCTTGTTGCCTGGGATTTGTTTTGCAAACCAAAGAAATGGGGTGGTGTTGGCATCAGAAACTTAAATGCTTTCAATAAGGCAGTTTTGTCGAAAAATGTTTGGAGGCCCCTCAATGGGGAAGTTGGTTGGTCCTCCCTAGCTAGAAACGAATATTTGCACGGTTTTGGGAGATCCTGGAATATGCTGTCTTCTGCTAATATCCCTTCTGGTTCTTTTTTTTGGAGGAATATTGTTCCCTATAGGGATTTGATTGCAAATGGTGTTAGGTGGCTACTAGGTGATGATACCAAAATTCTTTTTTGGGAGGATGCTTGGTGTGACTTAAAACCTTTGATCAATTTCCCTTGGGCTCCTCCTATTGTTCCTATTTGCAAACATCTCTTTGGCATTAGGGTGGCAGACTATGTTCATAATGGGGAGTGGAAGAACTTCCAGGATTAGGACCTGTCATTGAAGGTTTTAAAGGATTTCTTGTGTAATGTTCATATTCCCATTTTTCCTAGGTCGGATAGGGTTGTTTGGGCTCCCTATGCTAATGGAAAATTTTCGATGGCTTCTGCCCTTGTTAATTTGTTGTAAAAGCCTAATTCGTTTCCTTTCTAGGGGAATTTATGGAACAAGAAGTTGATCCCCAAGGTGAATGTCTTCTTTTGGTTGCTTATGCAAGGTAAAGTTTTAACGCAGGATAATCTCTGTAAAAGGGGATTTGCAATTTCGAATAGATGTGTTCTTTGCGAAGTTGATGCTGAGAGTGCTTTCCATATTTTCCTTGGGTGTGAATTTTCATCTATTCTTTGGAGTAAAATTCTTGGTCTTTGGAATTTGGATTGGGTCTTCCCAAACTCTCTTGGTAAATTTGTTGATCAGTGGAAGTGTCCTCCACCTCCTCTATTCTTTGTTGGCTTTGGGATCTTATGGCCCCACATATTGCATGGGGAATATGGAAAGAACGAAACAATAAAATATTTCGTGACTCTAAGCTCAAAGTTGGCAGTTGTTTCATCAAGATTCATCAAACGATATTGGAGAATTTTGCTCTCATTGGTTCTGAGTCACCTCGTTGTGCCCCTGCTGCTTGCTTGGCTGGGTATGACCTGTTGGTGATTTCTAATTGGAAGATCCCATCTATTCCTCCTGAGATTTCTAAGTCCAACTTAAATGCTAGATTGAACACTAAGTGGATACCACCACCGTTAGGGTGGGCTAAAGTTAATTTTGATGGGGCAACAAAGGGTAACCCTAGGCCTGTAGGTTGTGTGGGGGTGTTAAGGAATGGGGATGGCAAGCTCTTAGGCGCGGTGGCACTCCTGTTGAGAAATAAAAAAAATCACTGTGCTGAGGCGGAGGCTGCATTTATAAGCATAAAATATGCAGTGGATAGAGGGTACTCTAAAATATGGGTAGAAGGTGATTCTTTAAATATCATCAATTATCTACGTGGCACTCATAAGCCGAGTTGGAATGTGGATCAATTAATTAAAGATTCTATAGTCATGCTAAGTTCTTGTGAAGAGACCCGTATTTCTCACATTTTCTAAGAAGGAAATTCATTGGAATTTTTTTTTGCCAATGAGGCTGTCAGGTTAAATGAGTATCGTGCATGGGAGGAGGGGCTCTCTCCTTCTTGAGAAAGCTAGGATCTTAATAAGAAATGATGGCGTTGGCTAAGTTGATGTGGTGACGTCATTTAATCTTTAGTACCAACTCCTGACTCACGCTTTGTGGGTTTAGTTTGGCTTGCTAGCTATTAGTCGAGTGATTATCGCAAGGGTTTTCTTCTTCTGGTCTTTGCAGATATGGGTGGTGACTGAAGCAGAATTGAGCCACACTCTTATACGGGCCTAAGGAAGAAAAACAAACTATGGAAGATTCTCCACCATGGGAATTTTATGCCATTTCTTGAGAGATTGCATGGGCATGACCCAAATGCTTTGGCGAAATTTGCTTCATGTTGGCATAACCGTAAGCTCTAGATAAAGGGCCTGGTAGTTGATATTAATGAGGAGTTGATTGCTACTGTGATTGGGTTGTCGATGGTTAGTTGTAAGTTCTATAAGGACAAGAAGAGAAATGAAGAAGCGATGGCCCAATTCTTCAAAGGCGATAAATGGAAAAAATTGGTTAAGATGGAAAGTTGGGGCTATGAGCGCAAGTCCCTCAAGAAGGTTAGGGTGAATGTTGCAGAGGTGATAATACAATATGTGACTCTAGAGGGCAGGTTCAATGCAATCCTTGGTCACCATTTTACTCTTTTAAACCATTTCAGGCATGGGTTGTTTGTTTCCTTTCCATTTTTTCTGTTGTCTTCCATGTAGATTTTTGTTTACGCTCATTTAAAAAATAGGAGGGCTTTGGTCCTCCATGAGGGTCTCATTCTTTTAATCATGGAGCATGTTAAATCTCTTTTCCTTGCGCCTGCTATTAAGTGCAAGGAGAAGATTCAGAGCGTTGTTTCTGGTTCGTTTGGCTCAGATACCAACATTGTTGAAGAAGAGGAGTGGAATGAAGAGGAAGAAGAAGGGTCCCTGACCCTTGTGACTACCTCAAAAAAGAGGAAGAAGGGTAACCCTAAAAGCAATCGGGCAACCAAGCGCCTTATTCTTTCTGACAGTGAGGACACAGAGATGGGCTTAGGCGATTCCTCTCCCAGGAATGTAGATTTAGATGTTGGCTAGGGAGAAGCTGAAGGTGGTGGTAATGAGGAGGGTTTTCTAACTACAAAGGCCAAGGATAAGTCAAGGAGGGCATCCAAATGCATTGCCAAATTGAAGAGCCAGGCCTTGAAAGATTTAACTAAGGACACCACGGTGCTTTGTGAGAAGGTTTTTGTTGAAAAAGTGGTGGAAATTGATGACTCCCCGGTTTGTAGCACTCCCGGTTTGTAGCACTCCCAATGTGGAGCTAGAGGACGAGAATAAGAGTCAGGATGAGGAGGATGCTGAGAAGAATCATGCAAAGTCGAAGCGTCTAAAGGTAAATCCCCTTTCTGAGGACTTCTCCTATCTCAACAAGGATTCCACCTCTATGTTTGAGTTGGTAGACATGGCAAGGGTAGGGGCCACTGACACGTTTAAGTTAGCTAAATGGACTCTGTAGGAGTTCAATAAGATTAACATTAAAATAAGGGGCTTGAAGGAGAACTTGAAGAATATTTCGAAAGCCTCGGCTTCGGATATTCTGATCTACAGAATTGTGAACCTTGAGTGTTCCTTCCATGACTTCAAATCCCTATGTGAAGAGCACTTGACTGGTTTAGAAGCCAAGATATTGGATACTAGTGCGAACATAAAGAAGCTTCTCCATACTAGTTACATTTCAGTGAAGAATAGCGCAAAATCTCTAGAAGTCATGTTTCGTAAAATCATTGAGCCCAGGGAGGACCAATTGTATTTTTCTGAGTTAATGGAGAAAGATCACTCGGCCAAAGGTAAAGGAAAAAAAGGTGCGAAAGATGATGGTAAAGGCCCTGTTGTTAGAGGGTCAGCTGATTGGAAGAAATCCTTTGAAGCTGAGAAGAAAGAGTTGCTAGACATGATTGAATTGCATAGGAGCTAGGAGCTTGAGGTGGCCAGCACCTTAAGCAGTATGAAATAGTGTCCCGCTCTCTTTTTTGTCTGTTGTCTGTTTATTGCTGGGTCTCGGTTTCTTTCTTGCTGTTTTGTTGTTTTGTTGTTGTTGGGTGCTGCTGTTAGTTCAATGTTTTATCTCTTGAGCAACACTTTGTTTCTTTTGTTGTTTTGGGTTTGGTTTGCTGCTGGTGTCTTATTGTAGTATCTTTTGGGCAGCATTTTGTATCTTAAGTTGTAAAGGGTTTCAGGTCCCTTAAAAACCTGTTTTTCCCATATAATCAAAACTCATTTAATGGAAAAATGGTTATGCCATTATAAGAAAATCATTTATCTAACAATGGCTACCATCATATCAATCAAGATTGTTATGCATTGAGGAGGAAACTACATATGATCTTTCTACTAGGAAAAAAAATCATGTAACAAGGAATTAATTTATAACATGTTTTTGTACACAACTCTAAAGTGATTATACATTCAAATTTTAAGTATCAAAGTAGGAATACATGCACACAAGGAATAAATTATATTGTATATCGATGTGTATATATAAAAATCTAAGATAACTGGACACAAAATTGGTATATATATGCCAACTAAAAACATTTTCTTACAAAATGTGCAATATATCATCTCAAAATCTATATACAATCCACATGCCAAATAACTACATCAAATCCTAAAGGTCTAGTTAAACCGATGTCTTTGGCAAATCCTCAACTTGTGGTGTAACCTCAAAAAGTGGCCTCTTGGTGCCACATTGCTTAGTTGTTGATGGATGCAAAGTTGATTGCAATAACAAGTCAAACTAAAAAACTAATTAATTAGTTCAATGGTAAATGAATAAGTTAGACTAGTAAATATAAACTTATCTACTACAATTAGAACTTTGAAATTAACATCTAAATCACTATAATCAACTATAAGTTCTCTAAACTATCAGTTAAAGTAAAATTCAATTCAATTACCTTAGCTTTTTGTTGTTGTTTTAAGAGTCATTTTTATAAATGATGGTCTCTTAGGATGATCAAAGTCCTAGCATGATAGTGGAGGTGCCATATCGCTCACTTTTGTAATAGACTATAATAGTAAAATAAAAATTATTATAAATTAATATATAATTATTGACAAAAAAAAGAAATGCATATAATAAAATAGGTTAGATGTGTAAAAAAACAATTTAGACCATGAAACAAAAACTTAACTACTACAAAAAAAAAACATATATCACCAATGAGGCCTATTGCATTGACTGTGATGACTCATTATGGATGAATCAATTGAGATTTCTTGTATGAAAATTGGCAAGAATGTAAGACTATATGTATACATATAATCATAACAACTTTGAAATTAACATCTAAATTACTCAACTATAAGTTTTCTAAACTAAATCAATTCAAGTAAAATTCAATCAAATTACCTTGACTCTTTATGGTTGTTTTGATAATTGTTCTATGAACGATGGTCCCTTAGGATGATCAAGAGTTCTACTAAAGCATATTGGAAAAGGTGCCACCTCATTCACATTTTCAATAGACTATAAACTTAAAATAATATCAAGACATACATCAATATATTTAATTACTCATAAAAATGGAAATGCATACAATAAAAAAAGGTTAGACATGTAGAAAAATTTATATCAAGTCTAGGCCAAATTGAATGGTAGAAAGAGTACCATGAGGGATTTCTCTAAGCTCCTTTTCTATCATCAACTATTATTCCACTGAGATACATTAGTACTAATCTTTTTTTATATTAAATTCAAATGAAATACACCATAAAATAACTTTAAATTTAATTTGAAAGAAAATTTGGCCTTGCTTCTCTTCTACTCTAGCCTTTGATGTCGTTTCTTGTGATGCCTCAACTTGTGTTCTAAACTCCACTACCTCATGTCATGAAGGTGACATATGAGGGGCATCATATTCATATGTGTTCAAGGATGACTCACTAGCCTCTCCAAGAGGACCTATACACAATTGATTGCACATAGTGCAACAATGAGACACATAAACATGTGTAGACAAGGAGGGTCCAACAATATCAATCAATCCATTATGAGCATCAATATCATGCGATTGTGCTACTTGATAATTTTGAGTAATCAAATGGCTAGTCAAAGGGTGTATGTAAAAGAGGCTTTGATGTGTTGTATTTGCAATAATGATTGTGTGTTGAATTGGATGTAGAGAAAAGATATAAGGAAGGGGAATAAATGGACCTTACATCAGTTACATTGCCCTAGGTTTATCTTGAGGTATTTTTTTTACCTACTCCTTGGAAATCTCTAAAATCAAATTATTTCACATGGTGACCTAAAATAAACTTTGCATATAGTTTACAAAGGAAATATAAAGGTACATCAAGATTGCTATTGGGTGGTTTATAAGAAACCATCCATCAACAATCCCAAAAATTATTTGTGATACTCTCATGTGTACAAAATTTGATTGAAAACAAGCAGGCTTATGTACATCAACATGCAATTCAATTTTAGGATTGACAAAATGTTGTGTTAACATGGCTTTGGTTCTATCTAAGTCTTTCACTTGGTCATATGATAAACTAGTAGAATTTTCTTCCCTCTCGGCTTCTTGTCATTGCTGAAATGATTCATGTTGGTTTGTGAGGGTTCAAACATGGGTGACAATTACTTCTAAATTGGATGTTATTGAAGCCAATCGAGGGCGGCGATGATAAATTTTTATAATTATGTTCAAGTCATTAATATTTTTTTCAATTTTTTCTTGAATTGTTGGTGTAAGGAAGCTAAGGTAGTGAAACAACTTCCTAACCTAATCTTGAGAGGAGGGTTATGCAAAAAAAAAGATTTTTCTAACAGTTACAAAAACTAAAACATAAATAAACACAAATAGTTGCATACCACAAAAAAATGATTTATGTAGGAAAATACCCTTCAAGAGAAAAACCCCACTCCAAAAGCCACCCACTATATTATTAAAAAATAAATGAGATTACAATATACTTGTAGTGCAAGCTTCTCATAGGAGTATCACCAACTAGAGATCCGAAAGCAACTCAACAACTATTAGACTCTCACACACTACAATAGTGCAATACACATCCGTAATACAATGCCCTCATAAAATAGGGTTTCCTTTTAGGGAAAACAAAGCCAACTTAATCTCCATTGTCAAACTTGTGAATTATGATGAACGGTCCAAATTTACAATAATACAATATATAAAATGTGGCTTTCAGGGGTGTTGCCCTTGAACCCACATCGAGGCACATGACTCCTAGACCCCATAGGCAGTACCCCTTAGCATCCCCCACACTCAAATATATTAACTTGTTATAATCGCAAGGTTGAGCCACCTTTTTTCCTAACATTCTCCCACTTGTCAAACAACTTGTAAGAGTAACAAGAGGATCAATACCATGATTTATTGTTTTGGGTTGAGAGTTCCACAAACTCCAAACACTATATGATTTTTTTTGTGTTCACAATCTTGGTTAAAGAATATACAACATTCATAAAAGTCTCTACCTTAACTAGCTTCACCCTACCATCCTCGACCATATCTCTGACAAAATGATAATGTACATTAATGTGTTTGGTTCTGGCATAAAATGTTGGTTTCTTAGCTAGAAAAATCGTACTCTAATTATCACAATAAACTTTTGCTGCACTTTGTTTTATTCCAATATTTGAATACAATCTCTTAAGCCAAATGATTTTTTTACAAGCATGAGTAGTTGCCATATACTCAGCTTCAATAGTGGAAAAAACAACCACAACTTGTCACTTACTCATCCAACTGATTGCATCACCAAATAAAGTATACACATAAGCACTAGTGGATCATCTGCAATCAACATCACTTGCCCAATTTGAATCCGCATAACCATGGATATCAAGGGAAAGCCTATTTTTTATCAAATTGCCATGATAACACAAGGAATACTCTGAGGTACCTCACAAATATCTGAAAACTCTTTTAATTGCATGCCAATGAACTCTACCAGGATTAGACATATATCTAGAAACAACGGGTAATGTTTAGTCTAGTGTAGACTATAACATACATCAAACTTCCAACTACACTTTGGTAAGATACTTTGCTCATGTCTTCCACCTTTAGTGAGAATGTTGGACAATCTGAAGCAGATAACTTTGTTTCAATTGTAAAAGGAACACAAAATGGACTACAATCTTGCATGTTAAACCTCTGTAAAAATGAATTGACATGCTCACTTTGGCCAAGCCATAGATATCTGTTCACTATATCTCTTCTAATTTTCATTCCAATAATGTGTTATAGTTGCATCAAGATCTTTCATTTCAAATTTAGTTGCAGGTTGAGACTTTAGTTTTGAAATCATTCATTTCCCTTTACCAATAAATAACATATTATCAACATATAATGCAATAAGTAGGAAACGATCACCATCAATTTTATAATAAAAATAATGATTTGATTTAGAACACTCAAATTCCAAAATCAACACATATATCAAATTTCTGATACCACATCCTAGGACTCTATTTGAGGCCATACAAAGATTTCTTCAATTTGCAAACCAAATTACTTTTATCTTTCACCACATAGTGCTTTTCCTGTGTAATTTAAACATCCTCCTCTAAATCACCATTAAGGAAAGCAATTTTCACATCCATTTGCTCAACCTTCAGAACATAAGCAACAAGAATAAAAACCAAAAATCTAATGGATGTCATTTTTGTAATCAACACCCTTAACATGAGAGTAACCTTTTGCAACCAATCGTGTTTTGTACTTCTCAATACCTCCATATGAGCCAATCTTTTTTTGAACACCCATTTGCTACCAAAAGGCTTTCGTCCTTTAGGAAATGGTACTAGATCCTATGTATCATTCTTTTTCAAAGCTGTCGCTTCTTCATCCATAACAATCTTCTAGGATTCTGCATTATTCACACCTAATGTCTCTTCTACAAATATGGGCTCATCCATGTTAGTATTCAAATATTTTTTTTCTCAATTTGCAAACCAAATTAATTTTTATCTTTCACCATGTAGTGCTTTTCCCGTGTAATATAAACATCCTCCTCCAAATCACCATGAAGCAAATCCATTTTCACATCCATTTTCTCAACCTTTAGAACATAAGCAACAAAAATAGAAAACAAGAATCTAATGTATGCCATTTTTGGTGAGAAAATATCTCACCATAATCAACACCCTCAACCTAAGAGTAACTTCTTGCAACCAATCGTGTTTTGTACTTCTCAATACCTCCATATGAACCAATATTTTTCTTGAACACCCATTTGCAACCAAAATTTTTTCATCCTTCAAGAAATGGTGCTAGATCCCATGTATCATTCTTTTTCGAAGTCATCATTTCTTCATCCATAACAATCTCCCAAGATTCTGCATCATTCATACCTAATGCCTCTTCTACAAATATGGGTTTGTCCATGTTAGTATTCAAATAAAAAACACATCTCCAGACATTAGGTGCATACCTTTTAGGTGACTGTTTATGCCTTAAAGACCTTTGAACAAGTTGATTTGGAGGTTCTTCCCCCTCTTCTGAAGATTTAGATCTAGATGAGCTCTCTTCAACTTCTTATCTATCTAGGGGCCTCAGTTCAACTTTCTTAGGCATAGGAGGAAGTTGAGTCACATCTTTTTGTCCAATTTTTTCTGGATATAATATAATAGAAGAATACCTAGTTTATCTAAAAATAACACTTCTACTAAATATTACCTTCTGTGCAACAAGATCCCAAAGCTTGTATCCTTTCACACTATAACTATACCCAATAAAAATAAATTTCACAACCTTGTTCTCCAACTTTGTTGGCTTCTCCTTTGGCACATGTGCACATGCCTCACAACAAAAAGATCTAAGATATCTCAATGAAGGCTTGTGATCCGACCATGCCTTCATAGGAATTTTTTCAACAAGAGTTGATGTAGGAGATATGTTAATCAGGTAGCAAGCAATGCCAACTTCTTTATCCCAAAACTTTTGTTCTCGACTAACACCACTAAGCATACTCCTAGCCTTCTCCATCAGTGTCTTGTTCATTCTTTTTGCAATTACATTCTGTTTAGAGAATACATATTTTTCTTTTGTTTATGAATGCCACAATCTTTACAAAATCTATCAAAATTGTTAAAGAAAAATTTATCACCATTGTCAATTCTCAAACATTTTATTTTCTTTCCAGTCTACAATTCACATTTTTCCAAATTCTTTAAATCGACTAAAAACTTTACATTTACTCTTTAGAAAATATACTCATGTCCTACTATAATCATCAATAAATGAAACATAATATGTGGATTTTCCAATGGAAGGAACATCTACAACACTAGACACATCAAAATGAATAATAACTAACACACAATAAGATTTATGAGAACTCAAGTAAATCTGAACACAATTTTGTTTTCCATAAATACAATGCTCATAGAAATCAAAATTAAGATTACAATCAGTCAACCCTTCAACAAGGTTTTTATTTTTCAAGGTCCTCAGACCCTTTTCTCCAATGTGGCCAATTTTCTGGTGCCATAACATAGTCTTCTCTATAGGTACTTTTGATTAAGAAGAAAGAACACCCTTGGGTACCCAAAAGCGACAACCATCCATTGAAGATGAAATTTTCACCTTTTCCAATGAAGTAGCCATATGCTTGCTTTTCGTAGAAGTACTATTGCATTCAATAGTGTATGCATCAAGGTTATACAATATGTCAAATCTAACACCTCTAGCAATCACTATAACATCTCTAACCATCAAGTGCATACTACATTAGAAAATACTACTTGCACACTCACATCTATTAGATTTCTCATAGATAACAAATTTCATGCTAATCCAAAGATATGCAACACACCATTAATCCTTTTTATTCTACCATCAAGAAACCTGATTCTAACAAGTTACCATGACCAACAATATTTAAATGAGAAATCATTACCCAAATACACATTACCTCCATCAAATTCTTCATATCCAAAAAATCAATCTCTATTAGAGGTCATATGGAAAGATGCACCTGAGTCAATTAACCATGTATCATTACCTACACGAGTGGCCAAAGTTGCAATGAACACATCACTATCTTCCTTCTCGAACTCAAAATCATAATCAAATCTCATCCTTTTCTTATTTTTTCTTTGCACTCCTTACGAAAATGTCTAGGCTTATCATAGCTCCAACAAGTAGCTTTGAAATTTCTAGAAGATTTGGATCTGCCCATGGACTTGGATTTATCACACTTATTCTTCTTTCCTTTTTTCTTAGGTCTTCCACGAACATTTAGGGCTTCCTTGGCACTGATAGATACCTTCATCCCCATCTCTTTGGAAAGCAAAGAACCCACAACATCTTCAACTTTCAAGATAACAAAAGTGCGCCCAATAGCCATAACAAGAGAATCCCATGAATTAGAAAAAAAATAAAGCAAGATTTGACATTTCTCTTCCTCATCTATTTTTACATCAATTGATGTCAATTGAGCTACCAACATATTGAATGTTTCTAGGTGGTCTACAATTCATCCACCCTCTTCCATTCTCAAAGAATATAATTTCTTCCTCAAAAAAATCTTCTTGACTAAAACTTTTGGCTTGATATATCTCACCAAGTTTCTTCCATAGTTTTTGTAGAGATCTCTTCATGGACACAAATTAAAATAGAGTCTACCAAGCACAATCTAACTAGACCTTTAGCTTTACGATCCATAACATTATATTGAGTAGCCAAAGTAGCATGCGTAGGCCTTGAAAACATTATCATCAACAACATCCCACATATCTCGATCTATTAACATATTTTCCATTTTCAACTTTCACATCTAAAAATTGTTACCAAAAAAACTCCCTTCCTTTATTCTCCCTAATGAACTTGTATCTAAAACTTCTTACAACAAGATCGCATAGTATCTTTTGCACAAGCTCCCACTTAAAACTAGATTAGTTAAAAAAACCTACAACTCACATTGAAATCAAAGATGATCAAGCTCTAGTACCACTTGTAAGGAAGCTAAGGTAACAAGATGTCTTCCTACACTGATTTTGAGAGGAGAGTCATGCAAAACTTTTCAAATATTCCTAATAATTATAGAAACTTAAACAAAAATAAGCATAAATATCACACATACCACAACATAGTGATTTATGTGGGGAAAACTCTTTCGAAAGAAAATAAATCACACTAAAAAATCCACCCTATATTATTCAAAAATCAACAAGATTACAATATACTTGTAGAGAAAACTTCTCATAGGAGTATCACCAACCAAAGATTTGGAGGAAACTCAACAATGATCAGACTCACATACTACAATAGTGCAATACATAGTCATAATACAATGCCCTCATAAAAGAGTTTCCTTCTAGGACAAACAAAACCAACATAATCCCCACCATCAGGTATGTGAAATGTGATGAATGATTTAGATTTAGAATAATAAAAATATATAAAATGTGGCTTTTAGGGGCATTGCCCCCAAACCCACACCAAGGTGTACAACCCTCGTACCCCTCGAACCCCACAAGGGGGTACCCCCCTACATCCCCCTATGCTCAAATATTAACTTGCTATAATCACAAGGTTGAGACACCATTTTTCCTAATAGTTGGAGGGTTCAATGGGGGAGGGTTTGGGTTTTGAGCTTGCTCATCCATATTACCTATTTCAAATTTAAAACATATAAGTTTATGGTATAAAACTAATGCTTAAAATAAAAAAAAATGAAAACTTAAATCATATACAACTTTGATTTAATTTCAGAAAAACTAAAAAAAAAACCCAAAAAATTATCTTTAAATAGTTATTGATGCAAGGAGAAAATTTTCCTCTAAAAAATTGATATTCATTTTGTCTTCTCGGATATCCATTCCTCTCTTAATCATTTTTCTTTTATGTGTTGTGTGAAATGCATGGGTCATTGCACACTGTAAACCTTTTTTGGGAGATTTGGGAAAATAAAAATGACTATTTGTTTCTTAATAATGGATATTCACTTTGTTATGATAATATCTGTTTTGGTTTGGTATTACCAAAAACCAAAATGAACTTTTTACTTGATCCATTGAAAAATTCAAATATCCATTTCAAGATTTTAGCTAAGTAAACACATGTTTTTTGTCTATTACCATTGTTTCTCATCATGATCTTGTACTCACCCTATATCACTTTTGTGTTTATTTTCTGGTAACCATATGATCAATTTAATTGTTGCACCGAGGAAGGGAAATGCATTGAGAAAAAGTATGTATGGACGAGTAGCGTGGAAAGTATAGGTTGAAGAAGGGGAGGGATAGTGGAATATGTTAGAAGAAAAGAAGGTGGAGGAAGATGGTTAGGAATGAGGAGGGTGAATTTTATTTAGATCTTAGCTGCTCTTTAGGATATCCATATGGTCACTTACAAATACTAATTTAATATCAAGGGCATCAATAAGGGAGGATGGATTGGTCACATTGTTACGCATCCCTACATCATCATAAAGAATATGGAGCTTGTGGGAGATAGTTTGACACTTTTGTTTTATTTTCACAAAATGTACATCATGATTGAAATTATGCACATCATTAAGAAATATGGAAGTTATCATGACATTGAGCTAGGGTCTTTCATAATGAGATATGGTAGAGGAGGTGTTGAGCCTACAACCACATCGTAAAGGGATGGAGGAAAAAATGGCATACAACTAAAATATGTAAATAGTGGAGTTGGAAGAAAGAAGGGATGAAGGATTTTGTGTTGGTTGTATAGACATTGGGAA
The DNA here is from genome assembly GCA_007258455.2 of Sequoia sempervirens. NCBI lineage: Eukaryota > Viridiplantae > Streptophyta > Pinopsida > Cupressales > Cupressaceae > Sequoia > Sequoia sempervirens. The sequence continues at coordinate 666,903,691 of VDFB02270651.1, forward strand.
GTGTGAGAAAGGTATTATCAAATTGTGTCAATATAGAGTTAATCTCTAAATATTAATTGTAAGAAAGGAGAAAATTAGCATAGAGAATTTTGTATTTTATTTTGTATTTTTTTGGAAAAAAAGAGATCCTAATGTTCTGCAAGCTCAAGATATTCACCACAATGTAAAAAAGAAATAGATAATGCCTTAATCTAATCTACTTAATGATGTATCTCTTCCTTTAAAATCAAAAAGTAAAAAATATCAAACATTTAAAAAAATATTCATATTCTATATAGTTAAAATAACTATGAATTGAGATTATACATAAATAAGAAATGAAGTAAAAAAAGAAAAAAAGGGGAAGAGAGACTTGTTTATTTTGATGGTTGGTGAAGATCTAGGTGGATGAATGAGGTTAATGGTAAGAATGAGACTACTTGCATTACATACTACATTCTACATTTTGGATCTATATTAATAGGGATGGGATCACATGTGATAATATCATGTCAAGTGTGATTCTTGTGTAGTCAAAATACTTCTTGTTTCACATGTTGGCATCTTGTCTAATTGCATTGGTGTCTAACTAATGTTCAAGTGTCCCATCTGATCATGGTAGTGTTTTTTGTAACTTTTGATAAGAAACCTACAACCTCTGACAACACCTTCCACACATATACTTATACTAGGAATGCCTATTTTTAGAAAAATGGTGCATGTGGAACCTTTGGGTATTTTCTTTGATAGATATGTTAGATAATTCAACAGTAATATTAAAAAGTACTTGAGAAGTGTATGGAAATCTCTAGGTGCATGATGTGTGTTGTTGTTGCTAGAATGGTGGTCTAGCAATGGATGTTCTATTGTGTGAGGTTTTTGTTGTCTATGTGTGTTTGGGTTCTTGCATGGACGCCCTAAATGTTCATGTGTTTTTTAAGCACTCTTTACATTTTACTTTTTTGTGTAAGTCCCTTTCTATAAGTATACCTCACTCCTTTCATTTCTTTCTTAAGTGCTATATTCATGTTAATGTTATGGCTAAATCACCTTTTTATAAGTATACCTTGTTCCTTTTGACCATTGAAAGTGTAATAAGATTTTGGGTTGCAAGAAAGTGAAATTTTATTTTTGAATGTAAATAGCACTAGTGTTTGTAATAAAGAGAAGATATCTAAAAGTAAAATAAATCTTGTTTAAAAATGAGATATAAATTCAAAGACAACTGAATTTCTAAATAATCAAAATGATTAAAGTTTTACATAATAAATAATCAAGAATATTTACAAAATCTTTTAAATTTTGATAATAATAAAAAATCAAAGTTTTTAATGAATTAAAGATTTTTGATAGCCATATTGTTATTATTGCATGATGATGTCAAAAGCAAAGATTTTGTTTTTTCAATAATTAATCACTCCTTATTCCAATTTTGTCAAAAGTAAAAATTAAAAAACTTCTTATATTCCCAAATAAAAAAAATAAAAATGTAAAGCTCCACTTATTCCAACTGTGTCTAAAGCAAAAATTAACATAATGATAAAAAAAACAGTAAAGCTTGACCTCACAAATAAAAACTTCTCAAACCCCAAATGAAGAAACGTATAGCATAATGATAAAAAGTTAAGTTCAACCTCACTTCGGAAATCACATAGAATGAAGATGAAATGCAGTTGCTTTTGAAGATGCCGCTGACGTGGCATCAGCATGTTTCACGTTCAAACTTCCCATCATGTCACGAGGAAGGTGGAAATCAAAGAGAATGATGGGTCCAACTTTAATAACTTTTTATTTTTTAGTAAATGTAATCACTAATTTTTATTTTTAACAGTATAATTAATACCTTTTATTTGTCAAAAGTAAAAGTTTAAATCAAAAGTTAAGAATTTTAATTCTTTTAAGTGAGGAAATGTATGGACATGGGAGAATAGTTAATATATTTTTTTTTTTATGATTAATTGTTTTCATAATTTTAAAAAATTATATCTATTTACAAAATTTAAAATTAATTTATGTAGGAGTTATTGTATTTATCATATAAAATATAAATGTATAAATTTGAGGTGTATTTTTTAGTATATAAATCTTTATTTTTTATAATTTTTTTAAAATCATAAAAATAGTATTAAAATGATACTTATATAAAAAGTCACATGAAAATCTTATTTGGTGAAGTAGTTAACATTGATATCCAAAAGTTAGTTATCATTATTATTTACAATTATATTAGAAGAGATTATATTAATACATATGAATATTTATTAATTGTTTAATCTTTGTATAATATTAATATATTATGCTCTTTTCAATTAATGTTATCAATGATAGGTCTTATATTCTCTCCCTAGATAAATGAATTGATTCAAGCATCCTTCACAAGACGAATATAGAATTACAAGGAAAATCATCAAAACTGACTTAGATTGGAAAAACAAATTTTAGAAAATAACATAAACAACATAGATACTCCTATGGAAACAAATGATAAGATGAAATGCCTAGGAATGTTGGTGAAAGATGCTCAAATACCAAGCTAAAATATTCTTCAAGATGATTTGGTGCATGGTATGTTAGAAAGGCTATTGATAGCTCAAATTAAATTAGAGGAAAAGAGTAAGCTCAATACTCCTCTTCAGAATAAAAAGGCAAGGAGGTGGGGGGAGGGGAGGGGAGGGGGGAGGATGGGGGTAGAAACTTATTGTGTGATAAAGGGAAGTATATGAGTTTCTATCCAATGCCATGTTGGTTAAACAATGAATGGGATGATCATCACTAGTTTGTAGAGCCTATGGGGGCCAAGTAGGACATGAGGAGGTTGAGGGTCCTATAAATTGTCAGAGCCATGTCATAACATGGTAAGGTATGGGTGTTCCCCACCCTTGTGCTATTTACAATAGTATACTACTATGGACATTATTTTTATTATTATTATTTGATTAAAAATAAAAGAATATAAATAATGAATATTTAACTATTAACAATTAGCATATGTGTATATAATATTTATTGTAGTTTTTGAAGTGAAATCAAAATAATGAATGGTAGCTTTTCAAAAAATAAAACTAAAACTTACATATAAAAGTAAAACAAATGCATTATGAAAAATAGTTTTTTAAACTACATAATGTACATTTTCAATTAAAATTAAAAGTTACATGTCTATTTATATGTAATAATAAAATAAAATAAAATAACTCATCATTAATATCTCTAGACTTTGTTTTAGATAAAAATGTTTAGGATATCTATAATAGTATAAGATGCCAAGATTGAAAAACACCCCATAATGTCAAAATGGCAAGAGTTTGAAGAAAAAAATAGTTCTATGTTTTGAAAATGATCCGTCTATATAATTAGGATAGTGGGAGTAGTAAGTGGTGACACAACTAGTGGGGAAGACTATCTATAGGGGAGATGATCTAATACCTACACACCCTAGCTTGACACATCCCAAGCTCTTAAATGATGCATTAGATTTTCATGAAAATTTCAGTGTATCTCTATATATGAGCAAAGAGCTTAAAGCTATTGTTTAGTGCTCTAGATATCAATGTAGTTTACTAGGTTGTGTTTTCACTAAGTTGTCCATACATACCAAAAAAATGAGACCAAAACATGTGCATCAAAACATGTAATACCAATTGTCTTATATCTCGCCATATGATTGTTTCTTTAATATGACTTATGAAGATTATAATTACATATACACATGTGTTGATTCCTTAATAAATTTATGCAATTATATTATCTCTCCACTCTTCATTCTTTTAATATATTTATCTAAAGATCTAATCATATGAAGTCATGATTTATACTGGTCTATTATATCTTTTTCCTTGCTAACTATAAATAATACAAAATTAAATTAAAATTACCTGATAATGCTCATCTATTAATTTTTTTTTCTCATAAGTGAGAGCAAACAAAATTAAAATAGCCACACGTCTAACCTGAGAGAAGATATGACACCATGAAACCAAAAAATAAAATAAAATTGCAAGACATTCCACAATGATCATGCAAATCCAACGAATACAATCTTTCGAAAAGTTAAATGATGCTCTGCGTACGTGAAAGAAGTAAAGAAGGAAGAGTGACGCGTATTGGGAATTTTAGTATACTGCTACAGGCCTATTTATATTTGAGCTTGGCAGTGGCAAAAACCATTAAGTGGGTTGAATCATGAAATCGGATATGATAAATGGGGAGTCCGCTCCTCAATTTGTGAAGATAACTTTGTTGATCGCAGTAGTGTCAATATTTATTATTCTGATTTCAATAGATGCAGTGAAGGCTCTGAGGAGGAGAGCACACTGGATTCCCGGTGATTTTCTTGTGCTCAGTGCTTTGTCAATCCAATTGCTAAACTTGCTTAGTGATCAGGGTCTGGCATTCGACGTGAAGCCACAAGCCAATATCCTTTGGAACGAGTTTTGGATGATCCATACCAGTCGGCTAATGTTGTGTGTGCTAGTAGCCTATTTGATGCCTGGAATGGCCAATCCCGGCTCTGAGGATTTCTGGGGTAAGTTGATGGCTTTGACATTAAGCATCTTTATTCATGTAACCTCTGAGTTGTATATTGTACATCATCGGCAGTACTATCATTATTTATGGTTTCCAGTTAAAGAGGTTAGCGAGCCTTTCTACATTGCATTTGCTACTCTAGTATCCATCTCCTTAGTTCTGCTCATTCTTCTCCTTGCCTCATCTAATATTGCCGGCAGAGGTATTGGGCGTATGGCTGCCCAAAAGATTCCTCTAGTTCTCAAGGGCCAAGAGGAATTGTGTCCTAACGAGGCTCACTCTCAGTTTGACATTGATCATCCTTATCACCCTCGTTGTCAAGAGTGCTGGACACCAGTTGAAGATTCGGTGCTGAGAGCATGGATCGTTGCTCGCGCCTACTCCCTTGAATATATCATTGCCAGGTCGGTCTTGGCCTCCTCCGCTGCAACCATAGTTACATTTCAACTTATGATTACAATCGTGGGAGTGCTGCGGGCGGGCTCCCGACTGGAGGCTGAAGACATTTTGGATTGGTTAAGGTGTACTGCCACTATCCTGCAATGTGTATTCATCTTCATAGGATGGTTTATCATCATATGGAGGTGGGCTACGGCAGTGGTTTATTACAGAAAATGGCAATCGGACAACTGGCGGAGCGGTTTTCGGATGGAGGATTTCTGGACAAGACACCTGAAAGAGTTGCAGGAGGCGGAGCCCCCGTTGACCCAGGCACAAGAGCTCGACACCAAAATTAAAGGAGTGGTTGCCAATGAGGAGATTACCCTACCTGCGCCAAAAATCTTATTGAGTGCAGTGATTGGGCTACAGTGGTTCATTGTTTCTTTCAGCAAAGCTTGTTGGCTCACGTCTTTGATGATTTTCCCCAACAAATTGATAGACTGGTTCACGTCCCTCATATTATCGAGGCACCAAAAAAAAGCATTTCAAGACATTGGAAACTACAAAAAATTACTGGAGGGTGTGCAGATGTTACGGGAGACTCCAGAAAGCCTGTGGTTAGCTAACCGCAAATCCATTGTAAAGGCTAAGAAACTCATCGAACAAGGCAACCGAGACGGAGATGGGTGTGAATGTCTCATTAAGTTTCTGGCTAACAAGAAAACAAGCTCCGGTGAAGGCTGTCATTGTCTAGAGCCTTACAAGCCTCAAACAGAATTGAGGTACCTGTGTAAGAAGAGGCCGATCCAAAGAGCTCAGCAACCGCAAGGAGCGAGTGACGTGGGAAGGCAGCAATCAGAAGAAGAAGAAGAAATTGAGTCATTAGCTGTGGAAGAGCATTTCGCAGTCACGAGTACAAAGTCATGGAAAATGACAGCAGTGTCCCTGCTCGGTGTCATCATTCACCTCGCTCCAATTTACGCGGATATTGAAGAGCCTTGTTGCTCTGCTTCTCCCGATTCTCCTCCAAAGACTGTTAAGGAATGTTTGGATGCATATTCTCAAGCATGGGAAATCATAGATTTTGTTGAGGAGACTGATACAGTAGCCGACGGAATCACCAGCCAAGCAGCCGACAAGTACTTCTCTAAATTGGAAAATAAAGTGAAAAATAGGCGCCTTCCTGCTACCAGATCCACGAACGTAACACCTGAATGCGTGCGGACAGCATTGGACGAACTCAAAGAGGAGTGTAAGAGAATAACAGAGTCGTCCAGGAGTGTAAAAGCAGGCAACGACTCCTTAGATTGGAAGACAGCAGCATCAGGCAGTGCCGTGTACAAGTTATGTAACAGTATCGAGTGCAATGATTTCATCGATGTTTGTGACCTGCTGAAAGAATTAGAAAGCTGCTTGGCAGATATAATAAACGTATGCCTAGAGAAATTCCAAATTCTCCTCTTGCTCAACTCAAGGAAATGGGCCCTACACAGTGACGAGAAGAGGATGGCGAAAGCATTGTATACAGCAGGGAAAGTCAAGGTAATCATGAAAAACTTGTATGGGGGATCGAGTTAGCAATAGTTTTTTTATCATTGATTGATTGTTGTCTTCTTTGCTGTAGTGTTAAGTTTGTAATAAGAGTTTGAAATATGTACACAAGATATTTGATTTACAAAAGTTTGGAACAAATGATTTTTTTTTTTATTTACAAATTTTGTATAGCGAATTGAAGGAAAGATTCATAATAGTTTCAATTACGATGTTTTTTAGCCAATGATTCAATGTGCTTGTTATGAAAAGAGCCTCCACAAAGAATTTTGTGTTCATTTATTTGTTCCTACACATTGAACAAAAAAGTTAGAACACTTACATCATAATTGCATTGATGGTTTTATTTGAAAAGCAAAAAGTATAGAAAAAAATCAAAGCAGGTGGTAGAAGGAACTATAGGTGAGAATATATTTTTTGGTAGCATCGTAGAAGCACTCAATGCAAAATAAACAAAAACACAATTATTAAGCAACCACTTGTAAACCATGAAGATATGAGTAAATTAGTTCTGAATTTCTTTCTGTGAAACATATACTATGAAGAGCAGATGTACTCAAAACTCTTCCTTTTTCCTGGTAATTGTGTATGGATTGTTTTTTCATTTTCGAATATAGATTGAAAGAGAAGGGTGGTTCTATTTGAAGGACCTTTATTGATTTAACTCTAGATATAGCTATAAAATTGTAAGAGTTGATTTAGATTATTTGTCACAATCTACCAATACGTTGAGCAAGTGTGACTATCCATCTGTATGTGGAGAGTATGGTATTTGCATAGTTACAATTTTTGGTCAAACTTGACATTAAAATCAGGATTTTTCACTAGATATTCACTTTCTTACACCTATAGCAACTAAACCATTAAGAATTTGAAGATGAATCAAACTAGTTATTTGTTAGATCTTTTGTGTAGATTCTAATTATATTTTTTAAAAAAAATTAAAAAATAAATTGCGAATCATTTTATGTAATTTTTAATAACTTATTTTTTCTACTAATCAACATTTTTAAAAAGTGATGTTTAGTTCGGACCACATGACTTTTTTTATAGATAGGATACAATTCTAATTTTTAAAATACAAAATTTTCACACCAATATCTAGTGCATGGATATTTTTTCATAATTTTTTGTTACATTTTTTTTTTAATTAATTTTCTAAGTCGATGTAATTATAATTTGGATAGAGGTGTACTTCAGCCCACATAACTTTTTTTGTATTAATTTGAATTAACTTATTCCTTTTTGTTGGAATAAGGACATCAATACCTAGTGCACATGTATTTTTTAGAATTTTTTTCTCTATTTTTCTATTTTTTCGTATGTGAAACAAATAACTTGACGCTCATTGAAAATCCTACATTCACAAGAAATAAAAAAATAAATATAATAATCAAATTAAGCATATTTAAAATTATACTTTTTGGGAAGCTTATAATAAGGGCTACATGCTTACAAAACATAAATTTTAAATGAATTCATTTGATCACCCAAAAGGTAAATCAAAAGTGGTTTTCTATCAACATTTTGATAAGTGTAGAGGAGACTCGATTATAGGTATGGTTTAAATCTAACAAGGTTCTATCCAAGGAGGTTTGATTTAAGGGGGTTTGATCAATCCCTTTTTAATTAAAATCATTTAAATGGAACCTTTAAAGTCTTAAATCATTGTATTTTCTAGAAATATGTGATTTCAAGCAAAAATTAGGATGTCCCATAAAGTGTAACTCATTATTGTGGCAACACCCAGCTATAAAATTGTAAGAGTTGATTTAGATTATTTGTCACAATCTACCAATATGCTGAGCAGGTGTGACTATCCATCTGTATGTGGGGAGTATGGTATTTGCATAGTTAATTGGTTGGAACCTTGTCTTTTTATTTCTTGATTTTGTTTTGATCTATTGAAACCTTTTGAATTGCACTGCAAGATGTATATTCTATCTTTCAATTCACTTGCTGTGCTTAATATGGAAATGGAGGTGATGCATATACATCAACCTAGAGGCATGATGAATGCTAAATCCTTTCATGTTGGTGTTGCAATTTCTCGAACTAATTTTTTTTCTAAATATGTAATTTAAACTTATCATATTTTTTTCGTAAACTATAGAAAGTGTAAACTTAAAAACATAAGTGGTGGAGGAATAGGTAAGGCATGTGAACTGTTTAACAAAACACCCTTATAAAATATAGGGCACATAAAATGCAATTGTATTTGGTAGATGTGATGCCTTATCACTCTAATAAGCTCACAATCCATGTTAAAATCTATTGATCAACTCATGTGTCTTGTCTATACTCTCATAGCTGCATGGGAACAACTAAACCATCCACGTGCCTTGACTAAGTTCCATTTTTGCATGCATATTGATTATGGAGGATATGGGGAAGAGGGGAGAGGATCCAGGAGGTGCTTTTCCTACAATGAGTGTATTATGGGCATACAATGCACTCATTTTCTCATAGATACCCACATGGAGTAGTAGGATGCTAAGTCATTCCTTTTTGGAGCTGGAGTATGTTTTGCATTTTAGTTATATGTAGGAAAAGCCCTCCATTCTGGAGTTGGTCTTAGAAGAATATTGTAGAAATCTCTACTCCATAAATTGCTCTTGTAAAGCAATATTTTTCATGTATGATTTCACTACCAATTATTCTCTTGGCTATTATTATGTCAAGTCCTCGGTCTTCTCCTTGAAAATGAACAATAAAGAAAACAATTTATTTTACAATTTATCTGCTTATATTATAGTTTAGTCAAGAACCAAAAGTGTTAATTACTCAAATATAATTATCACTATTTTTATCATTGGTGGCGTAGTTTCCTTATTTATGTTATTGTGGGTATGGATATATAAATTGGGAAAGGGTATAGAAGAGGAGAAAAATGATGAGGATTTAGAATTTCTAGTGACCTTGTTTCCCTTAGCTTTATTCTACCTAGTAATAAATCATGCATCTCATGATAGGTACCCTCCTTTTTGTGTCTATGGAATAATGCTTATAGATTATTATAATTAGAATGAGACTCTTTTCTCTATTGGGATTATGGTGCCAGGTCTATGTCCACAAGAATATACAACATTGGTTTTCAGAGACCTTGATGAATCCAAGAATTGGATTTCTGGACTTACAATGGCTAGCTCTAAAACATGGGTATTGTCATGTTATCCTTGAATTCAGTTGTGCTCAATTCATGGGATAACCCCTACAAAACTTGTCTATTTTGTAGCTCGTGAAATCTAAGCATGCAAAATGAGGCAAATTGCATCGATCCTTATGCATGGTCCCCTAGCCTCGGGAAGTCATTCCAAGCATTTTCCTCCATTGATTTATCAAAATTCACCTTTTGGTCCAATTTGTGAAAATCAATTTGCAGGAGTTGAAAGTTTTTTATACTTGCAAGGTCAGGGTTTTTCCCTAACCCTGTAAGTGAAAGTTGCAAAATAAATATGTTTGCACGGTCGAGGTTTTTCCCTGATCCTGCAAGTCAAAGTATAGTTTAGAGGTTGTAGAGTCAGTCAGTTTTTTTGACTTTGCAAGTCCTTTATCTAACTCTAAATTGCATGATCATAAAAAATACTGATTATTCAACTAAACTTCCACATGAGTTACATTTAATGTCATTTTAATGACTCTGAAATCAGTTTTAAATTGGTCTTACCCCTTTTATTTCTCATTTCATCATTTTTTTATCCTCCTACCTTCACTATGAGTTCATTGGAAGCCTATTTGATTGATTGCACTTGGAGTTTCAAGTGGATTGAACAAGATTTTGAGCTAGAGTTTTTCATTTTTTCTACCGAGTATGTTTGTACCTTTTCACCTTTCTATTTATTATTGATGTTGTATTGTGTTAGGATTTGTTTCGTTAGGTTTTTGTCTATGTTTTCATTTTTTTCTTTTCCATTGCTTCAAGACCCTAGTATAACTTTCTAGTATGAATTGTTTCAAGTTCAAAACCCACGAGAACATACCTGAATGTTCTATTGTTTGCCATAGGTTTTTCATTATTTAGAAGCCTTTTTTTTGTCAAGGCATCACATGTTTTTAAGCCCATGATGTATAGATTACTTACACACATAGGTGAAAGGTTTTCCATTATTTCCAAGTAGGGTTTGCTAAAATGCACATAGATGTTTTTATTACACATTAATGTATAGATCCTACTTTTCGAGGCGGTAAATTTTACTGCTAAAAGCTCTACCCAAATCCATATTTAAATGTCCTATGTAATATCAACATTATTCTCCAATTTAAAATGGGAACATCATGCCAGTTTTCACACAATAACTTGATAGTGATTCCCGTTTGCAAGTGCATTACAAAACCATGCTCGAGCATCAAATTAAATTGAAAATGTTTGTTGCTTATATGGTTAGGGATTTTCATTTACCCTACATGGTCTTTTGAATTCTTACCTTGCAACATCGACATTTTTCACTGTGCGTGCATGCAATGAGCTTCCCCAAAGGAAAATATTGTATGGTTAGGGAATTTCCCTGACCTTACAATAATTTAATGTCTTGTGTATACAAGGTGAAATAACCCGCACATACAAAATATTAAAACATTCCCAAGTTGTTTTTCAATCAATAATTTTTGCCAAACATACAAATAAAAACTAAACTTCTGACTTGTATAGTTGGGGTTTTCCCTTGCTAGTGCAAGATGTTTCCCTGTAACATGTAAAGTCGGTGAAAAAGTCTGACTTGACAACAAATGAAAATTTTTACTCCCTTTACTTGCATAGTCAGACATTCTTGACGATTGTGTAAATAACAAAACGATTTTTTCAAGATCATTAAATTTTAACAACTTTACAAAAATTAAAAATACTTACCCACTTATATAGTAGTTAATTTTTGACAACTATGCAAATTTTTGTAAAACATCTCAATCCACTTGCAATATCGTTATTTTTCAACACCTGGACATGCTAAGCTCCATTTTCTTGCAAGCTAAATTTTAGCAACCCTACACATTTTTGCCAAAATTTTCCTAATATTGGAAAATTTTCTCATTTTGTCAAATTTACCGCTTATGCTCCATTTTCCACACTTATCACACTCAAACCCTAGTTTACATGCAATCGCTCTATTTTTCACCCTCGCTGCAATTTCCATATGTAATTTTTCCTAACATCTCAAAATGTTAATCTTGTTATGTGGTTTCCTATGAATGTTTTTCAAGAATATCACATCTACATCCTTGCAAAGCTAGTCACTTTCCAATGATGGATTTGTCTCCTAGCAAGGGGGAATCCATGAAATAAAAATATCAAGGATTCTTTTCGGCTACTATGATTACATCAAATTTTGATGAGATCAAAGACATAGAGATCTTGCATGTTGACATGTTCAAGTTTCTTGAGAGGAGTAAGAAACACCCTCTAGAAAGTGGTATGAATTCAATTGTTGATAGCATCATACATCTAGTATCCTCATTCCTAGTGGTGGCTCAAAAACTCGAGTTTGTACTTTAGGTGGCTTCTCACTACAACAGAGACGAAAGAAGTGTTTGTGATTTAAATGGTAATATAGTGATGAGGTTAGATGCCAAATTTCTTGACAAGGCATTCTTATGCCCAAGCATTGACAGATATGTTACAATTTCCAGAGAGTCTTCTCAGGCAAAGTATGATAGTAACCCAAATGTTGCAATGAAAGCAATCAATAGTAAATGGTTAAAGACACCTTGTTCAGGTTCATCCAGATGGCCTAAGTATCCTCCTCATAGTGACTTCATAGAAGAGGTAAACGAACTCATTACTCTTCTCAATAGGGTACATGGTTTACCTATCTCATCAACATTTGAGGACTAGATGTACCTTTACATCAAGATTATTTTGAAGAGGAAACAACAGATTTTCTGGGGTGAAGAAATCAACAATGTTCATGAAAAATTAACTAAAGTTCTTATGACACAAAAGTTCTATATGAATTCTTATTTGGTCTATGCTACTACAACAATTGAGGAACTTTCTAGGTTTAACAACTAAGGGAGGTAGGAGGGTAACATAGGTCTATAATTATTTCCCACAGATTAATCTCAAAGGAAGTACATCAATCATTTGAGAAGGGTGAACTATGAATTCTTTGCTCCTCTCATGTGTGCCTTTGATCCAGAATTGGAAAGTAAGAGAGTATCAAATGAAGCTTGGAAGGTTGTGAATAAATATGGTTGTTTATATCTTTAGTTCCCAACTTTTACTTATCTAAGAGTTAAATGTTTCATTGGTTATCCCTACATGCTTCCTTGCTATCCTAGTGACAAGATTGTTTTGATGGAGCTGTGTAGACAAATTATTGCAATGCATAGTAAGAGATGGAATCCCATAAACCCTGATTTAAATTTCCATTAACAATCAGATGATACTCCATCTAGACTTCTTATAAACCCAAGCTAGTGGAATCATAAATGCAATAGGTAACATTGAAATTGTTCAAAGAAATACTTGATTTTGATTATAGAGTTATGAAGGATCGAATCAAGAAGGCTCATACTAATGTACATCAAATTGAGGACATATGGGCTGATATTAGAACAAAGTAGGACATCAAGAAAATGGATTATTGTAGGTTAACTCTAGAGTAGATAAAGGAGTTAGATTTTGTAGACATCCCTAAAAACATGGAGGATGATGATAACATATTAGATCCTTCTTACGAAAGGAACAATATTGCAGGCTCACCTTTAACTCCCATCTAGTGGTCTGGGAAAGAGGTAACCTCAATTCGGGAAAGATTTGAACCTATTCTGGCTACTACTAACGTTTGGTTAGAGGAAAGGGGAATACAATTGAAACCTTTTCTCATTGGATCAGAGGAAGAGACACAAGGTAAAGCAGGTAAGAAGTCTGAGCTAAGGACCAAGAAAAAAAAATGATTCTCCAAGTTCCAGTAGACCTTTAAATCCCAAGATCAAATTTTTGATCAAGGGTGGAAAGAAGAAGAGTGAGAAGTTAGCAAAAGAATCATCCATTGAAGCACAAGAGGATCCCATGCAAGAGGAAATGAAAGTTGAGGAATAAAGATATGAGGAAACAAAGATGTCCCCTCAAGAGAATATTCTCGAGGAACCACCTATCTCCTCTTCTCCCATTGCTAATGTTGAATCTTCTCCTACTCCCATATTCTCACCTATTTTTAATGTTTTTGTTTCCACTATTAATTTTCTTGTTACAGTTGATGTTACTCCTGATGTGTCAATACAATCGGTGCATTCATATCCTATCTCAGGGTCACCTTTTAAAAGTACTAAACGAGGTTTGGATAATGTGTTAGGGTCACCCATGTCCTTGTTGATCATATCTTCTCCATCTTTTGATATTGTATCACATTCATACTTAGAATAGTTCATGTTTGATTTAGTTCAAGTGTTAAGTGTTGAAATTCTGAATATTGTTTTAACTGAAACTCCTCCCATTGTGACCACCACTTTTGTGAATGCAACAACTACATCATAGACAATTATTGCACATCCAGATGATAGTTTACCACTCCCGCCTTGGCTATCATCACAAACTCCAAAGAGAAGAAAAGAAGCCATATCTCAAGATGAGTTCAACTTTGCACAACTTACATCACCAAAATCCAAAACCAATAAAAAGGTGGACTCTCTCAAGGCTATTGTTTGACAAAGGGGGCAATAGGTATGCAAAGGTAGCTTACCCTCCCCTTGACAAGACCTTTGAAGAAGTGGATATCATAGATTACTCCATCACAAGAGTTGATCTTGGAAAGGTTACTCATAAGAGCATAAAGGAAAATGTTCAATCCACCTTGAAATCTCTCATAGAGAGGTTTGACAAGGAAAAGAAGGAAAATGATCATTACAAGGACAAAATAGAATGATTGATAGCCATACTATAGAAGATTACTCAATCTTTTGTATCTGTTGAACCTATGGAAATTGTAGTTGGTTTTGAATCTATCTTATAATCCAAAAGGTGGAGAAGGTGTACACTAGAAGTAGAGTGGTTGGTGATTTTCTTGATTGAATGGTGGCACTAGGAGTATAACTTTTGAAATATACTATGGAAAAGATTAAGAAAATGGAAGGAATAAAGGCCAAGATGGATGAAACTATTGACACTTTCTCTCAAGCGAAGGAAAATGTGGAGAATAAGAGGCAAGAATGAGTGAAAATGAAAAAGCTAAAGATAGATTCCTTGATAGAATTTGGGATCATTCCTGAAAAAGATGTATATGTGGAAGTGAAAGAAACTATGCTTCACAAACATACCATCCTCACTGATCTACTTAATGATCTTCAAGATGCTCGTGAAGTTGGTGAGTAAAATGATCTGTAGCTTATCAACAAGATTGAAGAACTTCCATGTAAGCTATGTGATGATGATCAAAAGTTTCTTTCACTAGATGAAGTTGTTCAAGAGTTCACTAGCATGGTCCAAAAGGAGTTCAAAGATCAAGCATTCTCAGTGGCTCAGATGGATAAAATGTTATATATGCAATTGACATTGGACAACTTGAAAGTGTCCATTGGAAGGCATGAAAAATCCTACAACACCGTCAAAGATTCAGTTACAAGACTTCGTGGCATCTTCAAGTACACTTTAGGCCCAAATGATGATAAATTACAAGCAATTTTAAAGAGGAATGATGATTTCTTGGAGAAGGATGGTGGAGAAATTTGAAGGTGCGTTGATTTTTCCTTGGTTTAAATTTTTAGTATATTTCATACTTTTTGTATTTATTTCAAGACAATTGACATGCCTTTTTTAGAATTGTAAATACATGTTAGAATAGAGAAGTCCACCAATAATTTTGGACTCCAATGTTGAATAAGTCAAAGTAGTTATTTCTTTCCTAGATAAGCTCTTTTCTCTCCTCTATGAATATGAGAGAGCTCATTTGTAATTAGGAACTTTAATCTTATGCAATGAAGTGTTTCCAAAATTGTGACTCAACTTTGAAACTTTGTGTTCAAATTGCAAGATCAAATTCAGTCAATAAAAGGAGGAAAATTTTGATTTCAACCTTTGTTTTGGAATCAATTTTGTATGAGTGAGAATGTTCTTATGTATTTCTTGCCAATTCCTCTTATTATTAATTGGATAAATGGCAATTCATTCTTATGATTTGAAGGACATTCAAGATAGTTTATATATAAGCTTTGTGTTATGTTGATTACTTGGAATTGTGTTATGTAATTGGTTCTTGGTGAAGATTATCAAGACTTTGTGCTTGGAGTTTTTCACTTTGTGTGCAGATCCATTATTGAAGTGGGCTGATAAACTTTGTGCTACAATGTGCATCATTTGTTACTACAAAATTATTATAGAGAGAAGCAAGAAGAATTTGTTCTTTTACATGTCTTCCTATTACTATTGGTTAAGTTATACTAGTAATATAAATGATTACTCTATTAATACAAACACTAGTACTATTTGGTTACTATTGATTAAGTTATACTAGTAATATTTGATTACTGTTGATTAAGTTATACTAGCAAGAAGAATTTCTTCTTTTACGTGTCTTACATTTAATCAAGAATATTGGTGATTACTACTTAGGTAGATATTTAGAAGTGTAGAGAATTACAAAATATTACTGTGGAACATTGTAAATGTATTTTTTGAAAGAAGTGAAAATGATGAATGTAACACACCCCACATGGTTAAAGCTAGTGTAAATAATTTTAGCTTAGCATAGTTTACTTCTGTTTCTTGATAGGCAGTAAGAAGGGAGCCACCCCTTTCAGAGAGGAGAGAACATTCTCATCATAGTTGTGGCTAAAGTCCCTATTTTGTGGCTAAAGTCCCTATTTTGTATCAAAGACTCTACTAGGGATACAAGCACACAACCAAAGCCTCACACTTTCAGTTGAAGTAGAAAACTATTCTAGTGTCTTATTACAAGTTTGTGAATATCTTTTATTGTTGATTTTTGTTTTGTTTCAAAGGATTACATTCTGGCATACAAAATATATACTCATAGTCAAAGGGCACAAGGTCAAGTTGATCCTTTTTTTGAGTTATTGCAATACCATAATATTATTCCTTCTCCTTTGTGGACAAGGTCACCATTACAGTGTAGAGGAAGTTATCCACCTCAAAGAATTAGATAACCGCTTCCAAAAAAATCTTCTAATTTTCTAAGGGCTTTATCTATCACACTAGTTCAAACTGCTGTTGTTCAAGGTACTATGGTAGCTCAACCACCACCAAGTCCTTGGGGTAATGACTTTGGCCCTTTAAATTTGGTGGCCCCTTTACATGATTTTCCTCATGTTTCATGCAAGAACATCCCAAAATTCTATGGTGATGGTAAGCAACATCCTAACAAACATATTGCTTCTTTTTATATTGTATGTGGTTTTCTTGGTGTTGAACACAAGGAAGTTTCTATAAGGTTATTCATTGAGACCTTATAAGGAGTAGTAGCGAAATGGTTTTACACTCTAGCTCCTGGTATTGTTACAAATTGGGATACTCTCCATACCAAATTTGAAGAATGTTTTAAGCCTACAAAAGATGTACATGCCTTGTTGGCACAACTTACAACTATGAGAAAATAAGCACACAAACACATGCATGAGTTTGTGGAAAAAATTAATAAGTTGGTAACAAGGATTCTAAACGAGGCCAAGCCAATGCCTCATAATCTCAAATTTTTCTTCATTAACACACAAATACTAGAGGGAAGTTTCTTGTTATGCAGGGTAGTTCTAGCTAATCTTGAAGTAGCTCAATAGTTGGCTACTAGCTTTGAAGATGATTTGATTCTTGCTAGTAAGATAAGAAAATAATCAAATAGAAATAAAGGACAAGCATCTACATCTTCATCTACCAACACAAGCACCAATCCTATGGTGTAGAAACTAGCAAATGAATTACTAGAATTGAAGAAACAGGTTTCTCAAGGTCCATCTAATCCTCCATACAAGGATGTTCCAAGGAGAACCTTTCAAAATTCTTCCAACTATTTTGGTAAAAGAAACTAGAATAGACTTCTTGCACCACAAGAAAGACTTTCTCTTGAGGCTCCACCCACCAATTCAGTTGTAGGGTACTATGAGGCATATAAAGATGATTATGTGCAACTGGAATATTCTACTAAAGAAAATGTCGATCTATTCCAAGAGGATGAATTAGATCTAGCTAGCAACTAAAATATTGGATATTTACATATTGAAAATAAATCTAATGATGAAGATCTTGTGACTAATGCATATGTTGTTTTCACATGGTCACAAAAAAATCAACTTGATCAAACTCAAGTTGATGTGACAAAAAAAAAGGATAGACCACCAATGACTATTGCAAAAAGGGGAACTCCTTTTCCAACACAATCTATGGATACAACTAATAAGCAAGTACCACTCGTCCTCCTATAGTTTATTCAACACAAAAGGAAAATACTTGGGTTCCAAAGACCAATGTTCTTGTTGTTAAACCTACCAATGAAATTACCATTTCCTCCTTGATTAGTTTGTTTCAAGTCTTTGACATAATTGATCATGCAAAGAGGACCAAGATTCAAATTTCTGAAGTTAAATATCTAAAAGCCAACCCTGATTAGTTTGATAGAATTTTCAAGTTTGTTAAAGACAAGGGAACCCACCCTAGTAGAGATTCATCTTTAGATAACCCTATTGTTCCAAAACCTAAGCCTCCTCAAAGAAACTTAGTTTCTACTCCATCTATTCTTGGAAGGATAGACTTGTTCTACATCTCTTTTCTTGTTAGCAGTTTTAAGTTAAGTAACTATGTAATAGATTCTCTAGTGCCTCTAAAAATGTCATTTTCACCAAAGTAGCTATTGCTTTGGGGTTAAATCTTATGAATACTTTTGGCTATTGCTTCTTTATGGAAAATAAACAAGTGCCTTTGATCAAGAAAATCAAGGATGCACATTTGCATTTGTAGCATTTCTGAAGAAGAAGATTAAGATGACTATCTTGGTGGAAGATGTTCCTATGCCCTATGGTATTTTTCTAGGGAATAACTTCTGCAAGGATGTAGGATGTGAGTTGAACATGGAAATTTCTAAGGCCTAAATACCCATCAAGGGTATTATGCAAAATCTACTTCTTTAAAGGGAATCTAAATTCTACGTGACCAAGTCAGATGATCCGAGAGCTCAATTTTTTTGAGTCTTTGGGTATGGGAACTTTTTATTTGAAAATTGATGAGGATTTTGAGTATTCATCTAAAAAATCATGGAAAGAGTCAAAAAATAATGGTTCATCTCCTTCAGAAAAAGAATCATCTTTGAATGATTTATCTTTTACAAATGGTGAAACTGCATTTGACAATGAGGTCATAGATTTTGAAACTACCAGTCTTGGTGATCCAAACAACATTTGGACATTTGAGTTTTATGGTAGTTTCTCTTCCATAGGATCAAGGGTAGGAATTGTTTTCATTTCTCCACATGGGAAATTCTTTCCATTTTCTTTTAAACTTCAGTGTGACAACACTAACAATACTATAGAGTATGAAGCATTGTTGTTAAGAATGGATGTTGCATGTAGAAAAGGGATAAGAAATCTACACACTCAAGGTGATGTAGAACTTGTATTTTGTTAGGTGAGAAACCTATATAAAACCAAAATTTAATGGCTACGACATTATCACAACTTGGTTTGGGACAACATAGAAAAGTTTGAAACATTTAACATTTATGTTGTTCCAAGAGAGTATAATGGCAGAGCTGATTCTTTAGTAGTATTAGCTATGCTCTTGATTCCACACAAAAATTTCCATGGTTCTGCCTACACCATTGAGTTGGTTTTTTCCAAGTGTTCCAGACAATTTGAACAACTAGAAAATTTTCAACGATGATCACCAAATCGTGGCCTTTCTATAGAAGGAATTTTTTTTTAATGAATTATACTTTGAAGATAGTGATTCTCCTCCCTAAGAATCTATTTCTAAAATCAATCCTACTATTGGTGAAGAGTTTCTATAGCTCAAAGGGAATAAAATTCTTAAGCGGTTGGTATCCATAGAAAGAATTTTTGACAAACATGATCGTTATGCCAAAAAGCAACAACAATCCAATTCCAAATCATTTAATGAGGTTGAGAAAATCAACTTGGGAACTAAAGCAAATCCTAAAATGGTGAATATCAAAAGGTGTTGTACTCTTGAAGAGAAAGACCAATTTGTTGAATTGTTATGGCAATACATGGAAATGATTTCCTACTTATATGAATATTTGAAGTCTTTTCGCCCAAAGGAAGTTCAACATGAGATTTCACTAAAGGCAAGATCATTGCCTCACAAACAAAAGTAGAGGTAGTACAACCCTAAGATTTTTGGTACCTTTTTTTGAAAAATACAAAAGGTACTCAATGTTAGGATCATATTTCCTATCCACCATTCAATGTGGATAGCCAATATCATTCTAGTTCGTAAGAATGGGGAAATTTGCAAATGTGTAGATTCCAAGAATTTAAATTAGTTATTATTGAAAGAAAATTACCCCTTGCCAGTAATGGATCAAGTCTTGCAAATGGTAACTGGATCTAAGATGCTATCCATGTTGGATGGATTTTTGAGTTACAATTAGGTGGAGTTTAGAGAAGATGATCTACATAAGACCACTTTCACCACACCATGGAGTACTTTTTCCTGTCATAGAATGTTGTTTGGTTTAATCAATGCTAGTGCTACATTTTAATATGCAATGGAATTGACCTTCTATATTGCCATGGGTAAGTTAATTGGTGTTTATCTTGATGATATAAAAATATTTTCCAAAATTCATCAAGATCACATCAATCATTTGAGAAAAGTCTCAAAGAGGTGCCGACAACATGGAATATCTCTTAATCCCAAGAAGTTGATTTTTTGGGTTACAAAAGGGAAACTTCTTGGTCACATCATGTCTAAGGAGGGTATAAAGATTGATCTTGAAAGGGTCAAGGAAATTCAAGCTCTTACTCTGCCTGTGAGTAAGAAAGTAGTTCACTCTTTCTTTGGTAAGGTGAATTTCCTGCAAAGGTTTGTCCCTAACTTCATAGAAAAGATGCGCCATATTGTGAATATGATGAAGGGAAATACTAGTTTTCATTGATCTGTAGAAGGTAAAGCTATGTTCAGTGATATCAAGAATCTATTGTGCATGCACCAATGTTAGTCTAGCCAGATTACACTAAAGAGTTTATTATGTATAGTTATGCTTTTGAGCATACACTTTTATCCATTTTGGTACAACAAAATAGTGAGGGGTTTGAGTCCCCTATTGCATTCATGAGTTTCCCATTAAAGGATCATGAGTTTAAGTACTCCCAAATGGAAAAAAATGCATTTTTTGTGGTTAAGTTAGTGGAGCATTTTCGGTTTTACATACTTAACTCTCATGTCATTGCACTAGCGTTGGATTCAATAGTCAAGCCAATCTTGACACGGTAGGAATTTGGTACAAAATGAGGCAACTAGATTGCCAAGATTCAAGAGTATGAAATGGAGATAAAGCCCACCAAATTGGTGCATGGGAAAGGTTTATGCTAGCTCATTGCTAACAATACACCTGATGAAATTTCCAATTTTATGAAGAGGTAAGCATCAAATATATTCCTATTTTTGTATTCATTAGTACAACTTACAAATGATATTCCAATATTGCTTAATTTCTAACATATGGAGAATGTCCAAATCATTTGATGTGTATAAGGAGAAAAGAATGGTGAAGCTCAAAGCTGCAAATTTTGTCTTATGAGACAATGGTTTGTACAAGAGAGCTCTTGATAGTACTTTTCTGCACTGCATTGACAAGGCTTAACAAAGTAAGTTGTTGGAGTCTTTCCACAACTTGGCATGTGGTAGCCATTTCTCTGCACCGATGACAACCCACAAAATTTTATGAGCTAAATATTATTGGCCTACCTTGTTTCAAGATGCGTATAATTGGGTGCGTAGATGTGAACTATGCCAACAATTCATAGGAAAGCCTAAGTTAGTCTCCCTTCCTCTCAAGCTAGTCATCACTGAACAACCCTTCCGAAAATGGGGTGTAATTGACTTCATTGGAACCATTAATCCACCTTCTAGTGCAAGACATGTTCATGTTCTCATAGCCACCGATTACTTCACCAAGTGGGTGGAGGTTGTCCCAATAAAGCATGCTACTTCCAGGGTAGTTTGCAGGTTCTTAAAAGAGAATATCATTTTTAGGTTTGGTGTGCTGAAAAAAATCATAGAAAATAATGCTACTACATTCTTTTCAAGTGAGATCATAGAGTTCTATTTTGAGCATGGAATCACATTGTCACATTCTTTAGATTATTACCCTCAAAGTAATGGTCAGGAAAAATCTAGCAACAAGAACCTAGTCATGATCATTTGAAATTTGGTTGATGAGAACCAGAGATCATGGCATAAAGCATTGTATGATGCTTTGTGGGATGATAGAATTACCCCCAAATGGGTAATAGGCATGTCACCATTCTAACTCTTGTATGGGTTGAATGCAGATATTCCAATCACCTTGGAATTACCCACACTCAAATTGGCTAAGGCCATAGAAGATTAGACATTTTATAGTTTTGTCAACAAGCGTATCATGCACCTCTTCGAATTGGAGGAGAACCATGTTCAAGTGCTGAACCGTATTAAAGAGCACTGAGATCAAGTGAAAGAGAAGAAAGCAAAGTCTCAAGATTTCTAGGTTGGAGATCTAGTTCGCTTGTGGGACAAGAGAAGAGAACCCAAAGGTATGCATGGGAAGTTTGACTCACTATGGAAAGGTCCTTTCAAGATTCGCCAACTATGTGGTGAAAACAGTTTCTCTCTCGCATAACAAGATGACACTTCATTACCACTACCACATAAGAGACAACATCTAAAGCAGTTCACTTAGTGAGGTGACAAATGATTTTTGTATATACTTGTATAGTCTTTGCGTCTTTCTATTTTGAGTCTTTTTGAATCTTTTTCTTTCTATCATCTGAATCTACACCCAATGGATGGATGAAGGCACTTAGAGATTGGAATTCTTCTCCCTTTGATAATTTCAAAGAGTGATTGAAGGAAGCTCCCCAACTAGAGCCAATTGTTATCCTAAAATTCAGTTATGCTCAATTCATGGGATAACCCCTACGAAACTTGTCCATTTTGTATCTCAAAACTCTAAGCACGTAAAATGAGGAAAATTGCATCGATCCTCATGCATGGTCCCCTAGCCTTGGGAATTAATTCCAAGTGTTTTACTCCGTCAGTTTGTCAAAATTCACCTTTTGGTCCAAGTTGTGAAAATTAGTTTGCAGGAGTTAGAATTTTTTTTATACTTGCAAGGTCAAGGTTTTTCTCTGACCTTGCAAGTGAAAGTTTCAAAATAAAAAGGTTTACACGGTCAAGGTTTTTCCTCAACCCTGCAAGTCAAAGTATAGTTCAAAGGTTGTAGATTCAGACCTTTTTTTTGAACTTGCAAGTCCTTTATCTAACTCTTAATTGCACGATCTCAAAAATGTCAACTATGCAACTAAAATTCCACACGATTTACATTGAATGCCATTTTAATGACTCTAAAATTGGTTTTAAATAGGTCTTACCCCTTTTATTTCTCATTTCATCATTCATTTCTCCTCCTACCTTCATTGTGAGTTCATTGGAATCCTATTTGATTGATTTCACTTGGAGTTTCACATGGATTGGATAGGATTTTGAGTTAGGGTTTTTCATTTTTTCTACCTGGTATGTTTGTACCTTTTCACCTTTATGTTTATTATTGATATTGTATTATGTTAGGATTTTTTTTTTAGGTTTTTATATATGTTTTCATTTTTTCTTTTCCATCGCTTTAAGAACCTGCTATAGCTTTTTGGTGTGAATTGTTTTGAGTTCAAAATCCACGAAAACATACCTAAATGTTCTATCATTTTCCCTAGGTTTTTCATTGTTAGAAGCCTTGTTTTTTTGTTAAGGATTCATGAGTTTTTAAACCTATGATGCATAGATTGCTTACACACATAGGTGAAAGGTTTTTCCATTATTTCCAAGTACGGTTTACTAAAATGCACATAGATGTTTTCATTACACATTGATGTCTGGATCCTACTTGTTGGGGCGGTAAATTTCTCCTCTAAAATATCTACCCAAATCCATCTTTTAATGTCCTATATAATATCAATTTTACTATTCGATTTAACATGGGAAAATCATTCCAATTTTCATGCAATAACTTGACAGTGATTCCCATTTGCAAGTGCATTACAAAAACATGCTCGAGCATCAAAGTAAACTAAAAATAGTTGTTTCCTGTATAGTCGGGGGTTTTCCTTGACCCTACATGGTCTTTTGAATTCTTAGTTTGTAGTGTTAGCATTTTTTGCCGCACGTGCATGCAATGAGCTTCCCTAAAGGAAAATATTATATGGTCAAGGAATTTCCCTAACCTTACAATAATTTAATGTGTCTTGTGTATGCACGGTGAAATAACCTATGCATACAAAATGTTAAAACATTCCCAAGTTGTTTGTTCAATTGGAATTTTTTGTCAAACATACAAATAAAAACTAAACTTTTGAATTGTAGAGTTGTTCCCCACTAATGCAAGATGTCTATATGTAACATGTAAAGTCATTGAAAAAGTATGACTTGACAACAACTGAAAATTTTTACCCTCTTTACTTGCATAGTCATAAATTTTTTATGATTGTGCATATAACAAAACAAACTTCCATTTTGTAAGATCGTTAACTTTTAACGACTTTGCAAAAATAAAAAATACCTACCCACTTGTATAGTCATTAAATTTGACAAGTGTGCACTTTTTTGCAAAGCATCTCAATCCACTTGCAGTATCGTTGTTTTTCAACACCTAAACATGCTAAGCTCCATTTTCTTGCAATGCCGCTAAATTTTACCTACACTACACATTTTTCCAAAATTTTCCTAATGCTAGAAAATTTTCTCATTTTTTCAAATTGACCACTTATGCTCTGTTTTCCATACTCACTGTGCTCAAACACTAATTTACATGGGTATGTGCAGGATCATCATGGAAAAAATAGGCCCTTAAGTGGCAAAAAATTCAGAAAAATCAAAGTTAGGCAACTTGACGTAAAAATTTGAATAAGTTATTTATATTATTTCAAAAATATGTAAGAATAAAATATGTAGCAAATTGAATGTAGTTTCTAAACTACTAGGTTTAAAAAAAAATAAAAAATCTATTTGGTGAAAATTTGAAAGTTCAATATAGTAGTACTTAAATTTTAGGGAAAAAATAAGTAGGTGTTTGTCTAACCACCCTAACCACAATAAAATGATAATATTTTTTCATAATATTTTATATATAAGTAGAGGACACATGTCCCGATGTGATGCATATTTTTTTGTTATTTTTTTCCAAGTAAATAATTAATTATGATTTTTTATTACAACTTTTAAAAAATATAAAAACTAATGTGTCTAAGCACCTTAACTTGGTCAAAACTTCATGAAATTCAATTTTTTATTTTTTAATCCTATAGTATGTGAATCATAGAATGTGACGCATGTTTCGGATTCAAAAAATGTGATACCGTTTGAAAGCTATAGATTTTTTTCAATCGGCCTATCAATCAAGACTTTAGTCGTAATTCAATTAGAAAATGAATAATAATTATTTATTAAATTCAAAGTAAAGCATAATTTATATTGGTGGAAAGCTGAGAACCTCCTTTAAAAACCCTTTTTGTTTCATCAATTTTGGGTAAAAAAAATCGTCAGCCACATGGGCCATCATATCACTTACATATTGCCACTTTTTGGCCCATCATGATCCTGCACATACCCACATGCAATCGCTCTATTTTTCACCCTCGTTGTAATTTCCATATGCAATTTTTCTTAACATCATAAAATGCTAATTTCTTGTTATGTAGTTTCTTGTGCATGTTTTCAAGAATCTCACATCTGCATCCTTGCAAATCCAATCACTTGCCAATGACGAACCCATCTCCTAGCAAGGGGAAAGACATGAAATACAAATATCAAGGAGTATTTTCGGCTACTGTGGTTACATAAAATGTCGATGAGATCAAGGACACAAAGATTGGGCATGTTGACATGTATGAGTTTCTTGAGAGGACTAAGAAACAACATCTAGATAGATGTATGAGGTCAATTGTTGAGAGCAACATACATCTAGTATCCTCATTCTTAGTGGTAGCTCAGAACCTAGAGTTTGAACTTTAGGTGGCTTCTCACTACAACAAAGAGCAAAAAAGTGTGTTATTTAAATGGTAATATAGTGATGAGGTTAGATGTCAAATTTCTTGACAATGCATTCTTATGCCTAAGCATTGACAGATATGTTACAATTTCCAGAGAGTTTGCTCACCTAGTAGAGTATGACAGTAACCTAGATGATGCAAAGAAAGAAATCTAAATTAAATTGTTGAAGACACCTTGTCCAGGTACATCCAGATGGCCTAAAAATCCTCCTCACAGTGACTTCATAGAAGAGGTAAATGATCCAATTACTTTTCTTAGTAGGGTACATGGTTTACCTACCTCATCAACATTTGAGGAATAGACATGTACCTTTACATCAAGATTACTTTGAAGAGGAAACATCAAATTTTTTGGGGTGAAGAAATCAACAATAATATTCATGAAAAATTGAATAAAGTGCTTAAGACAAAAAAGTTCTATATGACTTCTTATTTGGTCTACACTGCTACATCAATGAGGAACTTTCTAGGTTTAACAACTGAGGGAGACAGGAGGGTAACACAAGTCTACAATTATTTCCAACAAATTACTCTCAAAGGAAGCATCAATAATTTCAAAAGGGTGAATGATGCATTCTTTTCTCCTCTCATGTATTCCTTTGATCTACAATTGGAAAATAAGAGAGTATCAGATGAAGCTTGGAAGGTTGTGAATAAATATGGTTGTTTATATCTTTAGTTCCAAACTTTTACTTATCTAAGAGTGGGATGTTTCATTGGTTAGAATCCCTACATGCTTCCTCCCTATCCTAGTGACAAGATTGTTTTGATGGAGTTGTGTAGAAAAATTATTGCAATGTGCAATAAGCAGATTGATGGGAAAGGTTTTTGATCTCACTTCTTACATAATTTAATATTTCAATTATCGAACCAGGTGTGTCTTAGAGCTATATGTGATAAGGATGTCTCTGCAAATTGGGGGGTTTTGCACTATAAATAGTGACTTTTGATTTCGATCTGACTCCTTTAGGAGTTTTTAGTAGCTCTCAGGAGTGGAACTTAACAACTAATTTCTAAGGACTTAATTCTAACATTATTACTTAACTAATACTTATTAGAACTCTAGTAACTTAGTTCAGACTCAACCTAACTTAATTGTAATCGATTCATGGAAGAATTAAAATATAACTAAATTCACACTTAATCTAAAATTCATAATTCAAATTCTATTATTATTTTACTTGAAAGGAAAGTTTATTTTAATATTAACCTAGAAAAAAACAACACTAAATTCCATGAACAAATTCCAAATAAGCTTCAGTTTAATCTTCCCATCAGTCATTATTATTACTTCTACCAAAAACATCATGCATTTGAAAATAGTTATTAAATCTAATTCCTATGAACAACATTCAAACCTAGGGTAAACAAATAAATGCTAATCTATAGTGAAGCATAACAAACCATTTTAGAAATACTACAAACTAATCTAGAAAGTATGAATAGATGTAATTACTAACAGTGATTAAACATAAATCAAGATTATTATCTTTTCACTCGATACAAACTGAATAGAAATTAACTAAATCAAAAGAACACAACACAAGATCACCTCCTTCAATCGAGTAGGCCCTGCTCTTCCTCTAGTGGGACCTTTAACACTGAGATTCAGATTAACTTCTTATTTGCATTCAAATTGGCCCAAATAGGGCAATCGAACCAAAGTGCGTAGTATAGTCATTACAATATCAAGCAAAACATTATCTAACTTATGAATATCCCTAAAAATGGATATTTATATGAATATCCCTTATTTGAATTCAAAATCATGGTGCTACTCACCAAGATACAAAGTGGAAAACTAAAACTAAAACATAACTGAAAATATCAGAGAGAAGTCCACCACCTAACAGCTAAAACAAGAAGTTTCCCAACCGATTAGAGAAATTGATTTGAAATTATGATGAATCAGTATCTAGCTGGAGTGATCAGGAGCACGATTGATTCCACATTTGTTAAATAGAGATTTTAAAAAATCCACATCATGAAGTAAGCCTTTAATCACCTGAATGAAATCCTCAAAAAATAGAATGCTAATGTGACAACACATATTTCAATTTGAATAGTCATTCCATCATTAACATCATTAAAAAGGATACATCCAATGCAAAATATTATTTCTAATATATTCCCTAATTAGTTAAATATAGAGAAAAACAAGCAAACATAATAGCATATATTCTACCACCAACATTGTTAATTAACAGTATAATAAAGTTTTAGTGAGAACAAAATGAACATTTAAAGTATCATTTAGAGCACTCATCATTTTCTCCCCCTCTTGTTGCCAACCATGTCCTCATGGTTGAGGATCTGACAATTTTTTGTTTCTTCTCACTCTCTAGGTAACCATATGTACCGTAGAAAAATGGATCTTGGACATTTTCATGGTTATTTAGGTCTTTTTCCTATGATGCTTGGCTTATTCTACTTAGATTTAATGATTGAATCTTCAAATTATTAAGACTTTATCATATCTTGTGAAGGTGTTGTAACACATTTCTACATTTTTCTAGACTCTTCTTCTTATAATTCATCTAAATATTCCCTTTTTATCCCTTACCAAGTCTTATTTTGAAGTGTTGTAAAGTCAAACTTTCACACTTTTCTAGGCTTGTCATCACTAATTACACCTTTCTTATGTTTTATTTGGCCCCTTTATGGACTTATAGGCCTTAATTAAGTTTTTTTTTTGAATAAAAACCTGAAAAACAATATTAAAGACAACCTAATTCTCAACACCCACTTACATGCCTTGAGTGGGACCCATTCACCATGAGTGGCGAATGAGTCCCTCTTGGCACAAAATTCAAAATAAATTCAAATTTCTTTCGGGTTTTTATTCATTAAGACCTTAGGTCAGCCTATGATGTTGTATTTTCGAAAAGTTAGGGCATAAGTGTGTATAAATAAGTGTTTTTCTATCCATTTCAACCCCCATTCATCTATTCACTCATGCATTCAATCCATCATAGAATTCAAGTATTCTAGCATCATTAATCATTCAATCAAGCAATTATCAAGCATCTTGGAGTAGCTATTGACATATCTTCAGACTTCAACAATAAGGGTTTGGTGAGTTTATGAATTTTGCATGTTATTTGTTCATCATTCCTTTCTTATTTCATTTCATTTCTTTATCAAGGGTTTGATTACCAAAGTGGGATTTGACAAAGGAAAATCCCTATACTCTAACCCTTAAACATTTCTCCCCTCTTAGCATGTGTTTGCAGGTTTTGTAGGCAGATTTGTCAAAGATATATAGGTGTTGAAAAGTGGTCAACAAGTCAACAAATATATTGAAGTCAACAAAGACCTAATTCAAGCTTGGAGACATCATTTAGTCTATTTTCTACAGTTTCAATTTTGTCAACCAACAAGAAGACAAGTGAAAATCTGGACCCACAGAGTTGACTTCAGAATTTGCATATTTCTGTAGGTGGAATGATTCACCATCAATGGTGAATGAGTCCCACTACTAGGCTAGAAAAGGTGATTTCTTCATATTTCAGTTCCCGACACTTTAGAACCTATTTCAGCAGAGTTTACCAGAACCTAGATTGATTTGCCATCAGTGGCGAATGAGTCCTAGTAGTCATCAAAAGTGATTTTTGAAATATTCCAGAATCTCCCAACATCTGCATTCTATCTCCAAGTGCACCCCTTTTAGTCTCATTAAATTTTGTTTTCATTTGTGTATGTTTCTAGTTCATGTTTGCATACAACATTGTGTTTTCAAACACATCATATTTCTTAGGTTTTGCATTAATAATCAATCAATTTTATCAGTTTGATGCATCTAGATCATTTCATTTAGGAATATTTTCATTATATTTGCATTAGTTTGAGTGAACCACCTAGATTTTGTGTGGGATCTATCTCTTTTCCTTTAGGTGAAAACCCTAATTGAGCAAGAGAGTTATAGCATCCCTAAAACACCTAAAATATTTGGTTCATTTTGGTGAACCTACATATTGAACATTATCTTTCTATTTGAATTGCATTTACATCCAGCTAGGACTCATTGCATTAGCTTTTTCATTGTTTTTGCATCCTAGGGTCTCCGACATTACATTAGTGAATATCTCATATAGATTTCATTTTGCACTTCAAAACATTACAAAAACTCAAATTTTACATTTGCATCCTAGTTTTGCATCAGAAAAGCATAAAATTCCATTTTTTTTTTTTTAAATCACAAAAATAGTCATCCCTGGACTCATTCGCCACCCTAGGCGAATCAGTCTAGTTGCACATTTTGAACTGCATTTTTTTGGCATTTTTTGGACATTTCCTGCATTACAGTTTTCTATATTACATTTTTTCATAATTTCCATATTTTTTGTTCTATTCTATTTCCTACATATTAGTTTACTTTCACCCCTTGTTATCATGGCTTTTTGCTTTAACAAGTTTTGGATGTCTTTGAAATCCTTAGTTGACATGTCAAACTGTGCCTTTGGTTGTGATCCTAATGACCTTGAGCTTCCTCATGCTCCTTCAACTCCTCATGAATTTCCTCCTCGTACTATTGACATCATTGGAGAAGATGATGATAGCATGAATAAATTCTTACATGAATGCCTTGAAAAACTTGAAGCCAATGCATCCTTATACCCATCCATGAAGTCACAAGGTCTTCCTACTATCTCACCTCCTAACATGTTTGGTTACCTACATCCTAAAACGAATGAAGGACCTAAGTTCTCTCCAACAAGTGGACCTAGTTGTTCTACACAACCACCTTCTCAACCATTCTATGATAATAAATTTACAAACACACCCATCAACCTTGAAGAAACTTATGGCAAAGGTTTTACCATCTTAAGCAAACAAGGATGTGACACAACAATTGAACATGACATTCACCAAATTTTAGAACAAAAACCAATAGATGAGAACACAACAGGGTTAGGATATCAAGACCCTCCTCATGACACAAGGCTCCTTTTCAATATTGGAGACTTTGGGATGATGGCATGGTGATCTTTGATTCCCTCCCAACTTGAATTTCCTCCTTCCACATGAACAACCTTATCAAGCTTCCAATGAAAAAGATGCTAGGATCCCCATGGGTCCTCTTCCTCCTTAAATCCATGAAAAAGGTGGATCTAGTAAACACAAATGACCTTACAAATTGAAAACACTAAAGTTTCCTCTCCATCCACCACTTGAATGTGAAAAGAAACTACAAATGCTTTTAAACAGAGGTCTCATGTCCTATTACCACCTATGAATAGGTTGGTAATCCATCCTAAAGATTCCAATGTACCTTATTGTAAATACCATCATGTTCTTGGGCACCAAACTGATGAATGTCAAACATTGAAGGACATACTGAGTAAGTATCACTTCACTAATACCGACTATTGTCCTATCATCCCCTAAACGCTATCAATTCCCTTCATCATACACTAGTTGTAGAATTTTCCATATTCACTATTGCATGATCTTTCCCATCACCCACCTTGTCTCATTCTTGCCTTACACTCATTGGAGGAAAGAAGTTGTTAGCTTTGTCCTAGTACTACATTTGTCCTTGTCTCTTAATTGTGTTATTCACCTTCCACTTTTACTACTTGAGATTGCGAAGCGAATAACTCGGTTGATGGTTGAATTGAATTTGCATTACTATCCTTTCTACATTTTCCTTTTTCTTTTTCTTTTTTTTGGTGTGATTGCATGTACGTAT
Source organism: Sequoia sempervirens (assembly GCA_007258455.2). NCBI lineage: Eukaryota > Viridiplantae > Streptophyta > Pinopsida > Cupressales > Cupressaceae > Sequoia > Sequoia sempervirens. Next base: position 666,935,015 of record VDFB02270651.1, read on the forward strand.
CGTGTTCCCCCATTTCGTGAAGTTTGATGTTGTCCCTCTCAAGTCATACACTTCCTCTATTTGTACCTCCATTCTTCTATATGTCATACTTTATCTTTTATTTTTCTCTTTTGTTTTGTGTTTTCCTTTTAGGGATGACACAAAGCACAGAGACAACCTAGATGTCTCTTCCATGTTGACCCAAATGGTCCTTTTATTTTATTTTTTGATTTTTCTTGTGTTTTTCCTTTTGGGGATGACACAAGGCATTGAGACTGAAATGTCTCCTTCATGTTGACCCAAAATATTTTTCTTTCGCCTTTCATTTTTCACTTGTGTTTTTCCTTTTGGGGATGATGCAAAGCGTTGAGACCACAATATCTCTTCCATGTTGACCCAAAATGAATTTTCTTTCTCTTTTTTTTTCACTCTCTTTGTGTCATTCTTCCAGTTCTATGTATTTGGGGAATGATGATAGTTCCAAGCTCTTTCATAAAAAAATTGTAGCAACGAACATACTGACCCCAAATCCATAGATCCCTTATGTCTTTGGTGTGTTCCTTTTTTGGGGTAACCCCTCTTTCTTTTTTTCCTTTTCCTTCACATGACGTAGTCTTACTCAGAAATGTATGACTTGGCATAGGGGCTTTCCAAGTTGGCTCTCATGCCTTGTTTTCTTTAAATTGCATTTTTTTCCTTCGCTACTTTAAAGTAATTGCTCACATAATAGTGTGTAGAAATTCCTTTAAAATGGGGGCATACATTGGAATTATTCATTTGCATTTTTATTTTTCTTGGCTCTTAGTGCAACCTTGTTACTTTATACGATGCATTTGTCGCTTTGTGGATGACATTGGGTATAGTGTCCTTCATAAGTGTGATCTATCTTAGCATATTACATTCCTCTTGGTGGCCTGTTGTGACGCATTGCATCCCCTAAGTTGTGAATATTCTATTCTTTGATTGGTCCCCTCTTGGAGACATTAGACACAATGCTCCTTAAGTGATAGAACTCACATGAACTAAACAAGACTCCTTTGAACATCTTTTGAATTTTATGTTTTTGCATTTTGCATTTTACATTTGTTATGTGGCCACTTTGCATAACATAGCATGCATGCCTGTGGTGCCATCCTGTTTGGTCATGAGTTCTAAGCATACGAAGCTTTGCTTGTATCATGAAGCACAAACCGACATTTTACTTTGTGAAGCTTTATTAAAGTTATCAGGAGGTATAACTTTGATATGGTTGAGCGGGAAGACCATTCTGAGGCACGAATTTCCCCATAGCCACCTATGTGTTTGTGAGTACATACCAACCAAGTGTATGTTTCTCACCTCTTGGGCCTTCTCACTCGGTGGACAACCATGAGTGCTATCGCCCCAGAGTGAGTATGCATTTTATTTTTTGGACAAACAACCTGGATCTAATCCACAACTAGCTAGACAAACAATCGAAGCTTGATCCAAATTTTCCCTTTTTCTCTTTCATATGTGTGTTCCTTTATTCTTATGTTTAGTTTTCCATGGGATCTTCATCCTGGGAGCTTGATCATCCCTCTTGACCATTGTTATCTCATCTTGCTAGCATAAGTGCATTTGGATCCCTCTCGATATGCATGGCTACTTTAGTGTGAGCTAGAAGCAAGTTCATCCTCTCACTAAAGTGGGGGCTAAATGTACATTAGAAAAATGGATCTTGGACATTTTCATGGTTATTTAGGTCTTTTTCCTATGATTCTTGGCTTATTCTACTTAGATTTAATGATTGAATCTTTAAATTATTAAGACTTTATGATGTCTTGTGAAGGTGTTGTAACACATTTCTACACTTTTCTAGGCTCTTCTTATAATTCATCTAAATATCCCATTTTTATCCCTTACCAAGTCTTATTTTGAAGTGTTGTAAATTATTGTAATAAACTTTCATGCTTTTCTAGGCTTGTCATCACAAATTACAACTTTCTTATGCTTTATTTGGCCCCTTTATGGACTTATAGGCCTTAACTAAGTGTGTTTTTGAATACAAGCCAAAAAAAAAACATTAAAGACAACTTAATTCCCAACACCCACTTACATGCCTTGAGTGGTACCCATTCACCATGGGTAGCGAATGAGTCCCTCTTGGCACAAAATTCCAAATAAAGTCAAATTTCTTTCGAGTTTTTATTCATTAAGACCTTAGATTGGCCTGTGATGTATTTTCGGGAAATTAGGGCATAAGTGTGTATAAATAAGTGTTTTTCTATCCATTTCAACACCCATTCATCTATTCACTCATGCATTTAATCCATCATAGCATTCAACTATTCTAGCATCCTTAATCATTCAATCAAGCAATTATCAAGCATCTTGGAGTAGCTATTGACATGTCTTCAAACTTCAACAAAAAGGGTTTGGTGAGTTTATGACATTTTCATGTTATTTTTTCACCATTCCTTTCTTATTTCGTTTAATTTCTTTATCAAGGGTTTGATTACCAAAGTGGGATTTGACAAAGGAAAATCCCTATATTCTAACCCTTAACCATTTTCCCCCTCTTTGCATGTGTGTTTGTAGGTTTTGTAGGTAGATTTGTCAAAGATGTAGGTGTTGAAAAGTGTCAACAAGTCATAAAATCTATTCAAGTCAACAAAGACTTAATTCAATCTTGGAGATATCATTCAGCCTATTTTTTGTAGTTTCAGTTCCGTCAACTCGACAAGAAGACAAGTGCAAATCTGGACCCACTAAGTTGACTTCAAAATTTGGATATTTCTATAGGTGGACTAATTCACCACCAATGGTGAATGAGTACCACTTCTAGGATAGAAAAGGTGATTTCTTCATATTTTAGTTCCTGACACTCTAAAACCTGTTTCAGTAGAGTCTACCAGAACCTGGACTGATTTGCCATCAATGGAAAATGAGTCCTAGTGGTCATCAATAGTGATTTTTGAAACATTCCAAAATCTCTCAGCATCAACATTCTATCTCCAAGTTCACCCCTTTCAGTCTCATTAAATTTTGTTTTGATTTGTGCATGTTTCTAGTTCATGTTTGCATACAACACTGTTTTCAAACACATCATATTTCTTAGGTTTTTCATTAATAATCAATCAATTTTATCAGTTTGCTACATCTAGATCATTGCATTTAGGCATATTTTCATTATAATTGCATTAGTTTGAGTGAACCACCTAGATTTTGTGTGGTATCTATCTCTTTTCCTTTAGGTGAAAAACCCTAATTGAGCAAGAGAGTTATAGCATCCCTAAAACACTTAAAATATTTGGTTCACCATATTAGCACATTGCAACACATCAGAAAATTCTAGCATATATTGTAGGAAGGTCCTAGAATGAGCGTACCCATTTAGTTCAATTACATTCATCCAATCTCTGAAACTTTCCCCTATAAACTGTGGTGATGCATCTAATGTAGGTGCAAGCATTATGATTAAGGGTGGTTTGTATCTCATTCCAATCCAATTGGCTTGCTGCTCTTCTATGATATTTATTAAATTTCTCACTCTAGTGAGACTCTAGGTAATATTTTGTGGAAAGATGGGTTCTCTTCTTCTCAATGGTGCTAGGATGATGCGAAACCTCTCTTTCTATAACCAAAGCTCTATATGGAATCTGATCTTGACTATCTTGGAAGGCATGAATGCTCTTAGAAATATTTTTCCTCTAAAATGGTACTATTTTCTGTGATAGTGCAAAATATTTGTAAGTGGTTTTGAAAGTCATTGACCAGGGGGTTTCATCTCTCATAGGGAGACCCAATTTCATTTGTTCATCTCTGTACTGAGCTATCTAATTTTCCCATTCAACTTGATTTTGTGGAAATGATGCAAAAGACCTGATTTGTAATTCACCTAAAAAAAAATAAAAAATGATTGAGGAAAATGTCCAAGAAGAAAACCATGTTGAAAATATTCACACATCTGATTCTAAATAGTTGGATGACTGTCATAAAAGTCTTTTAGAAAATCACTATCATCATCATACTCGGTTTTTCTCCTCAAAACTAGTTCTACAACATTGTAGAGGATAGTTCTACAACTTGCTGAAATCTTTGATTTGCTTCGTCTCTTTCTTTCTCTAACTTTTGAACTTGATTCTTCAATTGATAATTTTCTTATTTAAGTTTCATTGTTGTTAAATAAAGGTATCTTCTTGGAAAAAGTGGTGGAGTAGGCGTAAGTGGTGGAATAGGAGGTAAAGAGAGGTATTTGGGTGGAGCAGATGAGGTGGAAGCCTCTTGAAAATGTAAAACTATTCCTCTTTTTGTTCCAACTCTTCCTTTAACCTTGTTATTTCCTCTACATATGTTAATGCCTATGCATTAGCTTGTTGTAAAGATTCCACTATTTTGTTTAACTATCCTTGCAAAGTATTTCCTTTTTCTGCCATTTTCTTTTCATTTCTTCTATTTTATTCATAGACTATTGCAACTCTTCTTCTTTCCTTTTTAATTTCTCTTCAAGAAACTACATTTTTCTTTTCTCTTCCTCTAACTCTACTTGCATTCTTGATATGGCCATTGCTCTTACTAAATATTCTTCCTCCTCCATGCTTTCTCCTTCTTGCATTTTAGGAGATTCCTCTTGTTCAGTGATTGGATCTTTACCCTTCCTTCTTTCAAGAAATGGAGAAAGTGGAGGAGAAGATTCAACTTCCTCATCTTCAAATTCCTCAGAAGATTATTTTTCCTCTGTTTGATAATCAATTTTTTCAACAGAGCTATCTTTTATTGAAATATGAGAAGATTGTTCAGTATGAGGTGAGCTATGGGATTCTAACATGGTTCTTTTAGGAGATGGAAGTGAGACTTCATGCAGATTAATGTGCCATTTAGGAGATTGTATAGGGGTTTGAAACTTTTCATGGCTTCTTAAAGTATCTTGAGGAGATTCAGGGGGTTGTTGAGGTAAATTGTCAGGAGTTGAAACATGGGTGTCAGAAGTACTAGGGTTTTCTTCTTTTGAATCTTTCTTTTTCTTTTTAGAAATGCTTTAGGCTACCTTAACAAAATCCTATAGCTTCCTCTTTTTCTTTTTCTATCCTTTTTTTAGAAGATTCTCCTTTCTCAATTTTTACCCTTGTTGTTGCGGGCCCCTTTTTGGGTTTTCTTCCATGCTTGATAGTGGTAGTTGAAAAAAATTCAAGCCACCCTTCTTTACCAGAATCTTTCCTCAAAAAATGGTGCTTTATAATCAAATGTATCAAACTATGATATTTGATAGATGATGTACCCCTAGATTTTACTCTAGATATCATAGCAGAGATTTGAGAGAATAGAAAAGCAGGTAGATTGGTTTTTGTAGAAGGCCTAGTATTACCATACCTTAAATGCATTAGCAATCACATTCCTGGCCCCAATATTGTGCCATATTGTCCTTCATAAGTGAAGAACTTCATTAACCACATAATAGTGGTTTTCCTGAGCTCCTCCAGACTATTGTGAGCTATTCCCCTCTGACTTCCCTTATGCCACTGAATTTCAGGTCGCCTCTTAGGTTCTTGATGAAACACTGAAACTAACTCTTCAAAACTAATATGTCCTTTATTTACCAGTTCTCCTTTATCAGGAATACCTGATAATTCACTTATAATAGTAGGAGTGACTTCTATTACTTCCCCTCTAACTCTTGTGACATTAACATGAAAATTTCTCACAAATTCTTCAACTAATTCTAGATCAAAATCCTCATACATCTAAATAAAGTTGAGCCATCTAGCTTCCCTAAGCAATATTTCTATTTTAGAGTCCAAATTGAAGTTTTAAGGCTTTGCATTTCTCTTGTTTCCCTTTTTTACTACTGCAACCTGACAATGAAAATGATAGCCACAAATTATTTGAACAAAATACATAATGAGTTTCTTCTTTTAGAAGCAACAACTTTCCATAAATGGCATGTCATGTCAAACATTCGGTATTAATTTCACTTTATTCCTTCTGGATAATTCACACACACAAACCTGTACTTTGCATTATGATTTGCAAGTTTGGTGACATTGCTGACACATTAAAATTTATTTGCAATGACATGAAGATTTTAACTTTTCTTACAATCATTACGGAAATATTTTAATGTCACATCCTTCTCTCTCCACCAACTTTTGTTATAATTAACACCAATTTATATACCATTAACAACTAATTGATAGAGATTTCTATGTTTAAAACATTTACCTAACTTTACAATATATTAACTAAATTAGAAAAATAATATTTCAAAAATAATACTCACAGTAAATGCAAACCTTTTTTTTTGATTTGAAGCAGAAATCAACAAGAGTGTGTAAATTAATTAAGTTAGACAAGATTCCAATGAGTCAATCAAAGATAAATCAACATTGTTTAATTATCGAGAACTTTTGAAACCATCAGGAGTCATTAGGAGCAAACTGAAGTTGATCCAAGAAGACCACCATTTTTGGTTTTTAGCCATTCCTTTTTTTTTCTTTATCTTTTTTCGAGATACAAACCGCCATTTCTGGTTTCAATTTATCTCCTTTATTAATGCCTTCTTCAAAAGGATTATAAAGAAGCACATTCTCCCATGGAAGAAACATCCTCTACAAGAAAATGTTCAATTCTATGCTGCATTTCTGATAAAAAATCATCTTTTGATGTTGGTTTGTGACATATCTTCAGATGATGACCATTAACCAACATTATCCTTCTTTCTCCATCTATGGGTATTAGTTGAACAACTCCATTTTCAAAAACTTGATCAATTTTATAGGTTCCTAACCATCTTGTATGGAATTTCCATTTAAATTCTTTGAATCTGGAATCAAATAGTAGTGCCCAATCTCCTTTCTTGAGTTGTTTGGCCACAATGTGCTTATCATGTCATTCTTTCCTTTGCTTCTATATTATTTTTGTGTGCTAAAGAGCTTCCATTCTCATTTTATCCAATTAGTTTAGCTATAGAATCCTATTCTTTTCTTCCTTAGGAAAATCAATACCAACTTTCAATGTTGTTTTTAATGTCTGCAACTCAAACTCAATAGGCATGATTGGAATTTTCCCATACACTAACTCATATAGAGAGAATATAGTGGTTGTCTTCCAGGTTGTATTTTAAGCCTAGAGTGCTTCATCTAACCTTTCTGCCCAGTTTGTTTTCCTCAATGAAACGGTCTTTGTCAAAATATTTTCTAATTCCTAGTTAGTAACTTCTACTTGCACATTTTCCTAAGGATGATATGGTGTGGATTTCTTGTGTGTCATTTGATATCTTTGCATAAAAGCTTCCATCATAGCAGACACAAACTAAGGTCCTTGGTCTGACACTATCTCCCTTGGTGCATCGAATCTTTGACGAATATTATTGTACAAAAAATCAGCTACTTTTTCTTCCATTGTTGTTGGAAAAGCTTTCACATTGGCCCACTTTGTGACATAGTCTATACAAACTAGAATATAATGACATCCTCTAGAAGGTGGATCAACTAGTCCTGCAAAATCAATTCCCCATTTCTCAAATGGTTCCAAAGCTATCTTAGTTTGTAACGAAATCTCCATTATTGGTGTAGGTCTTCCCATGCATTGTCATTCATCACAATACTTAACAAATAATGAAACATCCTTTGTCATAGATGGCCAAAAATAACCAGCTCTTAGGATCTTATGAACCATTCTGATCATTGAATAATGTCCTCCTTTTGACTCATGATGGAAAGCATGTATGACATCATAAACATCTATTTCTACAACACACCTGTGAAGAACATGATCAGGACACATTTTAAACAAAATTACATTTATCCATTGGAATTTAGAACTCTAATGAATTAATCTCCTTTTCTGCTTAGGATTAAAATCATTTGGACACCCTATTACAAGATAATTTGCAAGATCAACAAACCATGAAGGATTAATTGATATTGCAAACAAGTGCTCATCTGGAAATGTGTCATCTATTGGCTCTTGATCACCTTGTAAAACAATTCTCGAAAGGAAATCAACAACATTATCCTTACAAGGCTTATCTTTAATAGTCACATCAAATTCTTGCAACATAATAGCCATCTTATAATTCATCCACCTACTACATATTTATTCATCAGATATTTAATAGCAACATGGTTTGTGTGAATGAATACCTTGTAACCAGTAATATAGTGCCTAAATTTATTAATTGCATATATTACTGCTAGAAATTATTTTTTAGTTATTGTGTAATTCCTTTTGGGAGGATTGAAATTTTTAGTAATATAGTAGATAGCATGCATTGCTTCATTCTCATCTTTTTATCCCAAGACTACACCAATAGAAAAGTTGGACACATTGGCATGTATATGAAATGGAACTCCCCAAACAGGTCCTTTGATAATTGGAGAGGTAGTTAAAGCATGTTTAATTGTTTCAAAAGATTTTTGACAATCACTTGTCCATAAAAACTCCACATCCTTCTTGAGCAATGTGAACAAAGGTTCAACAATTTTACTAAACCCTTCAATGAATATTTTGTAGTAACCAACATGCCCAAGAAAACTATGAACATCAATTTGAATTTTAGGGGTCTCAATCCTTTGAATGATTTCTACTTTCTTGGGATCAAATTTTATTCCTTGTTTTGAAATGTGATGTCCTAGAACAATCCCTTTTGTCATCATGAGTGAACTCTTTTCATGATTCAAAGACAACCTAAGATCCTTACATATTTGCAAAACCTTATTCAAACTTTCAAGTGCTTCTTCAAATGTTTTTACATGGATTGTAAAATAATCCATACATACTTCTACACATGAGGTAGTTAAATCCACAAAAATTGCTAGGATAGCTCTCTGAAAAGTGGTTGGTGCAATGCACAATCCAAATGGTAGAACTATATAAGCATACATTCCTCAAGGACATGTAAAGGTAGTCTTATCTTGGTCCTCAGGAGCCACTTGGATCTGATTGTACCCACTAAAGCCATCTCGGAAAGAGAAATAACTACTTCTAGCTAGGTTATCAAGTACTTGATCAATAAATGACAAAGGATTTTTTTTTTTAGTGGATTTATTTAATTCTCTATAATCCACACATACACGTCCATTTTCCATTTTTCTTGGGAACAATAACCAATGGGGAAACCCATTGACTATCAGATATTAGATAAATAAATCCAACTTTCAGTAGTTTTTCTATCTCGTATTTTATAATATCTCGAAGAACAGGATTGATCCTTCTTTGACCTATCTTACTAGTTTAACATCTTTAGTATATATATGATGAGTACAAATAGAAGGGTGAATTCCTCTCATGTATTTATATTCCCAAGCAAATGCTTTAGTATGATTTTCCAAGATTTTCTTCAATTCCTCTTCTTGTGAGGAGGATAAGGAAGAATTAATGAAAAGAGGTTTGTCCCCTGCTACTGTAAATTTTTTAGTCTTATTATTAGAATCAAGTGGATCTCCAACAAGTGTATTTAGGGGAAATGTGTGTGAATTTTGTTGATGTAACATCCCCTAACAATTCTTCTTCTTTTTTACTTGACCGATATTTTTAGAATTAAGATCTTGTTCTTCATATTCCTCGACATGTTCTACTAAAGTAACCATGGCCAATTCTACAATGTCATCTCCTTCTGACTAGATATATCCTCATTGACCCAATGTTGAGTATTAGGTTGAAATGATGGTTGGGCTCGAGGAAAATGTGACAACTCCTATTTATGACCATTAGAAATGATCATACTTCATGATCTACAATCTATCAATGTTGCTGTAGTAGCAAACTATGGTCTTCCTAAGATAATTAGATAACCATAATTCTTCTTTCTAGCTTTAAGAACTAGAAAGTTGATTGGATAATCCCATGTATCAATAGAAACCATGATGTCTTCAAGAATACCTTTAGGTTTGGTAGTAGATTGATCAACCAACTGTAAAATAGTTTTTGTGGGTTGAACACTTGTCATACCCAACATTTCAATAGTATCTAATGTGATAACATTGATAGCTAATCCCAAATCAATTAGCACATTAGTTATCTCAATTCCTCCAATACTAAAATTTATCATAGGACTACTAGGATCATTATAATTTTGAGGTAGTAATATTCTCGACAAAACATCAGTGAGTTTGGTCCCTATCTATATTGTAGGACGTAATTTATTCTTCCTACCTAGCGTTTCCATACAAAGAGACTTAACCAACTGATTTATTTCTGGAATGTCTCTAATGGCTTGCAATAATGGTATCTCAATATTGATCTTTTTCAATTCAAGGAGAAGTTGAAAGTTCACTACATTCATATAATTTGGTTGGGGGATGTCAGGAGTTGCTTGTTCTATTTTCAAACACTCAAGATAAGGTGCTTGATTAACCTTTTGTACATCATCAAAGTTCTGGTTTTCCTTTGAATACTCTTTTTCTTTCTCACCCTCTTGATCTGTAGCATTTGGTATAGATGGGACATTATAGTTCCTTAATTAAATATTGTTGGAATCTATCAAATTCAAAGTAGGAGGATATGAATTAGTATGATTTATTTTTTGGATTTGAGACAGGTTGCGCTGGCAACTAGGGTTGGTTTACTTGTTCATTAGTAGTATTAGGACCAGTGAATAATGGAGGTGACTATGCCCAAGGATGCCTCGACCCCTATTTTTCCATGGTTGAAATTGTGTTTGATTTTGTTGCCATGATGGATGGTTTGGTTGCCATTGTGGTTGATTTGATTGCTAATGTGATTGGTTCCACTAAGTATTCATCCATTTGGGTTGACCCCAAAATGTAGGTGGTAGTTTTTCTTGGTAAGGAGGAGTTCATTTGTTTGCATTTGGCCAAGGATTTTGATTCCAATTAGCTCTAGGACCATATTTCCCTTGATTAGCATTATACCCTATATTATGAGATATCTTCCCAACATAATTAAGTTCTTCCTTTACTATAGGTTGTTTCTTCAAATGTTTCTTAATTACAGGTAAGAGGATACAATAACTTATTAAATGATGTTTTTCATAGATTTCACAGAGATCAATTTGATTTAATGGAAAATCTCTCAAAATATGTTTCCCTCTACATTTAGAACAATAAATGGATAAAGGCTAAATAGTCTTCTTATCTCCTTGCATGTTGAGATGAAGGAGTAGATCAATTTTCAAATTTGCAATTTCCTCCATTGCTTGAGATACATCAGGAGTGAGAACTTTGTTTCTTCAGGAGTTTCTTGTCCCTACTCTAGTTCTAGAGTAGTTTCTACATATCTCAATAATTTCTTCTAAAGAAAGCTTATTGATGTCTCCTATCCCCATAAGATTCAAAGAATCTCTAGACTCATCATCAATTCTTTTTAGAAAAAATGTCATACTAATCTCATTATCCAACCCATTACCACACCTTTTATGCACAAACTAAAATCTATTAGCATAATCTTCCAAACTTGCATCTTCCAATTGTCTCATTCGGAACAACTCCTCTTTCCTATCTCTTACTCGACAGTAATCTTGGTACTTATCCAAAAACTCAGTTTCCATTTCCTACCAAGTTGAGATTGTCCCTGCACCTAAACCCATGAACTAGCATAAGGCTGACTCTTTCAAGGTAGAAGGAAATAATTTCAACTTCTGGTTATTAGCTGTATAGTCATAGGTCTCGCATAAAACCTTAAACTCAAAGAGAATTGGTCAGGGTCCTTAGAAGTTTTTCCTTAAAAGGTAGGTAAAACAAAAGGTGAAATGTTTTTCATAGGAGGCTCATCATCTTGTCTGTTCAGATTAATAGGATAGGAAAAGGTCCCATTATTTGGTGGGGGATCATTTCCTCGTTGGTCACCCATTTCTTCTTCTTCTTCTTGATAATGTTCCTAATCACTTCCTAATTTTCAATATGATGTTGTTGAACTTGTTGTTATTGATCAAAATCAATGCTTCATGGAAGAAACCTTCCTAGAGGATCTCTAGCTCGTCTCATCCACAATCTAAATTGTCTTCCTTATCAACACTAAGGATTCAAAATTTAATAGCCGGATCTTTTAGTTCCCCAACAATGACACCAAAAATGATGGGAAAGGTCATTGATGTCACTTTTTGCATCATTTAATCTTTCAATTATTGAACTAGGTTTGTCTTATAGCTATATGTGATAAGGATGTCTCCACAAATTGGGGGGTTTTGCACTGTAAATAGTGAATTTTAATTTTGGTTTGACTCCTTCAGGAGCTTTCAGTAGCTCTCAGGAGTGGAACTTAGCAACTAATTTCTAAGGACTTAATTCTAACTTTATTCCTTAACTAATGATTATTAGAACTCTAGTAACTTAGTTCATACTCATCTCAACTTAATTGTAATCAATTCATAGAAGAATTAAAATGCAACTAAATTCACACTTAATCTAAAATTCAAAATTCAAATTCTGTTCTTATTTTACTTGAAAGGAAAGTCTATTTTAATATTTACCTAGAAAACAACAATACTAAACTCCATGAAAAAATTCCAAATAAGCTTCGGTTTAATCTTCATCAGTCATTATTATTACTTCTACCAAAAACATCATGCATTTGAAAATAGTTACTAAATCTAATTCCTATGAACAACATTCAAATCTAGAGTAAAAGAATAAATGCTAATCTACAGTGAAGCATAACAAACCATTTTAGAAACAATACAAACTAATCTAAAAGTATGAATAGATGTAGTTACTAACAATGATTAAACAAAAATAAAGATTATTATCTCTTCACTTGATACAAACTGAATAGAAATTAACTGAATAAAAGGAACACAACATAAGATCACCTCCTTCAGTCAAGCGAACCTTTAGCATTGAGATTCAGATTAAATTTTTATTTGCATCAAAATTAGCCCAAATAGGGCAATTGAACCAAAGTACATAGTACAATCTTTACAATATCAAGAGAAAAATTATCTAACTCAAGACTATCCCTAAAAATGGATAATTATAGGAATATCCCTTATTTGAATTCAAAATCATGGCACTACCCACCAAGATACAAAGCAGAAAACTAAAACTAAAACAAAACTGAAAATATCAAAGAGAATTCCACCACCTAATAGTTGAAACAAGAAGTTTCCCAACCAATTAGAGAAGTTGATTTGAAATTATGATGAATCAGTATCTAGCTGGAGCGATCAAGAGCATGACTGATTCCACGTTTGTTAAACAAATATTTTAGCAAATCCACATCATGAAGTAAGCCTTTAATCACCTAAACAAAATACTCAAAAACATGATGCTAATGTGACAACACATATTTCAATTTGAATAGTCATTCCATCATTAACATCATTAAAAATGATGCATCCAATGCAAAATATTATTTCTAATATATTCCCTAATTAGTTAAATATAGAGCATAACAAGCAAACATAATAGCATATATTCTATCGCCAACATTGTTAATTAACAATATAATAAAGTTTTAGTGAGCACAAAATGAACATTTAAAGTATCATTTAGAACACTCATCATAGATGGAGTTGCAAAAACTCAAATTTAAATTTCTATTAACAATTGGGAGATACTCCATCCAGACTTCTCATAAAGACAAAGCTATGGAATAAAAAATGCAACAGGTAACATTGAAATTGTTCAAAGAAAGACTTTATTTTTATTACAGATGTATGAAGGATTGAATCAAGAAGGATCATACCCATGTACATCAAATTGAGGACATATGGACTGATATAAGAACATAGCAGGAAATCAAGAAAATGGATTATTGTAGATTAACCCTAGAGTACATAAAGGAATTGGATCTGGCAGAAATCCCTACAGACATGGAGGATGATGATAACATATTGAATCTTACTTACGAAAGGAATAATATTGCAAGCTCACCTTTAACTCCCATCTAGTGGTCTTAGAAAGAGGAAACCTTGATCTAATAAATATTTGAACTCATTCTAGCTACTACTAACATTTGGTTAGAGGAAAGGGGAAAGTAATTGAAATATTTTCTCATTGAATCAGAGGAAGAGAAACAAGGTAAAGCAAGTAAGAATTTTGAGTTGAGGAAAAAGAACAAAAATGATGCTCCAAGATCCAATAGACCTTCAACCCCAAGATCAAATTTGTGATCAAGGGTGGCAATAAGAAAAGAGAGAAGTCACCAGAAGAACCATCCATTGAAGCACAAGAGGAGCCCGTGCAAGAGGAAGGGAAATTTGAGGAAGAAAGACATGAGGAAAAAAAGATGCACCCTCATGAGAATATTCTCGATGAACCACCTATCTTGTCTTCTCCCATTACTAATGTTGTATCTTCTCCTACTCTTCCCATATCCTCACCTATTCTTAATTTTTTTGTTTCCATTGTTACTCTTCATGTTCTAGTTGATGTTACTCCTATGTCAATACAATTGATGCATTCATCTCCTATCTCAGGGTCACCTTTCAAAAGTACTAAATGAGGTTTGGATAATGTGTTAGGGTCTCCCATGTCCTTGTTGAGCCTATCTTCTCCATCTTTTCATATTGCATCACATTCAAAGTTATAATAGTTCATGCCTAGTTCAGTTCAAGTGTCAAGTGTTGAAATTCCAAAATGTTTTTTTAACTAACACTCCTCCCATTGTGACCACCACTTTTGTGAGTGCAGTAACTACATCACAAAAAATTACTACACATCCAAAGGACAGTTCACCACTCCCACCTTGGCTATCATGAAAAACTCCATACAAAAGAAAAGAACCCATCTCTCCAAATGAGTTTGACTTTGCATAACTTGAACCACCAAAAAATAGAACGAATAAAAATGTGAATACTCTCTCAAGGCTGTTGTTTAACAAAGAGGGAAATAGATATGTAGAGGTAGCAAACCCTTTCCTTGACAAGACCTTTGAAGAAGTGGATATCACAGATTAATCAATCATAAGAGGATCTGGGAATGGTTACTCATGAGAGAGCAAAGGTAGATGTTAAATCCACCTTGAACTCTCTCATTGAGATTTTTGACAAGGAAAAGAAGACAAAGGATCATTACAGGGAAAAAATAGAACAACTGACAACCGCACTATAGAAGATTACTCAATATTATGTATCTTTTGAACCTGTGGCAATTATAGTTGGTGTTTAGGATCCTATAATCCAAAAGGCGGAGAAGGTGTACACTAGAGGTAGAGTGGTTGGTGATTTTCTTGATCGAATGGTGGCACTAGGAATAGAACTTTTGAAGTATGTTATGAAAAAGAATGAGAAAGCGGAAGGAATAAAGGCCAAGCTAGATGAAACTGTTAACACTTTCTCTCAAGAGAAGGAAAATTTGGAGAATAAGAGGAAAGAATGGGTGAAAATGAAGAAGTTGAAGATATAAACCTTTATAGAAGTTGGCATCATTCTTGAGAGAGATGTATATGTGGAAGTGAAGGAAACCATGCTTCACAAAGAGACCATCCTCACTAATCTACTTAATGATATTCAAGCTGCTCACGAAGTTGGTTAGGAAAATGATACACAACTTATCAATAGGATTGAATAACTTCCATGTAAGTTATATGATGATGATCAAAAGTTTCTTTCACTAGAGGAAGTTGTTTAAGAGTTTACCAACATGGTCCAAAAGGAGTTCGAAGATCAGGAATTACTAGTGCCTCAGATGGATAAACTCCTGGATATACAATTGACATTGGAAAAATTGAAAGTGTCCATTGGAAGGCATGAAAAATCATACAATACCATCAAAGATTTAGTTACAAGAGTTTGTGACATCTTCAAGCATAATTCAAGCCCAAATGATGATGAAGTATAAACAGTTTTAAAGAAGAATGATGATTTTTTGGAGAAGGATGGTGGAGAAAGTTGAACATGTCTTGATTTTTCCTTAGTTTAATTTTTTAGTATCTTTCATGTTGTTTGTATTTAGTACAAGACAATTTACATGTATTTTTGAGAATTGTAAATACATGTACGAACATAGGAGTCCACCAATAATTTTGGACTGCAATGTTGAATAAGCCAAAGTATTTATTTCTTTCCTAGATTAGCTCTTTTTCTCTCCTCTATAAATATCAGAGAGCTCATTTGTAATTAGGACCTTTAATCTTATGCAATGAAGTGTTGCCAAAATTGTGACTCAACTTTGAAACTTTGTATTCAAATTGCAAGATCAAATTCAGTCAATAAGAGGAGGAAAATTTTGATTTCAACCTTTGTTTTGGAATCAAGTTTGTATGAGTGAGAATGTTCTTATGTATTTCTTTCTGATTTCTATTATTATTAATTATATAAGTGGTAATTCATTCTTATGATTTGAAGGACGGTCAAGATAGTTTATATAAACTTTATGTTATATTGATTACTTGGAATTGTGTGATGTAATTATTTCTTGGTGAAGATTATCAAGACTTTGTGCTTGGATTTTTTAACTTTGTGTGTAGATCCATTAGTGAAGTGGGTTTATAAACTTTGTACTACAATGTGCATCATTTGTTACTATAGAATTATCATAGAGGCAACAAGAAGACTTTTTTTTTTTGCATGCCTTTCGATCAATATTGATTAAGTTATACTGGTACTCTTTGATTACTCTTATGTCTAATCAAGAATATTGGTGATTACTACTTAGGTAGATATTTATAAGTATAGAGAATTGCAAAATATTATTGTGGAACATTGTAAATGTATTTTCTAAAAGAAGAGAAAATGATGAATGTAACACACCCCACATGGTTAAAGCCAGTGTAAATACTTTTAGCTTAGATTAGTTTACTTTTGTTTCAATAAGCAGTAAGAAGGGAGCCTTTCCTTTCAAAGAGGAGAGAACATTCTCATCATAGTTGTGGTTGAAATCCCTATTTTGTAATCTGTAAAGGGATTACAAAATATTCACCCAACATGTCCATTTTACCTTTAGCATAAAATTCTCATCTAGGTTGGTAGATTGATCCTAGAAGTCAACTAATTTATTTTTTACCTTCTTCTGATGTTGGAAATCTTTATTTGTTGTTTAAGATTTAATCTCAAGATTACCATTTACAAAGTGGCCTGGAGCAACAAGAGAAAGAAAAAATGAGTCCAGGCCTTAACTACTCAAAGGTGCATTGAATCAATGTAAGGTTACTAATTTTAATATGAGGTAAGGTTTACTAATTTTACTATGAGGTTGGTATAGAAGAAAAAATTTAGAACTAAGATGCATAGAGAGAAAATCAACTTGGAAGGGCCTAGAATTTTTTTTCCTTTATTTAAGAGGTTTAAAGGTAAAATTTAATGCTTTCATTCTATATGGAAGGTATTGCAAAGATTGTAACACCTCCTTCATACAAACATGATAATCCGAGGAGCAAGTACTCCAATCTCTTTTTAGGCTATATGGCAAGTTCAAATTAAAAAATGAATTATTTCCACTACTTGAAGAAGTAGATTGTATGTGTTTGCATCACATGTTAGATTGTTAAAGCCTCTAGCAATAGGCACATGATTTCAAAATCATACTTAATAAGAAATTCCTTTCTACAATCTACTAAAATATACAACACATTAGGATTATTTGTTATCATTACTAAGATATATCTAATTTTTCTTTACATCTCATGCAACATAGTTGCATTTTATATAACCCATTTGTTGATATCTCCTCTTAATCATATTGACAATGTTTATGGGATTTTTGCATCTTGATTTTTGTGATAAATTAGTTTACCACTCTCCCTTCTAGGAGGGAAAGGATGTAGAATTTTGTTTCAATTTTTCTTAAGTAGATAAATTTATATGGTTTCTTATCATCTATGGTCATATATTCAATAGGTGAAAAGAAAATGGATTTTGGTTTTATTCATGGGATTATTGTTTGTGGTCATTAGTTCAATTATATTCTATGCCATGCATGAAGGTGCAAGGGCAAGGCTTCAAAGAGTTTTAATTTGCAAGGGCAAGGTACAAAAGTGGAGACGTTGAAAAATATTCATCATTTTAATTTGGTGAGATTGAAGGATGATTATATTTATTGTTTTTTGCATCTTGATGCTTGTATTCCAAATTTCCAAAATAAAATGAAGAAAATGGATGAAAAATATTAACTCTACAAATAAAAATGATTTCATTTATCTTACCAATGTTAAAATATAAATGACTGCAAAAAAGGGAACATACACTTACTAATTGTTGCTCTTTAGTTTACTATTATTCTTCTATGAAAGGTTGTCCTTTGATCTTTTGTAGGTGTTATGGTAGTCATTGTATTGAAATCTATTTATAAACATGTTGGACAGTGATCAAAGGGTCATTAATGAAACTGATTGATTGCTCAAAACTAATAGTATTTATTGCATTTACTGCAAAGACATTTACCAACCCAAGAATAGTGAATTTGATCGAGTAGATTGATCTATATTTACTGCAACAAAGATGTACTAGAGCAAAGAAATTACAAATTTTATCATTGTATATTCATTTATTGCAGCATAGATATTTTATCATTTGATACACATTTACTACACCAAAGATATTTATTATATTATATTCTTATTTTTTATGAACTTTACCTTGTTTTTTAGCTAAGCTTACTAGATAGAAGAGAGATTTTATGACGTGAGACAAGTTTCAGGCTGAAACCTCTCACTATATGTAGCCTATTAGCTATAAATTGTTATCTACTTACATAAATATTTCCATACAACAATACATGTCAACAATAGTTTTCATTAAAATATAAAGAACAAAAATCCAAGAAGGTTTGGTACAGATCCACCCCCAACAAGTCACATAAGTATTTATGTACTGCTTTATATTTCTTGTCTTGACTTTAAAGGGAAGTATGTAAGTTCACCAAGGATGTTTATTGTTATTTATGTAATTCACATACTAGATACAAGCTATGATGTGTATTAATATGATAGAATCATATTCCAAATATATTTTATGTTTATATTAATTATCTATTCAAATTTTTTGATTAAGATGCATTAATTTTTTCTTTTGGGCAATTTTGAAATTAAAAGAAATATTTTCATTTGTTTTCCTTAATTTTGTAATAAAAAATTATAGAATTGAATTCATCCAACAAAATTATTTAAGATAATTAATTTATTAAATAAATATTTTATTTTTAAAAAATTAATAAAGTAAATTTAATCTTTAATCAATATCTTTAAACCATTAAAATTAAATAACATTCCAATTATAAATTAGATTAGTTCATTTATATTTTCACTTAATTTTTTATAATTATTCATATTTTCTATTTAACGCATCCATATGTATGTCACATACATTATTCCAATAAAATAATTTTTTTTATATATATTGTTGAATGTAGACATGTCTTTCTTTCTTAAAACTAATAAGTTTGCAACATAGAAATGTATTTGAGATAACATAATGTGAACGATATATGTGCTCACCATTTTGTAATTGCTAACTAATAAATAAAATCTACCCAAAATAACCATGTGATATAAGAGCTTCCCCTTTAGGTGTTTCCGCAATAGGGGATGATAGGAACCACAAAAAAGAATTAGTTTTTAAAATTATTGTACTAAGATCTAGTTTAATTTTCATAAACATTCATGAATTAAAAAACAATAAAAAAGCATGTGAAAATTGCAACATAATATTCCATCTTGACCTTTTGGCACACCTCTTCCAATGCTATTCTTGATTTATTAGTTTGGTTTGACATGAGATGATTCACTCTAACCCCATTACTTAAGTCCCTTTGATCCATTTGTCTAATTTAATTTTGTATCTCAACTAGTTGTATTCTCTTTCTATTGTTTCATAATTTCCTAGAATGTTTCATGTGTTGTCTTCCCCAATGAAAATGAATAAGTTATTGTACTATAATGTTAGATACATTGACAAAGGTTGTTTGTACAAAAAAAAATTTATACATTATAATTTTTATTTATATAATATTTTTTATTATACATTGAAATATATAAATTATGCATGTGTATGTGTATGTTTTTCTATGTGTGTTAATTATATATATAGTAATTTATTGTCTTCGTAATAAAGTAAAAGATAAATAAATAAATAAAAATTTAATAGTTCTTGATGAAATTAGCCTCACTCTATGTTATTTTCCTTTTTTCCCTCTATCCAAATAGAGGTCATGGTGAAGAAAAAAACCAAGAAAAAAATTAAGATTGTATGAGTAAAATGATAATATAGTTCAATTAGGTTTATATATCTCAAAACAAAACTAAAGTAAAATTAAAAATATATATCTTTTTCCATCTATTTAATTGTTTTTGATAAGGTAAGCAAGATTTTGAAAGGGCACAAAACTGTCAATTTAATTGTTTATTAGTGTATTTGTAGTAGTTAAAATTAGTAAATTTCTAATTTAAAATAGATCAAATATATGAAGTAAATAATTTATTTTGTTTTCATTTTTTTAAAAATTTATGAAAAAATAGCTCTTCAAGTAAAAATAAAATTGAAAAATTTATGCATTTTAAGAAATAAAATAACATGTAAAATTATTGAGATAATTTATTTTTATAAAATTTTGATAGTATTGACATAGTTTTGCACTTAACATAAAGAGTAAATATGCAATTAAAATTATAAAAATATGTATCTTAAATACATCTATCTAAAAAAGGTTAAACGCCAAGAGATATCTGTCAACATGAGCCTATTAATCTATTTTGTAGTACTAAAATCTTATGGATAGTGAATGAGAGAAGCCACATCCCATAGATTATGACATCATCCAAACATGACCATTGGATATAAGCACTCACCTTTGGCCTTGTTCCTTCTACAAAATGCTCAGTTTATTTAGCATGAATTTCATCATCTTATAATTTTGACTACCTTTCCATTAATTTTATTATTTTAAGAAGTAAATAGAACAATTGTAGTTTCATTGGTTGCCTTCTTCTATTGCTCAATAAATATCTCAATGTTGTCATATCCATGTCCAAATTCACAACTTATACAACCTCAAGTTTCTCCACAAGTTGGTTTTTCTTTTATTATTATTTTCAAGCTCTAGTTTGTAAACCCTTAACATATCAACAATAACCCTAAAAACACACAAAATAACATAAGAAAAATAATAATTGGAGTATGAATGTTAAATTTATCGAGCTCCCTCTGGGTGGTTTTTATTTTTGCTAAGTGTCGACCCACACATTATCTTTTTTGAACTCCATCAACTACTGCCACATGTCCTCCAAGTGCTCCTCGCAAAAAATTCCTTCCTTCACTCTCCTACCAACTCCCGCCATGCTTCCACATTTCAACAATCCAGGCTCTTCAAGGCTACTTCCCATCACTTTTCAATCGGGCCCCATCCGCGTACCATGTAGCTTTCATCCACATAAACTTTTTGGTGGACCCCACTGTTGGCACTGATAGTAAAGAATGCCTCTACGTGTCTTCATTGCGCAGTCTTTTAATGAATGGAGGAATCATAAAGTGGGCCCCAACCTACTGCCATGTGTCTCTTTCACAGGGACTTCATCAAAGGGAAGGAAAGAATGAACTGTGTGCCCTGCCAAGTTGTCATGTGTCTTAACTGACTACATGATTGAATGACACTTGTCTATGAAGGAGTTTGTTGGGACCACTGCCATCATTTAGAGGGGAATCATTTTTTTGAGAAGCAACTACATGCCATGGCCCAAATCTTTTATGTTGCAACAAACGAAGGAAATCATTGTTGCAGGCATCATTTCTCTCAATACTAGATTTTTTATGTTACTCGCCCACAAGGTGGTGGGATTTTCATCTATATATACTACTTCTTCCTTCTGAAAATAAGTTCAAAAGATATAGAAAAATTAGGGAAAAGATACTAGGCCTTTTGTATTGCTTTTAGATTATTGTATGAGACTCTCAGATTATGCCATTGTTCGGCCTTTCTATTTTTCGTAAGTTATTTGATAAAACATTATACTATGCCATTATTGTCCTGAATTGTTTATTTGTAGAACTTCTATGATTTTAATACAAGTTTGTTGGTTTAGATCATGTCTTTGACTCTTCTTTTTAGTGAATGTGTATGAGAATTATTTTATGTCATTGAATAAAATATTCAGGTTCTCATCTTTGATTTATGTTATTCTAGAACATAGTAGATTATTGATTGGTCCCTTAAATCAAATCCCATTTACCGTGCCTATCTATATTCCTTGGTGCATCACCTTAGTTAGATCTTTATTTTTTATATTTTCTTCTTTTTCCCATTCTAAAACCCTAATTACAGAAGAAGCTAGCTTCTTTAAAAACTTGGAGGTCACTCTTTTTTCTAGTGCACACATGGTGGGACTGCTTAAATGAACCTAAATCTAAAGAGGGTGTATGAGCCATCGACCTGTTACTAGATCCCAAACAACAAATAACCCTAGTTTGTTAGTGTTTCCACTAGGAACAATACAAGTCATGACCCAGATAGTGAATGTTTTGCTTCCCCTGCCCCTTCCGCTAGCCATGTTGCTAGCTGCTAACAAAAAATATGTGGCATGGGGTGTCGAAAGTCCTCTTGTGGCACCAATATCACCCACCTTTTGGACCCCTATCTTAGGTTTTTCTTTAAAATCTATACCTAAATTTACCAGAGATGGCTCAATAACACCATCTGAACATCTACAAGATGTGGCAGACATGTGTTTGGTACATGGAGTTACAAACCAAAATATAGCACTAAGGTTGCTCATAGCCTCTTTCAGGGGTAAAGCACTGGATTGGTACCACATGTTGTAAGCTAATACCATTGCTACTTGGGATCAACTCAAAGATCCTTTCTATGAAATATCCTAGAATGATGGAGATAGGTTTTTGCAATATCATCAACTAGAAATCATAAACCGAGAACCATATGAAGCCATGACTGACTTCAACACTTGATTTCATATAACTTGGCAAAGAATTCAGGATGCTATTCACTCGTCAACCGACTTGGTGTTCATGTTTTACTTGAAATCCATCAACAATGACATCTCAATGATGATTCAGTCCCTTGGTGGAACCACTCTACTAGGTGCATATAGCATCACAATCAAAGTAGAGAATAATCTGATAGATGTCAAAATGTTTCCGCCTCGGCCCATCATGCCTATGTTTCTTGAGATATCAGTTCCTACCCAGACGATGCCATCTACCAATGCACCTGCTCCTCCTCAGTCCATGTACACATATCTAGGTGCACCACATAATGTTGCTTCCACATTCAGCTCTTTGAAGGATGAGATAAGTGACGTCAAGGAAATGTTGCAGGCTATGGCCAATGAAATAACTACTATCAGGTCAAATCAGTTTGCACCTCCAGATCCAACCTACCAAAATTATCAAGGTGGAAGGTCTTCTTACCAACAAAATCAGTTCCAAGGAGGCTCGTGCACAAATCCGCAGGCTCAAATAACTAATTAGATAGTGTTAGTACCCACTCTGATACAAAGTGCTAACCCAAGCTCGAGCAAAGATATTGGTGGTGGGGAAAATCAATTTATTTGATGACATCAACCCTTGATGCTTCCCCTATGGTGATACACATATACTTCAAAATTTCCCATGTGGGATGCAACACTGCCAAGGCACGACATCAGATCATGGAGGTTATGTATATGCCTCTCCACAAATGGAAAATGTGGTACTCATCGTGCAAATGCAAAGGATGTCCTTGGAGTAAGAAACAAATATTGCTCTCGATCATGAGCTCTTCTTATTGATGGAAGAAGAGGTAGTGTTTTCCAATGATGCATCCACATCAAAAACACTACAAGTACAGTCTGATTACAACACTCAATCAAAGAGGAGATTCATGGGAGAACCAATCGTCCCGCAACTAGTTAGTTTGTAGCCCAAAAGTGATTTTGACTAGATGCTCGGTACCTCCGTAGTGGTACAACAATATTTTCCATGAAGGGAAATTGTTATAACTAGAGCTAAGGAGAAAAATCTTCCAAATCTGCCATTATTTAATGTTGTGTAACAATTGAAAAAATCATCCACTAATGCATCTCTTTGGGATATCTTAGCTATTCAGAACAAAAGACATTGCTATAGAAGGCTCTTTGGGAGGATCCGATCATTGAGCCGATGAAGCAATCACTCAAAGGAAAGGCTATTGACTTACCGACCCATGCCAAGGTTCTCATGAATAGCACAGAGGAATCCTCTACTGAGGTTAGAGAGAAGTCAAAACCGAAACCCTTCTTCCTAACTCTTATTGTGGGAGAGAAATTATTACACAATACCATGATTGAATCTTACACTAGCACTACAGTCATGCCCAAACTGATAGCTGAAGCCTTATGACTTAGCTATGAACCTTTAAAGAAGGGGGTTATGTAGCTTGACGGGAACAAATTTGAAACCTTAGGTGTCATCAAAGACCTCCCCTTGACTTAGTTCTCTTTCCCTAGCATCACAGTTCTGCATGATACTGTGATCATAGACGTTCCCCCCATGTTTGGTGTCTGCCTATCCCAAGAATTCACTTCAAAGATAGGCAGATATCTATCTTTGGACTGGTTGCACTTGATCCTTAGGACTAAGCACAGAGCTAAAATGAAAATAGTGTCTGAAGCTCTACATTCGAAACATGTTGCCGATGAAGCCATGATCAACTTTGAGGCTACTCGTACCTCTTTAACCAAGGAGGAAACATATTGCACCAAGTTACTAGAGGATGAAAAAGTGACCGGAGATCGAGCTGATCAAGAAGAAGTTCTCTTGAGTGAATATATAGATGTTGATCCTTTTCAAAAACTACCATTCTATCGAGTTAGGCACTTACGTCATCTATGATGAAGATCAAGTGCTTCCAAAGGTCTCAAAGGAACCTGAAAGTGATCAAGTTTCAGAGATATGGATGTTGCACTTTGATGGAGCAAGATGTAAAGTGGGCACAAGAGCTAGGATATGTTTGACATCCCCACACAATGAAAATACACTCCAGTCTTTTTGCTTCTAGTTTGCTTGTTCAAACAATGAAGCTGAATATGAAGGACTAGTGCAAGGTCTAAGCCTTGCAGAACATATGGGCATCAAGCAATTAATGGTGTTCAGAGATTCTGAACTATTAGTCAACCAAGTCTGAGGGGTCTCTACTACAAAGAATGTTCACATGTGGTCCTATAGACAGAGTCTGGGACCTGATCGAAGGCTTTGAATCCTTCAACATCCAAACAGTTCCCTGAGAACAAAATAGTGATGTGGACCGCATGGCCACAATCAAATCTCAGTTTGACCCTACCTCTGACCTAATTCATAACAAACACTTTGTACAAGTGATAGTCTAACTAGAAATTTCAGATAATGATTAGAGCTAGCAAGTGTTTGATAGTGATGAACACATCTCCTTGTTCATCCAACAGTCAGGTGAGTTTGCTGACCAATTCCAACTGAAGATTACAAAGGCCTATGACAGAAAAATTATTCAGTTGAGGTCGAATAAGCTTCCAAAGGGACTAGTCACTCTCGAAAACCTATTCTATTGTGATGATGCAAGAAATGATAAAAAGAAGTTGGTAACAGGCAAAAGTGACTATGCAAACCTTCAAGTCAGAGATGGAAGAAAGCTCAAAGTCAAGAAAGACATTCCACATCACGATAAGGAGAGGCTCATCAATTTTTGTGAGAAGTATCAAGGATTAGTAGCCTAGTCATACAATGACCTCAAGGGATACAATCCCAAAATCATCTAGCATACAATAGAGCTAACGGAAGGTGCAAAACTAGTCCACCAAAAATAGAGGCCAGTGAATCCGAAGATCAAAGCATTGATGGTGCAAAAGCTAACAAATCTAATTCAATCTTAGATTTTCTTCTCAATCAAGCATAGCACATGGGTATCCAACCTAGTTCTAGTTAGAAAGAAGAATGGATATATCCACCTCTGTATTGACTTTTGGGACCTGAACAGAGCATCCCTAAAGGATCACTACCCACTACCTTCCATGTAGTCAATCTTGCAAATAGTGGTAGGATCCGAAATGTTTTCTTTGTTGGACAACTTCTTCGATTACAATCAGATCCGGGTCAAAGAGAGAACTAACACAAAATGGCATTCACTACCAAGTGGGGAATTTTTGCATATATGTTAAAAATTCCTTTCGACCTTTCAAATGCAAGAGTCACTTTCCAATGGGTGATGGATATCGCTTTTAGCGAATTAATCAACAAGATTATATTGATCTATTTGAATGATCTAGTTGTATTCTCCAAACATAAGGATGATTACTTTGATCAACTTGAGATAGTTTTCAAAAGATTCCAGGAGTTTAGGGTATCCTTGAACCCAAAACAATATGTCTTTAGAGTATCGCAAGGCAAGCTATTGGGACATGGAGTGTCCAAAGAAGGAATTGCAATTGATCCCAAGTGGGTGAAAGCAATCAAAGAGCTTGCCCTACCAGTCAACAAGAAAGGAGTCTAATATTTCTTAGGGAAGGTGAATTTTATGAGCAAATTCATTTTAGATTTTGCAGGATTAATCAGACCAATCACCCTGATGCTGAAAAAGGATCAATTATTCAAATGGACTAAAGAAGCTAGAGAAGCCTTCGAGAAGGTCAAGGATGCTATTTCCTTAGCTCCTGTGTTGGTTAATCCAAACCTATCGAAGGACTTCGTAATACATGTTTTCAATAGCAAATCAAGCATTGCTACCATCTTAACTCAAAAGGATGATGAAAGAAAGGGAGAAAATCCAATAACATTTCACTCCTAGACCCTAAAGGAATATGAGATAAACTACAAATTCATTGAGAGGCAAGAATTTTCCATTGTTAAGGGACTCAAGAAGTTCTAACATCTAATATCTTGCAATAAGGTGATTGTTTATGTCACGCATTCCAGTGTGCATGAATACATCATGGAAGGAGAAATCACCAAAAAGAGGGCTAATTGGATCACTAAGATGCTTGAATATGACATTGAGGTCAAGCCTACAAAGACCGTTTGAGGAAGAGGATTTTCCAAATATTTGGAGCACAATGAAGAAATGGCAGCTGAAGAAGAGCAACTGAAGCTAGTTCTAACAAATGAGTTTGAATCCAAAGGTTGGTGGCTAGTGGATATAGTAAGGTTCATGCACATGGGAAAATACCCGTCGAGCCTTCCTTCTCAGAAGAGAAGATTTTCTAGACTACAAAATAATGGATATGCACTCATCGAAGGGGTCCTTTTCAAAAGGAACTTCAACAACATTTTATTGTAGTGTGTCACCACAAAGCAAGTGAAGAGGATGCTCGACACTTTCCATAGCAGTCCCATAGGCAAACACTTCTCTCCGAAGACAACGACCATAAAAAATCATATACACTGGGTAATTTTGGCCTATGCTATTCAATGAATCATACTCTTTAGTAAAATATTGTAAGGAATGCCAATTCTTCACAAGAAGAAAAAATTCTGCAATGTCTCTCAATATGATGGTGGTTGATGAGTCTTTCACACAATGGGACCTTGATTTCATCAAAATGATCAATCCTACCTCCAGTGCCAGAAAAAATTGGATTCTAAGGGCCGTGGACTACTTTACTAGATGGATCGAGGCCATGCCCCTCAAGGATGTGATGGAGGTAGAGATCATGGACTTCCTTGAGGAACTGGTGACAAGATTCATCCCACCAAAGACTATCATCTACAACAACGCCAAGGATTTCCTAAGTTCTAAGGTATGTCA
Source organism: Sequoia sempervirens (assembly GCA_007258455.2). Lineage (NCBI taxonomy): Eukaryota > Viridiplantae > Streptophyta > Pinopsida > Cupressales > Cupressaceae > Sequoia > Sequoia sempervirens. The sequence continues at coordinate 666,962,527 of VDFB02270651.1, forward strand.
ATTCACACTTGTGCATGGAATATTCTTGAAAACATCATCAAACTACTACCCATAGGGGAATGGCTTGGCTGATTCAACTAACAAAAATTTAGTTTGACTTATCAAAAGAATCAGGTCAAAACACCAAAGAGAATGGCATAAGAACCTTTGGGCAATGCTCTGGGTAGACCGCATAACTCCCAAACAAGTCCTCAAGACTTTGTTGTATGAGCTTGTCTATGGGAATGAAGCACTATTTCCTATCTCTATGGAGATTCCAGCGTTGCAATTGCTCAAATCTCTCAAGGCAGAACAAAATGGTGCCATGGAAGTTCGACTGGCTGAGTTGCTAGACGTGTAGGAAAAAAGGGAAAAGGCCTTGATAGCCATTCCTAACTGCCAATAGGTGGTTAAGAGACAGTTCAACAAGAAATCTTTGGACCAAGGTCTAAAGTGTGGGGACTTAGTACTAAAATTCAACAAAAGGGCTACAAAGGTAGGCTAACACGAAAAGTTTGACAGCCTGTGGGAAGGCCCTTTCAAAATAATTCAATGCAAGAAACACAATACATTTGAATTATAAAATATGGAGCAGGAAGCATTGGGTATTCCAATTAATAGAATTCACCCAAAATTGTTTAATTAAGCTTCAATATTATGCCACTAGTGTAAATATGTAAGTAGTGTAATTATTTTTCTTTCATGTTTTTGTCTGCTAGTCTTTCAATAACTTTCATCCACAGTGCAAGGAAGTAGAAACAAATGAAACCCATTATTGCAAAGGGCAGAGAGAAATAAAATCAACCCATGAAGCAGAGGAAATTGACACCCACATGTAGAATTGAAAGCAACACATATATGCAAGAAAAGAAAAAGAGAACCCACATTGCAAAATAAAAAAGAAAAGGAGACAAAATGTTAATATAAGCTATATTTTCATTATATTTATATAATTTGATAAGTACATTGTAAAAATAGCTTTGAGGCCACAATTTTAAAGTATATCTATATATATTCTATGGTTTCTTCATATATATGTGTAGTAAGGCCTTTTTCAAGTGTACATACAAAACGAAAGAACAAAAAGATGATTTCTCAAAGCATAAAAGTTCTAATCATGAGTAGTGGCAAGGGAGGCATCGACAACAGTGTTTGGAGTTACTTCATTAGCACAAATGACAACAAGACTAGCAGTAGCATCCATGGGAGCAATGGTGAGTGGTTGAGGAAACACCAAGTTCTTGAAGTAGGTGTACCAGTCGATGTCATAGAAAGGCACCACATTGTATAAGCAAAACAAGAAGTGGCAGACATAGGTTACCCTTTGATGATACTCTTCTTGTGACTGGATGTGAAACCCACTTAGGAATGGTACCCATGGTACTACTATGTCTTCTTCAATATAATTCTAAGTGTCACTCACCATTGGCAAGCCTAGAACAAACGCAACATTCACCACCACCTCTTTGAGACTGCCCAGGTACTTCTTTGAAAATATTTCAAGCACCAGGTGAAGAATCAATAGCTTGGGAACCTATATGTCAATCATGGATGTGAAAAAGTGAGAGAATACGTCAATATTAACTCTGTACTTGTCCTCGTATTCAATATAGTCCCTCCCTAGAACCCACTTCATCGCTACAATGGCTAGTGAATGCTTATTCTTAGTCATTTTTTTCAGTCACCCAATCGAGATTTCCCCTAGGAATGTTGTCTAGGATTTCTTGCAAACTAACTTAATAGGTGTATTCATACTACCTAGCTCTATGCAAATTCTACTTAGTTGTCTAATGATAAATTCTAAGCCAACTGCTTATTACCAATTCTGCTCAAATTGCTAAGTGTGATTTCACTATTGCCTAAGTTCCTATTTATAGAAATAGCCAAGATGTGCATGATGATTTGCATACCATAAGCATGATGCTAATCAAATACCAAATTGAAAATCGCATTGGGGCTTGCTTGAATTTCCAACCTAGTTGTGCTTGCTTGGTATGGTTTGTTGCATGCAAGATAAATAAGAGCTAATTATTAGCATGAGCTGGTGGCAGTCATCGGCGATCATCTATATGACCAAATGCCGATGTGTCATTCTATAGGTGCTTCTCAAACTCCAAAGAGGAATACAAATATTTTCAAGTGATTATTGCATCTTTGGGTTTAATTATTCCTTTTTGGATATAATTGCTAAAGCATGCAAAGCCTAAGCTGCCTTCAAATCACCAACTCAAGTTCCAATCAAATCGCCCTGTACAACATGATTATAAAATATTCAATATGAATTATGGCCATTTCAAAATGGCAAGTAATTCATTTCACACAAGCAAAAGAGTTGGTGGTACATGCCAAATTTAATACTAAAAGGTGAGCATTGTTGGCTACCCAAGAAAGAAATAGCCAAGTATTGCATGCAAGAAACTAACATTGTGAGAGCTTTTTGAGCACGTTACCCAGGGAAAAGGTTTTTTGAGCACAAACAAAGTCGAGGTGAATTACAGAGAAGTTTAACACAATCAAAATTTATAGTACTTTGAAATGGATGGAATTTCTCAAATGGAAGCACAGGCCGAGGCGACCAAAAGCTTGTATAACAACATGATAGCAACACCAATCATCAATATTTTTGATAACACCTCTTACACATCACCTGGGACGCTGGAAAGACCAAAATGGGTTCAAATGCGCACCTTGGAAAAGCCTAAAACTACCAAGGAACAAAGCCAAATAAAGGAGGAATGGGATAATATCCATGACCCCATCCTCGTGAAGAACCCTAAGACTCTTAGGGAAGGAGCTTGCGAAAGAATGAAGAAGGTTGAAAGCATAGGGAAAATGGCATATAAGTTATGGTTCAGTAATCTCCCATAGTACATGGTCCCCATGGTGCATTATTTCCCAAAGCTCATTCACAAGGAAATTGAACACTTCAACCTAGACACCGGCACCATTGAAGGTTGAACACTAAGAGTCAATATCAGTGAAGATTCTATCTAGAGCATGCTATGTATCCTAGTGAGCCACTCTAAGGTGAGTAGAATGGAGACATTTACTCCAGAAAGTGGGTGGATATTTTGGTAGGACATAGAAAAAGCTTTGGACTTCTATAAATGTGGAAACACAAATTCCTAAGGAATTTTGTGATGAGCCACTGCAAATTCTAGTTGCGTACAATGCCTTCAAGCATGATATGCAAGATGCACTCTTTATGATGGCATTTGGGGCTTGGACAAAGACAAATGGGTGCAAGAATTTCAGCTGGGTTTGGATTTTCAGTTGCAAAGGAAAAAGTACTTGTTCTGGTATGACTTCGCAGGAGTCACTTACCAAGAATGACGAGCCAAATACTAGAGTACAAGATGCAATGCAAGTTCAGGTTTCCTTCCTTACTTGCTCATATTTTCTTATACCAGAACCCCAACTTCTTCAAAAAAATGATAACCATTATCTATTTTTACTGATAAAGGTGACAAAAAGCTAATTTCTGTATGGACTCCCCTCCTTTCCGCAACACATGACTATTATGCATTTTTTGAGTTTTTCTTAACTTCAATTCTACAAGACTTCAATAAGAATGGTTGTATCTATTGACTTTTTACTGACCAAATGAAGTGGATGTAGAGCTTCACTCTTAAATGTGACTGGTTCCTCAGGAGGGATTTTACATTCATTTGAATGTGTGGCTTTATCAAGGCGCCATTTCGGCTCCTAGAGTATGTCACACGTAGGTATTGGCCCTTGAAATGTTTAGGAAAATGTCCATTATTGATTATAAATTTTGTGAAGGAAGGGGCAAGAGAGGATTTTTCAAATGTCCACTAACCTTCAAATGGGTTGTAATGGTGAAAAAGAAGTCACACAAGCTGATGGAAGAAAAGTTGGCTCATCAGGGGTTAGTGATGATCTATGACAAATGGAATTACAACCCCTTCGATAACTTGGGTAATGAATTCATCAAGGTAACCCACAACCCCTAGCTATATTGGGAAAAGTGGCAGAGTCTGATGGAGGAGAATGATGACCTATTGGTGGAGCTAACCTATATTCCTACCAATGACAGTAGGCCACCATGACTTCAATTCTACCTCCAATTAGCAAAGTCTAATGAGAAGTGCAAAATAGGGGTCGCCCTCTACAACAAGTTTTCAAAGAAAGAGAACTAGAGAGAGGGAATAATTAAGGATTTCTAGATCTATCGACAATAAATCCAATGCCTTGATGCTCCTTACCAAAGCATACTGATGGATGAAAGTTTGATAAATTGTGGGATGACGTGCATATAGATTTTGACGTGATCGATGAATATTTTGACCCAGAGGAGTCTGCAATACATACATAGAAAGTAAAGGAGAAGGAAAGTGAAGTATAGATGGCCGAAACACAACAAAAAGAGAAAGTGACCATGGAGCCTAGCAAAGTCTCTTCAAATGTGCGGTTCGATATATCATGGTCGAGAGCCTCACGTACATGTAGCTAGACCATAAGAAGGTCAAGAACAACCCAATAGTAGCAGTTGAAGACTATATAGGTAGAGGACTCACCACCCAACAAGAGGCAACACACAAATGTAGCTAAGGAAGAAGGTTCGCAGGAGCCCGTAATGAGCCTAGGTCCCACAATGAGCGAGGAGCCAATGATGAGCTAAGGACTGCAACCATTCAAACAATAGGTAACCGTTTCTCCCTCTTCTCTTGTTTCACAATCTTTAGTGTCCTTTGTTGTCTCTACATTGCCCATCACCTGAAGTGTTGGCCCTTCTTTTTCCACTTCTGCTGCAATGGTCACGACAGGTTTCTCCTAGGTGATACCATTTGTTTTTACTCCTCCACAAACCCTTGCACCTTTCACCATTCCATAGTCTGCCTCAGTGATCACTTTTCCCTTTGCATCCACAGTTGCCACTAACACCCCTCTGGCTACTACTATATCAAGCCCAACCCAATTCACCCAGTAGATGGAGTCTACCATGACCCTGCTACCACCAAAACACCTAATGACTCCTACCGTTGGTTCACAAATTGGGCTTTGGAATATTCCTCAATTCTCCCCACTTATAGTCAATCTCCTAAGAAAGAAAATGCTCAAAAACACTACCCTTGTGTTCCCTTTCACTCTTCCTCCCAGTGCACATTTCGCAGGTGGGTTAGTTCAGTCGCCAACCCAATTTATGGTGCAGGGCAATAAAAAAGAAGAAGCACAGGCTATTAGAATCCAAAAGCAAAATGACAAGGATTCCAAGAAGCCAACAGAGCCAAAGGTGTATATTATTTTCAATGAAGCTCAAAAATTGTTGCATTTTGCATCCATGTACCTAAGTGTCATCAAACAACATGGAAAAATGTAGCCTGATGATTACAACATGTTTTCCATGGGACTCAATCTTGTTGGCAACACAAGGGAAGACAACTGAGAGGGGGGGTGAATCATTTGTCACAAATATTAAACTTATTAAACTTATTAACCTTATTCTCAGATCTAATAAATAAACATGAAAGCATAAATCATTACCACATCAAAAAAACACATAATACCAAGATTTTTTTACATGGAAAGCCTGTTAGAGGAAAAACCATGGTGGAGGTTAGTCCACAAGATTATACCCTATTAAAATTATAAATAATGATAAATGGGGAATGCACATGCATAACAACGAAGAATAAAATCATCTACATGTCAGCTTCAACAAAATATAAAATGAATACAAATTGTCAGCCCAAATCAATAAACAATTAATAATGTGAACCAACCAAAGTTAGCCACAACATAGTGAAGACCCAAAATAACATCCTTGAACACAAAACACCTTAAAGAATTATTCCTCGAAGATCCACAACACACTACAATCACCTTGTCGACCATGAACATGAAAAACATGAACATGCAAAAGAAAATCACCAATTGCGAGCACAAAAATTAATGTAGACGTGCAAAACAGATAGAGCACAATCTAGAAACATACATGAGCATCATGAATCACCATAGAAGCATCCACAACAAATCAAGTTACGAGAATCACGTCATCTTTTTTCAGGAACACAAATTGAAGCAACAAAAAAACTGTTAGAACACATATACTCATAACTTGATCAAATCTTCATGTGGATCTCTGAAACTTAACATGGATAAACTAGATATACTTGAAAAAAACCCTTTAATCCACAACCTCTGATCATCAACATACTGAGCTAGCCAACATACTGAACTCCACTGCATCACTGACAACTTGCAACTTATTTCATTACAATTTTCTCAATATCCTCGACATATACAACCTTTAAGACATTAATGCCAATAGTGTTGACATCAATGACAACCACATATCAACAACATCCAACAATCTCCCCCTTTGGAATTGATGGCAACACATGATGTGAAAAACACCATCAACACAACTTTCTCTTAGCACTTTTCTCCCCCTTAGGTTTTGACTCTTTTCTCCTCAACTCTTTCACATGACTCTTCTACCCACAAACTTCTTCACATGACTCTTCTCCCCCTTTGACATCAATGACAAAGATACACATTTTCTCCACACAAGCTCTGAACCACATTTCTGAACATTTGACTACTCCCCCTGAGTAGCAGCCACCACAACATCAATCAAGATCAAGATATGACTATGAAATGCATGGACTAATGCAAGTCAATGCATCTTAGTTTTGATTAGGAGGGGTAATCATCCCTAGCTTCCCTCTAAGATACTAAAAAGTATCCTTAGGAAATGGTTTGGTAAATATATCTACAATTTGTTCCTTAGTGGGCGCATACTCCAGTCTGACTTCCTTTTCACTCACCTTCTCTCTCAAAAAGTGAAACTTGATAGATATATGCTTGGTTTTTGAATGCAGCACCAGATTCTTAGAAATGTTAATTGTACTTGAATTATCACAAAATATAACAATAGGCTCATCATGCACAAATTTAATATCTTTCAACATCTACTTCATCCACAATACTTCAGTACAATTGTTAGTAGCAACAATGTATTTTTCCTCTGCAGTAGATAACGAAATGACATTTTGCTTCTTACTTAACCATGAAAACAACTTATTTCCCAAGAAAAATGCACCAACACTAGTACTCTTTCTGTCATTCACATCTCCTACCCAATCAACATCAGTATAAGCACTCAAAGTAAGATCATCATCTCTAGGATACCACAAGCCAAAATCAACTCTCCCCTTCAAGTATTTGAAAATCCTCTTTACAGTAGTCACATGAGATTCCTTAGGATCAACTTGAAATCTTGCAACAATGCATACAACATTCATGATATCAAGTCTAGTTTGAGTCAAATAGAGCAATCCGCCAATTGTCAATCTATATCTAGTCCAATTCACCTTAGGATAATCATCATCTTATGTCAACTTACATCTAGTCACCATAGGTGTGCCAACTATCTTTGAATCTTACATTCCAAACTTTTTTAGCAATTCTTTCACATACTTGGACTAAGGTTTAAAGATCCATTTATCTAGCTAAGTAATTTGCAATCCCAAAAAGAATTTCCTTTCTCCAATCATATGCATCTCAAACTCACTCTGTATCTCATCAGAAAACTTCATGTACAAACTGTTATCTCCTCCAAAAATGATATAATCAACAAAGACTTCAACAATCAAATCTTTATCATGATCAATATTGAAATACAAATTACTATCAACGGTACCTTTATTAAATCCAAGCTTCAACAAATACTTATACAATCTAGCATACCATGCTCTTGGGGCTTGCTTAAGTCCATACAATGTTTTCTTCAACTGACGAACTATATCTCCCTGATCAGTCAATTGAAATCCATTAGGTTGATCAACATACACTTCTTCTAGTTCTCCATTTAGAAATGTTGACGTGACATCCATCTGATAAACCTTGAAGTTTTTGTAAGCAGCAATATAAGCAACAGTCTCACAGCTTCAATCCTAGCAATAGGGGCAAAAGTTTCTTCAAAGTCAATTCCTTCCATCTAAGAATATCCTTTACATACCAATCTTGCTTTGTTTCTAACAAATTCACTTTGCTCATTTAGTTTGTTCCGAAAGACCCATTTAGTTCCAATTACATTTTTTTCCTTAGGTCTAGGAAGAATAATCCATGTATCATTCTTCTCAATTTGTAGTAGCTCCTCTTTCATTGCTTCCACCCAATGTTCATCTTTGCATGATTCATTGACACTATTAGGCTTAGTCTTCAAGATCAATCAAACAATATTCTTCTACAATTCTTCTCCTAGTTTGAACTACTTTGTTCTTATCACCAATAATCTAATCTTCTTAATGATTTAGTCTTACATACCTTGGAGTCTTAGGATGTTCTTGAACTTCAGGCTCTTGTGATCTCACTTTTGCACTTTCACTAGTTCCCTCTTGATTTTCCTGATTCACCAAAATGATTTGAACTTTGAACTTTCTTTCCTTTATCTGAACTATCATTTTGGTCATTTGAATCATATCCACGGGTTCTAGATGGTCTAACTATGTCTTCATCAACCTTGACATTAGCACTTTCAACTATTTTCCTTAATCTCTTATTCTAGTAGGTAGGCCTTTCTTTTAGTAGAATAACCAAGAAAGATTCATTCATCACTCCTAGCATCAAACATTACTATATCTTCATCTCTTTTGATAAAGCATTTACTTCCAAAGATTTCGAAGTATCTAACAATAGGCTTATGAGCATACCATAGCTCATAAGGAGTCTTACCCGTATCACCTTTGACATGTACCCAATTGAGAGTGTAAACGACAATGCTCATAGCTTCTCTCCAGTAGACATGAGGAACATTTCCTTCCAACATCATAGTCCTGGAAGCTTCTTCAATTTTCCTATTCTTTCTTTCCACAAATCCATTTTGTTGAGGGGTCTATGGTGCAGATAATTTTCTCTTTATCCCATGCTCTTCACAAAAATAATTAAACTCACCGGAAGTGAATTCACCACCTCTATTTGATATCATACATTTAATCTTCAAACCTATCTTTGTCTCAACCATAGCCTTGAAAATTTTGAATTTCTCTAGAGCTTTAGATTTTTCCCTTAGAAAGTAACCCACATCATTCTAGAATAATCATCAATAAGTAACATGAAATATGTATATCCTTGTAAAATTCTACCTCTAGAAGGACCACACAAATCAATATGCACAAGCTCCAACACTTCATTTGAACAATGTTGTTTGCTCCAAAATGAAATTCTAGTTTGCTTCCCTAACTGACATTCCTTGCATATAGTATTTGTAGGTTATATAAACTTAGGAAGATCTCTCACAACCTAAGTAGAACTTATCTTGATAATATTATCAAAGTTTACTTGACACATTCTTCTATGCCACAACCAACTTTCATCAACTTGAGCAATCAGACAACTTTTACCAGCAGTATTCATGTTAAAGATATTTCCTTTTTTTTGTACTTAAAGCAATCACATTTTTTGAACTCCCCAATATTCTACACTTTCCATCCTTGAATTGAAGATTGTATCCCTTGTCAACCATCTATCTAACACTTAAGAGATTATGCTTCAAACCTTCCACATATAAAACATCATTAGTATTATGCTTACCATCAAGAGAAATTGATCCTTTGCCATAGATTACACCAACTTTGTCATCACCAAATCTTACAACACCACCATCATAATTTTCCAAGCTCACAAATTTACTTTTATCACCTGTTATGTGATGAGAGCATCCACTCTCAATCACCCATTCATCTTTTTCTTCAACTTGGGCAGCTAGGGCTTTCTTCACATTTGTGCAGCTAGTAAATTCAATAGGGGTTGGATCATTTTCCTTGATAGAAATTGTGTTAATGTTTATATGGTGGATTCTAAATGAAAACAAAACACAAAATGAAACATTAAACTAAAGAAAACAAAATGAATTAAAATCAAATGATGCAAACAGAGTTTCTTCAGAGCCGTTCCATTTTCTCTATCTACAGTGATTCTTTTGAAGCTGTTGCTCTCAGATTTTGTGTAAGCTCTGCTTCCTTTGAATGGCAACTTGTAGAACGAGTATGCAAAAAGGAAAATGCTTCACTATTCTATATGCTGATGGAATGAAATTGCTGATATGGATATGGACAGGGGCTGTGGATTATGCATAGGGGCTGTGAATGGAAGATGTCATGATTCTATACTGCTATTGCTATGCTATGAAAATACTATGAATTCTATGAATACTATGAATGCTATGAATGCTTGCAATTTGACTATAATTTTCCTGCTTAAAACTTCTATATCATTTGGAGTGCCCGGCAGTCATATTTATAGATTTTTGCAGGCACAATCCCAGCTGGCAAGAATCTACGGCTGTGAGATTGTCTGGTAGAATTGAAAGGTGAGAGATGGAGAGGTTGAGAAGAAGATGGAAGAGGTTGAGAGGTTGGAGAGAAGGATGGATTCCTGTCTTCAACCCACGGGAACAAGCCTGCACAGAAACAGAGAAAATTAAATTTTCTGTTTGGGCAGTTTGTTTCACGGGTGTTGAAGATAAATCCCAAAATTAATTAAATAAATAAATTTATTTAATTTCATGAGTTTGATTTTTGATTTTTGATTTTTTAAACTATAGAAGATTTAATTAAATATTTTAGAATATTTAATCATGATGTGACTTTAGAAGAATATGAAATATTAGAAGAATTAATTAAATATTTTGGAATATTTAATTATGAATGAATATTAGAATCGAATTAGAGGAATTAATTAAATATTTTGGAATATTTAATTATAAATGATATTTAGAAGAAAAGAAGAATATTTTAATCTTTATTTGAATAAAATATTCAAACTAAGATTATATGATAATTAATATAAATAAATCGTAATGTTTATTTAATTAATTAAGAAATGAATACGAAAAGATGATTAAATAAACTTATTTATTTAATCGAAATGAAATAATGAACAATATAAATAAATTATTTAAATTTATTCATACATAGATGGAATTCAGAGATTTAATTAAATATTTAAAGTATTTAATTAATTACCAGACAATGTGATGTGACCATTTTTAGGTGTATACATTTTGCCCCTCTTTGAAGTGATGTGTTTTACGCATTGCTTCAAAGAATTTTAAAATTTCCCCAGATTTTGACTGTCGAAAAGTTGACAGGTATATGCCCCCGCGAACGATGAATCGATAAGATTTTGAATTTTTGTGAATTTTTGAATTTTTATGATTTTTGTAAAATTTTTGATTTTTTTGATTTTGAAGATGTCGATTCATCGTTCGAAAATAATGATTTGAAGAAAATTGACCCGAAAAGATGTAAAATGAAAAATTGATGAAGAAATTGCCCCTGCTATGTTAAAATGTGATAAAATGCCCCAATTTTACCATTATATAGGTTAAAAATGTCATTTTCCATGTCATTTTCAATTTTAACCTAGTAAAATTTGCAAATTTTGAGCTCTGAGTTGATAATTATGGCACTTCCCATTCACCAGCACCGTTTCGAGCGTATCTGACGACATCAGCGGCCAGTGCACTATGGACCTCCGGTATGTATCCCGTAAAACTCCTGCTTTTCGAAAAATTTTCGTGTAGTGCACGTTTTTCTATGTTTTGATGTAGAAAAGGGTGTTTTAGCGCTCTTAAGACTTTTCGTAGCGCATATGATATTTTCCGTAGCGCATTCAATTCCGTAGCGCACATGATAGTTTTCGTAGCGCATTTGATTTCGTAGCGCCGATGATTGATTTCGTAGCGCCCTTAATGTTTTTCGTAGCGCCTTTATTTCTATAGCGCATATGATAGTTTTCATAGCTTTTGATGAGTTATGTAGCGCGATTAATTCTATAGCGCCGATGATGAATTTTATAGCGCATTTAACCAATTTTGTAGCGCCTTTAATCATATGTTGTTGTGACCTGATAAATTTGTTCCCAAAGTTGTTGGAAAATAAATAAAAGTTGATAGATTTGCTTTTAAAGTTGTTAAAAACAAATAGGACAGATAAGTTTTCTTCTAAAGTTGTTAGAAAGAAACGTGATGTTGCTTATTTGCTTTCCATGACGATGAAAAACAAATAGTTTGATTGATTTGTGTGCTTCTAAGGTTGTTAAAAACAAACATGATTTTGATATTATTCGTATTTCATGATGATGATAAAAAACAAATAATTTAATTGATTTGTTATGATGATTTGATATTGATGTTGCGTTGATGATATGTCAACAGGAAAGATTAGGTGTTTTGTAGTTACGAGAGACATTTCCAAGCACATGGACATTGATTCCACATTTATTACAGTCAGATAGAGATGTGATTGATGCATGTGGGTTGAGTGCATTACTTGACATGCCTGAGGTTCGCCTCAACAGGGCTCTATTGACAGCTCTTGCTGAGCGGTGGCATAGTGACACCAACACTTTTCATTTACCGACGGGCGAGATTACAGTGACCCCTGAGGACGTATATCGCATCTTACGGATCCCAGTGATGGGAGAGATAGTTGTTTTTGATAGCCGAGAGGCTGGAGGCACTGATGCTTTGAGACGGATTTTCCGAGATGATCAGATTGCTGGATACTTCATCCCATGGGGCGAGATTATAGATACATATACACCTTTACCAGCTGTACTTGCAGGATTTATTGGAGGTGTGTTGTGCCCCGACCATAGGTCAAAGGGGTTTGCGATCGGATGGGGTCATGTTTTGGAGAGTATGGTGATGCAGGGGACACGGTATGCATGGGGTACATGCATGCTAGCCCATTTGTATGATGAGTTACATCATATTGTATATGGTAGAGGCCGGAGTTTTGCTGTTGGGTGCTCATTATTACAGATATGGGCATGGGAGCACTTTGTTGTTTTACGTCCATTGACTCGAGGACAACAACCAGCTAGTCGAGCATACAGATGGAGATATGCTCACATTATTACTCAGCCGAGACTGGGAAAACTAGTGCATTGGCAGCGGTTATTGGATAGTCTGGATATAGTATGCTGGAGACCGTATTTAGATTGTGAGCCATGGCCAGAGGATGCGAGGGAGATGCCATTTGTATGTACTTCCAGATTTTTGATTGGGCGGACTACATGGATCATTGAGAGGTTTCTTGCTGGACGAGTGTGTCGACAATTTGGTCGGATTCAGGGTATGCCTGTGGGTTCAGCCATTTATGCACGGCGACAGCTAGAGCTTGCAGTGTGGGGTCCACAGATTTCATATGAGACAGCGGTGGCAGAGTTCACCAGTTTAGGAGCTGTGATGTGGGATTACCGAGTGGATGTCCTTGACGCAGGGACAACTCCAGAGTATTTTCAGTATGTCCTAGAGCATCCAGCACCACGTATGTTTGATCCTGATGAGGCTATTGCTCCTATTATTGCATAGAGACGACGACAGAGGGACTCAGCGTCAGAGGATGATGATTCAGAGGACAGCGATGATGATGAGAGTGGAGGAGATGACGACTCAGAGGGAGATGATGGTGGTGATGGTAGAGGTGGAGATAGAGGTGGCAGGAGAGGTGGTAGGAGAGGTGGCAGAGGTGGTAGAGGTGGTCCACGGATGCGACACACTGACCCATCTCCTTCAGTAGATTCGACAGTATCAGGTCAGCTATCCACTTTACAGAGTACAGTACAGAGTTTGCAGACCCAGTTAGCACAGGCCCAGACTTTGATTTCACAGTTGCAGGGACAGTTGACTGCAGTTACTGCTGAGAGGGACGTAGCGAGACAACGGGGTGAGCAGGCCATTGCTTTGGCAGATAGCCTACAGAGAGTAGCAGCTAGCACCTTGACTGGTGATATGATGAGAGAGGTTACCAGAGCCACCCGAGAGGCAGAGTTTTACCGGACTAGATATCATGATGCGGTTCCACCTGAGCGGAGAGAGAGTTATGCTCAGTCACGGTCTACGCCTGGTCAGTCTCGTACTACCAGCAAGGGTGTGACACAGCCATTACCTCCAGGAGGGCCATCAGGGACAGCCGGAGCAGGTCCATCAGGGGCAGGTGGTACAGGTCCCAGACCAGCTCCATCAGAGGATAACACTGCCTAGTGCATTGTAGAGGATATTTTCATGATATTCTATTGAGACATGTTGTATACACCTTGAGATGATCCCATTTTTTATGATGTTATATCATTTGTAGTTGACATCCTTGTATATTTTGACATTCATTTTTGAGATATATGAAATGCAGTGATGATCTATGATGATATATGATTTGTATGATATGATAATTTATGAGATGAAATCTATTTGATGAATGAATGCATGATGTATATGATGTATGTTTTGATTTTATATATGAAAAATGTATGAAATGATTTTTTGTTTTGTGAATGTCAAAATATACTCAGTCATGTATTCAAAAAGATATAACCATTTGATTCTTTGCCAGCTTTTTGGAAAATTTATGAATGCAAAATGCAGTGTGTAACATGAATGCAATCTATACTAACCATGCAGGACATCCATACAATATTGCCATTTGGAGAGCTTAGTTTTGCTTTTTGTATCATCATAGAGCTTTGAAATGTTGAAAGTTAATACAAGCATCAAAGGGTATGTTAGCACCGATGATGACCTGAGTATTGCTTTCATGATTTTTGATATAGCAAGTTAATACAAGAATCTAGGTATAATTGAACCGAGATGACCTGAGTATTGCTTGCACAAACAGACAAGAGTTAATCCTTTTCCCATGCAAATTCTGAAATGTCATCCATGATCTATAATAGAGCATGTCTCGTGACCAATGTGCATAGTACTAATGATTTCCTTGCAAACAGCAGACAAAGAAAAATCATACTCCTTCCTTGCTTTTCTAGTTCAGTACATCATCGAATCGCTCTAGAGATATGATAGAAAAACCAAACAACCATTTAAATCTTGCATGAAGTATTTCAAACATTTATTCCAATTAAGATCATCCATTTTGGTTGTCATTATTGATATTCTCATTTCGATAGTTGTTTGAATCATGTTGTTTCGATTTCCATTAGCATTTGAATAAACATGTTGTGGTTGATTTGATACGGCAATGTTTGTTGCATTTTGTCAAACTGTTTTATGTCTGTTTATGATATTCGAAAAGCTTGTTGCCCCTCTCTTGTTCGTTCAGTGTATGATTCTGCATTTTCCCCCCAGTGTAAACACAACCTAAAGAGTATGGATATGTACAAATTTCATCAAGCCATGATGAAATATAAGATTCCATTGTATGATATGGATATGAAAGACATATACAGATGATAGATATGGATGGATGATGCCGGAAATGAAAACAAGACATAAACTAATAAATGGAGGAGCCCATTTTGATCACAAGTAGCGCCTGTTCGCCAGGTTTTCACTACTTATTTTTATTGCACTCTTTTTTCTTTTTTTTTTAGGACTTTTTTTATGATTTTTTTGATTTTTTTAGGACTTTTTATGTTTTTTTTGATTTTTTCAGGACTTTTTATATTTTTTTGATTTTTTCAAGACTTTTTATGATTTTTTATGATTTTTTCAGGACTTTTTATACATAGAACTTCTTCAGATGAATACTATTGATCGGTTCTTCAAACAGGTCCCCCTTTGACGTGGATAACTGATATGCACCAGAACCGTATGCTGCAATGACAACAAATGGACCAAGCCAATTAGGTTCAAATTTCCCTTTCTTTTCTCTGTCTTGCTGATTACGTGGATTTTCCCTTAAGACTAAGTCACCCACTTGAAATGTCTGTGGTTTAACTCTGTGATTATAGCTACGAGACATAATCTGTTGATAACCCTTCAAATGATCAGCTGCATGTTGACGTCTTTCATCTAACAATTCTAGCTCTTGGAGGCGAAAAACTCTGTAGTCTTCATCACTTATCAAGCCCTTGAGTGAGACCCTAAGTGAAGGTATTTCAACTTCTAGTGGTAAGATTGCTTCTGCTCCATAGACCAAAGCATATGGGGTGGCTCCTGTTGGTGTGCGAATGCTAGTTCTGTATGCCCACAAAGCTGGGTTGAGTTGAACATGCCAATCACGTCCAGCATCATTTACTGTCTTCTTCAATATCTTCAAGATGGTTTTATTAGAAGCTTTTGCTTGACCATTACCCTGTGGATAATAAGGTGTAGAGAATCTGTGTTGGATGTGAAATCTTTCACAAAGTTCATCCACATCCTGATTCTTGAAAGGTCTTCCATTATCAGTGATAATAGAATTAGGAATTCCATATCTACAAATAATGTAATTCAGGATAAATGAAGATATTTGTTTACCAGTCACTGTTGTCAAAGGAACAACTTCAATCCATTTTGTAAAATACTCCGTGGCTGTAATGATAAATTTATGTCCATTTGATGATGAAGGGTGAATTTTTCCAACGAGATCAAGTCCCCAGTGAGAAAAAGGCCATGTCGGAGTGAAAGATTGCAGTTCTTGCGCAGGTGCATGAATAAGATTCCCGTGAATCTGACATTTAGAACACTTCTTGACAAAAATAAAAGAATCTTTCTCCATGGTAGGCCAATAGTATCCCATTCTGACAAGTTTCTTGGCTAAGGTCAAACCACTCAAATGAGTTCCACAAATACCACCATGAACCTCTTGTAAGGATTTTTCAGATTCATCACATTCAAGACATCTAAGGAGTGTACCATCAAGACCACGTCGATAAAGGACATTGGCAATTAAGGTATAACAGGATGATTGGTGAATGAAATTCCATTTTTGGTTGCGGGATAAATCCGAAGGTAAGATATTATCTTTGAGGTAAGTATAAGTCTTGCCATATAAAGGTGATTCAGAACCGGTCAAATGACATATGACTTGGGTTTCAGAATTATTATAGGTGGGAGAAAACAATTGTTCCACCAAAAATTCATATTTGGTTTGATCTTCTGAAAGTTGTAATAAGGAAGCAATGGTAGCCATTGCATCTGCAGCTTTATTATCAATCCTTGATATTTGTGAAAACTTGATTAACACAAAATACTTCTTGTAATCATCCACCATGTTCTTGTAAGGTAGCAACTTATCATCTTTGGTTTGATAGTCATCATTTATTTGATTAATGACAAGTTGTGAATCACCATAGACTTGGAGCTCTGCAATCTGCCATTCCAATGCTATGTTTAATCCTATGAGCAATGCCTCATATTCAGCAATGTTATTTGTGCAAGGAAACATCAACCGATATGATCGTGAGATGGTATGTCTTTCAGGTGTAACAAAGAGAATCCCTGCCCCCGAGCCATATTGTGTATAAGATCCATCAAAGTATAATGTCCATGATTTCTGAATTGTTGCTGTGAAAACATCTGCATCAAGAAACTCAATATGCATTGGATTTTCTTTGTGTAAAGGTGCTTCAGCCAACTGATCTGCAATGACCTGTCCTTTAATAGCTTTTCGATCTACATAGTGAATGTCAAACTCACTTAAGATCATTACCCATTTTTCAAGTCTTCCTGTTAAAGTAGCTCTGTTTAATAGGTATTTTAATGGATCAATCTTGGTTATCAGCTTAACTGTATGAGCCAACATATAGTGTCGCAACTTTTGAGCAGCGAACACCACTGCAAGACAAGCTTTTTTAATGAAAGTGTAGTTTAACTCATGACTTGTTAGAGTTCTGCTGATATAGTATATGGCCCTTTCTTTGCTTGTAGAATCTTCTTGTGCTAGCAATGCTCCCAAGGATACTTCTGTTGCTGAAATATAAAGTATGAGTGGCTTTCCTGGAATAGGTGGAATTAAAACTGGTGAATGCACAAGATATTGCTTGATCTGATTGAATGCTGCTTCACATTTGTCTTCCCATTTGAATGGGACATTTTTATGCAATAAATGTGTGAATGGTAAACTTTTGTCTGCCAGTTGAGCTATAAACCTTCTGATAGACTGTAATCTTCCTTGCAATGATCGAAGTTGACTAATATTTCATGGTGGCGGCATGTCCATTATAGCTTGCACTTTTTCTGGATCAACCTCTATACCCTTTTCTGAAACAATGTATCCTAGGAGTTTTCCAAATGTAACGCCGAAGACACATTTCTTTGGATTTAGTCGAACATTGAACTGCTCCATTCTAGTAAAGATTTTTGACAATATTTCTAAATGTTCTTCCCGTGTGTGAGATTTGGCAAGTAAATCATCAACATAATCTTCCATGAATGTATACATCATATCATGAAAAATTGTTGTCATTGCTCTTTGATAAGTGGCTCCAGCATTCTTTAACCCAAATGGCATTACATTCCAACAATATGTACCCCAAGGGCATGTAAACGCTGTTTTATCTTGATCCTCTGGTGCAATTTTTATCTGGTTGTATCCTGAAAATCCATCCATTAATGAATACATTGCATGGCCAGCAGTTAAATCAACAATCATATCTATGTTAGGTAAAGGAAAGTCATCTTTGGGACAAGCTTTATTTAGATCTCTGAAATCTGTACAAACTCTAATCCTTCCATCTGGCTTTGAAACAGGTACAATGTTGGAAATCCATTCTACATAATCAATAGTTCGAATGAATCCAACATCCAAAAGCTTCTTTAATTCTTCTTTAACCAATAATGCAACATGTGGATGCATTTTTCTGAGCTTTTGGTTCATAGGTTTTGCTCCATGTTGAATAGATAAATGATGCATTATCAGATTAGGATCTAACCCTGGCATATCAACATATGACCAAGCAAAATTAATTTGATTTTCCTTCAAGAATTCCATGAATTTCAGGACTTCTTCAACTGTTAATGATGCTGCAAGTTGCAAAAATTTTGGCTGCTCTGCTGTACTTATGTTGATTGATTCTGTTGGTTCGACCAAAATAGAAGATCTTTCGTGATAATACTTGGGAAGAGTGTAAAGTTTCTCATCCTTCAGTGCCTTAGAAAGGTTTTCATTGTTAGATTCGCTCTTTATTTTTTTCTTGTTTTGATCTATCACTGCCATTTTTTGGTTTTCACCAATAGATCCATCTTTTATTTAATTTATTTTGCAGCTAAGAGACTTGACATCCTCCTTATCAAAATCACGAGTATGGAATTCTTGAATGAAACAATTGTTTTCTTCATTTGAGGAACAAAGGAAATTTATAATGTCCTCGTCATCATTAAATGTAGGAATATGGATAGGTGCGTCAATGTCCCAATCAATAAGTTCTGGATAAACTAAAGGCATAGGATCATTAGGTTGGGTAAAGTCTTGAATTGTCAAAGTCATGATATGGTTATCATCCTCATGGTAGACAAAGTCTATGATGGTATTCTCCTGTTGATTGTCAATCTCGTTAGAATTTGACTCATCCTCACTTGAGTCATGATTGCTTTGTAAAACATAATCAAGTGGAGGCCTTGAGCCTTCTCCTTGTATAAGAACAGGTGCATACTTATGTATGGTATCAACTTGTTTGTCTCTCCAAAATTCATCATTATAAATGGTGTCCCATTCATATTCATTAGAATCAGTATCTGAACTATTTTGCAATTGGAAAACTAATTCATGAGGTCTATATGACACTGATCCTCCTTCATGAGTTGATTGTATTTGCTGTGAAGTATATTCTTCCTTATCTTTGCCATATCCGAGTCCTGTTTTATCATTTGAATGCTTTGAAATAGGTTGAATTGGTTCTACAATTCCTTCTCTTCTTTTTCCTATAGGACCATTTCCTTCATAGCCCATCTTCTGCATGATAGCATACCCCTTACCATATTGTTCTTTAGGAAACTTAATGTGCAATAGAGATTCATCTTCATCTTTGTATAGCCAATTTAGGATGTCCCTATCTTTAGCTTCTTCTTCAGTAGTGTTAGCTTTAATGAATTTTCCATCAAACTTTGTGATTGGCACAAAAACTTGAGACGGAGAAGCTGTTGCAATCTTTTGATTTGATAAAGTTGGCTGTCCATGTGACCTCGAAGAAGGAGGTAAGGTAGAGAGAGATAATGAATATTCACCTACCCCTTTATCTTTAAATTTCAGCTTAGTATCAAGATTCTTTGTCAATTCTTGCAATTGGACTTGTAGATTGGAAGAAGAAACAACAAGAGCTTCCCTATTATGTGGCACAAAGACATCTTGAGTTACTCGAAGATTTGAACAAGTTTGAGTACTATTGTAATCAGCTTGTATAGTTATTTCTTGTCCATCATATGGAAACTTGATACATTGATGATATGTTGATGGTACTGCTTGCATATCATGAATCCACGGATGACCCAAAAGTATGTTATAAGAAAGATCCTGATCTAGAACCTGAAAAAATGTATTCTTCACAACAGGTCCCACTCTGATAGGTAGCAATATTAATCCTTTAGAAGCTCTTTCTTCATCATCATATGCCTTGATAGTTATTTTCCTTCATGGATCAATTTCATTTTTTGATATTCCTAAGGCATTTATTAAATTCAAGGTACAAATATTCAAACCGGCTCCTCCATCTATTAAGACACGTCTAATTCGATGTTTATGGATCATTACTTCAAGATAAAGTGAGGAATTATGTGGATGTGTCATAAAGGCATCATCTTTATCAGAAAATGAAAGACAAGTGGGGGAAGACAAATGTCCCACCATGGCTTGAAATCTGTTTACATCCAAATTAGTGTCAACAGTTGTGTTTACAAGAGCTTCTTCTAAAATATTCTTGTGTATAGGGGATATTTTGAGAAGTTCCAGGATGGAGATTTGAGCTGATGTTTTTCTCAGTTGATCAACCAGATTATACTGACTTGGAGGAGAAATAGTTGTTTTAGATGAACTTCCTTTTAGAACAACTTTTGCTTGACCTCTTGTTGTTACATTAACCTGTTGATATTCTTGTTTTCCCTTGATTTTGATAACATTAACCCGTTGATCATCTGCGTAGATGTGACGGATTATATTGTCTTCAACATTATGTATGCTTTTGGCTTTGGTATCTGATGTTTCCCCCTTTTGATAGTTTGGTAAAGGATCTTTGAATGCTTGATGATCATCATTGGTATGATGTCCCTCAATTGTAATGGTGCCATTGTCAATTAAATCTTGTACTAGATTTTTCAAAGCTTGACAATTGTTCGTCCTATGACCCTTACATCGATGATAACTGCAATAATACGAGTCATTCCATGATGGAGGTTTGACTCGTGGCTCATAATCTCTTTGTGGTGGTAAGGTGATAACCTTATTATCAAGAAGCTCCTTGAGAGCAGACTCAAGAGATTGACCCAAAGCGGTAAAATTCCGTTGATTTGAAAAGAATGAAGGTCTGGACGGATTTGATGTTTGGGTATTGCCAAGATTATTATTGAAATTACCACGATTTTGATTGGTCATGTTTTCTTGCTTGGAGTTTTGTCCTTGTTGATTGTTGTTTCCTTGTTGAGTGGTATTTGCTTGTTGATTGTTTCGAGAAGCACTTGATAGATTGAAAACAGATGATCTTGTTCGTAAATTATTTGCATCCACTATACCATCATTGACAACATTTTTGTTTCTATTCCAAAACCTTGTTTTATCGTTGTTGTTTTGATTTGATGTACTTGGATTATCAAGTTTTATTACTCCCCTTTTAACCAAGGCCCCTTCAATGGTGATTGCGTTTTCAATCAATTTTTCAAAGTTATGAGGACAATGAAGGTTAAGCCTATAGCTTAATTCTTGATCAAGGCTATTGATAAAGATATCCATCTTTTCCTTTTCAGGAATAGGACGGGAATATCGTGCAAATAACCTTCTCCACCTTTGTAAAAATGTAGTGAAGGGTTCTCCTACTTTTTGTTTCACTTTACAAAGATCAAGCATTGTTATCTGGTGTTGTATATTATAGGAGTATTGTGATATAAATTGATTTATTAACTCCTCAAAAGTTTTGATAGGTGGGGTGATTTTTGAAAGCCACTCCATGGATTGTACACCTAGACTTCGTGGAAATAATCGCATCAAGTAGGTATCGTCATAGGCAAATTCTAGACTCATGTTTCAAAAATCTCTCACATGGTCAATGGGATCAGTTTTTCCATTATACCTATCATACTTAGGAATTTCACAATGTTTTGGAAATGGGATCATTTGAAGACTCCTATCAAATGGATAAGGAGATATATCTTCCAAAACATATTTCTTTGTTGTACCCCCTTGCATCTCTTTTATCTTCCCTTGTAATTCTTTTATCTGTTGATTAAGAGCACTAAAGTCATTAGGAGAAGTTTCAGGATTTTGTTTAATCCCTTCTATGTCGAAATTGTGAGGTAACTTAGCTCCTTGATTAGCCAATGAAAGAAAGTATCTTTCTTTGTTTCGTTCTAAAATTATTTCCATAAGAGTATGGAATTGAGGATCTTGTTCTGCTTCTTGAAGCTTTTCTTCTGTTAACTCATCAAGATTAAACGTTTCCTCTTCTTTTTCATTACGGTCACCCATTTTACTTGTAGTGGTTTCTCCCTCGTCTTTTTCCATTTGTTTTTGAGATCTCGTGAAGACAAGCATAAGTTTTGTTCCAAATTCTACTTGCTTTTGATCAAAAGAGTGAAATAGTGCAATTTATGTGATATATATGAAAGTCAGGATAGAATGAAAATTCCATGACTTACACAAAATTTCTAACCTTTTAGCTTGTGTTGTTCCCTAAGTGAAAGGATGAAAATCCTGTTTAGTGGGAATGTAAGCAAAAGATCAAGAAAAGGATGGTTTTGTACTTTATGAAGTTTTGATCATGGCTTTGTAAAAGGATGGATTTTGAGATGGATGCCTAATGTATTCTAAGTTCTCTATTGCAAAATTTGATTGGGACGAGTAGAATATTCGATTGCGGGTTGGGGAATATAACTGAAACGAATGCATTGAATATGGTTATGCCTTTGAGAAAGTGCTCTTCTTTGAAAGTAAGCTTGTGAATACAAAGGTTCTATGGCATAATCATCTGAAAGACCTCTAACACAATCATGATACCTATGAAGAAAGGTTCTATATTTGAGTAAAACTTTTCGGCTTTGATACAAGAATCGTTGCTTCTTCAATAGTTTCTTGTGATTGAGGGGTTTCTTTGGCTTCTTAATCCTTTTGAAAACGGATTTCTTTACAAACTTTGTGGATTTCCAATCTCGTAACATGAGATTACTCAATGTGATAATGAGTTTTTTGGATGATCTTATCTGAATTAATGTATTGAAAACACATCAAACAAGTTGTAAAATGGTTGTCTTAAGTCCTATGCTAAACATCAAGTGTATAATCAAAATGTTGTTCAAAAAGTGTTTTAACGGGTTTTACACATGATAGGCACTTCAAACAGACTCACTCTTAGTTCTCAAGTAGGTCATCATAGCAATCAACAGCCCACATCTTAAAACTGCGTCGACTCACACAGCCATGTCACCCCCGAAAGGGCGCCCGTGTTTTTGTCTTTCCTAGGTGCGTACTCAGAGTGACGGAAGTGGATACCGGATCCCCTGAGCAAACAATCCTTGGTAGTTATATGGTGAGTATCTTGGGGGTAGATTCTTCCCTCCCCTGCACTGTGATTAAAATGATGTTCAAAACTGACTCGGTAAGATACTACACTAGGTTCTTAGTAAGGGTTTCCGTTCGGTGCGGCAAATGATAGACTCCCTCGAGAGACCTCCCTACCTTTAGAACAAAGGCTTTGGGAATGGTTATCAATGCACACTACCGTTGAATGGTATTTTCATCAACCATCCGCTTTTGATTATAGTGGGTTGGAAAACTTGGCTTTAGTTGTTCCCACTTAGGTCGTTCCCGTAGGGTGAGTACTTTTTCCCACTACGGCAGGCCTTCTAAAAGGTATTAATAAAATAGGAAATTTGCATGAAGGAAATAGGTGAGTTTGGCATTTTGATCACCCAGTTAAGGGGAGAGCATAGGCCTATCACCAAAGACAAAGAAATCACTAATGTATTTTAAGCCCCAAATGAAGATTTTCTAAGCTAAGTGAAGATTTTGCTTCACACAAATAGAAAATTCTTTTTAGCCAAAAATCAAGTGTGAAATGTCTACCCTAGGATTGCTTCATTTTACCTTTAATGCCTACCCTAGGATTGCTTCATTTGAATTTAGGTGTCTATCCTAGGATTGGTTCATTTTATCTTTACGTGTCTATCCTAGGATTGGTTGGTTTTATCTTTAAAAATTTACTAATTGTCTGCGGTCATGTCGGAGTCAGTTAGACTGTTTTAAACTTACAAATTACAAAGTGCAAGAATACGCTATAACAGAGATTAAGGGCATTGCAAAATCTATTAAAGGCGCTGCAATACTAATTAATAGCGCTGCAATACATATTATGGGCGCTGCAAAATATCTTATAGGCGCTACAAAGGACCTCACGGGCGCTGCAAAATATATTATGGGCGCTGCAAAATCTATTATGGGTGCTATAAAATATCTCACAGGCGCTGCAAAAATCTTCAATTGCGCTAAACTGGCTGTTGACGTTCCGAAGACGTGTTTCCTGCGCTATTTCGCTGTTTTTGCCTGTAACCTGTCAAAAGAAACTGCAAACAGATATGAGAAACAGGGGCAAAGGCCCCACGGTGGGCGCCAAAAATGTGTTAATGTTTATATGGTGGATTCTAAATGAAAACAAAACACAAAATGAAACATTAAACTAAAGAAAACAAAATGAATTAAAATCAAATGATGCAAACAGAGTTTCTTCAGAGCCGTTCCATTTTCTCTATCTACAGTGATTCTTTTGAAGCTGTTGCTCTCAGATTTTGTGTAAGCTCTGCTTCCTTCGAATGGCAACTTGTAGAACGAGTATGCAAAAAGGAAAATTCTTCACTATTCTATATGCTGATGGAATGAAATTGCTGATACAGATATGGAGAGGGGCTGTGGATTATGCACAGGGGCTGTGAATGGAAGATGTCATGATTCTATACTGCTATTGCTATGCTATGAAAATACTATGAATTCTATGAATACTATGAATGCTATGAATGCTTGCAATTTGACTATAATTTTCCTGCTTAAAACTTCTATATCATTTGGAGTGCCTGGCAGTCATATTTATAGATTTTTGCAGGCACAATCCCGGCTGGCAAGAATCTACGGCTGTGAGATTGTCTGGTAGAATTGAAAGGTGAGAGATGGAGAGGTTGAGAAGAAGATGGAAGAGGTTGAGAGGTTGGAGAGAAGGATGGATTCCTGTCTTCAACCCACGGGAACAAGCCTGCACAGAAACAGAGAAAATTAAATTTTCTGTTTGGGCAGTTTGTTTCACGGGTGTTGAAGATAAATCCCAAAATTAATTAAATAAATAAATTTATTTAATTTCATGAGTTTGATTTTTGATTTTTGATTTTTTAAACTATAGAAGATTTAATTAAATATTTTAGAATATTTAATCATGATGTGACTTTAGAAGAATATGAAATATTAGAAGAATTAATTAAATATTTTGGAATATTTAATTATGAATGAATATTAGAATTGAATTAGAGGAATTAATTAAATATTTTGGAATATTTAATTATAAATGATATTTAGAAGAAAAAAGAATATTTTAATCTTTATTTGAATAAAATATTCAAACTAAGATTATATGATAATTAATATAAATAAATCATAATGTTTATTTAATTAATTAAGAAATGAATAAAAAGATGATTAAATAAACTTATTTATTTAATCGAAATGAAATAATGAACAATATAAATAAATTATTTAAATTTATTCATACATAGATGGAATTCGGAGATTTAATTAAATATTTAAAGTATTTAATTAATTACCAGACAATGTGATGTGACCATTTTTAGGTGTATACAGAAATAAATACCCATTTGTCTGAACTTACATTCCCTTTATCAGATTCATCATCTGTCACACCTTCATCAGCATCATAGGAACACTTTCTTTGAAATCTAGGCTTATTAGGTCTTGGCTTAGGAACTCTTTTCAGACACCTTGATGAAAAATGGCCTATCTTATTGCAAGAAAAACATTTAATAGGAAATTTCCCTTTATACTTACCTTCTCCTTTGGCTTCTCTCTTGATAGTAAGTTCTTCAAGCTCATCTAGTTTTCTCTCTTCTTCTTCAATCTCTCTCATTTCCTACTCATAATTGAACACTTTTCTAGAAGAACTTTCACTTGGATTATATCTCTGCTTATCCTTTCTGGAGATAGTAGCCTTGAATGCAAATTATGTCTTAGGAAAAGAATCACCAAAATCACTTAACTCAAAAGTAGTAAGATTACCAATTAATATATCTCTGGTTACATTTGTCACAGTCCAAATCTCCTCAATAGCAATAGATTTGGCTTTGTATGTAGTAGGAAAGGATCTGGGCACTTTAGCAACAATCTTTGATTCTTCCAATGTTCCACCAAAACATCTGATACTACATACAAGTTCATTCACTCTCTACATAAAATAAGTAATGTTATTGTCATCACCCATTCTCAAAATTTCATATTTCCCTTTTAGACTTTGCAGCTTAGCAATCTTCACATGTGCATCACCTTCATACAAAGTTTCCAAGTTTTTCCAGATCTCATAAGTAGTCTTCAGATCCATTATATTTGTCATTTCAGAATCATTCAGAGCACTCAACAATGCTTCCTTAGCCCTGATATTGTACTCGACATCCTTAATCTCAATATCTATAGAAGGACCATTATGTGGGATGATATACCTATTCTTTGTAATGTTATAGAAGGGTTCACCAATGCATCTCAGATGACACTCCATTCGAGTCTTCCATAGAGAATCATTTGTTCCATCAAATCTCAGACTATCTTTCTTCTATGTCACCATCCTAGATCACCTCAATCTATTAAACTTCTTCCAAGGAACTAAGCTCTGATACTAATTGTTTGTAACACAAGGGTAGACAACTGAGAGGGGGGGTGAATCAGTTGTCACAAATAACAAAATTATTAAACTTATTAACCTTATTCTCAAATCTGATAAATAAACATGAAATCATAAACCATCACCACATCATAAACACACATAACACCAATTTTTTTTTATGTGGAAACCCTCTTAGGGGAAAAACCACAGTGGAGGTTAGTCTAGAAGATTATAACCTATTAAAAGTATAAAGAATAATAAATGGGGAATTCACATGCATTCAGGAACATTGCCTAGAGTTCATTACTCAAATACAACAAGGCTTACTGCCCAAAGGAAGACACACTGCCTTACAAAAACATTCGGATTACATCTACAAGATTTTGAACTGAGACAACATCTTCTAATGCCTGATTACAGTTCTGATTAAGCACATAAACTCTACTCACTCTTCTTCACACTTCTTCACACTCTATCTCTGCCTTCAAAAGATTAATACATTATTCGTGCACAAAACTCACACACCTCTACTTCACATGCCTTTAAATGGTATCAAAAATCACACATATATATCTATGACTAAGAATAAAATCATCTACTTGTCAGCTTCAACAAAATATAAAATGAATAGAAATTTTTGGCCCAAATCAATAAACAATTATTAATGCAAACTAGCCAAAGTTGGCCACAACATAGTGAAGACCCAAAACAACATCCTTGAACATGAAACACCTTAAAGAATTATTCCTCAAAGATCCACAACATGCTACAATCACCTTGTTGGCCATTGATGTAGACCTAGGGGTGGAGTGACTCAATCACCCTCTCAAAGTGAAAAAATACAAATAATGAGATTTTCATCAATACAATCCCATCAAGTTGTTCCCAACACCCACACTAGGCTTCTAGCCTTCACAACACCACCTATGAATGGAGTCCTTTGAAGAAGGCCATACCAAGGCCTGATGGAAATTGAAAGAGTTTTGTGGAGGACCTACACAACTATCCCCAAAGATCTCCAATGATTCCTTTGCAAGTTTGTGTACTTTCTACATAACACCTTTGTCCTAGGGCTAGTAGATTAGTCCAATTTTACAAAGAAAGTACTTACTAAACACTTGGATTCTATATGAACTATTTTGATAGAGTTAGAACACCTTTCAAAACCTTAGATTCTTTGACTTGTTCTCATATTTAAAGTCTCTAACTTGGTGAACTATGAAACCCTCTATTTGTATGCAACCAACCTAGGGTTTACTGAAACTCACCTTTCCAAGACTTCCCAAGCTCAACCACTATCCCAAAGACATTCCTATAGGTCTTCATAGACTCTTTGCACCCTCACAAACTTAGTCCCAATTGTATTTCTCCGAAAACCATCATAAAACCATCATTTTTCAAGGAAAATAGCCTTGTCAGCCCTAGGGCATCACTTTAATACCACATTCCTTCACCCTTTTACTCACTAAAGCACTAAAACACATAAGTTAGCATTCCAAAGACCAATACAGTAGGTGGATTGGTTAATTTCTCATATTATTACCCTCAAAACCCTTGACACAACAAGAACATGGTAGTCACCATGTTTTCTTGATTTCTCACACAAAACAAAGAGTTAAGACTTCAATCAAATGGAATTGCAAGTAAACATGTTTATCCACAATCATGGATGATCTTAGGCCATGAAAAGCCTATACGGGTCCGTACAACACCAAGAATCTTCAGGAAAACAATGAAAACACAAAAAATTGTTCAATAAACATGGTATTTCTTTTATTTGATTAGATACAAACTTTATTCAATCCTTGATTCGAGCCTTGGAAGGATTTTTAAAGCATCTTAGACCCCAATTACCTTCAACCAATTCCTACAACTAATCATCTCAACTAATTGACACTTAATTTGAAAATTTTGCCAATGTTGCACTCAACAACATTTGGAACCTTTTGCATTATTTCAACTATTTAACCTTTAAGACCTAAACCACCCATAAACATCTATCATATGGTATTTTAGACCTTATTAAAGACCTCAGAAACAAAAACAACAAGAAATCATGCCTTTTACCCATCTTGACATGGGTTGGCAATTTTTACATCTTTTCAAGATTGACATATTTTGCAACTTCCTCATTGCACTTTGATTGAAAGACTCTCAAATCAACTTGTGATCACTTTAGGACTCCTTTTTTTGCACCATAAGGTGTAGGTGCCCCTGCACTAGCCATGAACATCAAAACACTGAACATGTAAAAGAAAATCACTAATCATGAGCACAACGATCAATGCGGATGTGAAACATAGATAGAGCACAACCTAGAAACATCCATGAGCATCATGAATCACCACAAAAGCATCTGCAACAAATCAAGTTACTAGAATCACATCATCTTCTTTCAGGAACAATAACTGAGGCAATAGAAAAACTATCAGAACACAAATACTCATAACTCAATCAAATCTTCATGTGGATCTCTAAAACTTAATGTAGATAAACTAGATATACTCGACAACAAACCCTTTAATCCACAACCTATGATCATCAACATACTAAACTATGCAACATAATGAACTTCACTACATCACTGATAACCTACAACTTATTTCATTACAATTTTCTCAATATCTTCAACATATACAGTCTTTAAGACATTAATGCCAATAGTATTGACATCAATGACAACTAGATATCAGCAACATCCAATAGATCTGAGCTTAGCCCAGCCATAGGATAAAGTTGAGCTCATGGAAGAAACATAGCAGGTGGTAACCACTGACTTCCTCAAGTTTGGTCGCGAACTAAAGAAGAAGGAAGAGGAGCTGAAACTTGTAAAAGAAAGGGTTAAGGTCCTCTTGGCAAGGGAAAAAATGGGAGAAGAAATTTTTTTGCACTTATCAAAGAAAGAATAGGTAGAGTAGACTAAACTTTGAGAGGAACTTGCAAAGTTCCAATCCTTTGATCCCAACTTGGTCGCCACACTATGACAGAGAAATCAAGAATATCATAACCAGTTGGCTCTGGCAAAGTAGGGGATGCAACAAAAAAGTGAAGAGTTTTAACATCATCGTGCTCAATTGGAGCAAAAAATGCAACATAAGGACACCGATTTTGAGGTTTGAAAGGCTCAATTAGATAAGGAACTCCAAGAGATGAAGCTTTCCCTTGAGACAAAATCAGTGAACAAGAACCAGGTTGAGGAAAACTAGTCTACAAAATTGAGAAACATATAGGGACAACTTGCAGCCACAAACAAAAGGGTTGTAGAACTGACATAGGATTTTGGTTCGAGGGATGTGGAGATCAGTCTTTTGAGAAGTCTTCCCCAATCCCCTAGCTGCCCAGTTGGACCTCCATCCAGTGGCTCAACAATTATACATTTAATACTGGGATAATGTCAAGGCCTTCTACCTAACAGTTCAACTGACACTCCAATTTATGGAAGAGGCAACAAATTTAGGTAGGGAAGTTCCTAGAGTAATTGAGTGGTTACCAAAAATCATCGCAGAGAGGGTTCGTATGGTGGAAAAGATACTAGATAGGCTATATATGGTATCAGATGAGGTCTTAGCAAATGTAGGGATCGGGGATCAGAAGGTTGCTGCAAAAAAAATGAATAAGTTCATCCACTATCACCTGGCTATCCTCCATGCTAGTGAGTTCCCTGCTGAGCTAGACCTAACCATGAATAGCATGTGGGCTAGGTTCTTCCAACTAACTCAGATGGGTTTACCCTCCCCATTTCTTTCCAACAACTTAGTGGTTACTGGGGAGCAAATTGCAGAAAAAATAGGAGAGAAACAACATGACACATCTTCTTTCTAAGGCTTCAGACAATCCCCTACTATAGAAGATATCAAGTGCATCACACACCCAATAGAATGACTTCTCTTCCAACTCAAGTCTAGGGCCGGTATATCTGTGATGATGCCTTACAAGGAAATGCTTGATCTGAGCAGAGCACAAGATAATCTATGTGACATATCGACACCATCAGAGGTTGACTGGCTACCTCTACAATCTGATCTCTCTAAGCTCTAACTCTGTCACCCTATGGATGGGACTCTGGTCTACAAGCCAGAGAAATTTTTAGGTTTCTCGTTCCATAGTGAAACGCCCCTACTAATCACCAAAAATTATGAATGTTAAATTCCTTGAACTCCCTTTGGTTGGTTTTTATTTTTGCTAAATACTAGCCCACACATTATCCTTTTTGAACTCCATCCGCTGCTGCCACGTGTCCACCAAGCGCTCCTCACAAAAATTCCTTCCTTCACTCTCCTACCAGCTGCCACCATGCTTCCAGGTGTCAACATTGTAGGCTCTTCATGGCTGCTTCTCATCACTTTTCAATTGGGCCTCGTCCACGTGCCACATAGTTTTCATCCGTGTACACTTTTTGGCAGACCCCACAGTTGGCACCGATAGTAAAGAATGCCTCTATGTGTCTTCATTGCACAATATTTTAATGTATGGAGGAGAAATCATAAAGTGGGCCCCGACCTATTATCGTGTGTATCTTTTGTGGAGACTTCATTTAAGGGAAGGAAAGAGCGAACTATGTGCTCCATCAAGCTACCACATGTCTTAACCGACTACATGATTGAATGACACTTCTCTGCGAAGGAGTTTGCTAGGACCACTACCATCATTTAGAAGGGATGCATCTATTCAAGAAGCAACTACATGCCATGGCCCGAATCTTTTATGTTGCAACGACAGAAGAAAATCATTGTTGCAAGCATCATTGCTCTCGATAATGGATCTTTTCTGTTACTAGCCTGCCAGGTGGTGGGATTTTCATCTATATATACTACTTCTTCCTTCCAAAAATGAATTTGGAAGATACAAAAAAATAAGGGAAAATATACCAGGTCTTTTGTATTTCTTTTAGATTATTGTATGAGACTCTCAAACTATGTTGTTTTTCATCCTTTCTATTTTTCTTAAGCTATTTGATAAAACATTATACTATGCCATTACTGTCCTGAATTGTTTATTTGCATAAATTCTATGATTTTAATACAATTTTGTTGGTTTAGATCATGTCTTTGACTCTTCTTTTTAGTGAATGTGTATGAGAATTATTTTATGTCATTAAATAAAATATTTAGGTTTTCATCTTTGATTTTTGTTATTTTGGAACATAGCAGATTGTTGATCAGGCCCTTAAATCAAATCCCATTTACCATGCCTATATTTATTCCTTAGCACATCGCCTTAGTTTGATATTTATTTTTTATATCTACTTCATTTTT
Source organism: Sequoia sempervirens (assembly GCA_007258455.2). Classification (NCBI taxonomy): domain Eukaryota; kingdom Viridiplantae; phylum Streptophyta; class Pinopsida; order Cupressales; family Cupressaceae; genus Sequoia; species Sequoia sempervirens. The sequence goes on from VDFB02270651.1 coordinate 666,994,518, forward strand.
CCCATTCCAAAACTCCAATTATAGAAGAAGCCGACTTCTTTAAAAATTCAGAGGTCACTTAGATTAGCACAATTGGTCCCCCCATTAATTGAGTTTCCCATAAAGGCTCTTACCTTGCCAATTTTTGGCATCAATAGGAAAGTATTGATTAAAACATACCAAACACCACCTTATTCCTCCAAAGTAACAACCCTGCTTTTGAATATGTGACAATTAATAAAGAAGGAAATTTTTCAACACAATACCTATTTATTAGTACATTTGTAGAATTCATGAATTGATCTATTTGATAATGTTTTCCATGAGGTCAAATAATCTCTTTCTTTTCAAATTATGTTATAGGATGAGAATAAAATTAAAAATAAATCCTATAAAACATAATATTTACTATGTAGAAGGATTTCTCTCTATGAAAAAGACTAAGTTGAATTCAACCATCAATAACATGCAATGTTGGAAAAGGGATACAAGATGATCAAAGAGATCTAATCCATTCATCACTGAAGTGAAAATCTAGTTCCTGTCAACCAACTTGATCATCCTTTATATGAGAGTTCCTATTTAGTATCTAATACATTAATGCATCAAATATTGTTTTGAACTTAGAAAATGAATGAACACCTCTTATTCACTTTTCCAAATTGGTATTGTATTGATGTAAAATGGATAATTTCTCCAAATTTGTAGATATCTCCCATTTCTAAGGATGTGATTTGTCTCCTACACCACTTTATGGCCTTCAATCCAACTGCATCCAAGGATCTTTTTAACTCCTCTTTCATCAATCTTATTACCATTTGAACCTTGCACCACCTTCCCACTTCTACAAAGATATTTAAGAAAAGAAGATTAGTTGTAGTATGTTTAGGATCCAAATCAAAATGTTGTAATTCTATAAATATTCATAAGACTATATTCATATATATGATTTGCAAGAACCAAGAAAACACATCCACACAACTATCGCATGTTTAAATGGCATCTGAATAATAAATTTTAGGGATATAAAGCATGAAAAAGGTCAACCATTTACACATAATGATCTAATATAGGTATAATGCAATAATAATTACTCATGTGATTGAAGTATGTACACAATAATCCACTAAACTTGCCTGGTTTCATGTACATAGAACACAAGAAAATATTATAATACTAGGATATGTTCTAGATTACTTCATTAAGTCATAAATTTTGAGAGACTACTTGCAAAATCTATTTTGTGAATATTTTGTAAATATTGTATTCCATCATACCACTTTTCTTTGAGTTATTTGATAAATAGTTTATGTGCCTTGTCTATGCTTCCACATTTTCCATACATGTCTACTATAGCATTTCCAACTATGATATTTGACAAAGTCCATGTTTAAGTCCATCCACCATATAAATATGAAACAACCAAAAGATGAAGAATCACAATCAACTTAATGAACTTGCTGATGATTATAATTTATCTCAAAAAAATTGCTTGATTTAAATTATTCCCATATTTTAAAATGGAAATCCTTATAGAACCTCAATGTGTTGGCTATTGGTAAAGTTTACAAACCCATAATAAAAATTCCATCGGTTTCTATTAACAAACCAAAAAAATTATTCACACTAATTATACAAGCCATCACATGTAGTGATATTTCTTTATTTTCATGGAACATGATGTAAAAGTCTTAGAACTCACTTGAAATAAATAGGAAAAAAAACAAAATCATAGGAAGAATATAACTCATTTGAATAGTAGTTCTCATAGAATTCCTCACCAATAGGTAGAACCACTTAAATCCATTTTTGAAAAGAAATAGGGAGTGAAATATATGATATAATTCATCAAACAAATGTTGCCTCATGGGGTATATGCAAAAAATATTGGGACCTATGTGTAAGTGTTTCTCCTTTATCTAAATGTGCAAACTAAGAATGCAAAGTGAAAACCACAAGACCACCTCAATGATTATCCTAAGGAAAAACACAAAAGAAAGCTAAAGATGAAACAATTATACCTTTCTTTCTAGTACTGATCTCCTTGGTTGGCCCGTGATGTAGCTTGATATGTATGCTCCTTTTGATGGCAATGTGAAAAAAGGGTGGATGCAAGATGAGATGAGAGCTAGACTAGGTGTGGCATGATGGTGAAAATGAAGATGGGTATGCAAAATGACTTGAATGCAATGCTTAATGATGGCTTGGATGGCTCACAATTTTGATAGCGTAAGGGTGCTAGAATTCTTAAGGTCTTAAAATGCATGAGAAGAGGGGGGTATTTATAGAAGAAGTTGAATTCTCTAGAGAATTCAACAGTCAGGATTGAGCCACCATGGCCAAGATGGAGGGATATGGTGAGTTGAAGACTCACAAGCCCTCACATCTTGACATGTGGAGGGTGAGGTGTCCAAGGGTATGATGAGATGGAAATAGGTACAAGTGAGGTGGAGGAAGGACAAATGATGTGGAAGGACATGTACTTTAAAATTACCTTGGGAGATGAGAAGATTTCCTCAAAAAGGAACTTCTTGTCCCCAAGTGAGAATGAAAGTGACACTTGAGGAATTTTAGAATTTCTCAAAAGTATCAATGGGGAAGAGGAAAGTAGTTGGAAAAATAAATGTGAATTAAAAATTCACATGATTGGGAGAATCTAGTGGATAAGACAAGGTTCCCAAAAAGGTAGGATTCTGACACATGTGAGTGATGTAACAAGTCAAAGGTTTTGGAAGACCTTAACACATGTGAGTGATGTGACAAGTCAAAGGTTTTAAATTTTGCATGGGAATAAGGAGAGCCTTAGAAGGATAAATGTGAATTGAAAATTCACATGGGGAAGAGAGGAATCTTGGATGAATAAATGTGAATTAAAAATTCACATGGGGAAGAGGGTCAATGCCAAATGTGGAATATGTAAAGATTGACCAAAAAGGAATACTAAATTCGGCAAGATGATTAGATTAAGTTTATGCAAATACATGATTAAGGAAATTAATAAGAGATTAGAAGCAAGTGGTAAAAGTTGGAGGATGTGATAGTAATCCTTGATTAAGGGTGTGCACATCCTAATCATGAATTAATTAAATTAATCCAAATTAGGAGAGGATTATGGAGGATGTGACAAAGAGAGAGAAAAAGGAAGAATTTAAAATTGATTTAAAAAGGTCAAATGACTAAATTAAATAAATTGATATGTTTATTTAATTTAGAGAGAAAAAGGTGTAAGGTAAAATATTTAATTGTTAAATTAAATAATTTAGAGACTTTAGGTAGAAAGATGAAATATTAATTAAATAAATCATTAATATTGAAGAAATGTATGAATGAAGTAGAAGAGTTTAACAATGTGGAAGTGGTCAAATTTGGATGTCTACATTTTTCCCCTCTTCGAAATATTGTTAGAATAAAATGTTTTGAAGATAAGAAAATGCAGATGACTCTATAGAGGAAGCAACTTGAAAACAATATCTCAATATGGGAGGAGATGCGTGAGCTACCCAAATGGAGGGGAATGAAGGGAGATGGCCCCAATCTTGCGAGGGAATGACCACGATAGAGGAATGGGGAAAATGGTATGGTATGCCCCCTCAAGAGGGTGGTTGGGGAAGAAAAAGGGGCCCCGAATGACTTCTCAATATGAGAAAATAGAGGGAATGGTTGGATAGAGCTAAAAAAAAGGCAGGTTTGGCTTTTGAATGGAGTCAATCAGAGATACAATTTGCAAATGGTATCCCCGATAAGTTTAGGGAATTATTTGAGCTAAAAGAATTTTAAATAAAAGGAAAAAAATAAACTTCCCTTAAAAGGGGTAAAAAGGGAGGGAAAAGTTATATAAGGTAATTTGAGAAATTACCACTCATTTGCACAGTGAAAATTAAGTCAAAGAGAGAGAAGAGGAGAAGGAGACAAGGAGATAAGATGTCAAAGGATTACGACTTAGATATCATCCACCAGGAGGACGAGGTGCAACGATTTTACCATGAGTGTGTGGTTCCACGCTAGGCTAGAGGAAAAACCCTTTATGGTGATTTTAAGCATTTTTAATGTATTTTTTAATTTTTATGCTTATTTGAAAAGTTGGGTTTTGCTTTCAGGGTAGTTTAGAAAAATGGGTTGGGGGAAAAAATTTGATTTCGCCGAATGGGTGGGAAAAACTAGTAGTTAGAGTTACGGGAAGGGGTGGTGAATTTTCCCAATTAGAGGGTAAATGCACCCTAGAAATGAAAAAGAATACCCAAAATGGGAAAAGGGGAGGTACATCCTCGGGTGAGGTTTTTTGGGGTGGATCTACCCTAGGCTACGATGGGTTCACTCCAGACAGGGGCGGGTCTACCCCGCGCCAGGGAGGGACCACCCCAAATGGGGGCATGTCCACCCTGCCCCAGGATGGGTCCGCCCTAGATGAGGGCAGGTCTGCCTTGAGCTGGGGTGGTTCTAACCTAGATGGGGGCGGGCTTGCTCAGGTGCTAAGTGAGCTCACCCCAAGCTCAGGGTGTATCTACCCAGGGCTCGAGGGAAGTTTGCCCCATGATGGGGAAGTTCCACCCTAAATGGGGATAGGCTTGCCTAGATGCCAGGCAAGCTTGCCCCGAGCTTCGGGCGGGTTTTCCCTGGGCTTGAGGTGGATCTTCCCATTGAGCTAGGGTGGGTCTACCCTATGCCTGGGGTGGGACTACCCACCAACTAGGGTGGGTCTGCTCCAGAATAGGGTGATTGTGCCCAAAATTAGGAGGGGACCTAGGGAGGGGGAAGAAACCAGAAGAAATGAAAGATGGGCTAAAAGAAGAAAAAAATGACTTCCCAGGGCTGGGAGAGGAAAAAGAAAAAGGTAAGTGGACTGACATGTAGGTGATTATGGATGCAGAGTTTTGACTAACTATGGACCCATGAGAGAAACTTAGAGGTGTTGGTAGCGACTACTGCAACCATGACCAGAGCAAATCATTAGCCTTTGGAGCAAGTAGGATTGTTGCACTTACTAGGATACCCGACAATCAAAGCACACTGGGCTATGCTAATAGTATTAATAGAGCAATGGAGCTCAACGACGTCAACGTTCCATCTTCTGACAGGGGAGATGATAGTGACACTGGAGGATGTGTGGCGCATTCTGAGGCTGCCCATAGCAAGGTGTCTATTGAATGAGGTGATATCAACAGGGGTGGAGTTGGATCACACTGTATGGGTGTTGTTTGGGTGAGATGACCTACCTGTGCAGAGAGGGCAGTTGGATGTGGATTGATTTTTTTCATTAAGGGTGCTACCATTACCATTATATCTATGTGGACTGATCAGTGGATTACTGCTGCCAGACTAGAGTAGGTGTTTCTACAGTCTGAGGTTTATGGAGGTGATTTGAAATATTATTGAGGGGAGAGAGGGGAAATTTGCATGGGGTGCATGTGTTCTAGCATAGCTTTACAGAGACATAGATTTCATCTATTACCGAGAGGTGCTTAGTGTGACACACATGACACTATTGCAGGTGTGGGCTTGGGAACACAGCAGTGTCGCCAGGCCAGGGATAGTGAGGGAAAGATGGGTAGATGAGACAACAATTGTAGCCTTGTGGTACAATTAGGATGATGGCTAGGTTTTACACCATGTGGGTCAAGGGGATGTAGATAGATGGAGGACTTTGGATGACCTTCAGGAGGAGCATATAGTGTGGCAGCAATATATGTTTCAAAAATTTACGAGATGGAGGGAGGATGAGGTGATGCAATGAGACTACTTCATGACCAAGTGATTTTTAGTCGGGAGGGAGCCTCGTATAGTGGAGGCGCATAGGCCAGAAAAAGTGGCTAGGTAGTTTGGCATTGTACAGGATATTTCGCAGGGCCCGAACATGTTCTGACAAATCAACCGAGAGTGGCCATGGGGGGAGCCGATTTCACTGAGGTTTTCCAAAGAGGATTGGCAGACATTACATCTAATTCCCCACCCAAGGAGGGGTGTTAGGGAGATAGATGCATGGGTGACAACCCAATATGCCATATGGTTCTCCAACCATCGGTGGGACAAGAATACACTAAAGGATCCCATTATGGGGGCCTTAGGGTTTTGATTAGAGGATGAGTGACAATTGGATAGTGAGGGAAGAGATAGGAGGGGATAGCAGTAGAGAGGATAGGAGGTAGCTGGGGCAGTGGGGTAGTAGGAGGATGCAGGGGTTGTAAGATAGCACTGTGGAGGACAGGGTGAGATCAGGGTCATAGGATAGCTGGAGAGGATAAGGAGGAGGAGATAGTGAAGGAGGCATAGAGTGAGGATGGATGTGAAGGAGGAGATGGATGCAACATGGTAGGGTGATGGGAGAGGGTCAGAGATTGAGATGTTGGATGTTCCTAAGGTGGAGGCGGGAGTTGTGGGACAACATATGGGTGTAGTGAGCAAAGGACAGTGAAGGAGATCTTGGGTGGAGAGCAGGGATGAGCAGGAGCATGATGAGGTAGGGGTGGAGGTGAGGGAGGAGGGGACAAGGGTTTCAAGACAACTAGGGAGGGCAACGAGGAGGAGCAGACAATGAAGGAGGGCCCAGGTAGAGATCGGAGTTGAGCAGGAGCCAAAGATGGGGATGGGTGAGGAGAGAGATGATCTTGAGGGGGAGGTGAGATTTGTAGGATGAAAAATGAGGGTGGGGAGGAGCAGACAACCAAGGAGAGTTTGGGTGAGGATTGGGGCTGAGTAGGAGTGTGATGAGACAGGGATGGATGCTATGGATGTTGACATTCACATGGGGGAGCCATTGGTGGTGGTACCAGGTGCACTAGTTGAGGATCCTATTGTATTGTTGAGAGGGGCCTAGGTGAGGCCATGGATGATAGAGAAAAGGCTTAGGGTTGTAGAGGATGAGGTGCACATACTGCAAGTGGAGGGGCAAAGGGATTATGGTTTCATTATGGATCACCTGACCTCACCGGTACATGATGTAGAGAGGGAGAGAGATGATCTACGAGTAGTGGTATAGGGAGTACGTGGTGAGCTAGTTAGGGTGACCTGGGATCAGGACAAACTATAGGAGTGATGACTATAGCATAGGCCAAGGGACAGTAGGAGCCCAGAGGGGTAGTAGCTCAAGTCCCAGAAGAGGATTAGCAACAGGTAAAGAGGGAGATGGAGGAGTTGAGGGTATAGGTGACAAGACTACTGAGGGAGAGGATGAAGCTCCAAGATAGGGTTTCTAGGATAGAGACAATACTTGGGAATGCGAGGGTGAGGAGGAAGGCAGTAGAGGCCTGGGATTGTGTAGTGAGAGAGGGACATGATGCATGCAGAGGTGTAGGACCTCCAGGGTGAGAGAGATAGAACACTAGGATAGGTATAGGTGATGCAGGAGGAGAGGGATAGGGCCACAGAGCAGGATCAGACCCTATAGGGGGAGAGGGATGCAGTAGTGGCTTGGGAAGAGATCATGAAGAGAGATGTGGCACAGGGTTGAGAACAAACAACACAAGGTGATGGGGGGAGATAGAGCTATAGGTGCATAGATTGTAAGCACAAATAAAGGCTATGCAGGCATACACTAACTCATTTGACTACAAAATTCGATAATTTTTTTTGACGAAATATGTATAATTTAATGTATCGTTGGGTGCTTGTAAAATTTGATGTGTAATTTTCAATTTTTTGAAAGTTTATCCTTGACGTTCGTCGAAATTTTGACGAACCTGGGTTTCATCGAAATTTCGACGAACCTGTTGACTATCAGTTTCATTGAAATTTTGACAAACATGAAAAATAGAAAAAAATCAAATTGTGGCCGACATAAAGAAAAGTGAGTTCGTGCCTGATTTATAGTGACACTATTTTAATGTGGCTATGTTGTGATAGAAATGGAGGCACTCATATAATGTAGTTAATTTAGGTTGTATAATGTAGGTGTCAATCATCATTGGGTGCATTCAGGTTGTCTCAAGTTTAAAAGGTTACGATGTAATTATAGCATGATCCAAGAGTGATTACCTCTTGGTGCAATAAAGAGCCTATGACTCTAGTTGATATGCAAAGTGGTTTTGTTATATCAATTATGTAGTGCATTCAAGCACAACCCATGTTTAATAGGCTATTCTAGAGAGTGATCAATATTTTCTAAACCTTATGAATGTTACTTAAAAGTGTATAGCTTCAACTACAAACCAAGTTTGTTACATCCTTGAATGCAATCTTGGGTTACCACAAACTATAATAATGTGATATGCTAATAACCAATATGGAAAGTATTAAAGCAAGACCCATGGTATATAGGATACATTTCCCTAATCAGGTTTACATACCTTAATGATTAAACACAAGCTTCCCACACACTCTAGGATACAATCCAAGATCATACCAAAACATTTTCAAGACAACTAATTTTCTGACCCAAGATTTAAGGTTGTTTTTTAATACCAATAGAAGCATTGGTAAGAGCATGCTTAGGGTACAAACCCTAGGCCTCTGTAGAAACATAAAAAATAACTATAGCGGATTAGTGAGGTTGCAATACCAGAAAGATTGAGACATTGTAGGTAATAACAAAATCTTGCAATCTAAAGATTTTAGCCAATAACAAGCACACTATGTAGCTTAGTGACATTTGTAAATGCAATCTATGGTAAGAAGAATGATAATCACTTGAAATGTGATAGTGAAAAAGAGGCTGAGTAGTGACAAGATAATAAAGCTCAAACGTTGCATAGTAAAGTGGAGATTTTAACAGGGAGTTTCCTTACCCCCTTGCTAACCTTAAGGGTTTTTCAAATGCTTTTGGTAGTGTTAGACAAGGAAAATGCGATCAGGGAATGACTGTCCAAATGAAGTAATAGTGGTAATCATAGGTTCAATTTTTCTTCTTAGCCATTAATGTATAATGGAGGTAATGGATTGCATGTTTGAGCAATGTTTTGAGACTCATCAAAGATGTGAGAATAGTGAATAATACCTTGTGGATTGTGAAGTAGTGTCAATAAGGTTGAAGGATCTTAAGAACTACAATACCATGAAACAATGAGTCCCCTGTAGTAAGTAGGCAATCTATAGGGCATAGTTTGATTTTATAGAAGGATGCTCATGAAAGTAATCTTCAAGTAATAGTGAGTGAGTTGTTTGAGATTGCAGCTGAGGGTGCAATACTTAGTCTTAAAGGAAGTTAGCAAAGCAATAAATGTGCAAGAAAATCAAATTGTACACAACAAACAATTCACAATGTTATCTTGCATAATGCCTTGAGTTTGAAGACAAAAATCTCATTGTATCTTCATGATGAAAGTGGTGACCTTAATGGTCAATCACTGGCAACCATGATTTTAAAACATGCTATTGTGCTTATGGAGGCAACATTTTAAGCAAGGCAGTGAGTGGTGGTTTGGAACAATGGAAGGTATGAAGGACTTTCTTTATATGCATACTATGCAGTCTAGCTTAAGACACCGTTCTTAGAAGAGATTGAAGGTGGATTATGGAACTCAAGGGTTACCATGAAAAGGATTCAAGAAAAGACTGAGATCTATTTAAAAGCCATGGTCATGAAGATATTAAAGATGTCACATGCAAAACCCTAGTAGCTGGAGTAATGAATACAGTGCCAAAGAGGATAGTGTGCTGAGGCAGATTTAGGAGATCTCCACATTATCTAATTATAGGGAAATACATCATTTATTTATTTTTTTAATTAAAAGAAATCATTTTAAACCCTATATAGGATACATTGATACTTCAAAAGCCTCTGAAGGAATTTGAGATTATGCAAATATATGTCAAGTAAATACCTAGAATACAAATAGTAGTGGGAACAATGTAAGATTTGTTGAGCAGAGCAGGAATGAGATAAGACACAATGAATCATATGCCTCCTTTCATGCACATCTTCTCACCGTTCTCTGTCATTCTTTACTGAAACACTTCTCCATTTTGGTGGTCTATGCTTGAAAATAATGTTTTGACGAAGGTTTGAGAGTATGTTTATTAAAATGAAAACTCCATTCTGGTGGGCTACGCCTGAAAATAAGATTTTGACAAAAGTTTTAGGGTATGTTTATTAAAGTTTTAGAGTATTTTGACGGGCTATATTCTTGATTCCTTAAATGATTTATTCAAATGAATTGTAACTAAATAAATGACTAACTATTTAGTCATTTTTATTTGTGGGACTAAATAATTTTTAATCAATGACCAAACTAGTAAGTTATTTACTCATTTATAGCCGAGTTGCAAAAAATGAGCAAAATTTAGTCATTTTTAGTTGTTGTGACTAAAAGTTTTAGTCACCTAGTCATTTATTTTCCAAATTCTACTAGTGTGTGCTTCCTTGTGTGATTAGGGCTCTCTCAATGTTGAGGGCCCTAGGGATAAGCTCATCATAAGAAGTGACACATTGCAACTTTAACTAAAAGGATAAATCTGTCTTGACATTAACAATGATGATTCTGACTTGTTGCTCCTTAGGAATGGGTCACTTGCTTTTACTATCTCACTACCTCCATCGTTGTAGGAAGTTTGAGATCAAGTTCAATATTCTAATTTTAAGAGTCTTAACAGTTGGAAATCATAGTAAAATCAGAATTTAATAAGTTTTGGAATTAGCATTTTAAACTTTTTTTGGGGTCATTAACTTCAGACTATCTTCTCTTTTGCAGGGGTGGTTGCATGCCAATTTTTTTTGGTGTAAAATATCAGAATTATTAGATTTTGTTACCTGTTTATGAATAAAAATTATTGAAGTGTGAGTTTGATATTTTTTGAAGATCTAAGTAGTCAAACTTGGTAAGGAAAAATCATGTTAGATAATATTAGTCCAAAACAAAATGAAGAGACACTTGATATATTGTGGGCTAGATTGAAAATAGATTGCTATTGTCCTTTCAATAATTGCAAGGGCTTAAAGATGAGACAAATTTTAATCACAACAGCTAAGAAACATTGTAGGTAGCATGGTCACGTTGAAGGGGGGCATGATTATCATCCATTGGTAAATTGTTCATTATATGTGTTTATATTGATTGAATTTGTAAATGTTTATATCTTTTTAACATTTTATATTTATATATAATCACTTGATCATGATCATGGTTTATTTGTGTCTATCATTATTATAAAGGTGGGGCACCCTAGGGCAGATGATATGGATTATCATGGCCCGAAGAATATGGTTTTGCAAGCGGATGAACATGGAGCTATGAATATTGAAGATGAAGTTAATGATCCTATGGAATAAGATGATCATGCACCAGAAAACATAGTTGAAGATGATGGTATGAATTCATTGATCCATGCCACATTTAGTGGCAGAGCTGATCATGATGATCAAGATGATTTTGATGATGTTCATGATTTACATGTACTTGAGAAGGCATACGAGCCCCTTTATGAAGGCTCCCAAACAACTCTTCTCTCTGTTGTATTGTTGCTGTTGAACTTGAAGGTTATGAATGGTTTATCAAACATAGCAATCTCATGAATGTTAAGGTATGTCATATATGTCATCTTTTTTCATCTATTTTAATTGTTGTTAGTTCATCACTAGTAAATAAAGGATGAAATATGTACCATTAATATTCTTTATATTAACAAATTATTTTTTGTTGTAGATTGATTAGTGAATTTTTGTTACCACCATCAAATATTTTACCTCGCTCATACCGAGATTTATCTTCCATTATGAAAGATATCGGAATGGAGTATCAAGCAATAGATGCATGTCCCAATGATCATATTATATATCATAAACAATAGGAATTTGCAATAGAATTCTCGGAATGTCATATTAGTAGATATTGAAAAGATCAACTAAAAAAAAAGGTTCCTCACAAGGTTCTTCGTTATATTCCCATTAATCCATGTATGCAACGATTATTTAGGTGCAAAAGCTTAGCACAATTTATGGATTACCATGTATAGAATAGAAGTGGAGATGACATTCTTCGAATGCCTGCAGATGGTTTTGCATTTAGGGACATGGAGGAAAAATTGCCACATTTTAAAAAAGAGCCTTGTAATCTCAGGCTTTCATTGGGAGCGGACGGTGTTAATCCATTTGGAGAACTGAGATCTATTTACTCAGTGTTTCCTGTTTTTGTTATCAACAATAACATTCCTCCATGGATGTCAATAAAGAGGGAGCACATAATGTTGTCAATGATTGTTCCAAGTATTTGTTTACATCAATTTTCTTTAATGTAGTAGCATCTCATTTGTCTTATTTTTTATATAATGACATAGTTTTTTCATTCAATAGTCATGTACATTAATTTATATATATTGCAGTAAAATGGTTATAATAATTATGTAATATTTATGTTCATTCAACTAGGTAAGTACTAAGTTAAAGATATAAATGTATATATCGAGCCTCTTATTGATGAGTTACTAAAGTTATGGAATGACATCACTTTGTATAACGTCTCTAGACCAATAGGACAAATACAATTTCAATTCTATGCAATGCTTGTATGGACAACTCATGATGCCCTAGGGCTAACACATTTTTGTGGTATGTTATAACATTCAAATGTATTTTAACAATATTTAATTTGATGAAGTAGATAGCATGCATGCTTTTAAAACAATCTATTCATTATATATAATTATAAAAAATTGACATATTTAATCCAATTATATATGATTTTGTAGGTCTTCAAACAAAGGGAAAATTTGCATGTCCGATTTGTGGTCCAAAGATGAAATCTCGTCGTTCAACAAGTTTAGGAAAGCTGGTGTTTGATGAGTATAGGCACTTCCTGCATAGAAATCATAAGTATCGAACTACTGAAAAATATCTTTTCAATGGGAAAGAGAAGACTACATCAAAACCATGAAGAATGACACCTCACCTATGGAAGTTAGAATATAATAGAATTAATCATCAAGGTTATACATCAGATCAAATTATCTATCTATTATATATGATATGTTTTGAATTTATATTCTTATATTGTGTTGTGTTTACTCATGTTGTAGTTGACAATGATTGTCATTGTTAATTTGTTTAACTTATATGCTTCATGAAGGTCGTCAAGGCATTAATGGTTAGCTTCCACAGGGACTGAAAAGTTATCCCAAAAAATTTAGTAGGTTGCCCTACTATGAGCAGCTACAAATTGTACATTTGCTTGATACAATGCATATCAGAAAGAATATAACAAAAACGTTATGGAAAATATTGGATGGAAGGCATGACAAAGAAAAAATTGTCAAAATTTGTAGTGACATTCAAGAAGCCAATCATGCAATGAAAAATTTCATTCAATTAAATAGCGATGGAGACCAAATTAATATAAGTGCCCTTCCTTGGTTATTAATAGAGCAGCAAAGCAATGCTATAAAAAAGTCATACGAAAAATTTGATTTTCCACAAGATTTGCTACGAACATAAAGAATATAATAACAAAGAAAGGTGAATTTAGGTTAAGGATGAAAATGCATGATTGGAATACCTTCATTAAGTAATTATTCTGGTATATTATATACACTTGTATACTGCATGTACTTTTCAGTGTATTGTGTTTACTACTTTTGGAAAAATAATGAAAAGATCATTTTATAATTGTTGCAGTACATTCTACCTCTATCTCTCCTAGAAAACTTTGACAACAATGTCAAGCAAGTTATATATGATCTTGGAAAATACATGAGGTAAGTAGTGAGATTTGTTCAATTTGTTGTATACATCTTTGCCATTTGTTTTACTTGTTATGTAATATACTGTATATTTTTGTCAAATCTCGTTAATATATTTGTGCCTTGAATGACTTGTAGATGGCTGTCATCTAAAGAAATTCATAAAGAAGATATAAATTATTGGAAGAGAAAAATTCCTCATCTAATGTGTGAAATGAAAAAATGTCTACCTTCAAAATTTTTCAATGCACAAGAACACTACTTCATACACTAGGTTGAGGAGATTGAATTGTGTTGACCTGTACACACAAGTTCAATGTGGATGGTTGAGAGACACTTGAAATTTTTGAAGGCTTTGGTTATACAAAGAGCACATCCTGAGGGTTCTATGGTTGAGGGATCTATGGTATACCAGACCATGGTGTACATTAGTGAATATCTACCTAAGCTTGCAGCAAAGATCCATGTAGATTGCATTTGGGATCCCAACTCCATTAACAAATTTGAAGGGGAGTGCTTGATGGGGAAAGGTAGATTAAGGAAAGTGAGAGGAAATTATAAGATGGTTATGGAGATTAATTAGAATACATTTTACATATGGTTTTTATGTATATTGTACTTATTTAATTTTTAATCTTCAATGTACATCAATTATAAATTAAGGTCGTATACTGTGGTATTTAACTAATTATATGTCATTTGTGAATTTCAATTTTTTTTGATACAATTCGTCAAGAGTGGGATGCACTACATTTGTACATCACCAAAAATTTTGATTGGATGATGGTATGGATTGAATGATGTCAAAAATCTGGTCGCACATTAACATGGGAAGGTGTGGCTTCATTGGTTAAAGAAGCTCATCGTAATGGAGATTCCAATGTTACACAAAGAGAAATTAATTTAGCATATGGTTTAAGAGATAAATAGGTAAGTATAAATATATTAATCACCCATATTATTTAATTATTTTCAATTATATTGATGTATATATATGTTGACATTGTTTTCTTTGCATACATTCGACCAAGAATAAATGTGTTTATCAACTGACGATATTGCAATAAATTTTACATGTTTGACATATTGCAGGTGAAACACCACAAGGCTATGTGGTGCAATGGTCATAAATTTTGAATCAAAATGTTGGATGACATGAAGAAAACTTGTGATTTTGGTATAACTGTAGTCTTTCAAGTGACTAATGTTTCCTCTAAAAGTGACATACATCCAGAAGTCTCAAAAAATTGATACTATGGGATTTTGGATGATATACTTGAGTGTGACTTTAAGTCCTTCAGATTAATTATGTTCGTCGTCCTATGGTACAAGCTACGATTGAATGAAAATGATCCTGAGAGAACTTTTATTGAACATGATAATAGATTTACCATGGTTAATAGAAGGTTGATCAAGCGAGTTGGAAATGAGCCCTATGTTCTTCCAAGCCAATGTGAGTAGGTATTTTATTCAGAGGTTCGAGGTAAACTAGGTTGGTCATTTGTTGTTAGACATGATCCAAGGGGAAGGCTAGTAAAGTATAATGTGGTGGAAGAAGAAGATACCGAAGAGCTAGAAGATGATGTAGATGATGATCAAGATCAACAGTTAGTTGATGATGTCCCTAATGAAGATGTCGAAGAGGAGGAACTAGATCATGATGATGTAGGAGTTAATTTTCATGAAGATGATATCCGTGTGGATGATGAAATTATTGAAACTGAAATTGATGATGATGATGATGATATGACCAATCCTTATAATGTCGAATATGGATCGAATGATACAGACAAAGAGTTGGATGAAGAAGAAGACCAATGAAATTGAAATGTATGAGTTATGCAATTATATTATCTATTTGATATTAATTTCTTGATAGAATTATATTTGACTTATGTGGTTACATAATTAATTCATGATGTTTTTAATTTTTATGCCATTACATAATTAATTTAATGATGTACTTTTTAATGTTTGAAAAGTCAAAAAATTAAAACATTTCAATAGTGATGTTAACAACCTTAAAATTAGTGTGTTTTATATTTCATGTGATCATAAATGATTAAAAATTCAGTTGTAGAGGTGGTTGTTCAGTGGTTGACATGTAAAGGCCTTTAAAAGGTATAAAGTGATCATTGTAATAGTTGTTGATGGTTGATGATTTAAAATACAAGCTCTTGACATTCAAAAATCTATGTTTTTCTTCAAAATTTCTGTATTTTTCCTATTATGCAGCACTGTACAGTCACATGTATCCATATTTTGATGTGAAATCAATTCCAGGTCATGAAGATATGTGTTAGCTTTTATTTGAATCTGATTTGAGGGCTTAAGACATTGATTTGAGTTAGAAAGCTTCATTTCTTTGCATACAACCCGACTACCATGTTTTTGAGGGTTTTGTAGTCCAAACATGATATAAAGGGGTTCTTACACTTTTTTTGATTACTGTAGCTTGTGTAAGAGGCCCCATGGATACTGTTGTAATTGTAGAATGCATGAATAGGGCGTAGGCTGAGAAATAAAGAAGGTATAGCTGTTGACCTCAAGAGTTTTGTGAAGAAAAGCATGTGAAATGAGAGATTCAAGCCTAGGTTTCAACAAAACATGTATGCGAGATCTGATTTTATGAATTTTTATCCATGTGCAAACCTGATGGGTTGTTTCTGAACACTGAATATAAATGATATACATACACACACATACATATATATATGTATGTGTGTATGTATGTATGTATGTATGTATATGTATTTTTAAATGTAAATGTAAATGCAATTACTGGATGCTCTCATAGAACAATAAATGCAACATATCATTAAATAAATCTATATCTATATATATAAATGTGTATTTCTAAATGCAAGTGTAAATGCAAAGAGCATATGGTTTTGTAGTGTTATAGATACAACATATCCATAAATTAATGTAATTTAAATTCTAAAGTCTTCAACACATATAATATGAAATCGATCAAACTATTCAACTATATGAGAAATAAATGAAAATAGTAAATGCATATGTATGTGTATTTGTAAATGTAAGTGTAAAATAAATAATAATAATGAAAATTGTAAAAGAATACAAGGAAAGGTTTAGAGTTTAGAGTGGGAGAGAGATAGACGGTAGAGGATTTAAGGGTTAATGGTTTAGGGTTTAGGGTTAAAAGTAGAGGGTGTTGGTTTGTTTTTTACACTGTAACCAGGTTGGTCTTCTAATCTACCTATGGGATTGCCAATTCCAATCAAGGACTGCTCGAAGGACTTGGACCAACTGACGAGGACTTTAAAAAGCCTACTACACTTTGGGCTCTGCAAGAACCGGGAGGGTGATCCCTTAATGTGTTTACAACCTCTGCGCCAATATCATAAACAACATTAACATATAACAGATAATCCCATTGAATAGCTCAATACAATAGGATAATATCGAATAAAATTGGTTGTTCACTGATAATATCAACTATGTGGAGCATGAGATAACTACAACACAATCCATAGTAAAATATAGTTATTAATTTGCAATTTGTAGCAAGCTTTAGGCAAAGACAAACAGTTATTGAACTACAAAAATAAGTACAACTTAGATCAATGTCATATATCCATTGCAAGAGTCAAATTCATAAGCATCTAAAGGTTTATGATAGATTTAATACATAACATATAACTTATAAGATCCTTGACAATATTGCATTACAATTTCATTAGTATGCATTCTCACCCAATACTACTTATCAAATCCTTATATAGAACATATCTGCCTATAATCCCATTCAAGCATTTTAATTAATTCCTAGAATTAAAGCTAAAATAAGGATTATACACACCACAATAGTGAGATGAATGAAACAACCCTTTGTCATCTTATTCAAAATTCAGATATGCACATACAGTGGAGAGACATGAGTTTGAATTTATCATTTCAACTCAAATGCTAGTACTGTTATACAACATTAAATCCCCATGAATTCAAAACTGATTACAAAATAACTCAGAACCTAAATTGTATTTCTCTCTAAAACCATCAGACTTTACAATTTTCTCTGCAACTTCAAGTAGACTCAACCAAAAATTATCTAACTTGATAACCCATACTTCTGGGCTTGAAATCCTTCTTATAGAAAATGAAGGAGAAAACAAGCATCGGGCCAGAAAGTACACGTCACTAGCCAGTTGGAACACCTGGTGATATTCCAAAAATTGTTACAACCATCACCTTGGAGAATATTCTTGTTCATCATGTTAGCTGAGAAAATTTGATGCAACAACAAAAAACCACAAGAAACCCGCGCTGAGAATGCCATCAAAAACTGTTGTAGCCACAACATCTAATTTACCACCTATTAGTAGTCCATTCCTTTTAGTCTTCCTCAGTCAAATATTTAGTTACCCATTTCTAGTATTCTTCATCAGTCGTGTAGTCAAAATTAATCACTTCATTCACCTTGGCATTATAAGGTGTGTATTTTACCGCTACCTAATTTGCATCTCTTTCAAAATCTTCCAAAAAAGAGCAGGTACTAATGATTTTATCCATACAACTCACCAACAAGTCATAATCTGAGTCATCACAAATTAATTTAATTTGATCATTGATGGCTTCACTTGCTTGATTTTGCCACTACTGGAGTGACCTGATTTTCCCTTGCTCATCAGTTATATCTTGTAACAATGTGTTACCCCAATTACTAAAATTCTTCACCAAATCCCTAATCTTCCTACTCAAATCATCTGGTAGGGTTTGAAAAACTTGCAATGATTTAACCAACACTTGAGTAGGCTTTAATGATTGGGGCCTATTATTTGTATCAAACCTTGAAGCCTTATACATGACATCCAAATCACTGGCCCTAGGGATCCAATTTTCAATCAATGGTATCACTACTTCCTGATCCCTATCAATATTCTTTATTGCATCTAACATCAAAGAATATAAAGAATTTATAGATAGCAATTTACTATCAACCTTTTCATTTAAATGCCTCAAGATAGTAGTAACAATCTCCTTTTTCTTTGAAAGAGATCCCTCCTCACTTACCTTCAATGATGTCTGCAATTCATCAATTCTTTGCAAGAGCTGCTTCTTTGTAGGATCAATAGAGCACTCTGTTTCTTCATCATTTTTTTCTAAAGGAGGGGTGAGAGAAAGATTATGACTGGGAGACCCTGGTGTGGAAACAATTGGAGAAGCAGGAGGCACTGACCCTGCTGTGGAAGGTAATGTACTGGTCCCTGGAGCACTTGATGTCTTCCCAATTTGTTTATACCTAAACCTTTCCACCTCAGTCTGCAACTCAACATTCCTCTATTGCATCTTGTTGTATTCCTCAATCAAAAGGTTATACTTCTCCATTAGGCTCTTCTTTTCAGCCTCCTCCCTTTCAGCAGTCTTTTGGGCCAATTTGGCCACATTCACAGTCAAATTAGTGGCTTCAATGGTTGAGGTATCTGAAGCTCTCTTTATTATTAATCCTCCTCTGAAATTTGGATGAATATCCATAACATTTGGCTTTCTTCCTTGAGGGGCCAATGCCCAAATTTTTGAAGTTTCATATTCCTCACTGAAGGCAGAATCTTGCAATATTGCCTTGAATTCTTCTTCAGAGTCTTGCAAAGGATGCTTGGACTTTAAAATAGCATTAAATGCTACAACATCTACAATTTCCCATTCAAGCAAAATCAACACACCAGCCTGACTCACCAGTCTTCTTCCCTCTCCAGGAGTGATGTTCTTAAATTCTTGCATTAATTCAACTTTTACCTTCTCATCATTATCCTGGTATGACTTGTCCGACCTTAGTTCTCTTCTCTTCTTACATTTCTCTTGATATTATTCAAATTTCATCCTCCATAACAATTTCAATAATACAGGAGTTTTTACAAATGTATTATCATCTAGAAACTCCTTACATGCTTCCATTCTTGCATCTTGTACACGTTTTCCTTTCATATCTAAATCAGATAGAACCAATTCAGCTGGCCTAGGAGGGGAAGACATACCAGCCTGCTTGTCCTGATTAGTAACAATAATTTCATCCATCAGATCCTCCTATGGTTGATCAATTCTTTGTCTTTTAGGGCTTGGATTGAATGGTGGTGATGAGGGACTGTCTTCTGGTGATGATTCTAAATCAATTATTTTAATTGCCCCAAGCACTTTGAATTTTGGACCTAGTTGTGAAGGCAACTTCATTATTTTCTTTCCTTTTCTGTCCACTTCCTCTTCATCACTGCTATCATCCTTTTTCCTCCTGTAAATAGGCCACCTTTCTGTAGGCTGGTGTGTTGGCCTTGTTTCAATTGGCCTGGCACCTTGTTCCTGTACACCAAGACTCAGTTCTAAATTTATCTTTTTGGTCCTCAATGTGCCCATAATTTCCTTGAAGTTTTCCGTTAGAAAGTCAATCTTCTTATGGTATGGATTGAACTCCAACAATGGATCATACTTCAGATCCATCTTATGCACTATATCTAATAGCTTATCATAAGCTATCCATTTCTCCTTATTCAACTCCTACCTATTTAGATCAAATTCATTTTTAATCAAATCCTCACGAAAGTTGAACTCATGCACAAATTTTCCAGCATTTATTTCTTTATCTAAAAAGGGAAAAGAAACCCTCAGAATCATGCTACTGCTTTGCACCACACCTCAAATGGTAATCATCAAAGAATTTCTCAAAATGCACCCAACCTCCTTTTGAAAAGGAAAAATCAGACACCACTGTATAATCAGGGAAAAATGTTCCATTACCCCTCCCTGTGAGGTTGTCCTCACGGATACAACCTATTTGCCACATAACTTCTGCAAACCCCACTCTTGGTGGCACATTATATGGTAGTATATGGGGGGTTCCTTGAAAACCGTATACTCTCAAAACAGTGCTGACTGGGTATGGGATAATGTCACCCCAATTATGGAAAACTTTCAATTCTAGCATCCTCCCTTTTGGCCTAAGGAAATCATGCAATTCTTTAGGGATCCTAGGTACATTCACCATCAGTCTAGCCCTCAATCTAGAAGCAAAGCAATTATAAATATCACATAACTGGTGCTTTCCTTATTGCAAGATAAATCTGCAGCCCATAATTGTACTGGCAATCTTTCTCCATCAACCGATTGCCTTAATTCCATCTTTTCAAAGAAAAATTCAGCATTCTTGAACAAGAACATATGCATCTGCATAGAATACCAAAAGAATTGAGTACCGGTATCATTTTTCTGCAACTTTGACAACCCTTCATGTATCCTCTCAGCCAAGAAAGAAGCAAAGTCATATGTCACAGAGAAGTTAGGGTGTTGTATTTGCACCCCCATGAACATGTGTGCAATAGGCATCACCGCACCAGGACTGAAACCCAAAATTTGACACAATGAATAGAAAGTGGCCAAGTAAATATTTGCAAAATAGTTTAATCTGAAAGGTTCTTGGTCACTGGGGTTGATATGAAATTGTGAACCTCCTGCCCTAGCCAGATGAGGTGGAAGCAACTTAGCTCTAAAAAAAGACTTCAAATTTATATATTCTTGCTTCATTTCCTCAAGATTGATAGGAACCAAGTCTTCACTCGGTTCACTCAAGTCAAAAATCTAATGGACCTCTTCTCTTTTAACTCTCAACAAAACCTTTTTGTCATTATCCTTGATTACCCGTGTGACAGGGTCATATCTTGTAGCCACTGCCCTAAGTAAGTCTATGTCAGGGAACATGTTTGGGACCACCAGCTTTCCCAAATCATACATCCAACTGTTTGAAAAGGGGTGAGGAAAATTACTCTATCCATACCATAATCTGAATATTTCCAAGCCTGTGAGAGGAACCCTAGCATCGACAATGTTAGAGCAATTATATACTAACCCTTCCCCCAGGATTTTCCCTTGCATTAGAACCAATCCCTTCTTCCTATCATTTGTTGAGTAGGGAAATTGATCTAGGAAATCATCGTACAGGTTTCTTTTTAAATAGTCAACTTGGACAAAATGTTGCTTTGGTGGTGCCATCTTGGAAAAACTAGGGTCTTTTTAGAATTTCACACTTCAAATAGCTAAGACTAACCAGAGATAGGAAATTACAAAACAAAACACTGCAATTTCTCACAACTATAATTAAACTATAGCCATAACACGTTTATCAACAACCTCTATGACAAGCAAAACAAATCTTTTCCCAAATTCAAGTGCAGAATGACCGGGAATCACAAAAATTAACTCATGGATTTGTTTGCAGAAGACCCAAATTTTGGTTGCAGAGATTCATAACTTCACTTTTGGCTCTGAAACTGCTCCACAAAATACTTGAATGCTTTGTGATACAAATAAAATAGGAGAATTGATTTTATCTTGATCAAATCATGCTTTCAAATGTCTCATCCGCCATTAAAGCTCACTCGCGCACTGCATGAATGGCTCCAACCATATTTGATGCAGATTTAAATTTTAACCATTGACATGGTGGTTGCCCGTGATATCACAATCAATAAAGATCCTGCAACTTTGGATCACGTGATGGCCAGAAACCATAGATCTTGAGCATTCATGATCTTGTTTCTTCAACACAGTTTCCAGCCTTATTATTAACCATCAAGCATCTTTTTCATCAAGATTATAACATATCCACTGATTTGAAACATGTGCACCCCAAGAACACTTTAGTAACCCATGTTTTAATGTATTAAGGCTGGATTAATTTGCTACAGTATTTCCTTCATTCCTTCGGCTTCATCAAATGAGACACGTGATCTTAGCCATTCCCCACCATCCTGCGATGACCCCACCAGTTGATCGTGATATCACGGGCGAGCGCCGCGTGTACTAGGCCCTCTCCCCTAATAAATTTTTTTATTTTGTAGAGGTACAAGTTCACATGGCCATAGATCAATCGTCGTGTGATCTCAGTCGTCCCTGCCATCCCACGATGACCCCACCAGTTGATCGCGATATCATGGGAAAGCACCACGTGTCTCATCCAGTGAAGCTAAAGGAATGATAAATTCTTTGATGCTTCTTTAATACATTATGTTGCAGGTTACTAAAGCAGTTATAAGATGCACGTGTTTTAAATCAACATTATAATCCTAGTAGAAAGGTGCTTAATGGTTAATAACAAGGTTGGCGACTGTGTTGAACAAACAGGATTGCGAATGATTGAGATCCATGGTTGCCCTCGATCATGTGATCAAAAGTTGCAAGTTCTTCATTGATTTTGATATCATACGCAGGTGCCACGTGGATCTACTTGGCAACAAGTAGTATGGTGGGGCAATGGCTACCTAGCCTGCAAAAAGGCATGGGCATCTGCATGGCTTATGCTTTCCACACTTTTGTTAATGGTTTTCAGTGTCAGTTAATGTACATTTCATTAATTAGTTGTTGTGTACTTCCTTACTATGTTCAATATATTTTTTTTTCTTTAAAAAATTATTCTCTACTTTTTAAAAGTTTTAAAAATTGTTGTATATTTAAATTCTTAAAAATATAGAATAAATTTTTGTTCTTTAAAAAATAATTTTGTTTTACTTTGAATTATTTTAAATATAATTAATAAAATAATTTTGAACTAACTGTTTCATATTTTGTTATATACATTTAATAAATAAAATAAAATAAAAATATCAATTTTTAGAATATGATTGATAAAATAATTCTTATACACTAAAAAAATTGATATATACATATAATAAAACAAATATAATAATATATCAAGTTTTAAAATATATGTAATAAAATAATTTTTAAAGGATAAAAAATGTTTCATACTTAATATATAAAATAAAATAAATATATCAATTTTCAAAATACAATTAATAAAATAATTATGAAATAGTGTCAGTGTTAGCTTTACGATTAAGTTTAGGGTTAGAGTTAGAGTAATAATTATTGTTGAGATTGAATCATAACCTTAATCTAACCTTAACCTTAAACCTAATTGAACCCTAACCCTATTTGTAGTTCAATTTTTACTCTAACCCCAACCCTAACCGTATCATTGAACCCAAGCTTTATCCTAGAACCCCAACTCTAATTAAATGGTAAACCTAACCTAACCTTAACCCTAATATTAATCCAAACCCTAAATCTATCTATAATTATAATCCTAACCCTAATTATAATCTTAATTATAATTCTAACCCTAACCATAATTCTAATGCTATTCATAATCCTTAGTTTAACACTAACCATAGTTCTCATGACAACCTTAACTCTAATTATAACCCTAATCAAACCTCGACCTTAACCTTAACCCTAACCTGAGCTTAATTAAACCCTAACCTTAACCTTAAGCTTGAGCTTAATTAAATCAAGATCCTAGCTCTAACCCCAAACTCATATATGTGAGATAATTATAATTTAGCAAAACCCTAACCATAATTGAATCATAACCCTAATTGAAATATAATCCTACCTTTAATTGAACCCTAACCCTAATTGAATCGTAATTTTAACCCTAAGCCTAATTGAACCCTATTTTTAACTCTAAGATAATTAAACACTATTTCTAACCCTAACCCTAAGCCCATCTAAATCCTAGCCCTAATTGAACCCTAACCCCAATTGAATCATATTTAAACCCTAACCCTTAATGAGCACTAACCCTAATTAAACCCTAACACAATTGAACCATAATTCTAACCCTAATTTAATACTAACACTAACCCTAATCCTAATAACATATTATTAGGGTTATATTTATTAATGTCTTAATATTAGTTTATAAATTAAACATTAATTATAAATATTTTAAAATAAATTAAGTATTTCAATCTAAAATTTTAATATTTGACATTACAAATAAAATTAAACTAAATTGTAATTTTTAAAATCCATAAAATATTTATTATCTATTTATTTTTACTAATTATCTAATACAATTAAATCAAATTAAAGTAAATATTCATTTTATATTAATTAAACAATTATTAATTAGAATTTTAGAATAAATTAAGAAATAAGATCTATATAAAATCAACTTTTCTATTTTTTTTCTTTGTGTCCAAATCATTTCATTTTCTAAAATTATACTAAATTCTAGATATCATAATTAAACACAAAACTTTATTCTATTCTAATCCTAACCCTAGTTAAACCCTAACCCTATTTGGACTCTAACTCTTACCCTAATTGAACACTAAATCTAATTGTAATTGACCACTAAGCATAATTGAATTCTACCCCTAACCCTAACCCTAACTCTAACTAAACCCTAAACCTAACTCTAATCAAACCCTAACCCAAACCTACTTGATTCATAATCCCAACCCTAACCAAACCCTAATTGAACTTTAAAACTAACCTTAATTAAGTATTAACCCTAATTGAACATTTATTGAACACTAGTCCCAATTGTACCATAACCCTAACTTTGAACTACAGTTGAACTCTAATCCTAACCCTAACACTAATTCTTATCCTAATTGAACCTTAACCCCAACCCTAACCTTAACCTTGACCCTATTTGAACTCTTATTGAATTCATAACCTTAATTAAACCCCAACCTCATCCTCAATCCTAACCCAAATTGAACATTAATTGAACCCTAAACCTAACCCTAAGTGAACACTAATCCTAATTGAACTCTAACTTTTTAGTTGAAAATATTAAAGTGCATTAGATTTTCCCATTCATCGTCATTTATCATTCAATTCCTAATAGAACTCCAAAAATTTATACTTTTATAATGTTTTAATACACACCTAATATTAAGGGTTTTAGAGTTTAAGGGTTAAGGGTTTAAGGTTAAAGAGTTAAGGGGTAGAGGGAGATAGATAGAGAGAGTGAGTGAGAGAGAGAGACTTGAGAGAGAGGGAGAGGGGAATTGCAGGAGGGAGAGACTTGAGAGAGAGAGAGGAGTCACGAGTGCAGGTAGAAGAGTTTAAGGGTTTGGGAGGTTTAAGGGTTAAGGGTTTAGGGTTATGGGTATAGGGGAGAGAGATAGAGGGATTCAATGAGAGAGAGAGGGAGGGAGTGGGAGAGAGATAGAGAGTATGCAGAGGGTTAAGGGTTAAGGGTTTGGGGTTTATGGTTAAGGGGGGAGTGATAGAGGGAGTGAGTGAGTGAGAGAGAGACCTAAGAGAGGAAGAGGGGGTAGGATATTGAAGATACTTGATAGAGAAAGAGAGGGAGGGAGTTTGAGAGAGATAGAGGGAGGGAGGTTTAAGGATAGAGGGTAGGATATTGAAGATACTTGAGAGAGAG
>VDFB02270651.1:667020308-667032497 GCA_007258455.2 Sequoia sempervirens
AGAGAGAGAGATAAAGGAAGGGAGGGTTAAGGGTTGAGAGAGACCTAAGAGAGGGAGAGGGGGTAGGATGGAGAGACTTGAGAGAGAGAGAGAGGGAGGGAGTGGAAGAGAGATAGAGGGAGGGGGGGTTAAGGGTAGAGGGTAGATTGTTTAAGGGTTTATGGTTTAGGGTTTCAGGTTAAGGGTAGAGGGAAGTGTTGGTTTTGTTTTAAAATGTAACTAGGTTGGTCTTCTAATCTACCTATTTTTTTTCCAATCCCAATCAAGGGAAGCTCAAAGGACTTGGACCAATTGAAGAGGACTTTAAAAAAGCCTCCTACACTTCAGGCTCTGTAAGACTCGGGAGGGTGATCCCTTAATGTGTTTACAACCTCTGCACCAATATCATAAACATCATTAACAATCAATGCAATAAGAATTCCACAATCCATATGAAATTAGTTTTTTTGCTTCTGGATTTGATTGTGTTCTAATTTTTTCATCAACGTTTCAGATCACACTCCGTGATCCATCATCAGGATAGAGAGCTGAAAAAGGATGAGAAAATGTTTGTTGCAGACTAGCTAGAAAAGAAGATAAATAAACAAAAAACAAGGGGGGAGATAGGGGAGAGCACAACCCACGAGGGAAATAATAAAAAATTAAAAAAATAAATAAGAAGAAAAGAGAAAGAGAGAGAAAGGACATACATCTAAGAACACTAACCAACCAAGACAACACAAGCTCAATGAAAATTTAAAAATAAAGAGAAAGGAACAAAGGATAAAGGAAAAAATATATAAAAAATTATTAAAAGCAACAAGAGGGAGCAAGCCACAATGGCAACGAAGAAGGTGAGAATTCAAAAATACAGATTAAATTACACCACGAACTAACTAAATAAGAAAATAAATAACCAATGAAGCTAAAACAATAAAGCGGAAGGATAAGAAAGGAAGAAGCAAATGTAAGGAATTAAATCAATAAATGAAATAAGACAATCAAATGTAACAATAAATTTCCAAAACTAAGAATGCTACAACAAAATTAAGAAAAATCAAAAAAGAGGACCAAGAAAATAAAGAATGAAGAGCAATGCACAAAGTTATATATATATATATATATGAACAATAAGAGAAAGAGAAATATAAGAAAGAGAAAATAACATTTATAATTATAAGAAAGAGAAATAAATACAATTAAGAAAGAAAGAGAAATAAATAAGAACAATAAAAACAATCACCTATATTTATATAAGAAAAGAGATCGTGAAAATAAATAGAATACATAGAAAGAGATCTAAGATAAAAAGAGTAAAGAAACAAAGAACGAAGATAAAATACTTAGAAAGAGAACCAAGAAAATGAAGAATGAAGAACAATGCACAAAGTTATATATATATATATATATATATATATATATATATAGAGAGAGAGAGAGAGAGAGAGAGAGAGAGAGAGAGAGAGAGAGAGAGAAGAAAAAAATGACAATAAATCACATAAATCAAAATAAGAAAAGAAATAAAAGGAAAAAAATTACTTAGAAAGAGAACCAATAAAATAAAGAATGAAGAGCAATGCACAAAGTTATATATAAATGAACAATAAGAGAAAGAGAAATATAAGAAAGAGAAAAATAACATTTATATTTATATGAACAATAAGAACAATCACCTATATTTATAAAAGAAAAGAGATATATGAAAACATATAGAATACATAGAAAAAGATCTAAGATAAAAAGAGTAAAGAAACAATGCCCGAAGTAAGAATTAAAGAGAAGAAATAAATGACAATAAAGAAATAAATGACAATAAAGAAATGAAGAATGCTACAACAAAAAAAGAGGATAAATGACAATAAAGAAGTAAATGGCAATAAATAAATAAACAATAAAGCTGCAACAATTAGAAATAATTAAATAAGAGAAGGGATCAATGCAAATAAATAAGACACGGAAAAAGAAACACGGAAATAAAGAATAAAGCAAGAAAGCAGAAGGAAAGGAAAGAAGACGAAAATGCAAAGAAATAAATTAATAAGGAAAGAATAGACAAAGAAAATTAAATAATTAATTTTTAGAAAACTAAGACAAAGAAAGCAAGGAAAAAAGGTGGGGGGAAAAATATAAATCTAAGAATAAAGCATGAGAGGAAGAAGCCAAAGACGAAGAATACACGAACAAAGGGAACCAGGGGGGAGAAAGAGGGGAGGGGGCAAAAGGACGGGACACAGAAAGAGGAGCAAGAAGGAAGACCAAAAGAGAGGAAAAGGAAGAAAGAAAGAGAAAGGGAAGGGGAGCACAGATGGGCTCAATGGCGGTTTAAGAAGTTGGAAAGAAGAGGATGCCAAGAGAGGCTAAGATTCCAACCTTCATCGCGATTAATGTTGGTGGGGTGATTGAAGATTTGAATGGCTTCCTTGAGCTTCCTTTTTTGAAAATTGTCTTCTTTGTATAAGATTTGGGTGTTCTCAAGACAGATGTGATGCTTGGTTGAAGAGGAGTGCTCTGCGAGGGCCGACTTAACAACCCGATCATGTAAGATATCAGCGTTGTGTTCTTTGATTCTTGTGCTGAACGAGCGACTTGTTTCCCCAATGTAAGGAGTGCCACAAGAGCAAACAACTTTGTAGACTCTTGAGTTAAGAAGGATATCTCTAGGATCTTAACAGGAGGGATGCTACTTTTTAATGTGGAAAAAGGTTTGAAAGCACAACGAAGGCCCTTTTTTTGAAGGATTTTAGAGATTTTATGAGAGATGCCTTCAACGAATGGCAAGGAGGCGCAAGGGAGAGGAGGAGGTTGGTGGGAAATATCGTTGGAGATAGGAGGAGAACAACGTTTGGAATGGTTGAGGGCTTTGGAGATTTGTTTGTTGGTGTACCCATTCAACCTAAAGATGGAACGAAGATGGTCCAATTCTTGGTCCAAATTCTCACAGTCACAAATGCGGTATTCCCTAGTGGAAAAAGTCTTGAGAATACCGAATTTTTGGCAAGGGTGATGGTGGGAAGAAGAATGGAGGTATAAGTCAGTGTGGGTAGCCTTGCGGAAAACCCGTCAGCCTAGGGACCCATCAGGTTTTTTGAGGATTAACACATCCAGGAATGACAATTGGTTATTGGATTAAAGTTCCTTAGTGAAAGAGATGGATGGAGCAATGTTGTTGAGGTGGGCATGGAATTCTTCGAGCTTGTCCAGCCCATGAGGCCAACAAACATTAGTATCATCAACATAATGTTTCCACCATCTTGGTTTGAGGGGGAAAGAATTGAGGGCAATTTCTTGAAAATGCTCCATATAAAGGTTGGCAATTACAGGAGAGACAGGAGAGCCCATGGCCACACCATCAACCTGCTCATAAATAACACCTTGGAAAGAGAAGAAAGTGGATCTCAAGCATAACTCCACTAAGGAGGCAATCTCATCATTAACCTTGCGCTTGACAATCTCTAAAGCAATAGGAATGGGAACCTTGGTGAAAAGGGAGGTTACGTCAATACTCACCAAGATTTCGTTACTTTCTACTCTAGCATCTTGAATAAATTGGACAAAATGAGCAAAATCCTTGATGAAGGAGTCAGACTTGCCTAAGAGCGGGGAGATTACCTTGGCGAGGTAAGAGGCCAACTTGTAAGTAGGAGAACGAATGGTGTCAACGATAGACCTCTAAGAGGAATGCCAATTTTATGAATTTTGGGAACCCCATCATTACCAAAGCAGATAAAGGCAATTTTATGAATTTTATGAATTTTGGGAATTTTGGGAATGCCAATTTATTGGAAAGTAATGATCTAATCATTACCAAAGCATATAAAGGAAATGCTATAGTAATCTTGAATAGATGTGATTACATCTCCAAAATGCTTGATCTTCTTTCTGACTCTAGTAGTTATAAAATTGCCTCCCGCAATCGGTGTTCTAATATCCTCAAAAAAGTCAAATCGGTTATGTCTAGCTCCTCTTTTGATGATACGACCAAGAAATGTCTTATTCCTTCCAAAGCATTAACCCCTCGCATTTATGGGGTTCCCAAAATTCATAAAATTGGCATTCCTCTTAGACCTATCATTGACACCATTGGTTCTCCTACTTACAAGTTGGCCTCTTACCTCACCAAGGTAATCTCCCCGCTCTTAGGCAAGTCTGACTCCATCAAGGATTTTGCTCATTTTGTCCAATTTATTCAAGATGCTAGAGTAGAAAGTAACGAAATCTTGGTGAATTTTGACGTAACCTCCCTTTTCACCAAGGTTCCCATTCCTATTGCTTTAGAGATTGTCAAGCGCAAGGTTAATGATGAGATTGCCT
Organism: Sequoia sempervirens; assembly: GCA_007258455.2. NCBI lineage: Eukaryota > Viridiplantae > Streptophyta > Pinopsida > Cupressales > Cupressaceae > Sequoia > Sequoia sempervirens. The sequence goes on from VDFB02270651.1 coordinate 667,024,599, forward strand.
CCTTAGTGGAGTTATGCTTGAGATCCACTTTCTTATCTTTCTAAGGTGTTATTTATGAGTAGGTTCATGGTGTGGCCATGGGCTCTCCTCTCTCTCCTATAATTTCCAACCTTTATATGGAGCATTTTCAAGAAATTGCCCTCAATTCTTTCCCCCTCAAACCAAGATGGTGGAAACATTATGTTGATGATACTAATGTTTGTTGGCCTCATGGGCTGGACAAGCTCGAAGAATTCCATGCCCACCTCAACAACATTGCTCCATCCATCTCTTTCACTAAGGAACTTTAATCCAATAACCAATTGTCATTCCTGGATGTGTTAATCCTCAAAAAACCTGATGGGTCCCTAGGCTGACGGGTTTTCCGCAAGGCTACCCACACTGACTTATACCTCCATTCTTCTTCCCACCATCACCCTTGCCAAAAATTCGGTATTCTCAAGACTTTTTCCACTAGGGAATACCGCATTTGTGACTGTGAGAATTTGGACCAAGAATTGGACCATCTTCGTTCCGTCTTTAGGTTGAATGGGTACACCAACAAACAAATCTCCAAAGCCCTCAACCATTCCAAACGTTGTTCTCCTCCTATCTCCAATGATATTTCCCACCAACCTCCTCCTCTCCCTTGCGCCTCCTTGCTGTTTGTTGAAGGCATCTCTCATAAAATCTCTAAAATCCTTCAAAAAAAGGGCCTTCGTTGTGCTTTCAAACCTTTTTCCACATTAAAAAATAGCATCCCTCCTGTTAAAGATCCTAGAGATATCCTTCTTAACTCAGGAGTCTACAAAGTTGTTTTCTCTTGTGGCACTCCTTACATTGGGGAAACAGGTCGCTTGTTCAACACAAGAATCAAAGAACACAACGCTGATATCTTACATGATTAGGTTGTTAAGTCAGCCCTCGCAGAGCACTCCTCTTCAACCAAGCATCACATCTGTCTTGAGAACACCCAAATCTTATACAAAGAAGACAATTTTCAAAAAAGGAAGCTCAAGGAAGCCATTCAAATCTTCAATCACCCCACCAACCTTAATTGCGATGAAGGTTGGAATCTTAGCCTCTCTTGGTATCCTCTTCTTTCCAACTTCTTAAACCGCCATTGAGCTCGTCTGTGCCCCCTTCCCTTTCTCTTTCTTTCTTCCTTTGCTTCTCTTTTGGTCTTCCTTCTTGCTCCTCTTTCTGTGTCCCGTCCTTTTGCCCCCCCCCCCCCTTTCTCCCCCCTGGTTCCCTTTGTTCATGTATTCTTCGTCTTTGGCTTCTTCCTCTCATGCTTTATTCTTAGATTTATATTTTGCCCCCCACCTTTTTTCCTTGCTTTCTTTGTCTTAGTTTTCTAAAAATTAATTATTTAATTTTCTTTGTCTCTTCGTTCCTTATTGATTTATTTCTTTGCATTTGCATCTTCTTTCCTTTCCTTCCACTTTCTTGCTTTATTCTTTATTTCCGTGTTTCTTTTTCCATGTTTTATTTATTTGCATTGATCCCTTCTCTTATTTAATTATTTGTAATTGTTGTAGCTTTATTGTTTATTTATTTAGTGCCATTTACTTCTTTATTGTCATTTATCCTCTTTTTTTGTTGTAGCATTCTTCATTTCTTTATTGTCATTTATTTCTTCTCTTTAATTCTTACTTCAGGCATTGTTTCTTTACTCTATTTATCTTAGATCTTTTTCTATGTATTCTATATGTTTTCATATATCTCTTTTCTTTTATAAATATAGGTGATTGTTCTTATTGTTCATATAAATATAAATGTTATTTTTCTCTTTCTTATATTTCTCTTTCTCTTATTGTTCATTTATATATAACTTTGTGCATTGCTCTTCATTCTTTATTTTATTGGTTCTCTTTCTAAGTAATTTTTTTCCTTTTATTTCTTTTCTTATTTTGATTTATGTGATTTATTGTCATTTTTTTCTTCTCTCTCTCTCTCTCTATATATATATATATATAACTTTGTGCATTGTTCTTCATTCTTCATTTTCTTGGTTCTCTTTCTATACTTCAGTCTTTGTTTCTTTACTCTTTTTATCTTAGATCTCTTTCTATGTATTCTATTTATTTTCACGATCTCTTTTCTTATATAAATATAGGTGATTTTTTTTATTGTTCTTATATATTTCTCTTTCTTATAATTATAAATGTTATTTTCTCTTTCTTATATTTCTCTTTCTCCTATTGTTCATATATATATATATATATAACTTTGTGCATTGCTCTTCATTCTTTATTTTCTTGGTCCTCTTTTTTTATTTTTCTTAATTTTGTTGTAGCATTCTTAGTTTTGGAAATTTATTGTTACATTTGATTGTCTTATTTCATTTATTGATTTAATTCCTTACATTTTCTTCTTCCTTTCTTATCCTTCCTCTTTATTGTTTTAGCTTCATTGGTTATTTATTTGCTTATTTAGTTAGTTCGTGGTGTAAATTAATCTGCATTTTTGAATTCTCACCTTCTTCGTTGCCATTGTGGCTTGCTCCCTCTTGTTGCTTTTAATAATTTTTTATATATTTTTTCCTTTATCTTTTGTTCCTTTCTCTTTATTTTTAAATTTTCATTGAGCTTGTGTTGTCTTGGTTGGTTAGTGTTCTTAGATGTATGTCCTTTCTCTCTTACTCTTTTCTTCTTATTTAATTTTTTAATTTTTTATTCTTTCCCTCGCGGGTTGTGCTCTCCCTTCTCTTCCCCCTTGTTTTTTGTCTATTTATCTTCTTCTCTAGCTAGTCTACAACAAACATTTTCTCATCCTTTTTCAGCTCTCTATCTTGATGATGGATCACAGAGTGTGATCCAAAACGTTGATGAAAAAATTAGAACACAATCGAATCCGGAAGCAAAAAAACTAATCATTAACAATAACAGCTAATCTCATTTAATAGCTCAACATAATAGGATAATATCAAATAGAATTGGCTATTCATCAACATTATCAGCTATTTGGAGCATGAGATAACTACAACACAATCCCAAGATGCCATGAATGGACCTTACCCAAAGTATGCTTTAGGACCTCCATGCATACAAACACAAGGATTGTCATTTATCATCTTGTAGCAGTGGTACCTAAGATGATGGTACTACCCCTCCCTTGGACATTGCTCGCTTCTTACAATTGGATACTTTAGTCCTCCTTTTGATTTTGTCAAAAAGATATGAAATGATTTCTAATCAGTGCCTTATTGGGTCAATGAGATCACAAAAATTCTAGGACTTGTCAAATGAAGGTATATTATTGACACCTATCCCTTTGCTATTCACTTGTTAGGAATTAGTAATGACTATCCAAAGAGAAAATGAGATAGTGGAAAAAACCATTTATATTATTTATCTCACTGCAATCCATTTCATGGCTATAGTCATGTTGTCACTAGTGTAGATTTATTTTTTCAAATTCATAGATAACATGAAGACAAACATGTAGCCTTTAATGGTACTACTCTTATTCATGACTATGCTTTGTTCCCTTGAAGCACCATGATTTATGATGGTTTTTATGCTGAATATCTTCATTAAAACACCCATGTGCAAGTATATGCCTTCACTATTATAGCCTATTGCTGGAATGGATGATTAATGGTATGAAAAGGTAAAAATACAACCGTGCTTTGCTTCGTTCACTACTTGTTGTTGATTGTTGTTCATATGAACTTGTACCATTGTAATGCTTGATGTCCTACATGAACTTGCATGGTTTTCTTTTAGCATAACCTCATAGTTGTTGTTCATATACACTTGTATAATGGCCTTGGCTTCCAAAATGAGACCTCTCCTGAATCATAATTGCGTAATTATCATTTGTAACTTTTTGTGATGTGTGACTATCCAATAGGGTTATGGTGAGGGTCTTGACAACAACTTTAAATGCTTTCTCATTGTTTAAAAGATGCATAATTGAACTTGATGCATCTATGAAGTCACTTCCTTTATAAAAAAATCATTGATCTTCTTAAGAAGATTGAAGGACATATGAACATAGTATGTTGCATCTTTTGAATCTGTCATTTCCTGTACTGTCTTATGTTACTAGTCTTTTATGGTATTGGGAAAATCCTAAGGTTGGGGTTTTGTATTTGACTGAATCCCTCTATCTCTCTCCCCTCTACCCATAACCCTAAACCCTAAACCCTTAACCCTTAAACCCTCTCTCTCTCTCTCAAGTCTCTCCCTCCTACCCCCTCTCCCTCTCTTAGGTCTTTATCTATCTCTCACTCACTCCCTCTATGTCTCTCCCCTCTACCCTTAAACCCTAAACCCTAAACGCTTAACCGTAAACCTTAAACCATTAACTCTTAAACTATAAACCCTAAACCCTCTACCCATATCTCTCTCCCACTCCTCCCTCTTTCCCTCTCTCTCTCAAGTCTCACCCTCCTACCCCCTCTCCCTCTCTTAGGTCTCTCTCTCTCTCACTCTTATCTCCCCCCCCTCTACCCTCTACCCTTAACCCTCTATGCACTCTCTATCTCTCTCCCACTCCCTCCCTCTCTCTCTCACTGAATCCCTCTATCTCTCTCCCCTCTACCCATAACCATAAACCCTTAACCCTTAAACCCCAAACCATTAAACCCTCTACCCTACCCTCTACCCTCTCTCTCTCTCTCTCAAGTCTCTCCCTCCTACCCCCTCTCCCTCTCTTAGGTCTCTCTCTCTCTATCTCTCTCCCCTCTACCCTTAACCCTCAACCTTAAACCCTTAACCCTTAAACTCTAAACCCTTAATATTAGGTGTGTATTAAAACATTATAAAAGTATAATTTTTTTGAGTTCTATTAGGAATTGAATGATAAATGATGATGAATGGGAAAATCTAAGGAAATTTAATATTTTCAACTAAAAATTTAGAGTTCAATTAGGATTAGTGTTCACTTAGGGTTAGGTTTAGGGTTCAATTAATGTTCAATTTGGGTTAGGATTGAGGATGAGGTTGGGGTTTAATTAAGCTTATGAATTCAATAAGAGTTTAAATAGGGTCAAGGTTAAGGTTAGGGTTGGGGTTAAGGTTCAATTAGGACTAGTGTTCAATAAATGTTCAATTAGTGTTAATACTTAATTAAGGCTAGTTTTAAAGTTTAATTAGGGTTTGGGTTAGGGTTGGGATTATGAATCAAGTAGGTTTGGGTTAGGGTTTGATTAGAGTTAGGTTTAGGGTTTAGTTAGAGTTAGGGTTAGGGTTAGGGGTAGAATTCAATTATGCTTAGTGGTTAATTACAATTAGATTTAGTGTTCAATTAGGGTAAGGGTTAGAGTCCAAATAGGGTTAGGGTTTAACTAGGGTTAGGATTAGAATAGAATAAAGTTTTGTTTTTAATTATGATATCTAGGATTTAGTATAGTTTAAGAAAATGAAATGATTTGGACAAAAAGAAAAAAAATAGAAAAGTTGATTTTATATAGATCTTATTTCTTAATTTATTCTAAGATTCCAATTAATAATTGTCTAATTAATATAAAATGAATATTTAATTTAATTTAATTTAATTGTATTAGATAATTAGTAAAACTAAATAGTTAATAAATATTTTTATGGATTTTAAAAGTTATAATTTAGTTTAATTTTATTTGTAATGTCAAATATTAAAATTTTAGATTGAAATACTTAATTTATTTTAAAATATTTATAGTTAATGTTTAATTTATAAACTAATATTAAGACATTAATAAATATAACCCGTGACATAATGTATTAAAGACGCATCCAAGTATTTATCATTCCTTCAGCTTCATCGGATGAGACACGTGGTGATTTCCCGTGATATTGCAATCAATAAAGACCTCACAACTTTTGATCACGTGATGGCCGAAAACTGTGGATCTCAACCATTGGCAATCTTGTTTGTTCAACATAGTCACCAACCTTGTTATTAACCATTAAGCACCTTTCTACCAGGATTATAACATATCCATTGATTTAAAACACGTTCATCTTATAACTTCTTTAGTAACCCGTGACATAATGTATTAAAGACGCATCAAAGTATTTATCATTCCTTTGGCTTCACCGGATGAGACACGTGGCACTCGCTCGTGATATCGCGATCAACTGGTGGGGTCATCACGGGATGGCGGGGAATGACTGAGATCACACGACGATTGATCTACGACCATGCAAACTTGTCCCTCTACAAAATAAAAACATTTATTAGGGGAGAGGGCCCAGTAAATGTGGTGCTTACCCGTGATATTGCGATCAACTGGTGGGGTCATTGTGGGATGGCGGGGAATGACTGAGATCACATGACGATTGATCTATGACCATGTAAACTTGTCCCTCTGCAAAATAAAAAAAATTATTAGGGGAGAGGGACTAGTACATGTGGTGCTCACCCGTGATATCATGATCAACTGGTGGGGTCATCGTGGGATGGTAGGGAATGACTGAGATAACACGATGATTGATCTACGGCCATGCGAACTTGTCCCTCTGCAAAATAAAAACATTTATTAGGGGAGAGGGGCACTCAATAGTGATGATAGTAACTAGTCTTACCACACATTTATACTATATATTGTAAATAAATAGTCCAAATGTAAATAAAGAAAAAACCAAATGTTGATAAAAAATGGACCCATACTTGAACTCATGAGAACCTCTAAATGTTATATGAAAAAAACATAAATACATTCATGAAGAAGTGAAATAAGTATTTTTTTGTTTCAAATAAAATATCACAACTCTCCACTATAAGTATATCATTTAAAAAATAAAATGCTCATTTAATAAAATAAGACACTCATTTAAACAAGTATTGTTATCATAGTGAAAAAATATTGTTCTTATGTGTACAACAATTGGGGTAGCAATGTACAAGCATTGGATAATTTTATATTAATAGTTTGTCCTATCACAAATATAAAAGGTGAGCACAATAAATAACATGTATTTTCCCATTAAATGTGAAGGATTTTCAAAAAGTTTTAGTGTTCAACTATTGGTCCATTTTTGTTCAATATAAGTTGTAATTTAAATCATTATGTGTTGTTTTTATAACAACAAATAGATTTTTTGTGTTCAACTATTAGTCCATATGTGTTGAATATAAAAGGTAGAGATATCAAATATTTATGGTTATCAATAAGTATTTGGTCCACTTAGGTTGTATATTAATTTTAATTTAAATAAAAATATCATATTCTACAAGCAACAAATGATATTTTTTTGGTTCAACTATTGGGGGTTCCATGATTAAGTTTTGGTCAAACCTTGAAAAATTCAAATTTTAGACATTTCTCAAAAGATCTGCCGATGTGGCGAGTTGCATGATGATTCGTGCCTCCAAACCTTAGTTATAGATAAATAAGAGACCAGTCTACATTTGAAAAAAAAATGAAGGTTCTACGATATTCCAGTCAATTGCTACATGCTTAGAAAGTTAGTCTGCATGACTACTGGTCCCTCTCCCCTAAAGGAATAAGGAGACATCACTAGGTTGACAACAAACAATGACATAAGTTGTTTTAATGAGGGAACACGGGACCAACAAAAGACTTAGGAAAAATAAAGTCAGGTGAAGGAAATAAAACAATAAAACACAAGGGGGCCCAGCCTAGATGTAGGAAGTGATGGGGCTTAAGTCATTTTAAAGCATTCCCAAAAAGTAACGGCCAAATAGATCCCATCCACAGTTTAAGATGAGCACTAGGGTTTTACATGAATACAAAGGTAAAACCTCATCCTTAGGATTTTCCCAAACACCATAGATGGCCAGAGACACAAGGAAAGATAAAATAGAACACAAAGAATAAAACTTTGAAGTTCCATCACTACCCATAACCCTAAACCCTAAACCATTAACCCTTAACCCTTAAACCCTCTACCCTCTCTCTCTCGCAAGTCTCTCCCTCCTACCCCCTCTCCCTCTCTCAGGTCTCTCTCTCTCTCTCTCTCTCTCTCT
>VDFB02270651.1:667032597-667048525 GCA_007258455.2 Sequoia sempervirens
GATATTTTTATTTAAATTAAAATTAATATACAACCTAAGTGGACCAAATACTTACTGATAACCATAAATCTTTGATATCTCTACCTTTTATATTCAACACATATGGACTAATAGTTGAACACAAAAAATCTATTTTTTGTTATAAAAACAACACATAATTATTTAAAATACAACTTATATTGAACAAAAATGGACCAATAGTTGAACACTAAAAACTTTTTGAAAATCTTTCACATTTAATGGGAAAATAGATGTTATTTATTGTGCTCACCTTTTATATTTGTGATAGGACAAACTATTAATATGAAATTATCCAATGCTTGTACATACCTCAATTGTTGTACATAAGAACAATATTTTTTCACTATGATAACACATTTGTTTAAATGAGTGTCTTATTTTATTAAATGAGCATTTTATTTTTTAAATGATATACTTATAGTGGAGAGTTGTGATATTTTATTTGAAACAAAAAAATACTTATTTTACTTCTTCATGAATGTATTTATGTTTTTTTCATATAACATTTAGAGGTTCTCATGAGTTCAAGTATGGGTCCATTTTTTATCAACATTTGGTTTTTTCTTTATTTACATTTGGACTATTTATTTACAATATATAGTATAAATGTGTGGTAAGACTAGTTACTATCATCACTATTGAGTGCCCCTCTCCCCTAATAAATGTTTTTATTTTGCAGAGGGACAAGTTCGCATGGCCGTAGATCAATCATCGTGTTATCTCAGTCATTCCCTACCATCCCACGATGACCCCACCAGTTGATCATGATATCACGGGTGAGCACCACATGTACTAGTCCCTCTCCCCTAATAATTTTTTTTATTTTGCAGAGGGACAAGTTTACATGGTCATAGATCAATCGTCATGTGATCTCAGTCATTCCCCGCCATCCCACAATGACCCCACCAGTTGATCGCAATATCACGGGTAAGCACCACATTTACTGGGCCCTCTCCCCTAATAAATGTTTTTATTTTGTAGAGGGACAAGTTTGCATGGTCGTAGATCAATCGTCGTGTGATCTCAGTCATTCCCCGCCATCCCGTGATGACCCCACCAGTTGATCGCGATATCACGAGCGAGTGCCACGTGTCTCATCCGGTGAAGCCAAAGGAATGATAAATACTTTGATGCGTCTTTAATACATTATGTCACGGGTTACTAAAGAAGTTATAAGATGAACGTGTTTTAAATCAATGGATATGTTATAATCCTGGTAGAAAGGTGCTTAATGGTTAATAACAAGGTTGGTGACTATGTTGAACAAACAAGATTGCCAATGGTTGAGATCCACAGTTTTCGGCCATCACGTGATCAAAAGTTGTGAGGTCTTTATTGATTGCAATATCACGGGAAATCACCACGTGTCTCATCCGATGAAGCTGAAGGAATGATAAATACTTGGATGCGTCTTTAATACATTATGTCACGGGTTATATTTATTAATGTCTTAATATTAGTTTATAAATTAAACATTAACTATAAATATTTTAAAATAAATTAAGTATTTCAATCTAAAATTTTAATATTTGACATTACAAATAAAATTAAACTAAATTATAACTTTTAAAATCCATAAAAATATTTATTAACTATTTAGTTTTACTAATTATCTAATACAATTAAATTAAATTAAATTAAATATTCATTTTATATTAATTAGACAATTATTAATTGGAATCTTAGAATAAATTAAGAAATAAGATCTATATAAAATCAACTTTTCTATTTTTTTTCTTTTTGTCCAAATCATTTCATTTTCTTAAACTATACTAAATCCTAGATATCATAATTAAAAACAAAACTTTATTCTATTCTAATCCTAACCCTAGTTAAACCCTAACCCTATTTGGACTCTAACCCTTACCCTAATTGAACACTAAATCTAATTGTAATTAACCACTAAGCATAATTGAATTCTACCCCTAACCCTAACCCTAACTCTAACTAACTCCTAAAACTCAACTCTAATTCAAACCTCTAACCCAAACTCATTTCTGATTATAATCCCAACCTCTAAATTCCCAAACTCCTAATTAAATTTTAAAAATCAGCTCTACTAAGTATTAAATACTAATTTATTGAACACTCAGTCCTAATTGAATCTAATCTCACCTAACCTAACCTTTGACTCCTATTTTAAACTTCTTGGCTGGAATTGGTAAGTTTACTAAACTCCCACCTCATCTCTCAATTCTAAAATTCCAAATTGAATATATTGAACTTCCAAAACCTGCCATGAACACTAACTCCACTGAACCTCTAAATTTTGAAGGCTGAAAATATTAAATTTCCTAGATTTTCCTGTATCTACCATCATCATTTATCATTCAATTCCTAACAGAACTCCAAAAAAATTACAATTTTGTAATGTTTTAATACACACCCAATATTAAGGGTTTAGAGTCATGTCAAGGGTTTAAGGTTGAGGTTATGGGTGAGAGAGATAGGAGAGAGAGAGACCCAAGAGAGGAAAAGGTGAGGAGAGACCTGAGAAAGAGAGAGAGAGCAAGTGAGGGCAGGCAGAGTGGCCTAGTTTGGTTTGGGGGGCTTCATGCTGCCTATGGTTACGGGCAGAGGGGAGAGAGACAGAGGATTCAAAGGAGAGAGAGAGGAGGAGTGAAAGAGTAAGATAGAGAGCGCACAGAGTGGGCTGGCGGCAGAGGCAGAGGGGTGAGACAAGAGAGAGAGACCCAAGAGAGGAGAGCGCAGGAGGCGAGACCTGAGCATATATATGGTTATGAGGAAAGTGGAGAGACAAAGTAGAGGGTTTAGGGCTGCGAGAATTTAAGAGTTAAGGGTTTGCCACGGTTAAGCCGCTTAGGTTTAGGGGTTTAAGGTGAGGGGAGAGACATAGAGGGAGTGAGTGAGAGATAGATAAAGACCTAAGAGAGGGAGAGGGGGTAGGAGGGAGAGACTTGAGAGAGAGAGAGAGGGTTTAAGGGTTAAGGGTTTAGGGTTTAGGGTTATGGGTAGAGGGGAGAGAGATAGAGGGATTCAGTCAAATACAAAACCCCAACCTTAGGATTTTCCCAATACCATAAAAGACTAGTAACATAAGACAGTACAGGAAATGACAGATTCAAAAGATGCAACATACTATGTTCATATGTCCTTCAATCTTCTTAAGAAGATCAATGATTTTTTTATAAAGGAAGTGACTTCATAGATGCATCAAGTTCAATTATGCATCTTTTAAACAATGAGAAAGCATTTAAAGTTGTTGTCAAGACCCTCACCATAACCCTATTGGATAGTCACACATCACAAAAAGTTACAAATGATAATTACGCAATTATGATTCAGGAGAGGTCTCATTTTGGAAGCCAAGGCCATTATACAAGTGTATATGAACAACAACTATGAGGTTATGCTAAAAGAAAACCATGCAAGTTCATGTAGGACATCAAGCATTACAATGGTACAAGTTCATATGAACAACAATCAACAACAAGTAGTGAACGAAGCAAAGCACGGTTGTATTTTTACCTTTTCATACCATTAATCATCCATTCCAGCAATAGGCTATAATAGTGAAGGCATATACTTGCACATGGGTGTTTTAATGAAGATATTCAGCATAAAAACCATCATAAATCATGGTGCTTCAAGGGAACAAAGCATAGTCATGAATAAGAGTAGTACCATTAAAGGCTACATGTTTGTCTTCATGTTATCTATGAATTTGAAAAAATAAATCTACACTAGTGACAACATGACTATAGCCATGAAATGGATTGCAGTGAGATAAATAATATAAATGGTTTTTTCCACTATCTCATTTTCTCTTTGGATAGTCATTACTAATTCCTAACAAGTGAATAGCAAAGGGATAGGTGTCAATAATATACCTTCATTTGACAAGTCCTAGAATTTTTGTGATCTCATTGACCCAATAAGGCACTGATTAGAAATCATTTCATATCTTTTTGACAAAATCAAAAGGAGGACTAAAGTATCCAATTGTAAGAAGCGAGCAATGTCCAAGGGAGGGGTAGTACCATCATCTTAGGTACCACTGCTACAAGATGATAAATGACAATCCTTGTGTTTGTATGCATGGAGGTCCTAAAGCATACTTTGGGTAAGGTCCATTCATGGCATCTTGGGATTGTGTTGTAGTTATCTCATGCTCCAAATAGCTGATAATGTTGATGAATAGCCAATTCTATTTGATATTATCCTATTATGTTGAGCTATTAAATGAGATTATCTGTTATTGTTAATGATTAGTTTTTTTGCTTCCGGATTCGATTGTGTTCTAATTTTTTCATCAACGTTTCGGATCACACTCCGTGATCCATCATCAGGATAGAGAGCTGAAAAAGGATGAGAAAATGTTTGTTGCAGACTAGCTAGAGAAGAAGATAAATAGACAAAAAACAAGGGGGAAGAGAGGGGAGAGCACAACCCGCGAGGGAAAGAATAAAAAATTAAAAAATTAAATAAGAAGAAAAGAGTAAGAGAGAAAGGACATACATCTAAGAACACTAACCAACCAAGACAACACAAGCTCAATGAAAATTTAAAAATAAAGAGAAAGGAACAAAAGATAAAGGAAAAAATATATAAAAAATTATTAAAAGCAACAAGAGGGAGCAAGCCACAATGGCAACGAAGAAGGTGAGAATTCAAAAATGCAGATTAAATTACACCACGAACTAACTAAATAAGCAAATAAATAACCAATGAAGCTAAAACAATAAAGAGGAAGGATAAGAAAGGAAGAAGAAAATGTAAGGAATTAAATCAATAAATGAAATAAGACAATCAAATGTAACAATAAATTTCCAAAACTAAGAATGCTACAACAAAATTAAGAAAAATAAAAAAAGAGGACCAAGAAAATAAAGAATGAAGAGCAATGCACAAAGTTATATATATATATATATATGAACAATAGGAGAAAGAGAAATATAAGAAAGAGAAAATAACATTTATAATTATAAGAAAGAGAAATATATAAGAACAATAAAAAAAATCACCTATATTTATATAAGAAAAGAGATCGTGAAAATAAATAGAATACATAGAAAGAGATCTAAGATAAAAAGAGTAAAGAAACAAAGACTGAAGTATAGAAAGAGAACCAAGAAAATGAAGAATGAAGAACAATGCACAAAGTTATATATATATATATATATATATATAGAGAGAGAGAGAGAGAGAAGAAAAAAATGACAATAAATCACATAAATCAAAATAAGAAAAGAAATAAAAGGAAAAAAATTACTTAGAAAGAGAACCAAGAAAATAAAGAATGAAGAGCAATGCACAAAGTTATATATATATGAACAATAAGAGAAAGAGAAATATAAGAAAGAGAAAAATAACATTTATATTTATATGAACAATAAGAACAATCACCTATATTTATAAAAGAAAAGAGATATATGAAAACATATACAATACATAGAAAAAGATCTAAGATAAAAAGAGTAAAGAAACAATGCCCGAAGTAAGAATTAAAGAGAAGAAATAAATGACAATAAAGAAATGAAGAATGCTACAACAAAAAAAGAGGATAAATGACAATAAAGAAGTAAATGGCAATAAATAAATAAACAATAAAGCTGCAACAATTAGAAATAATTAAATAAGAGAAGGGATCAATGCAAATAAATAAGACACGGAAAAAGAAACACGGAAATAAAGAATAAAGCAAGAAAGCAGAAGGAAAGGAAAGAAGACGGAAATGCAAAGAAATAAATTAATAAGGAAAGAATAGACAAAGAAAATTAAATAATTAATTTTTAGAAAACTAAGACAAAGAAAGCAAGGAAAAAAGGTGGGGGGAAAAATATAAATCTAAGAATAAAGCATGAGAGGAAGAAGCCAAAGACGAAGAATACATGAACAAAGGGAACCGGGGGGGGGGGGGCAAAAGGACGGGACATAGAAAGAGGAGCAAGAAGGAAGACCAAAAGAGAGGAAAAGGAAGAAAGAAAGAGAAAGGGAAGGGGAGCACAGATGGGCTCAATGGCGGTTTAAGAAGTTGGAAAGAAGAGGATGCCAAGAGAGGCTAAGATTCCAACCTTCATCGCGATTAATGTTGGTGGGGTGATTGAAGATTTGAATGGCTTCCTTGAGCTTCCTTTTTTGAAAATTGTCTTCTTTGTATAAGATTTGGGTGTTCTCAAGATAGATGTGATGCTTGGTTGAAGAGGAGTGCTCTGCGAGGGCCGACTTAACAACCCGATCATGTAAGATATCAGCGTTGTGTTCTTTGATTCTTGTGCTGAACGAGCGACTTGTTTCCCCAATGTAAGGAGTGCCACAAGAGCAAACAACTTTTTAGACTCTTGAGTTAAGAAGGATATCTCTAGGATCTTAATAGGAGGGATGCTACTTTTTAATGTGGAAAAAGGTTTGAAAGCACAACAAAGGCCCTTTTTTTGAAGGATTTTAGAGATTTTATGAGAGATGCCTTCAACGAATGGCAAGGAGGCGCAAGGGAGAGGAGGAGGTTGGTGGGAAATATCGTTGGAGATAGGAGGAGAACAACATTTGGAATGGTTGAGGGCTTTGGAGATTTGTTTGTTGGTGTACCCATTCAACCTAAAGATGGAACGAAGATGGTCCAATTCTTGGTCCAAATTCTCACAGTCACAAATGCGGTATTCCCTAGTGGAAAAAGTCTTGAGAATACCAATTTTTTTGCAAGGGTGATGGTGGGAAGAAGAATGGAGGTATAAGTCAGTGTGGGTAGCCTTGCGGAAAACCCGTCAGCCTAGGGACCCATCAGGTTTTTTGAGGATTAACACATCCAGGAATGACAATTGGTTATTGGATTAAAGTTCCTTAGTGAAAAAGATGGATGGAGCAATGTTGTTGAGGTGGGCATGGAATTCTTCGAGCTTGTCCAGCCCATGAGGCCAACAAACATTAGTATCATCAACATAATGTTTCCACCATCTTGGTTTGAGGGGGAAAGAATTGAGGGCAATTTCTTGAAAATGCTCCATATAAAGGTTGGCAATTACAGGAGAGACAGGAGAGCCCATGGCCACACCATCAACCTGCTCATAAATAACACCTTGGAAAGAGAAGAAAGTGGATCTCAAGCATAACTCCACTAAGGAGGCAATCTCATCATTAACCTTGCGCTTGACAATCTCTAAAGCAATAGGAATGGGAACCTTGGTGAAAAGGGAGGTTACGTCAATACTCACCAAGATTTCGTTACTTTCTACTCTAGCATCTTGAATAAATTAGACAAAATGAGCAAAATCCTTGATGAAGGAGTCAGACTTGCCTAAGAGCGGGGAGATTACCTTAGCGAGGTAAGAGGCCAACTTGTAAGTAGGAGAACGAATGGTGTCAACGATAGACCTCTAAGAGGAATGCCAATTTTATGAATTTTGGGAACCCCATCATTACCAAAGCAGATAAAGGCAATTTTATGAATTTTATGAATTTTGGGAATTTTGGGAATGCCAATTTATTGGAAAGTAATGATCTGATCATTACCAAAGAATATAAAGGAAATGCTATAGTAATCTTGAATAGATGTGATTACATCTCCAAAATGCTTGATCTTCTTTCTGACTCTAGCAGTTATAAAATTGCCTCCCGCAATTGGTGTTCTAATATCCTCAAAAAAGTCAAATCGGTTATGTCTAGCTCCTCTTTTGATGATACGACCAAGAAATGTCTTGTTCCTTCCAAAGCATTAACCCCTCGCATTTATGGGGTTCCCAAAATTCATAAAATTGGCATTCCTCTTAGACCTATCGTTGACACCATTGGTTCTCCTACTTACAAGTTGGCCTCTTACCTCACCAAGGTAATCTCCCCGCTCTTAGGCAAGTCTGACTCCATCAAGGATTTTTCTCATTTTGTCCAATTTATTCAAGATGCTAGAGTAGAAAGTAACGAAATCTTGGTGAATTTTGACGTAACCTCCCTTTTCACCAAGGTTCCCATTCCTATTGCTTTAGAGATTGTCAAGCGCAAGGTTAATGATGAGATTGCCTCCTTAGTGGAGTTATTCTTGAGATCCACTTTCTTATCTTTCCAAGGTGTTATTTATGAGTAGGTTGATGTTGTGGCCATGGGCTCTCCTCTCTCTCCTATAATTTCCAACCTTTATATGGAGCATTTTCAAGAAATTGCCCTCAATTCTTTCCCCCTCAAACCAAGATGTTGGAAACGTTATGTTGATGATACTAATGTTTGTTGGCCTCATGGGCTGGACAAGCTCGAAGAATTCCATGCCCACCTCAACAACATTGCTCCATCCATCTCTTTCACTAAGGAGCTTGAATCCAATAACCAATTGTCATTCCTGGATGTGTTAATCCTCAAAAAACCTGATGGGTCCCTAGGCCGACGGGTTTTCTGCAAGGCTACCCACACTAACTTATACCTCCATTCTTCTTCCCACCATCACCCTTGCCAAAAATTTGTTATTCTCAAGACTTTTGCCACTAGGGCATACTGCATTTGTGACCGTGAGAATTTGGACCAAGAATTGGACCATCTTCGTTCCGTCTTTAGGTTGAATGGGTACACCAACAAACAAATCTCCAAAGCCCTCAACCATTCCAAACGTCGTTCTCCTCCTATCTCCAATGATATTTCCCACCAACCTCCTCCTCTCCCTTGCGCCTCCTTGCCGTTTGTTGAAGGTATCTCTCATAAAATATCTAAAATCCTTCAAAAAAAGGGCCTTCGTTGTGCTTTCAAACCTTTTTCCACATTAAAAAATAGCATCCCTCCTATTAAAGATCCTAGAGATATCCTTCTTAACTCAGGAGTTTACAAAGTTGTTTGCTCTTGTGGCACTCCTTACATTGGGGAAACAGGTCGCTTGTTCAACACAAGAATCAAAGAACACAATGCTGATATCTTACATGATTAGGTTGTTAAGTCAGCCCTCGCAGAGCACTCCTCTTCAACCAAGCATCACATCTATCTTGAGAACACCCAAATCTTATACAAAGAAGACAATTTTCAAAAAAGGAAGCTCAAGGAAGCCATTCAAATCTTCAATCACCCCACCAACCTTAATTGCGATGAAGGTTGGAATCTTAGCCTCTCTTGGTATCCTCTTCTTTCCAACTTCTTAAACCGCCATTGAGCTCGTCTGTGCCCCCTTCCCTTTCTCTTTCTTTCTTCCTTTGCTTCTCTTTTGGTCTTCCTTCTTGCTCCTCTTTCTGTGTCCCGTCCTTTTGCCCCCCCCCCCCCTTTCTCCCCCCTGGTTCCCTTTGTTCATGTATTCTTCGTCTTTGGCTTCTTCCTCTCATGCTTTATTCTTAGATTTTATATTTTTTCCCCCCCACCTTTTTTCTCCTTTGCTTCTTTTTGTCTTAGTTTTCTGCAAATTAATTATTTAATTTTTCTTTTGTCTCTCTTCTCTGCTCCTTATTGATTTTATTTCCTTTGCATTTGCATCTTCTTTCCTTTTCCCTTCCACTCTTCTCTTTGCTTTATTCTTTTATTTCCTGTTTCTTTTCCATGTTCTTTATTTTATTCATTGATCCCTCTCTTATTTAATTATTTTGTGGAATTGTTGTAGCTTTATTGTTTTATTTATTTAGTGCCATTTAATTTTTATTGTCATTTATCCTCTTTTTTGTTGTAGCATTCTTTCATTTCTTTTATTGTCATTTATTTCTTTTATTATTTATTTCTTTTAATTCTTACTCTGCATTGTTTTTACTCTATTTATCTTAGATCTTTTCTATGTATTCTATATGTTTTCATATATCTCTTTCTTTTTATATAAATATAGTGATTTGTCTTTAATGGTCTCATATAAATATAAATGTTTTTTCTCTCTTATACTTTCCTTATTGTTCATTTATATATAACTCTTGTGCATTGCTCCTTCATTCTTTATTTTATTGGTCTCTTTCTAAGTAATTTTTTTCCCCTTTTATTTCTTATTTTGATTTTATGTGATTTTATTGTCATTTTTTCTCTCTCTCTCTCTCTTTCCTCTCTATATATATATATATATATATATATATATATATATATATATATATATAACTTTGTGCATTAATTTCATTCCTTCATTTTCTTGGTTCTCTCTCTTCTATAATTTCCGCCTTTGTTTTTACTTTTCATTCCTAGATCTCTCTTTCTATGTATCTCTATTTGATTTTCACGATCTCTTTTCTCTATATATAAATATAGTGGATTTTTTTTATTGTTCTTATTTATTTCTCTTTCCTTATATTTCTCTCTTTCTCTTATTGTTCATATATATATATATATATAACTTTGTGCATTGCTCTTCATTCTTTATTTTCTTTGTCCTCTTTTTTTATTTTTCTTAATTTTGTTGTAGCATTCTTAGTTTTGGAAATTTATTGTTACATTTGATTGTCTTATTTCATTTATTGACTTTAATTCCCCATCTCTTCTTCCTCTTTATCCCTTCCCCTCCTTTTATTGTTTCCTTAGCTTCCATTGGCTATTTATTCTGTTTATTTTAGTTAGTCTGTGTGCACTTAACTGCATTTTGAATTCCTCACCTCTTCTCGCTGTACTTGCCCCTTTGTTTCTTTTTAATAATTTTTTATATATTTTTTCCCTTTATCTCTTTTGTTCCTTTCTCTTTATTTTTAAATTTTCATTGAGCTTGTGTTGTCTTGGTTGGTTAGTGTTCTTAGATGTATGTCCTTTCTCTCTTACTCTTTTCTTCTTATTTAATTTTTTAATTTTTTATTCTTTCCCTCACTGGTTGTGCTCTCCCTTCTCTTCCCCCTTGTTTTTTGTCTATTTATCTTCTTCTCTAGCTAGTCTACAACAAACATTTTCTCATCCTTTTTCAGCTCTCTATCTTGATGATGGATCACAGAGTGTGATCCAAAACGTTGATGAAAAAATTAGAACACAATCGAATCCGGAAGCAAAAAAACTAATCATTAACAATAACAGCTAATCTCATTTAATAGCTCAACATAATAGGATAATATCAAATAGAATTGGCTATTCATCAACATTATCAGCTATTTGGAGCATGAGATAACTACAACACAATCCCAAGATGCCATGAATGGACCTTACCCAAAGTATGCTTTAGGACCTCCATGCATACAAACACAAGGATTGTCATTTATCATCTTGTAGCAGTGGTACCTAAGATGATGGTACTACCCCTCCCTTGGACATTGCTCTCTTCTTACAATTGGATACTTTAGTCCTCCTTTTGATTTTGTCAAAAAGATATGAAATGATTTCTAATCAGTGCCTTATTGGGTCAATGAGATCACAAAAATTCTAGGACTTGTCAAATGAAGGTATATTATTGACACCTATCCCTTTGCTATTCACTTGTTAGGAATTAGTAATGACTATCCAAAGAGAAAATGAGATAGTGGAAAAAACCATTTATATTATTTATCTCACTGCAATCCATTTCATGGCTATAGTCATGTTGTCACCAGTGTAGATTTATTTTTTCAAATTCATAGATAACATGAAGACAAACCTGTAGCCTTTAATGGTACTACGCTTATTCATGACTATGCTTTGTTCCCTTGAAGCACCATGATTTATGATGGTTTTTATGCTGAATATCTTCATTAAAACACCCCTGTGCAAGTATATGCCTTCACTATTATAGCCTATTGCTGGAATGGATGATTAATGGTATGAAAAGGTAAAAATACAACCGTGCTTTGCTTCGTTCACTACTTGTTGTTGATTGTTGATTGTTGTTCATATGAACTTGTACCATTGTAATGCTTGATGTCCTACATGAACTTGTATGGTTTTATTTTAGCATAACCTCATATTTGTTGTTCATATACACTTGTATAATGGCCTTGGCTTCCAAAATGAGACCTCTCCTGAATCATAATTGCGTAATTATCATTTGTAACTTTTTGTGATGTGTGACTATCCAATAGGGTTATGGTGAGAGGGTCTTGACAACAACTTTAAATGCTTCCTCATTGTTTAAAAGATGCATAATTGAACTTGATGCATCTATGAAGTCACTTCCTTTATAAACAAATCATCGATCTTCTTAAGAAGATTGAAGGACATATGAACATAGTATGTTGCATCTTTTGAATCTGTCATTTCCTGTCCTGTCTTATGTTCCTTTCATGTCCTGTCTTATGTTACTAGTCTTTTATGGTATTGGGAAAATCTTAAGGTTGGGGTTTTGTATTTGACTGAATCCCTCTATCTCTCTCCCCTCTACCCATAACCCTAAACCCTAAACCCTTAACCCTTAAACCCTCTCTCTCTCTCTCTGCCCTCCTACCCCTCTCCCTCTCTTAGGTCTTTATCTATCTCTCACTCACTTCTATGTTCCTCCCCTCTAATTCTTAAACCTCTAAACCCTAAATCTTTAACTGTGAACCTCTAAACTCCTTTAACTTTAAACTATAAACCCTAAACCTCTACTCCCATATCTCTCTCCCACTCCCTCCCTCTTTTCCCTCTCTCTCAAGTCTCAACTTCCTACTCCCCTCTCCTTCTTCTTAGGTCTCTCCTCACTCTTATTCCCCACTCCTCTACCCTTAACCCTCTATGCACTCTCTATCTCTCTCCCACTCCTCTCCTCTCAATTCCCTATCTCTCCCTCTACCCATAACTATAAACCCTAATTTTAAACTCTGTCCCATTAAACCTCTACCCTCTACCTCTACCCTCTCTCTCTCTCTCTCTCTCTCAAGTCTCCTCCTACCCCCTCTCCCTCTTAGGTCTCTCTCTCTCTCACTCACTCTCTATCTCTCTCTCCTCTACTCCTTAACCTCAACCTTAAACCCTTAACCCTTAAACTCTAAACCCTTAATATTAGGTGTGTATTAAAACATTATAAAAATATAAATTTTTGAGTCTCATTAGGAATTGAATGATAAATGACGCATGAATGGAAAATCTAAGGAACTCTTTAATATTTCAACTGCACCCTAGAGTCCAATTAGGGATTAGTGTTCACTTAGGTTAGGCTCTAGGGTTCACCACGTCCAATTTGGGGTTAGGATTGAGGATGAGGTTGGGGTTTAATTGGGCTTCTATGAATCTCAATAAGAGCTTAAACAGGGTCAAGCATGTTAGGCTGGGGCTAAGGTCCACTAGGACTAGTGTTCAATAAATGTTCAACTAGTGTTAATACTTAATTACATTAGCTTCTAAAAGTTTAATTAGGGTTTGCTGGGACTATGAACTGCCAGGTTTGGGTTAGGGTTTGATTTCAGAGTTAGGCTTAGGCTCTAGTTAGAGAGTTAGGGTTAGGGTTAGGGGTAGAATTCAATTATGCTTAGTGGTTAATTACAATTAGATTTAGTGTTCAATTAGGGTAAGGGTTAGAGTCCAAATAGGGTTAGGGTTTAACTAGGGTTAGGATTAGAATAGAATAAAGTTTTGTGTTTAATTATGATATCTAGGATTTAGTATAGTTTAAGAAAATGAAATGATTTGGACACAAAGAAAAAAAATAGAAAAGTTGATTTTATATAGATCTTATTTCTTAATTTATTCTAAAATTCCAATTAATAATTGTCTAATTAATATAAAATGAATATTTAATTTAATTTAATTTAATTGTATTAGATAATTAGTAAAACTAAATAGATAATAAATATTTTTATGGATTTTAAAAGTTAGAATTTAGTTTAATTTTATTTGTAATGTCAAATATTAAAATTTTAGATTGAAATACTTAATTTATTTTAAAATATTTATAGTTAATGTTTAATTTATAAACTAATATTAAGACATTAATAAATATAACCCGTGACACAATGTATTAAAGACGCATCCAAGTATTTATCATTCCTTCAGCTTCATCGGATGAGACACATGGTGATTTCCCGTGATATTGCAATCAATAAAGACCTCACAACTTTTGATCACGTGATGGCCGAAAACTGTGGATCTCAACCATTGGCAATCTTGTTCGTTCAACACAGTCACCAACCTTGTTATTAACCATTAAGCACCTTTCTACCAGGATTATAACATCTCCATTGATTTAAAACACGTTCATCTTATAACTTCTTTAGTAACCCATGACATAATGTATTAAAGACGCATCAAAGTATTTATCATTCCTTTGGCTTCACCGGATGAGACACGTGGCACTCGCTTGTGATATCGCGATCAATTGGTGGGGTCATCACGGGATGGCGGGGAATGACTGAGATCACACGACGATTAATCTACGGCCATGCAAACTTGTCCCTCTACAAAATAAAAACATTTATTAGGGGAGAGGGCCCAGTAAATGTGGTGCTTACCCGTGATATTGCGATCAACTGGTGGGGTCATTGCGGGATGGCGGGGAATGACTGAGATCACATGACGATTGATCTATGACCATGTAAACTTGTCCCTCTGCAAAATAAAAAAAATTATTAGGGGAGAGGGCCTAGTACATGTGGTGCTCACCCGTGATATCGTGATCAACTGGTGGGGTCATCGTGGGATGGTAGGGAATGACTGAGATAACACGACGATTGATCTACGGCCATGCGAACTTGTCCCTCTGCAAAATAAAAACATTTATTAGGGGAGAGGGTGCACTCAATAGTGATGATAGTAACTAGTCTTACCACACATTTATACTATATATTGTAAATAAATAGTCCAAATGTAAATAAAGAAAAAATCAAATGTTGATAAAAAATGGACCCATACTTGAACTCATGAGAACCTCTAAATGTTATATGAAAAAAACATAAATACATTCATGAAGAAGTGAAATAAGTATTTTTTTGTTTCAAATAAAATATCACAACTCTCCACTATAAGTATATCATTTAAAAAATAAAATGCTCATTTAATAAAATAAGACACTCATTTAAACAAGTATTGTTATCATAGTGAAAAAATATTGTTCTTATGTGCACAACAATTGGGGTAGCAATGTACAAGCATTGGATAATTTTATATTAATAGTTTGTCCTATCAAAAATATAAAAGGTGAGCAAAATAAATAACATGTATTTTCCCATTAAATGTGAAGGATTTTCAAAAAGTTTTAGTGTTCAACTATTGGTCCATTTTTGTTCAATATAAGTTGTAATTTAAATCATTATGTGTTGTTTTTATAACAACAAATAGATTTTTTGTGTTCAACTATTAGTCCATATGTGTTGAATATAAAAAGGTAGAGATATCAAATATTTATGGTTATCAATAAGTATTTGGTCCACTTAGGTTGTATATTAATTTTAATTTAAATAAAAATATCATATTCTACAAGCAACAAATGATATTTTTTTGGTTCAACTATTGGGGGTTCCATGATTAAGTTTTGGTCAAACCTTGAAAATTTTAAATTTTAGACATTTCTCAAAAGATCTGCCGATGTGGTGAGTTGCATGATGATTCGTGCCTCCAAACCTTAGTTATAGATAAATAAGAGACCAGTCTACATTTGAAAAAAAAATGAAGGTTCTACGATATTCCAGTCAATTGCTACATGCTTAGAAAGTTAGTCTGCATGACTACTGGTCCCTCTCCCCTAAAGGAATAAGGAGACATCACTAGGTTGACAACAAACAATGACATAAGTTGTTTTAATGAGGGAACACGGGACCAACAAAAGACTTAGGAAAAATAAAGTCAGGTGAAGGAAATAAAACAATAAAACACAAGGGGGCCCAGCCTAGATGTAGGAAGTGATGGGGCTTAAGTCATTTTAAAGCATTCCCAAAAAGTAACGGCCAAATAGATCCCATCCACAGTTTAAGATGAGCACTAGGGTTTTACATGAATACAAAGGTAAAACCTCATCCTTAGGATTTTCCCAAACACCATAGATGGCCAGAGACACAAGGAAAGATAAAATAGAACACAAAGAATAAAACTTTGAAGTTCCATCACTACCCATAACCCTAAACCCTAAACCATTAACCCTTAACCCTTAAACCCTCTACCCTCTCTCTCTCGCAAGTCTCTCCCTCCTACCCCCTCTCCCTCTCTCAGGTCTCTC
>VDFB02270651.1:667049149-667235606 GCA_007258455.2 Sequoia sempervirens
TCTACCCTCTACCCTTAACCCTCCCTTCATTTATCTCTCTCCCACTCCCTCCCTCTCTCTCTCTCTCTCTCAAGTATCTCCCTCCTAATCCCTCATCCCTAAACCCTCCACCATAAACCCTTAAACCTTATATCCTCTACCCTCAACACTCTTCCCTTCTCCCTTCCCGCTCCTAATTCTCTCTCTCTCTACCTCTCCCCTTCTTCCCCTCTTCCCCTCTCCCTTCCCCCTCCTAATTCTTTCTCTATATATCTCTCTCCCTCCCTTTGCCCCCCCTCTCTCTCTCATTTTCCCTCTCCCTTTCCCCTCTCTCTCTATCTCTCTCTCTCTCCCTTCCCCCTCCTAATTCTCTCTCTCCCCCTCTCTTTGTCTCTCGCTCGCTCTCGCTCTCTTGCTCTCTCTCCCTCTCTCTCTACCTTTCCCTCTCTCTCCCTCTCTCTCTCTCTCTCTTGCCCACCCTCCATGTCCTAATTACTCTTGGGTATATGTGTGCAAAAATTGGATATCCAATTTAGATCGGATATCTGATTTATAGCACCAAAATATTACATTTTTTTTTTCAAATTAGATATTAGACATGAATTGGATATCCAAAACAAATCAGATATCTGATTTGTAGTACTTTGGCTTGGGCATTGCTATGGAGCAATGTAGTAATAGCCAACCAAAAAAAAAGTCAACTCAGGATTTTCGCGTTTTTTGGCGAGTTCAAAATGCTACTTTTTTCATGTTACCACTTTTTGGCCCATCATGATCTTGTACATACCTAGGTCTAAATCGGGTAGTTTTTATTGCTAAGGTGGATCACTCCTTTCTTCGAAGGCCATACACTTATGATTGGGTCAAGTGTTCTTTTCTTTAGAAAATTCCTATTGCCTTTTTGATAGGTTAATTATGATTTGATTAGATGGGTTATGAAGCACTTATTTGAAACAAATATCTTTATGAAAGAAGTATATTGGCATGAAATTAAATATGATTTGTATTCCAATGTAAAAACTACAAAGAATGGAAACAATTCTTTCAACACATAAACTATTATGTAGTAGTCAATTAAAATGAAAAAGTTTACTCTATATTAGTTAGGATACACAACTAAGAAAATGATCTAAAGTTACTTATTTATCCTAGAGGAACTAAGTATATAATATACAAAGAAAACCAACAAACCCACAACTACCCCTATTTTGAAGGAGTTTAGTTTTCTCCCGTTCCTGATCTTGCTAATATTGTCTAATTTATTTAAAGAGATGAAGGGTCATAACACAACTTTATTCAACCCAGTAAATAGCTTGGTTAATGAAACTTGAAAAAAGCAACAAAACAATTGCTAAATTTGGCATTTCATGTTGAATGAAGAGTGGTGAAAATAATCTAGTTATAGTTTAATAAAACACTATTTTTATAAGAAGTCTTGACATTAGAAAAATAAGTGTTACTTATAGTTTAATAAAACAATATTATAGTTTTACCAACATATACTATTGTATGCTTGCATTGCTTCTTAGTTAATATATGGGGATAGAAAGAGAGAGAGATAGAGATATATGGGAAGAGAAAGAGAGATGGAGATATATGGGAAGAGAAAGGAAGAGAGGTGGAGATAGAGAGTCAATGGATAGGGGGGATAGGGAGGGAGAGATGGTGAGAGATAGAGAGGGGGAGAGAAAGGGATATAGATAGAAAGAGATAGAGAGGGGAGTGAGAGGGAGATAAAAAGAGAAATAGAGATAGAGATATAGAGTAGGAGAGATGGAGGGAGAGATGGAGTGAATGAGAGAGAAAGGGGGAGAGGGAGAGATAGCTCAATATATAGAGGGGGGGAGAGGTGGGAGTGACATAGATAGTGGGAGATATAGAGATATAGAGAGCGACAGGGAGAGATATATCAATTGCCCTCCCTATATCTCTATCTATTCATTGTTATCTCTTTATCTCTCTACCCCTCTCTATCTCTGTGTCTCCCTTTCTACTTGTATGTTTGTCATTATCTATCTCTCTCTCTCTATATTTTCTTCCCTATATTTATCTGTCTCCTTAAGTGTGCAATGGGTACATTGAAGAGGTCTTAAAGGAGAATTATCACATCTTTAATCAAATGGCATGGTACCTTGAGCATAACTCCCCAAGGACACATGCCATCCTTGGATTGTTGACATGAAACAACCAATCAAAATTTAGTTTCTCTCTCATATTAATATATATTACTATTATATTAAATATATATTATATTAATTATATTTTGTATTATATAAAAATATACTTATTATTAATTATTAATTATAATAATTTTATATGTATTAATAATTTTGTTAAAGAATATAATATATAATTATATTATTTATTATGTAAAATATAGCTAATATATACTTAACTATATTGTAGAATATTAAAACCTAGCTAAATGGGGCAAATTTTTGAACTTAATTAACATACTGTAAAACCTAACAAAAATAGGTTGTAGCTCGTCAAATTGGAGAAGTGAAATGTCAATACCAGCGCTGAGGAAGAGTTTGGAGTAGTGAAAACAAGGTCAATGCCAGCACAAAGGAAGAGTTTGGAGTAGTGAAAATAAGGTCAGGAGAGTTTGGAGTTAAAACAAGGTCAATACTAGCGCCGACAAAGAGTTTGGAGGAGTGAAAACAAGGTCAATATCAATGCCAAGGAAGATTTTGGAGGAGTGAAAACAAGGTCAATACCAGCACCAAGGAAGAGTTTGGAGTTAAAAAAGGTCAATACCAGCGCCGACAAAGAGTTTGGAGGAGTGAAAACAAGGTCAATATCAATGTCGAGGAGGAGTTGGAGGAGTGAAAACAAGGTCAATACCAGCACCGAGGATGAGGCTGAGGGCACTCAGGGAAAAATGACGACCAAGGGGCAATGAGTATTGTAGGTTTGGCACCCCCATTCTCTTTAACCTTCAATTTTCATGCCTAGTTTCCAAATATCTTCTCATAGATTGGCACCCCCATTCTCGTAAAATGGTATAAGATAAGACAAAAAAATAAAATAGCTTAGTCTTTCACATTTTTATCCACTAGCCTTAGGTCTTGGAAAAACTCCCATAATCTACCCACATCTTGGTTGAGGTCTAGGATTTCATCACACATAGCCTTCATTGCATGAGTCTGAAGCAATTGTAGACTTAGCCCAAGTATATGCTAGGTTAAGGTAGATCTAATTAATGGAAATAGAGGCATACAATCTTCTTTAATACCTCCACCACAAACATATGCAAGGTGTTGGTTGTTTTTACGGTAAGCAGGTTGATCTTCTAATCTACCTATGGAATTACCAATTCCAATAAAGGGCAGCTCTTAGGACCTAGACCAACTGACGAGGATTTGAAAGACCTCCTACACTTTGGGCTCTACAAGACTCGGGAGGGTGATCCCTTAATGCATTTACAACTTTTGCACCATCATCATAAACAACATTAACAACAACAAATAATCTCATTTAATAGCTCAACATAATAGGATAATACTGAATAGAATTGGTTGTTTATCAATAATATCAACTATTTGGAGTATGAGATAACTACAACATTTCATAGTATAAGATAATCATTGATTTGCAATTTGTAGCAAGCTCTAGGTAAAGGAAAACAAATATTGAACCATACGAATAAGTACAACTTAGATCAGTGTCATATATCCATTAGAAGAGTCAAATTTATAAGAATCTAAGGGTTTATGATAGATTTAACACATAACGTATAAGATCCTTGATAACATTGCTTTACAATCTCATCAATATGCATTCTAACCCAATACTACTTATCAAATCCTTATACAGAACATATCCACCTACAATCCCATTCAAGTATTTTAATTAATGCCTTGAATTAAACCTAAAACAAGAATGATACACACCACAACAATGAGATGAATGAAACAACTCTTGATCATTTTATTACAAATTTAGATATGCTCGTACAATGGAGAGACATGAGTTTGAATTAATCATATCAATTCAAATGCCAGTACTGTCATAAAACATCAAATCCCCATGAATTCAACACCTACTACAAAATGACTCAAAACCTAAATTGCATTTTCCCTAAAACCATAAGACTTTACAATTTGATCTGCAACTTCATCTAGACTCGACCAAAAATATCTAACTTGCTAACCCATACTTTTGGCCTTGAAATCATTCTTATAGAAAAAGAAGGAGCAAACAAACATTGGGCCATAAAGCACATGTGTCACCAGCCAATTGGACTGCCTTGTGATATTCCAAAAATTTGTTACAACAACAATCTCCCCAGAGAATCTTCTTGTTCATCATGTCCGTTGAGAATGGTTGATGCAGCAACAAAACAATTCAAGAATTCTGTGCCTAGACTATCACCAAAAAACAAAACTGGAATCTTTTGTAACTTCAATAGATAATTTTTCAACCGTTAGCAGCCTACTCCTTTTCACTCTTCCTCAGTTAAATATACATTTTCCCATTTCTGGTACTCTTCATCATTTGGCCAATCAAAATTGATCACCTCATTCACCTTGACACTATAAGGTTTGTACTTAACTGCCACTTGATTTTCTTCTCTTTCAAAAGACTCCAAGAATGAGCTGGTGCTAATGATTTTGTCCATACAACTCACCAACAAATCATAATCTGAGTTACCATGTTTTTGGGGGTTTTGTAGTCCAAACATGATATAAAGGGGCTCTTACACTTTTTGTGATTACTGTAGCCTGTATAAGAGGCCCCATGGATACTGTTGTAATTGTAGGATGCATGAATAGGGCATAGGATGAGAAATAAAGAAGGTATATTTGTTGTCCTCAATAGTTTTGTGAAGAAAAGCATGTGAAATGAGAGGTTCAAGCCTAGGTTTCAACAAAACATGTATGGGAAATATGATTTTATGAATTTTTATCCATGTGTAGACTTAATGGGTTGTTTCTGAACACTGAATATAAATGATATACATACACACACACACACACACATATATATGTATGTATGTATGTATGTATATGTATTTTTAAATGTAAATGTAAATGCAATTACTGGATGCTCTCATAGAACAATAAATGCAACATATCATTAAAGAAATCTATATCTATGTATATAAATGTATATTTATAAATGCAAGTGTAAGTGCAAAGAGCATATGGTTTTGTAGTGTTATAGATACAACATATCCATAAATTAATGTAATTGAAATTCTAAAGTCTTCAACACATATAATATGAAATTGATCAAACTATTCAACTACATGAGAAATAAATGAAAACAGTAAATGCATATGTATGTGTATTTGTAAATGTAAGTGTAAAACAAATAATAATAATGAAAATTATAAAAGAATACAAGGAAAGGTCTCCTCCCTTCTTGGTAGTGATAACCTCCTCCACACACAACCCTTAAAAATTATGAATAGAGGAATATAATCTTTGAAGAACTCAAAGTTGATTCTCTCCTACCTGATGCAATTAGTCATTTTATCCTTACAAAAATTTATAGTGATTACTAGAGGCACATAGACTAATTCTTCATAATAGAAGAATTTGATCATACTTTTTTAATGATGGAATTATGAGAAAACCTTAGGTTAAATAAATAATTCCTAGCTAAGTTATTTAAATCATGTCCAACCATATAAGAGAAGACCGCTGCTATGTGTACCTGGATACCATGGAGAAAGGCTAGTCTTTGGGCTCTTTCATCAATCATCCTACCTTAAAACATACCTAAAGTCTCCTAGCAATTAGACATAGGAAGATTTAATATGACTTAAAAAAAATTTATTACCAAAGCATAAACTTATGATGACTTAACCAAGCCTAGTACACACTCCCTCCCCGTTAACCACTTAGACATATGAAAATTAAATATAAATTTGCTGCTATTTTTAGTCATGTAGGTGTCCAATAAACCACTTGGTGGTGTTTCTCTTCAATTTTATTTACTTGAATGAAGAGAAAAAGTCCTTTGATTACAATTAGAGAATACATTTGAGGCCTTGGTTGTCTAACTGGTGGACCATAGTCACATTTAACACTTGTTACAAAGTTTGGGAGTTAAAACATTAAGTAGATTTGATTTGTGATGGACACATTTGGACGGTAGTAACAATAGCTTGCAATATATCAAGATTTTCTTACCTTATAACCTGTGAAATTCTAGCATTGAAATGATAGATTAATCATGTCACCTTGGGATCACATCACCATGAAAGAAATTCATCCAACATCCTTATGAGTGTAGGTACCACCAAATAGGTATTTGTTAGATCTGTCTTCCTCAAGCGAGGGAAATTCAGGAAGAGAAGAGGAAAGTGAGACATGTAGTATATCTAAAAGAGGGAGATCAACTAGAGGTCAAAAGATTAGAAGAAAATTTCATAAACACATGGATTTTTTTCTTGCTGAAGGGGGGTCATGTTCTTATTATGATGAGAGCATAGGCAACATCGAGGTGCCCTTGAGGTACAAACATCTATGGAAACAATGGGTACCCAAGGAACTTCCTCCAATAAACACTAATTTTTGTGTCAACGAGAGGATATATCGCATAGCACCAACATCATTACATGGTTTGGGCCTATTTTGCATGGATGGCATAAAGGTATGTTACGAGAAAGTTACTGAATTGATGGAGTATGTTAGACCCTATTATAGTTACAAAGATTGGATGCAACTGGTTCGATATACATGAAGTATGCGTAGGTATGTACTATCAGCAAATTATATACAACTAAAAGATAAGGATCAAAATAAAGGAGTGGCTATGTACATTGATAGAAGGCCAAAAACATCAGGGAATATTGCAGGGTTTATAAACAGTACATGACCTGGGTCAACAAATAAGCAACCCAATTGCATATTCAAGGCGTGTGAGGGAAACCATGTATTCGTATGCTCGATAAAATAAATAACTACAAGGGAAGCATTGCTAATCGATTACAATTTGAATTGCTGAGTTACAAACATAGTTACTATGGGGGTGGTACATACTATATAGCATTTTACCCAACCTCCAATTAATGACTCCAATATACCATTTTACTCTTATGTTTTTTTTTGTAAGTGTATTGGTTTCATTTAGTAATATTTTTTTATATTTCATTTTTGTCACAGCAGGACATTGATCGTACAGAGAAGGCTCTGGCCCAGAGCACAGATCGTGATGTATCTTCAGGTGCTTCTACCTGATAGGTTTACCTCATTATAATTGTACAAATTAGATACGAGCAAAATATTTTATTATTATGTTTTTTTCATAAGTTTATTGGGTTAATTTCAATAATGTTTTTAATATTCTTGTTGCAGTCGATTGATCGGGGAAAGGCACCAACAGTAGAGGAGAGCATCCATAGTGAGGTGCAGTCAATATTTTGTGATGATGACATCACTTATTCAACAAACCCTCTCGATATGATCAAGAAGATCCAAAAAAAATGAAATGAAGAAATGGTTAAGTTGATATTCATAGTGCCTCAAACAGATGAGATAAGAGAGAGGGTTAAAATATTGACTAAGAGATTACAAAACTTGCAAGTTGTCATGAGGTCTTTAATTATAACATAAGTTCATTCATGGTTTTATATTGTGTACTCTTTTATGTCATGAACTAAAATATGTGTTGTTTTACAGGGTTATTTTCCTCCTCATGATGCTCCTGGCCATGATCAGGGTACTGCAAGTGCTGCTCGAGGAGTAGGGGTTGGTACAAGTGTCCATCCTGATCTTCTTACACATACATCACATCATCTGACCCCATCATCCATGCCTATATTGTCATCTAAAATGTTGGCAACACATACCATGCAAGCATCTGTTAATGCACCCTATGGCAGTGAACACGTGCTAGAACATGCATCAGAACATGTACCTGGGGATGTAGAGGCCACTAGTACTAGTGATGTTTTAGCAGCATTTCTTGGATCCTCCCATATTACTAGTATGGGAACATTTCCGGTCACACTTGTTGTGATTGAAGATTTCATTCCCGTATTACTAGAGGTACTTTAAAATGTTTTAATTATTATTATATATAATCCAATTGAAATTTACTTATTGATCACTCTTTTTAGACTATTGATCCCATGATCATTTTGTAGGAAATGATGTTTTTTATAAACATCTAAGTGATATTACATTGGAGCTCTTCGGGCCCACCATACATACACGATGGAATGCCCAAAATCAAGATTTAAAAGATGAACTCATTAACTATTTAGTTGTGTTGTTCAGTGATAAAAAATTCGATAGAACCAAGATCCTTAAGAAATTTGGTACCTATCTAAAGTATGTGAGGGACCAATATAGGTCACATTTAGAGAAGAACAAAAAGTACAAGCATCCCCCTGTGATTCCATAGAGGGAGTGGAAGGACCTGGTGTTGGATGGAAAGGAGAAGGCGGAAAAGAAAAAAGGAAAGACACCACCGAGCCAAGGAAGGTATGTGATACTATCAACAATGTAATTATATACCGATTACTCTTTTTTTTTGCATAATCTAACATATTTCAAACTTTTCATAGGTTTCCCGACACATCGAAGGAAATAAAGAAAAGACTAGAAAAAAAGGGAAGCACAAACTTGGCTCTAGTGGCTATATGAAATTAGCCACACAAATTGTAAGTATCAATAAATGAAATATAGTATCCAAATAATAAATTGAAAACAATTTTGGTTTTATCACACCATAGAAGCAAAATTCATGATCTTATACAAAAATGTAGGGCTCTGAATTCAACAGAGTTCCCATAGAAGATGACCTGAAGATTGCCTTCCAGCAAGGCTATGGAGCTGTGGCTGAATGCCTAAGTCTTGACTAGGCAAACACAACCTTCCACTATATCCGACATGCAGGTAAATAAACTCAATAAAGTTTATTTAAAATTGAATACTTGTGTAATCTATTCAATATTAATTTCCACCATAAAGTAATTACATGCCTATTTGTTTTAAACATTCAAGCAATGATAATACTGCACATGACATTAGAATGCAGCCTGGTGAGGGTGGAGCACAACCTGTAGATGAAGGTCATGGTGTGCATCCCAGTACTTTAGAGCATGTAGAGCGTGATCAACATGTTGAGCATGATCTGGCTAGAGAAGATCAAGAACATGATGTGGCCCCATCAGGTAAAGAGGACCACTCTAAAGTTCTTTTAAACATATTTAATTGTAATTGGTGTATTAATTAATGCAACCTTTCGTGTTTCATCTTTAGGGAATGTAGAGAGTGATCAAAGTGTTGAGAATGATTAGGCTAGAGAAGATCAGGAACATAATGTGGCCCCATCAGGTAACTCTCATGTTCTCTTAAACATATTTAATTTCAATTAGTGTATTAATTAATGTAACCTTTTGTGTTTCAACTACAAATTAGGATTTAGAGGGTGTTCAACATGTTGAGCATGAGTCTATAACAAAAGTTTAGGAACATGATGTGGACCCATCAAGTAAAGAGAACCACTCTAATGTTCTTTTAATTAATGAAATACTTGTAACAATAATAATAAAACATATCAGTTTAACATTTCTTTCTTATTGCAGTAGACCCCCCTTACAACAACGTCCACATCATGAGCAGACGACTAGGCATACATTAAGATCATGAGTAGAGGGAAGAACAACTAAAGGGGGACAAATATTGATTTAGAAAATGATACTCCACTTCAGATTTATGTAGCTTTAAAAAGAAACAAAAAAAAGTGATTGTAATCATATCATGACAATCATATTTTTGATAATATGTAAAAACTGAAAGAATGAATATTATATGTTAATGAATGAATGTGAATATGTTAATTAATGAATGTTATATGTTAATGAATGAATTTTATATGTTATTAATGGATGAATGAATGAATGTTATATGTTATTAAAGGATGAATGAATGAATGTTATATGTTATTAATGGGTGAATGAATGATTAATATTATATTATTGGGTATGGGGAATTGAGAGTGATGTGAGGAGGGGGGAGGGGCCAAATGAGCTTCCACCATCACATGGTTGGCCCTGTTAAGTATAGAATATTAAACTATTCTTGAAACAAAGAGAAGCTCAATAAGGTAATGCACTTTTCAATATAAGAAATGCATCATTTGAAGCATCAAACCAATATGCAAAGATGAAAGAAAGTGCTAACTTTTCACTATGGTGGCAGAAAAATGATTCTTTATACCCTGAATCCATGCTCTGCATCATAATTTGAAGTTGTTTCCATTCCAATGTTCTGAGTTTAGTTTGTTTGTATGGCTTTGTATGAATACCACACTGTGTTGTGTGTGGATTTGGTTTCAAAGCTCTATTTCTTCTATTTTTAGTGGTGACATAACTCTAGAATTTTACTTTTGTGCATAACATGTTAGTGGAAAAATTGATAGCTCTGAAGGGTTTAGAGGCTTGATTGAGATAGATACATGGATAATTGGATCTTGTTGTTGATGGGAGGTTTCGACTTAACCATGAAATTTTGTACCATCTGCAGGTATGCAAAAATTTCTCTACTTACATTCATTCTTGATCATAAATGTTATAAATGATATTAATGCTTCAAACTTAAGATTCATTTCATTGTTATAATGATCAAAATGTTATACTTTGCTATACATTCAAGAATTCTCTTGCCCCCTACCCTTTGCTCTCTCCCCGCTCCTTTTAAGAATTTTCTTTGTCATAAAAGATTCACATTTTTGTCACATTTACACAAATTTATCTAAAGCACTAGGAGTGAATAAAGAAATGTAAAATATGATGGATTATGTATAAACAACAACTTTCCATCTTATAGCTAATTAAATAGGTATGTGCAGGATCATTATGGAAAAAACATGCCCTTAAGTGGCAAAAAATTCAAAAAAATCAGAGTTAGGCAACTTGAGGTAAAAATTTGAATAAGTTATCTATATTATTTCAAAAATATGTAAGAATAGAATCTATAGCAAATTGAATGTAGTTTCTAAAATTTACTAGGTTTTTTTTTTTGTTTTAAATCTATTTGGTGAAAATTTGAAATTTCAATGCAATACTACTTAAATTTCAGGGAAAAAATAAGTAGGTGTCTGTCTGACCACCCTAACCTGCCTGACCACCCTAACCACAATAAAATGATAATATTTTTTTATAAGATTTTAGATATAAGTAGATGACTCATGTCCGGATGTGATGTATATTTTTTGTAATTTTTTTCCAAGTAAATAATTAATTATGATTTTTTTATTATAACTTTAAAAAACATAAAAACTCATGTCGACCACCTTAACTTGGTCAAAACTTCATGAAATTCATTTTTTCTTTTTTTAATCCTATAGTATATGAAGCATAGAATGTGATGCATTTTTGGATTCAAAAAATGTGATATTGTTTAAAAACCCTTTTCGTTTCATCAATTTTGGGTTAAAAAAAGTCATCAACCACATACCCATCATATTGCCACTTTTTGGCCCATCATGATCCTGCACATACCCAAATCCTTAATATTTGAATAGTTTAGAGCTCGAATAATGCTTGTATATGCATGTGTAGCAATAAGGGAGCCTATGTGAAGATTGAAATTTAAAACCTCACTTTGGTATTTTTACTTAGGTAGTGAAATGATATTTTGAGTAATACAAACCTACACACACATTGATATTTTTCGGCATTGCATTGAAGAATTTTTTTTCTCTTATACCTACCCTTGGCTAGACATGGAGGTATATAATATTTGTTTCTGGGTTTATTTTGTAAGTAGTTAATTTCACAGAGGAAGACTAAAATCTTCTTAATGTCCTGTGTCAGGTGTGAAAGCATGTGAATCACTTGCTGAAGGCACCATTTTGTATTCATCCAAAAATTGGTTTGTTCTTTTTTTTTTATGTTTCTTGCATGTGTTTTTTTTAGGCTCTAGAGATGTAGCTCGACTCTTTCCTTTGCACTTTTCATCTATTTTGATGATTACAGTAGGTTGTCCTCACAATTTTTTATGTAGATTTGTTTGTAACCATATGGAAGTCAAACCGAATATAGCTTTATCGGTAGGAGAAACATTTTGTTTTGGTGATCAAAATTGCCGAAGGAAGGTTCTCAGCAAGATACAAGTAGTTGAAGGAAAGTCCCAGTGATCCCAAAAGTCATAGCGATAAGTTATCATTGGTGAGAATCATAATGATACACTTAAGACCAAAGGAATAATTCTCGAGGAGACTCAGAACGTCGGTATGACTGCATGACACCATAGCGACATATGATCTATTGGCTATCGGTGAGACTTAGAACATCGATGAGACTATGTGACACCAAAGTGATATGTAATATTGACTGTCAAAGAGACTCAAGGTGTCGAAAAAACTACATGACATCTCAACGGGTGTCTAATAAACATTGAAAATTACTAAATAAAATAATTTCCCGAGATTTGAATATGAAGGGACGTGACTTGATTGATCTCTCACCGATGGTACATTTCAATGAATATTTAAAAAAAAAAAATTGCATTGTTTCGTCAAAATTTTGACGAACACAACCAACAAATCACCAAAAAGGTCCGAAAAAGTTTCTATAGCTGTGACGAAGGGTTCGTCGTAACTACTTGTCCATTTTGATGAAGTCCATCGATGAATCACAGAAAAGGTCTCACAAAGTTGCTTAGCTGTGATGAAGGCTTCATCGTAACTCCTTTCCCATTTCGTCGCAATTTCGATGAATGCCACTGACGAATCACATAAAAGGTCCAACAAAGTTGCTTAGTTGCGACGAAGGCTTCATCGTAAATACTTTCCCGTTTCATCGAAATGGCGATGAACTTCTAGTGTTCTTTCAATGCTTCAGAAGAGCCATTACAATTGCATTTTGGTTGTAATTTGTCGGTGGATACACGAAGTTTGTGTCAATATTCCAATGAACATCTGAGTCATTTTATGATGCTGATGACCGACGAATCTGTGCCATTATTTTGACGTTTAATTCATCGTTCGACTTGTGATGAAAAAATAGCGACTAAAATGTTTTCATCATTTCATTGCTTTTCTGACAAAGATTTGTCGAACGACCAACGAACGTCCATCAAAAAATGTTGTCAAATTCAATAGTGATAGATGTAGGATGAAAGGGACAAGGCCACAAAGCAGGTGGCATGATTGGGAGTAGAGAGAGATCAGCTTAAGTTGGCACAAGATGCATGGACACAGGACAGGGGAGTCATTAGTAGAGATTGAGACAAATACAGGCATGAGCAGAATGCTACCAAATATCAAGTTTTAGAGAGTTTCGAGTACATGAGAGAGGTGATCTACTGGATGTTCACTTATCAACATGTAGTTCTAGATCCAGTGCAATGCACATTTCATTATGTCTGATAGGATCCTTAGATACTTGTGCCATCCCAGACATTAGGGACATGGACCTAAGGATACAGTGAGTCACAGGGGACCCTCCTTCGCAAGGGGTTGGTGCCCGACTCTCTAGAGAGGTCGGATGTGGGAAACTCATTTGGTAGATGAGATGATATCAGATTTTGACAGGTGTAGGATGGACAGTATAGAGTTTTTGATTCAAATCCTTGTACTAATACTTTAGTATGCGATGGATATGTATTTTGATGATATCAATGGATGTTATTATGGACTATGTGATGGATACATGATTTTGATATTTATATGATATGCAACAACCCTTATTGACACCATGTTATGTATATGACATATGATTCTATTTATGCATATGTATATGTTTATGATTTTATGATGGGTGATCATGATGATGTGATTATGTTTATGATGCTATATATTGATACTTATATGGATGCAACTAATGTGTGTAATGTAGGATGTGATGTATGTTTCATGATTTTATGTATGATGAATATGGACTTACCATTTTGTGATGCAAGTGGTGATGCATGTAATATGGTAATGATATAATATGGAAATGTATGGAAATGAATCTAAGATGCTTAGAATAACCAATCATGATTAATCTAAACAACTTAAGATAATAATGCAACATGTAATGAACATAAATGTCAATAAGGACTTGCATGAGAATGTGGGTAGATGGTGTGAAATTGCACTTGTCAAAAACCATTAATATCCTAAGAAGAATGGGAGAAAGAGAAAGTGAATATTTGCACAACCAAAATCATAGGTTAATAGATAGGGATTAATGCAATGAAATTGATTATGAAATGCAATCCTAATTCAAATTTTCCATCTTCAAAGCACTGATTTTTGCTATAACATAAGACACTAGGTGCTAGGGTATATAAAAACCAAGGAAAGTTAGCATTTAATGCATAGAACAAACAAAAAAAACAAGGTTATCCTAGCACCCCCAAAGTGACAAAGACTTTGGTCAGGCCAGTCATTGGGATAACCAGAAGCACAAAGAGATTTCCTAGCGTAACACAAGATCTCAGAGATCCTGGTGGGTACTACGTGGGACAACCTAGTAGACAACAACAATTAACGATCAAGATATGCCCCTATGTTAACCCATCAAAACACACCATAATATGATAGATTATGGTGACCTTGACTAGTTGTAATAGGGAGCTCAAGCAATAAAAAAAGTCAAAAGTATTAAAAGATCACAATCCAGTTCAAACGTCCTTTGCCATAGGATCAAGAGGATGGACAGGGTTGATGAGGTCTGTTAGGAAGGATGCATCTTGTTGAGACCAATGATGGATACTAAATTAAGATGACCCACATGATGTAATATTTTTGACACTAATAAGATCTTTCGATACTAGAGGATCATGTTTGTGATGAACCGGCTAGATAAGGGCATACTTGACAACACAACACAAGATACTAGATAGAAGACTGACACATGACTAACACACCTTAATGACTTAGGGGTTCAGGGGACAGTAAAAGATTATCCTTTCCTACATGAAAGCGCAGAGCCCTCCTAGTTCAAGAAAATACCATGGATAAAAGTAGAAAGAGGACCAATGGAGACTAATGAGATGACAAAGAAAAATAAAGCCTCGAGGGTGGATCAAAAGATTGACCTTTCCTACGTGAAAGCGCGGGGGCAATGTAGTTTGGAAAAGGACAAACAATGACTGACCATGGATAAGAGTGAAAAGGGACTGATGGAGAAAGATGATGGAGGACTGAAATGGGGGGGCCAAATGCCCTAGGGGTGGATCAAATGATCAGCCTTGCCTACGTGAAAGCATAGGGGCAACGTAGTTCAACAAAGACCAAAGAAACTAACATGATGAAGGATGAGATCTACGTGGAGACTGACACGATGAAGGATTCTAGATGATAAGGGAGTGACAAGATGACCAGACAAACAAAACAAGCTCAAATGAGGATAAAAGCTCAAGATGACTGATAGTGGATAATCGTCCAATGCTCAATCAAAACATACCAAGTGGCCAAGGTTAGGAGCAGAGGAAGTGATAGGATAGGATAGGATATGAAGACATGTCATAACTAGGACACAAGGTAGACAATGATTAAGTTCTCTACGGATGACACCTATTACTAGGTTTTCACCAACTGTACTTATCCAAGGTGCCACCAAGGGTCATTTTCACCATAGGACGAATTTATTTCTCTTTATTATTTTTTGGATTTTTTGGATTTTTTAATTTTTTTTTATATTTTTCCAATTATGGCAAGAGAGGAATCAGTTGATTTAAGTATAAAACCTCTTTAGCTGCATGATGTTGATAGGCTCTTTGAGGGGCTCCTCTTCAGGTGTGGCAAGGTGGTAGGTCCCTAATCCATATTTTCTTGTAATAACATAAGGACCCAACCAATTAGGTTCAAACTTTCCCTTCTTGTCTTGGTCTTGTTGGGTTTGTTGATTTTCTTTAAGGACTAGATCTCCGATACTAAATTGTCAGGGATGGAATTTCTTGTGGTAGGTTCTCTTGAGATGATTCTGGTATGCTTGAAGATGATTGTAGGATTTTATCCTCTTTTCATCTAGGAGCTCCAATTGAGCGATGCGAGCAACCCATGAGTCTTCTTTAGTGATGAGACTTTTCAAATATTTTCTCAACAATAGGATCTCAACTTCAATCAACAAGATGGCTTCAACACCATAAACTATGGAATATGAAGTGACACCAGTGGGTGTGTGGATGGATGTGTGATAAGCCCAAAGGGCAAGGTGGATGTGGAGGTGCCAATCTCGACTAGTATTGTTGACAACCTTCTTCAAGATTTTAACCAAAGTTTTGTTAGTGGCTTCTGCTTGTCCATTACCTTGAGGGTAGTAGGGTGTGGACCATTGGTGTTGGATATGAAAGGTGTTATAGAGCTCTTTTACAACCTAGTTTTTGAATGGTTTACCATTGTCAAAAATGATGGTGGAGGGGATGCCATATCTTTAGATAATATGGTAAAGGATGAATTTGGATATCTTACCTGTTATCTTGGTGAGCGGTATGGCTTCCAGTGAAGTACTCAGTGGCAGTGATAATGAAGGTGTGGCCATCAAAGGATGGGAGGTATATCTTTCTGACTAAATCGAAACCCCACTAAGAAAATAGCCATGGTGCTATGATAGGTTGCAGATCTTGAGTAGGAGCATGTACTAGGTCTGCATGATGATGACAAGGTAAGAATTTCTTCACAAAGTTACAAGATTCATGCTCCAATGTAGGAAAATAATAACCAGCCCTCAAAATCTTATTAGCTAAGGCCATACCATTTGAGTGGGCCCTACAAACACTGCTATGTACTTTTGTTAACATAGTGTGAGCTTCGGCTTCATTTAGACACTGAATAAGAGTTCCATCATATTTGTGATGATAAAGGGTATTGCCTACAATGGTGTATCGAGATTTCCATTGGATGAATGATTTGCATTGATTACGAGTAAGTTCAGTAGGTAAGATGTTGTCATGAAGATAAGCATATATCTCATGATAGCATGGGGATGTAGGACCTATGATTTCGCACACCATCTCACTCTTAGGGATGTCATATGCAGGGATTAGAAGTTGTTCAATCAAGAATTCATAATTTCTTTGATCTTTAGGTATATCAATCAAGGAACCAATTGTAGCCATTGCATCAACATATTTGTTTTGTATTCTAGGGATTTGGTCAAACTAAATAGAGGTGCAATATTTCTTGAAGTCATCGACCATGCGTTTATAAGGTAGTAGCTTCTCATCCTTTGTTAAGAACTCATCATTGACCTGTTTGATGACTAATTGTGAATCGCTGAAGACTCTTAAGTGAGTGATATTCCATTTGATTGCGATTCTAAGGCCGGTGAGAAGAGCTTCATATTCTGCTATATTATTGATGCATGGATAGGCTAGCCTAAATTACTTTGGAATATAATCACCTTAGGGGGTGACAAACAAAATGCCTGCCCCTGATCCATTATATGTGTATGACCCATCAAAATATAGTGTCCATGTGGTGGTTTCTATTACTATTAAGACCTCCTCATCAAGAAATTTCATCACTAAAGGATGTGCATCAAGCAAGGGAGCATTGGCTAACTGATCTCCTATCACCTGTCCCTTAATAGCTTTGTGGTCCACATATTCTATGTCAAAATCACTTAGAAACATGACCCATTTAGCCATTCGATAGGTCAAAGTTGTTCTGGATAGAAAATACTTAAGCAGGTCAACTTTTGATATTAACTTGACTACATGGCTAAGCATATAATGTCTAAGCTTTTGTGAATAGAAAACTATGGCTAGGCAGACCTTCTCTATTGAAGAGTAGTTGAGCTCATAGCCAACTAAGGTTTGAATGATATAGTAGATTGCTCATTCTCTGGATGACTCATCATGTTGTGCTATTAGTGCCCCCAGTGCCACTGAAGTAGCTGAGATGTACAATAAGAGTGGATTCTCTATGATTGGAGGCATTAGGATGGGAGGATGATCCAAGTATTTCTTAATCTTGTCAAAACCTTGCTGACACATAGGATCCCACTTGAAGGATGTATTCCTTTTCAAGAGGTGTGTGAATGGTTGACACTTATCAGCTAGCTATGCTATGAATCTTCTGATGGATTGTAGCTTACCCTGGAGGATTCTTAATTGTTTCAAATTTTGAGGTGGAGGCATATCCATATTTTCTTTGACTTTGGCTGAATCCACTTCTATACCTCTCCTGGAGACAATGAAGCCCAACAACTTTCTTGGTGTAACCCCAAACACACACTTTTTTAGGTTGAGGCACAACTTGTAGTGCTATAGCTGTTCAAAGATCTTTCTTAGGACTACAAGGTGTTCTACTCTGGTTCTTAATTTCCCTAAAAAATCATCAACATAGTCTTCCATGATGATGTGGATGAGGTCATGAAAGATGACAATCATTGCACATTTGTAAGTTTCCCCTGCGTTCTTAAGACCGAAAGGCATGACGTTATAGCAAAATGTACCCCAAGGTGTAGTGAATGTTGTTTTATGTTGGTCCTCAGGTGCAATCTTGATTTGATTGTATCCAGAAAATCCATCCATGAGGGACAACATCTTGTGTCCTATAGTTAAATCAACCAACATATCTATGTTTGGCAAAGGATAGTCATCTTTAGGACAAGCCTTGTTAAGATCATGAAAGTCTATACATATTCTAACATCCCCATTGGGTTTGGCTACTAGCATGATGTTGGAGATCCATTCAGAGTAATCAATGGGTCTTATAAACTTGGCTTCCAACAACTTCTCTAATTCTTTCTTGACCAATAAGGCAATTTGTGGGTGCATTTTTTGAAGCTTCTAATTAATTGGTTTTTCATCAAGACGTACATCTAGATGGTGTACTACCAAGGTAGGGTCTAACGTGGGCATGTCTGAATATGCCCATGTGAAATTGATCTTTCTTTCCTTAAGGAGCTTGGAGATGGTGGAATACTCTTCTTTTGATAATGCCTTGGCTACATAGGTGATTTTGGGATCCTCTTCAGTTCCCAAATTGATTTCTTGTGTTTCCTCTATCAAGATGGATGAGTGTTAAGACCACTGTGTTCCTACAATGGGAAGATGAACGTCCCCATCTTCTGGCACCTCACTGAGGTTTTCACCATTAGATACATCCTTTGTTTTGACTTTTTTTGAGTCAAGAAGTGCCTCAAGGAGGTTTTCTCTAGGTGACCCTTTTGGATTTTTCTTTTTCTTATTTTTGCAACTAGGGTGTTCATCTTCCCCCAATCCCATGAGGTGCACATAGGTATCCATTAAGGTAAGTGAGTTGATAGGTGTGCTTTCACGTAGGTCCCAATCTATGAGTTTAGGATAACAAAGGGAAAGGCTAATGGTACAAAAAGATAGGCATTCAAACATGGAGGAAAGGTTTGCATGATCTACATCATCGTACGCATGTATGATACACTCTTCCTCTAGTATGTCTTCCAAAATACCATCGCTCATAGTAGTATTGTTGGAAGTACTAGTTGATATTGTGAGACCCTTTTTCTTTTTTTCATAGCCGAAGCCTAAATTCTTTGGGCATATGGAAGTGTCCATTGGTTGCTTTCTTCCTATCTCTTCGGGACCAAGAACTCCCCCCTGATAATTATGTTTTTTAGCATACTTAGAGGGCCAAGGATACATCTCTTGAAAATATTGCTTTAAAGGGGAAGTAGGTTCGGGTTCTTCACGATATATCCATTAACTTATATCATCTTTAGGTGTATATTATGGTAGCATGGGAGACACATAAGTGTTGGTTCCCACATTTTTGGAGCTCAAGGTAACTATCTTTTGTTCTTCCTTTGGTGTAGACTTGGAGGGTTGACCATATGTGTGTGGTGAGGGTGGCATGGTTGCCACGTTCAAACAAGTATGCATCTCATACTCACCACATCCCTTATCAATGATCTAGACCTTAGTGATAGTGGAATTGGATGTAGAAGATGGGGTGGATGTGGTGATGGGTGATGAATTAGATGATGGATTGGATGAAGATGTTGGTGGTGGTCCCATTTCCACTCCTAAACAATAATGGGAATGAGGGAAAGAAGCTTCAAGTGAATGATAGTATTCAAAGGGTTGAGGATCAAATTGTATCGTAACTTCCATTCCATTAAATGGGAATTTCAAGCATTGATGATAGGTAGATGGGGTGGCTTGCATGGCATGGATCCATGGTTGACCAAGAAGGTTGTAGGGGAGGTCTAGATCAAGGACATGATAGGTGGTGTATTGTATAATAGGGCCAACTTGAATTGGAAGCTCAATAACCCCTTCAGAATCCCTTTCTTCATTATCATAAGCCTTTATAGTGATAATTTGATTACTTAAATCAGCGTGGGTATATCCTACC
Source organism: Sequoia sempervirens (assembly GCA_007258455.2). NCBI lineage: Eukaryota > Viridiplantae > Streptophyta > Pinopsida > Cupressales > Cupressaceae > Sequoia > Sequoia sempervirens. The sequence goes on from VDFB02270651.1 coordinate 667,069,367, forward strand.
TGCTTTATAAATTTTAATGTACATAGATTTATAGCAGAGCCATTATCTATCAAGACCCTCTTTACTTTATGTCAGGCGATGAGAACCTCGATATGGAGGGGTCGATTATGATTGGAATTGATGGTAGGCATGTCATTTTGAATGAAACCTAGTTGGTAGGTTGATGAAAGATGTCCCACTAGAGCTTGGAACTGTTTTGGGTCAATGTCATTGGGGACATGGGAATCTTCTAAAGCTTTCATCAAGATTTCTTTATATATAGGAGAAGAATTTAGCAAATCTAGGATAGATATTTGTGCTGCAATCTTTCCTAAATGATCAAGGATGTTATACTGAGAGTTAACAGGAGGTGATGGGACTAACATTGTGGCTCTAGGGAAAATAATGCGAGTGCAACGAGTGGTAATAGCACATTGAGGCTCTTTTCCTTTAACATGTATCATAGAAACATGGTTCCACTTGCCCATTATGCATGATGAGGGTCTCATAATTAAGCAGGAAATTCTTGTAGGTGATATTATTAGTGTTGTTATCCTGATTGTTACTATTGCTAGGTCCAGGATTTTCATTGCATGTGTTAGGACCTTGGTTATATTTGGGAAAAGTGTTTTGGTATATTTTTAACTAAGCATTGGATGATGAAGCTTGGTTGGCATCTGCATGAATATCTCCTCGATCTATAAGATCTTGGATGTATGTTTTCATACTCTAGCACTTATTTAAGGTATGCCCTTTAATCTTGTGAAACTCACAATATTCATTTTCTTTAAAGCAAGTTGGTTTAGGCTTGGATTCATTGGGTGGTTTGGTCACAGGATATGTAATTGGATAATTGACCTACAACAACCTATGGAAGATGATGCTCAAGGCTTTGCCTAATTGAGTGTACTGACATTTACCATTCCCTTGATTGTCTTGATTGGATTGTTGAGGGGGTCTAGGTGCCACCTGTGGTATAGATATGGCATTGGGTATAAATGGATGTTTCTGGGAGGTATTGGCCACCTGAACATGTTTAGTATCAGTGACATCATCATTAACTACATTCTTTTTTTTATTCTAGTAACAAGATTTGTCATCAAATGACTTGTCCTTATCCGAGTTGTACAATTTAATTTTCCCTTTTGCAACAAATGCTCTCTCAATGATGGGGCCTTTTTTGATAACTTCTACAAAGGTAGTGACACAATGAAGATTAAGAGCATGTGCTAGTTTAGGATGGGAAATAGCCACAAAAAGAGTGACCATTTCCTTTTTGCTAGGAGGGGACTTCATACGGCTAGTGATAGCTCACCACCTTTGCAGGTATTTAGCAAAAGTTTCTCCATCACGTTGTTTCTCCTTCAAGAGGTCTAGAGTGTCAATGTCTTTCTCCAAGTTAAAGGAGAACTATTTGAAAAAATATTTGGAAAGATCAGTGAACAAAGAAACTTTCCCCTTCTTGAGACCCATTAACCAATCTAAGGTTAGTCCTCCTAAGATTCTAGGGAATAGATGCAAGAGATAATTATCATTATGTTGGACATCTTGACATTGTGCATAGAACTCTTGTAGATGGGCCTTTAGATCCTTAGTTCACATATACTTGTCAAACTTGGGTATCTCAATTTTTTTTGGAAAGGGGATAAGAAAAATCGAAGAATCAAATGGATATGGGAAAATTTCCTCAAACTTGAAGGATTTCTTGGATGTACCTGCTTGTAGGTCTTTCAATGCAGCTTTGAGTTTCTCTAGATTTTTATTGATGGGTGGAGTTGGATTGGACAGATTAAGTGGATATTGTTGATGTGATGCATATGGATCATATGAAGATGTAGGTTGATACTAATTAACGTAAGCAAGTTGGGGATTAATGTAAGACGGATAGGATGATGACAGATTTTGGTAATAAGAAATAGAGGATGGCTATTGTTGAGATGGTTGTTGTTGGTAATATGAAGTGGATGGAGCATTTTGTGGAGCTTGGAAGTACGTGGAGGCCCCTTGTTGATAAGGTGATTGTTGCTGATAATAAGAGGTAGGTTGAGCACCCTATTGATGAGGTTGATGTAGGACGTGGATGAGACTCCTTGCTGACATATAGGCTATTGTTGAGCATAATAAGGATTGGCTTGGTAATTATATGCAACATTGAGTTGTGGTGTGACATGTGGAGGCTGTTGTGGATTAGACTGCTGCTAGTATGGATTGGTGTGCGATTGTAGGGGGTTTGTGTAAGGAGGGAGTTGCGTCCATGGTGGATTTTGAGTAGTCACATGGATGTTCAAATTAGCATAAGTAGTCTATGTGTTCAATGGATGGTAGAGATACTGCGCGAGAGGATTATGCTGCGCTTGTGTGGGAACATGTGTATGTGATTGTTGATGAGAAGGGCGAGATGGGATGTGTTGTTGTTGTGGAACTACTCTAGAGGCACCGTGGGGTGGTTGGTGAGGGTGTGATGTAGTTTATGTTGCTTGATGGGGAGGTTGTATATGAGCAATAGTATGTTGTTGTGGGTTTGGAACATTTTGTTGTGGCATGTTCTATTGCAGAATTGAAATATTTTGCTACAGAGGTTGTTGATGATGTTGTTGCATGGGAACTGAAACTCTAGTGGTATGCTGTGGTGGTGCTTGTGAAGAGATAGTTGCATGCTGTGGTGGTGCTTGTGAAGCAATGGATTGATGATGATTATTACCCTGAGGGGGTGGTAGGATATTTCCTGTGGGCATAGGTCTTGGTGGTGGCATTAATGCAAGAAAGGGGTTGCCCCTAGTGTTGATAGGTGGTTGACTAGGATATTGTGGTGGGAATGGTGGAGTAGATGGGATGCTTTGTGGCATGCCATAAGCATAGGGATCATAAGGATCGAAGGGAGTGGTAGGGGAAGTAGATGGAATGGGAGGGTAATTAGAAACTTGATGTATCACAACATTTCCAAACTCAGGATGATACCAGTTATCTACAAGTGTACCCTCGGGGACATAGGAATTTGTGGGTCTTGATGTACTGGTGGAGGTTAGGTGTAGGCATACTGTGACATGTCAAAACTAGATGGTGATTTTACTCCTTTCATGAGTAAAGTAGTGAGGATTTTATCCCCACATTTTTCAAGGAGGTGATATGTCATCTGAACGTCAATGAGATTTCTTAGGTATTCACCGACGGTAACTTCAGGCTGATTAATCATGTTTTCATCAATAGGTAGTGAAGTATTTTGACTGTTCGTGTCAGATTGTGATGAAGTACCATTATGAGGGTCTTGGGAGATGTTCACACCATTGTTAGGATCTTGAGAGGCATTCACACCATTGTTGGGATCTTGGGAGATGTTTTCCCTATTGTTAGGGTCTTGAGGAATGTTCAACTGGGAACTTTGACCTTGTTGTGCCATTTGCTTCTTGGTTTGTGATCTAGTCTATACAGGCATGAAAATGCAAAATGACTAGGTGGACCTTAATGCAATGATAGTTAGAAGGTTGATTGGATTAGATAAAGGATTGATCGATAGGATGATGAGATCAAATGATTGGATTGATTAGACAGTTGGATAGGATTGATTGGGTGACTGGATAGGATTGAGATTAGATGATTGGATAGGATTAAGATTGGATGATTAGATTGGATTGAGATTCGAGGATTGGATTGAGATTGGATGATTGGATAGGATCGATTGGATGATTGGATTGGATTGAGATTGGATCATTGGATAGGATCAATTGATAAACTATTGATAAATTAGATTATGGATGATGTAAAGGATTCTAAACCTAGTTCATAAATCACCCTAGGTGACTTAAAGTGTTGGTTGATTGGATTGAAGGACAGATAGAGGATCACGGTGTTGAATCCACCTCAAGATAGGAATGGATTGATGGGGCCAAGGATGATGACTTACAACACCAAATCCACCTCACAATAGAAGTGGATTGATTGGGCCAAAGACAAAGACTGATGTGTAGGATAACAATTAGATTCAGATGGTTAGGTCAATTTGAATAATAACCTTTAAAACAAGGCTTAGGGGATTTGGATCGAAAGAATGATGGTGAAAGATGCAACCTAGAGGTGCTCTAAAGGTGCCTATATGATACGGGTGATGACTAAGTGATTTTTTGGAAAGTGAAAATGGACTAAAGGATGAATTATGAGTGAGCGAAAGAGGATTAAGTTACTTAGATCACAACAAACAATAAGGTTTTAGGTCCCCAACTTGTTTTTAGACTTTTTTAAATCAACGATGAGGTCAAATGAGTTATTGAGACAGGCAAGTGAGCCTAAAAAATGGTGAAGCAGACTCACTAGAGGATGGAATGAGTTCCCCAAATGGTGAAACGAGACAATGAAATGGAAAAACAGGTTTCCCGAACAATGAAACAAATTCTGTGAATGGAAAAATGGGTTCCCCAAATGATGACACAGGTTCTCTCAATGATAAAACGGGAACTCAAAATGGGAAACATAGGTTTGGAATGGTTGAACAAATATTTAGAACAGGTGAACGGAGGTTTAGAATGATTGAATGGATATTCAGAACGGGTGAACAGAGGTTCAGAACGACTAAATGAGAGGTGAAATTGACCATTTGGAGGGCAGGTACACCCCTCTGCAAGGTAGGTACACCCCTCTAGAGGGAAAGTACACCCCTCTGTAGGGAAGGTACACCCCTCTATAGGAAACTTGGACTTGACTTAAGTGAAATTGGTTATGGAAAGGACTCAAAACACAACAAATAGCAAGCAATAAGGCTGACTTGACAAAATTTCACTAGTTTTACACAAGAAGACACTTCAAACTGCACAATCCTATGATTAGTGTTAAAGGTATGGCTAACATATCCTTTAATCTAGGATGCACAAGGCATCTGGGGAGTCCTCGATATACTCTTGGTACGTGAGGCACAACCGTGAACACTATCCCATCACAAGCATGAGTCAGGAACCCCAATGAGATACTAAAAGACTCAAACCAACTCTTCATGTCTATCTAGGTATCACCCTCGCTTTGACGCTCTGCCAGACACGAGGTGACTAGATTGGGGTACAGCTTTGGCTCTCCCCACTTTCTATACCCCATCAGTACACGTGGTTGGGATCGCCCCTTGGGGTGATGAAATCCCCAAGCAGATCCTGCTAAGAAGAGAAGGCTAACCATTTTTAGCTACTCCCTAGGCTCACACGAAGTGCAAGGGGAAAGCTTGAATGGTATAACACCCCCTTGGGTAATACGAAGGACTTAGGTAAGCTACTATTTCTCTTCACCCAAGATCACCAAATGGTGCAAGGGGATTGGATACATCAATAGCTTACCTACAAACACATCAAACAAACATTTTGACTCCCCCCTAATTAAACTATGTGCCTAAATATCATAGAAAATGATAACAACTAATCAAGAAAATGAAACCGTCCACCCTGCAACAAATGTGTTAGGATTTTTATATTTTGATCTTCAACAAGTGTTGGGAGCTGCACAAATGTTAGAAAAACTCACACAAACACCACCAAAACAGGTTAGGGTTAGTACAAATCTAAAACAATCAAGAATAGAACCTAAAAAATGCAAGTTTACCCCTTGTTTTTACCTTGAAACAACCTCTGTCAAGGGTAGGTATGCCCCTCTAGGAGGGCAGGTAAGCCCCTCTATGTCTGTGAAGGAAAGGTACGCCCCTCTGGGAGGGCGGGTATGCCCCTTTGTAGAAAATAGTTAGTAAAAACAACTAAAAACAAAAAACAAAATGTTGTTCAAGGGTAGGTATGCCCCTCTATAGAAAATAGTTATTAAAAACAACTAAAAACTAAAAATAGAATGTTGTTCAAGGGTAGGTACACCCCTTTGGAAGGGTGGGTACACCCCCCTACAGAAAATAGTTAGTAAAAACAACTAAAAACTAAAAATAGAATGTTGTTCAAGAGCAAGTATGCCCCTCTATAGAAAATAGTTAGTAAAAACAACTAAGATTGAAAATAGAATGTTTTTCAAGGGCAGGTATGCCCCTCTTGGAGGGAAGGTACACCCCTCTATAGAAAAAAGATAGTTAAAAAAAAATAAAAAATTGAAAATAGAATGTTGTTCAAGGGCAGGTATGCCCCTCTAGGAGGGTAGGTATGCCCCTCTATAGAAAATAGTTAGTAAAAACAACTAAAAACTAAAAATAGAATGTTGTTCAAGGGTAGGTACACCACTTTGGGAGGGTAGGTATGCCCCTCTATGTTTTTCAAGGGTAGGTATGCCCCTTTGGGAGGGCAGGTATGCCCCTCTATAGACCTGAACCTGCAAAAAATGAAACAACAATAAATGTGAAAGGATAGGAACCCATTTGTGGGTCCCACAGAGCATGCCATAAATGTGTGCAAGTGTTTTTCCTTTATCTAAATGTGCAAACTAAGAATCCAAAATGAAAACCACAAGACGACCTCAACGATTAGCCTAAGCAAAAAGCACAAAAGAAAGCTAAAGATGAAATGATTATACCTTTCTTTCTGATACTAATCTCCTTGGTTGGCCCTTGATGTAGCTTGATATGTATGATCCTTTTGATGGAAATGTGACAAAAGGGTGGATGCAAGATGGGATGAGAGCTAGAATAGGTGTGGCATGATGGTGAAAATGAAGATGAGTATGTAAAATGACTTGAATGCAATGCTTAATGATGGCTTGGATGGCTCACAATTTTGATAGCATAAGGGTGCTAGAATGCTTAAGGTCTTAAAATGCATGAGAAGAGGGGGATATTTATAGAAGAAGTTGAATTCTCTAGAGAATTCAACGTTCAGGATTGAGCCACCATGGCCAAGATGGAGGGCTATGGTGAGTTGAGGACTCACAAGCCCTCACATCTTGACATGTGGAGGGTGAGGTGTCCAAGGGTATGATGAGATGGAAAAAGGTACAACTGAGGTGTAGGAAGAACAAATGATGTGTAAGGACATGTAATTTGAAAGTACCTTAGGAGATGAGAATATTTCCTCAAAAAGGAACTTCTTGTCCCCAAGTGAGAATGAAAGTGAAACTTGAGGAATTTTAGAATTCCTCAAAAATCTCCATGGGGAAGAGGAAAGTAGTTGGAAAAATAAATGTGAATTAAAAATTCACATGATTGGGAGAATCTAGCGGATAAGACAAGGTTCCCAAAAAGGTATGATTTTGACACATGTGAGTGATGTGACAAGTCAAAGGTTTTAGATCTTGCATGGGAATAAGGAGAGCCTTGGAAGGATAAATGTGAATTAAAAATTCACATGGGGAAGAGAGGAATCTTGGATGAATAAATGTGAATTAAAAATTCACATTGGGGAAGAGGGTCAATGCCAAATGTAGAATATGCAAAGGTTGACCAAAAAGGTATACTAAATGTAGAAAGATGATTAGATTAAGGTTGTGCAAATACATGATTAAGGAAATTAATAAGAGATTAGAAGCAAGTGGTAAAAGTTGGAGGATGTGACATTAATCCCTAATTAAGGGTGTGCACATCCTAATCATGAATTAATTAAATTAATCCAAATTAGAAGGGGATTATGGAGGATGTGACAAAGAGAGAGAAAAATGAAGAATTTAAAATTGATTTAAAAAAGTCAAATGACTAAATTAAATAAATTGATATGTTTATTTAATTTAGAGAGGAAAAAGTGTAAGGTAAAGTATTTAATTGTTAAATTAAATACTTTAGAGACTTTAGGTAAAAAGATGAAATATTAATTAAATAAATCATTAATATTGACGAAATAGATGAATGAAGTAGACGAGTTTGACCATTTGGAAGTGGTCAAATTTGGATGTCTACAGGACTAAAAAGAGGTCACTCCACTTTTCCCCCTAGTGACCATAACACAAGTGTATTATAATGCGCTTATGCTATGGTGAGTTAGCATAAAATTAAAAAATATAAAAAATTTATTCATTTTCATCTCAGATTGCTTCTCAAACTCATAGTTTTCAAGTGATCTGTAAAATTATCATGTTGTTGGAGAGCCCATACATCATCAGCTATTCACCAAATTGTTACCAAAATACCACCATGATGTCAATGAGGTTGAAGAGGTAAGTATATTTAGTTTTTAAGTGTAAAATTTTGATTAAATAGATAGATTTAAATATTTTTTTAAAGTGAATATTATTTAGTTTCTAAGAATTAATTTAATGCACTACTAGTTGATTAAAACCATGATTCACCTCTTCATCAAAATCTTGCTAAAGAACAACCACCAGAAACCCATAATTTAGTACCTCGACATCCTCTAAGGACACTATAAAATATATTAGGTTAAATAGAAATCAATAAGAGAAATTGAGGCATTAATTGTAAGGTTGAGAGATCCAACAACAATGAACTCTCATAGGTCCACCCTCACCAATTCAATAGAATCCATCATCTCTCACATAGTATCTGTGAGTGGGAAAATAAAAAATTGGTCAAAAAAGAGGAAAAACATACAATTTTATTGAGATTAATTATCTTATGACCAGATTAAATAAAAAAAAGACTTGTGTTCATTGTTCACTAACCCATGAACCAATCAATCCATACATGACACTTGCATGAGGTTCCCTATCCATTGGTGCCACCACCAAGGGATACAAAAGAATTTTTGGGATAGGTGGTGGACAATTTTTTGACCATCCTCCATGCAATAACAATGAAGTCCCATAATAGTTTTTGAGGAAACTCTATTGCAAGTTTATCCTTAATGAGATCCACATTTACTTCGACATGTAAGAGTTCCAAGGTAGAGGTGGGGGCTTCACATATGAAAAAGTGGGAGTACAATGTGCCCAAAATCAAGCATTGAGACCCCTAGCTAGACTTGATTTTGAGTATGTCACTATCCCTTCCATTGTAAAAAAAGGTGTTGAGGTAGAGACCCCAGAGTCCATTAACTCATCGAATCATACCTTTATACAACACACTAGGCCTCTAGTAGAGTGTGATGTGGGAAAGTCTTCTAGGCCTTGACATCCACCTCACTTATATCAAAATTGTAGGTCTCTTTATATTTATGGTTATGAGGATGATCAAGTTGTATGTGGCTAGGATGCATTTATAGAGGATCATATGATCTATTGAATGTAGAAGACAACTGAGAAGGGGGTGAATCCCTTGTTCATTAATTAAAACATCAAAACCCTCATTAACATTTAGATCCTTATTATCCTTATTATCTCTTAATATGTTAAACTAATTTAGAATGAAAGTAAATTAAAAAAATAGAAAACATCAACACCATACATAGTAGAACACCAAATTTACATGAAAAACCCAAGAAGGGAAAAACCACGATGAGGATTAGCTCATAATAGGGTGATCCCACAATACTGGCTTACAACTTCTGGGAGATTCTATTTTTTGTTGAAATCACATAGTTTTAGAAAATATAATGGTTTAAGCCTTGAAAAGTTCCATCTAAAGGATTCCAATTGAAGAGGGTTTGATCAAACCACCTTAGATCAAACCCCCTTGGATAGAACCCCACTAGTTTTAAACCGTACCTATAACGAAGTCTCCTTTACACCTATCAAAATACTGATAAAAAACCAATTTTGATTTACCTTTCAAGGGATCAAATGAATTCATTTAAAATTTATATTTTGTATGTATTCCTTATTATAAGCTTCCCAAAAAGTATAATTTTAAATAAATTTAATTTAATTATTATATTTATTTTTTATTTCTTGTGAATGTAGGTTTTTCACCGAAAATCAAGCTCTATGTTTTGCACATCTGGAAAAATAGAAAATTATCAAAATAAATTGAAAAATATCAGTTCCCTAGATATTGAAGTCCTTGATCCAACAAAAAAAATTGAATTTCGATACATACAAAAAAAAGTTATGTTGTATACTGTTCGCCTATGTTTGAATTGTAATTGGTTTGACTTTGAAACTTGATTAAGGAAAAAAATTCAATAAAACAGTATGGAACCAAATGAAAGCACTGTATATCGTAGTTACAAATCTAAATTCGAAAAAATTAGAATTTTATCCTTCATGGAAAAAAAGTTATGTTGTATACGGTGAGCATCACTCCTTAAAATGGTTTTTACTTAAAAAAACTAGTTTTCAAAGATGGAAAAAGAAGTACAATCTAATTCCAAAAATTTTAAAAAAATATATATTTAGAATCTACAAACAAAATGTCACAAATCACTAGTTTGCATTATCTTCAAATTCCTCACAGTTTAGCGACAACAGGTGCCCAAAAGTGAAGATTTAGTTAGAAAAAATCAGTCCAATGTCCAGTTTGGCCAAAAATTGTAAACCAGTATTGTGGGATCACCCAATATAATGTAATTGCAACACTGAATACAATAGGCTCACTACTAGAGAGCTCACTACCCAAAAGAAAGAAGGGCTCACTGCCAAATTACAAAAAAGAATATATAAGATTGTTACAATGAGAAATCCATATCAGAGCAACAAAAAAGGTCCACCACTTCATCACCAAATCATTCAAATCCTTTCTAAATAATGTAGACACCTTCTTCTCACTACTTCCACTAGTCTAACACATTAAAGCTCACATTACACTTCACACTTTTGCACTTCACATCATAATTTTTTATGAATCACACTTCACACACGCATCATCAATTCATCACTCATATATACCGTTCACAACCTTGGAAATAATTTACAAGGTCAGCTATGCACCTCAAATGTGCAAATTCAAATTAAGTTGGCACCAAAACATTCCCACGATCAAGAGGAATGAAAGTAGACCTCATCACACCTTAACTCAAACCTAAATCCACACATATATGCCATGCCATGCTTCCAAAAACACTAAAGCACATCCGCAATTAGTGTAAACACCCAAGGTCGGTCGAACCTATGTTAACACCATAAAGAATTTAAGCAGATACTTCCTTTGATCTAAATATGACTCATAGACCACGAACAAAACTTAAACAAAATCTAGAATATTCCATATATAACCTAAAATCTAAAAAATGTTTCACAACAACTTTAACTTGAAGAACATAATCATTTTGTGCACCTAGTTAACCTTCCACACACTCTACTAATGAATCCACCCTTGCGAAGCACCAAAATGCAAACAACTCATAATGAAGATAGATATGAACAATATAAGCACACTCCTAGATCCGCAATACCAAAAACCAAAACATAGATAAATGTAGAGCAAAACAATTTCTCCAAGACACCATTGTTTTCACAGTTCACACGCTAGTGAACACAACTTCTTCTACAGAACAATCCAAAACATGAAACTCTTGGTATAACAACTCTAAACACCTTTGATTAACATATCTAAAACACAGAAGAAGATCTTCAATATAGAAGAAATGTGTAACAAACAATACAACACCACTCTACCACATTGAACACTCTTTACCACACTATTTCCTCTTTTATTTAAATTTTCTCAAAATAACTTGGAAACCAAGCACTACAAACACCTTATCAACATCTGCAACACATTTACAATATCTCAACCATACAATAGGTTGATCTCCACATGGAATTACTCATTATTGCTACATTAGAGGTTGATACTAGTGAAAATACTGATAACATAATGCAACCAACTACTACCATCTCTACAACACCTTCACAAGCATCTACAATAATTTGTAACATATTGTAGACACATAAAATGTACCAATTGAAATTGTACATCTGATCCTGACTACTAACATCGTTTCATCCTAAATCATCCTTCGGTCTAACCATTTAATCAAATTCCCTTATCTGATTAAATTTATCAATATTCCTCTCTTAATTAAATAAACTAGATATCTAGTTAAGTCACCTCTTCTCGATAATTAAATTAATCCACCCTGATCTAATTATCCCTATTTAATTAAATAATTAATGTTATTTGATTAAATCTTTAAAGTCTATCTATTAAATTAAATAAATTAAAACCTTATTTAATTTGATCTAACTATCATCTCTTTTAATTAAATAAATCAAAATCTTTATTTAACTAATATCTTATCACATTCCTCTCATATTTGATTTAAATAAATCCATAAATCTAAGTTAAATTTGTCACATCATCTAATCTCCTATTAAATTAATTACCCTTGATTAATTTAATTCTAATTCATGTCTCATCCTCTAGCTTTTCCCACTTGCACATGAAAATAGATTTAATTGATTTATTAAATCTCCATTTTCCTCACAAGGCATCTTTTAGAATATTCTTCAAGTTTGAATTCAAAAATTCCAAGTTGACATGTACATCCAACAAGGCATTTACTCCATCTTACATGTCCTTTGCCTTGAACCAAGTGGCATTCAATGCATTTTCTCTTCCCTCTTGCATGTCATTTCAACAAAATTTAAAATTCAAAAATAGGCATTTATTGACACAATCCTCCAAACTTGCACATCCTTCATCCACTGATAGGTTGAAAAGTGGCATCTTGCCATTGGAAGAATGTTAGTCCCACATTGCTCTATTTTGGGCATTCCTTCATCAATGTCATCTATAAATAAAGAGTTCATCTCCTCATTTGAGGATCCACAAATTATGCAAAGTTATTATACTCAAATTTAGAGCAATCTTCATCCATCTTATTGAGTTCTTAGCTAGGTTATGCAGGTTTTTAGCTTGGAGCACTCACCATCCTTCATCAAAGTGGATCACTCATCAACATTCATCAACATACATCAATCTTGCATCATAGGAATTGAGAAAGGGCCAATTTTCACATCAAATTGGCACCAATTCCCCCATGGGATCATGATTTTGTTAGTTTAATTAGGATTCAATTTCTATTTGGTTGCTTTCATTGTGTTCTTCATTGTTTTCTTTCCTAATTTTAACTTGGTGAATGGATTTCATGGGGAATCCTTGTTCTTGCTTGCATTCTCTAATATAATGTGTTTGTTCTTATTGTTTTGCAGGTATTAGGATTGGGGTTCACACATTTGGCACTAGGAGGGCTACATCTCATTTTTAATCACGTTTTTTTCTAAAAAAATCATGTTTCTATTTATGCACAGGAAAATTCCAACACTAGAAGCTTAGCATCGCTATTTTACCACTGTTGGCTCTCCAGCATCACCATATAGCACTGCTGACAAATCAAACTGCCACGCTTTAGCCATCCCACCTAAAATTGTTGAATTTAAATTTTAAACAATGACGCTGAGCAAAAGTGTGATGCAATTGAGCTCACTAGTCCAGACATAGAGCGTCATTGACTGGTAAGCGACGCTGTACAACACCACTGAGAATTCAAACTACGACGTTGTCACAGGTTGCACCGCTGGCAGGGAGTAAAAAGTTGAAATTTTATTTTAGCACGTGCTTTTTGATAAATGATAAATTTACCTTCTATTTTCTACTTTTTAACATTTGTGCTTTGCAGAATCTGACTGGTTTTCATTCTTGTAGGTTGGATCAATTGAAAACGAAAGAAGGAGAAGCATGATGATGATATTTCACAAAATCAAAGTGTTTTTAAACACTTTAGTGTTTGTTTAACACTCTTAGGAAATTGTTATTCCTTTTTGCTTAGGACACTAATTTCGTTTGGGCTTTAAAAAGAACTCTTTCAATTTTTGCAAAAGCTTAAAACGAACATTAGGAATACAATTTACTAGAGTTTTTTTTTTGCTTAACAATTGAACAAAACAACTCTCATTTGTCTTTTGGTGCTTTAAAAAGAACTTACAATTGCTTTGTGGGTTTTAAAAATGAACATGTGCTATTTTGTTTTGTGATGGATTACTTGAACTAACTTCATTGGAAAAGGACGTATGCACTTCTCTCACGCTTTATAGTGATCTTGAGAATCAAAAGGCCTTTTTCGTGATTTTAGGTTGAGATAAGGAAATCACCTCCACACTTTGTTTTGGGTTTAAAATTGAACAAAATCTTGTGCGAGTGTGAATAAATTTATTGCATGTGTTCTCCCTTTGTTTCTAAACAAGGGTCGATTGAACTATGAATAAGTTTATTCACTTTTGTTTGTCTTAGAGGGCCTGCCTTGGGGAAAAAGCACTCACCCAAGGGAACGACTCAACCGGTAACACTCTAAAGCCAAGAGTATTTTCAACCGGGATATAAATGTGGGTATTGGAGTAAACTCCAATATCATGTGGTTGACTCCGACGAGATGGATATGAAAAGGGACTCTCACCGTATGGGTCAATCTCCACAAACAGAAAGTTCAAATGAAAACCCTTGTTTGTAGTGGCCAATTAATCCATTCAATGAGTTTATCAAAGTGGTGCATTGGAACTTAGATTCCAAGAAGTTACTTGCCATGTCCGATCTTGGTTAAAGTATAGAGGTTAAGACTTCATTCTTAACATACCTTTATACTTTTTCCTTGGTTGCATGTAAAATCATCTCTTCTTCTACAAAGGGCATGAGGCAAGCCCACCAAGAAAAACATACCAATTTAGCTAGGATGTTATATTTCTTATGAGTCAAAACACTTTTCTTGTTCAAAAACATTGGGAAACAAACACTTAACATCATCATTAAGATTTCAAACCCTTTAGGAGACAAATACAATTGACTCAATTCATGTGTTATTTCTTTCCCTTGGGATTCACATCCTTAGAGGTTTCTAAACACTTGGATTACATCTCAATTTGTCTACTAAAGTTAAATAATAGGTAACCCTTGCCTTGAATTCATCAAATTTCCACATAACATACTTTGTGGGATTCGAGGAAATTGAGACATTGGACATCTAGTTGGGAAACCTAATCAAAGAAAGCGTTTGTGGTAAAATAAAGTCACTAAGCCAAAAGAGAAAAATTAAATCTCACATGTGTTGAAACGTCATGATTTCCAAGGTCAAGATCCCAAAACCAAAATCCTTGAGTCAAAGTTCAAGATTTAGAAATCACACTCAAAAGATCATCAAGAAGTACAAAAGAAAGTGCAATCAAAAGCAATACATCAAGATAAGCAAAAATTTCACAAGGTTCTATAGGCTCATTCCTTTGAATAATCTTGAAATGTATGCTCAATTTGAACCACTTCTTGGTTAGAGAGGTCCTTAGAAGCATTGCATGTTCTTCAATACTGAGGTTTAGGTAAACAAAGTGTCTTTTTTTGGTACATCTTAGGATCAAAAGAAATCAAAATATTTTTTCATCCATCCTTCAAAACATCAAACCAAAAATCATCTCACCATCATCTTTTGAGAAATCTTGAAATTATCCTTCATGCTAGGCTTTTTGGAAAAAATCAAAATCATCAAATCTTTGAGACAAAATCCTTGAAATCTTTATCAAGTCATCTTTGGCTAGGTATGTGTAGATGCATACTTTTTCATATGCTTAGTCAAAGTTATCAAACCATCTTTTTTGGCTAGGTATATGTAGATGCATCCTTCTTCATATGCTTGGTTAAATTATCATCTTGTTTGAATAGGTGTGGGTAGATGCATCCTTCTCCCTACACATATTCAAATTATCATCCTTTGAGCAAATATACTCCTTAAGATAATCATCCAACATCTTAGGATCTATTTGTTCAAATCAAAGCAAACCAAAATCAATCAAGTCAAGGACAATCCCAAAATCAAAAATTAGAATCCAAAAACATATCCAAAAGTCCCAAAATTTTAGCATTCCTCTCAAGATTTATCAAAATATCAAAACATCCACATCATCCATCTCTTGCATCATTATCATATCACCCCTTTTGATCCTCAAGATATCCTAAAATTTTCTCTTTTGTGCATAAAGTAAAGATCAATCCAAAGAATTAAGAGATTCATCTCCCATATTCTTGAAAATTGATCCTTGTTTTATGGTGCAAACTAGATCTCAATACAAGAAAAACATGGAAGTCGACAAAGAAACACTCACTTCAAGTGACCTAAGCCAAATGAACATCGAAATGAATCCAGTCGAATCAAACAATCCTTTGACTATCTCATTGTCATAAAATCCGCAAGAAGAAATCCAAGGAGAAGATCCTACCTTTGGGATGTCACATGAAGAAATAACCAAAATGCTCCAAAATCCGGAAAACCATAAGATCATCAACATCATGATGAGGCTTAACCCTTCACTATACATGCTTGAACTAGCAAAGCAAGGGACCAAATTACCCTCTAATTTTAGCATGAGTACTATAGTGGAGACATCTTTGCCTCCCATCTCATCCACCATTCCCATCTCATCTACACCCCCATCCTAAAGCATCACTCAAAACATTCCACAAATCACAAAATCTTTTGCTCCAACTCAACCTAATGTCAATAAGGAAAATACATTTCTAATGCTATTCAAACACACCCCCTTGTTAATTATCAAGACTTGGATACAAATACCATCTTGGAACAAAACATACGCCAAAATCAATTACATAAGAATGTCCCTCCCACTTTCCATAATGATCCATCATCATCATTCTTCCACGTAACACCTCAAACTTCTCTCCTCACAAATTCGCAAGAGGAAGGTGACATGTTCAGACCAGGGGGCATTTTCGACACCACACCCCTCACATTTCCACCACTTCCACCATTCCCATCATCATCCACACCTCTACTTGGCTTGGGTCTCCCACCTTTACCAAATATCAATCAAAATCAAACCAACATCCTGAATATGAATCAAAAAATCACACAAAACTTGTCATCAATATCACAACAATAGATGACAACTACACAAGCAATTGCGACATTATCAACCACCCCCATAACATCTCAAAGTATGGTCTCTCAAGGACCAACCACATCAACAACACCATTCACCACTCAAACCACTTCAACAATACCATTCACCACTCAAACCACCAACACAACATCACTGCTCACTACCACCACAAATGCCATTCCAAATCCACCACCACCTCCACCACCACAAAATTCCAGCATATCAAGCCAAAACCACATAGCATTGCAAGAAGCTCAGCAAGTTGCTTATCAAAGGGGATTCCAACAAGTGCAAAAGCAAAGAGCTACACAACTAGCTATTCAGCAAGCCGTTCAAGCTACGCAAGCTGCCCAAGTAGCCCAAGTTGCACAAGCCCAAGCATTATTGCAACAACAACAACAACAAGCCGATCAAGCTGTGCAAGCTGCTCAAGCAGCCCAAGCCACATTACAAGCACAAAAGGATGCTCAAGCCAAAATTCTATTGCAACAACAAGTGGCACAAGCACAAGCCCAAGCACAAGTAGTGCAAGCACAAGCTCAAGCTTAGGAAAATTCCCAATATCAAGCACAACAAGCACAAGCACATGCACAACTTCTTGCACAAAAACAAGTAGCAAAAATGAGAGCATATCAGAAAGCAATACAACAATATCAAGCACAGCAAGAAGTAGCCCAATTGGCAGCTCAACAACAAGCACAACAAAAAGGAATCCTAGCATAACAACAACAAGCAATCCCAGTGTAGCAACAACAAGATCAACAACAAGTGTTGTTCATACAGCAGCAAGTGCAAGCATACCTATCTCGAAAAAATGTGCAAATACCATCAAACAACACACCAAACAACCCAACCATCCAACCCGCAATTGAAACACCCCAAAATACCTTCATCCCACCCCTTGATCCACAAAATGATGTAACAACACAAATCAGGTTACTCTCACAACAAGTGCTCGATCTTCAATTAGGGTGAACCACAAACACACCAAGCAACTTGTGTCCCTATCCATTTGACAGGAGCCTTGTGATGAAACCATTCCCTAAGGGATTTGAGATCTGCAAGTTTGACAAATATCGAGGGATGGGAAACCCTAAAGATCACATCAGGGAATTCAAATTTCATTGCATGGAAGTCACATACGACGATACCTATCTGATGCAGCTATTTCCTAGAAGTTTGGCTGGCCATGCAATGGAATGGTTTTCTCGCCTACCTATGGGCATTAGAACATTCCAAGAAATTATAGACGCATTCATTAAAAATTATGCATGCATTATTTCCATGGATGTTAGTCTAGAAGAACTCTTAGCTCTAAAACAAGGAAAGAATGAATCATTCACTTCATTCTTACAATGATGGTGATCCAAGGCCAATCAGAGCAAGTGGACCATGCCTGAGGAACAACAATTTTGCACCATCGTATCCAACCTTGAAGGCCTCTTGGCATTCCATCTCAAGGTACAAGGGATCACCACATATGATCAATTGATCTCCAAGGCACTCAACATCGAACGAGCCCTCATGACACAACCCAGGGGATCAACTTCATACCTTGAAAAACAACACAACTGTGCACCCGCCAATTACAATGATAAACCTCGCACATGGGCAAGGAATAAAAATGTTACCAATGATGGTGTCATCAATGCCAAAGTTGTCATTAGTGCTCCGCACCAAAATACACCCGCACCAAAAATCCAAATCCAACACCAAAAAAATCATCAGACAACACAACAACCAAACCACAATCCGACAATCAACAATCTCAATGATCAAAGGGGACCACCCCAATGGAACAAAAATTACCCTAAATGAAAATACACTGCTTTGGGGGAACCACTTGAAGTTATAATGAAGCTGATAAATGAAAAACTTATCAAGGCTCCTACCTTTGAGAAGTACCAAGAACCAGATGTGAAATCTCCTTGGTATCATGAAAATCAACTCTGTGAATTCCATAAAATCAAAGGCCATACAACGAACAGTTGCAGGAGATTAAAAAACATAGTTCAAGATCTCATTGATCAAAGGATTATAAATGTGGAACAACCAACATGAAACCAAGATCTTAAGATATACACGAATCCGATGCCTAACTATGGCAATAAAGGGAATAATAACAACACTGATAAAGGGAAAGGCACCCACACAAATGTGAATCATGTGTATGAAATTGTTGTTGCCTCCCTAGATGAATACTGCATAGTCATCACCATCAAAGGTGCCCATGTTGATTGTGGAGTCACCACAAGAGGCAGAAAAGTTACTAGCGTAGGATCATCCCAACAAAATAAAGTCCCTGCATCTAGATTTGTCCCTAATGGCTACAATGTCCTAGATCAACTCAAAAGAACGCTAGCGCAAATCTCCATCATGGAGTTGCTAAAAATATCATCTACCCATAAGAAAATCCTTGAGGAAGCATTGGCTTCATCCACTGTCCCCACAAATATTAATGTGGAGAAATTCCAAGCTATGGTTGGAAATATCATTATGCCAAATCTCCTCACATTCTTTGACCAGGATTTCCCTGCTCAACCATCTCACAACCGCGTGCTTCACTTAGAAGTCATAGTACATAAAAGCAAAGTCAAAAGGGTCTTGGTGGATGGAGGTGCGGGTTTGAATATATGCTCTCTCAACCTCATCAAACAATTGAAAATCTCAAAGGATTCTATCAACAAAGGAAAGGGTATCACAATAAGAGCATATGCCGATCAAGAAAGGGTGTCCCAAGGCACGATCATACTCCCTATTCACTGCTATCATGGAAACTACTTGTCAGGTCCTAGACCTCAACTTACCATATAACATCCTTCTGGGACATCCATGGATTCATGCAATGAAGGCAGTAGCATCAAATTTCCATAAATGTGTGAAATTCACACATGAGGGACAAGAAGTTACCATATGGAGACCCTGAACCCTTCTCCTATTGCAAAATCCTTGAAGCAAAGTACTGTAAAATCCCCCAAGTACCAAAAAATGATGAGGGTCCATCCGCACCATACATTGATCCTGCCACTCTCGCATCCACTTCTGTGACAAAGACACTTGTCACTCCCTCCATTCCTACCATCTTTGACATTAAGGTCATCATCCAAGATAACGGTTGTGGAAACTACAAGCTCCCTAACAATTCTTTGGTGATCAAAGAGTTACCACAATCTCCTAGACCATGGGGACATCCACAAGAAAACGAAGCCTCCACATCTCAAACGTCTCCTAAAGACTATCCCAACTTCACAAGGTGGGAAGATCTTGGCCAAGAAGTTATTGAGGCAGATCCATCACATATGCTATATCAAGAAGAGAAGCCATTAGTTGATTTACCAATGGATGACAGAAGCAAGGGTCTGCAAATGATGCTCGCAATGGGCTATGGCAGAAATCAAAGACTTGGGAGAAACGACAATAGGCTTATAACACCTATCATTCTGGAGATGCGAGCAATAACAAATCTTGGCCTTGGATGTACCCCTATGAGTATAACCATATGTGGCCAAAGTCCTCCAGTTAGAATGGTTAATAATCCTCCTCAGCCAACTACATCAAAACTACGATTACCGGTATCCATAGGTCATGTCTTAGATAACTATACGTTTGATATAACCAACGTTTGTAGTAGTAGTGATGACGAGGATCCCACATCCAATATACTTAGGCTATTTGAGGATACCACTCTTTGCATGATTAGCACCCTATCTTTTGAATCAGATCACCAAAACCAGGAAATACGCCTAGTATACCCCCAACTCATCGACTATGACCAAAGAGGACCACTAGTTCTTGATACATTCAAAAATGATGAGGCGCTCTCAGAATTCATGGGACTGTAGGATAACATTCTATGTGGGGATCACAAAGCAAGGTTCATAATTGAGCTAGATACACCTGCCTATTATGGGGAAATGATTGAATCCCTCAATTGCAAAAGTGAAAAATTAAGAATAATATCTAAGTCCTTGAGTGAAAACCACACTGTGGCACTCTTTGACCAGAAAAAAGTAAAAGGAAAGGACACATCCAATGGTTAAAACCTCTTTGAGGCACCCGAGGATGGGGGATTCAATCTTCCTTCTAGAGCTATTCATCAAGAAAAATCAACAGTCCTAGCAGAAAGGTGCAATCAATCTAGGAATAGAGGAAACCCCGCATATCACATTCTATGCAGAGTCATTACTATCAGAGGAACATGAGCTCCTAGCAACCTTCCTAAGAGAAAGACAGATAAAATTTTCATGGAGCTATGCTGACATTCTAGGCCTTGATCCAAAAATTGTGGTCGACCACTTACCAGTATATCCAGAAGGAAAGCTTGTTAAACAAAAGCTTCAAAAAATGCACACTCAGATCACCTTATTGGTCAAAATGGAGCTAAAAAAGCTACTAGATGTAGGATTCATTTGATCGATAGATTATCCAGAATGGGTGTCAAACTTGGTACCTATTTCAAAACCTGATCGAGGCATCAAAATCTGCATAGACTTCAGAGACTTGAATAAGGCATGTCCAAAAGATGACTTCCCACTTCCAAACATTGACATGATAGTAGACATGAAATGTTATCACTAATGGACGGATTCTCAGGGTACAATTAGATCATGATAGCTAAAGAGGACCAACATAAAACAACTTTCACTTGTCCATGGGGGACTTACTGCTAGAACATGATGCCATTCGGCTTAAAGAACACAGGAGCAACATACCAAAGGGCCATAAAATTGATATTTCATGACATGATTCATAAGACGGTTGAAGATTATGTTGATGATATTCTAGCCACATCTAGAAAGAGAAAAGATCACATAGCAACCCTAAGTGCCATTTTTGATAGGCTTGAGGAGTACAAGGTTAGATTAAACCCAAAGAAGTGCATCTTCGACATACAATTGGGAAAACTGGTAGGATATGTAGTGTCAATGAGGGGTACCAAGGTAGATCCAACAAAGGTAAAATAAATCCTTGAGATGGAGGTGCCAAAAACATTAAAGCAATTGAGAGGTCTCCAAGGTAGACTCCAATCCATTCAAAGATTCATAGCACAGTTGGCAGACAAATAGAACCCATACTCTCACCTACTCCACAAGGGATTAGCATACAAATGGGATACCAAGTGTGAAGAGGCATTCAATAAAATCAAAGAATATCTACTGACACCACTAGTCTTAATGCCACCAATCCAAAGAAAACTATTGATTCTCTACATATCAGCAACAATAGCAACCCTTGGAGCTCTCCTAGCTTAGCATGATGAAAATGGAACAAAAAGGGTTATCTATTACATCAACAGAACAATGGTCGGGCATGAGCTAAATTATTCATTCATAGAGAAATAATGCCTAGCGGTAGTGTTTGCATCACAGAAATTCAGACATTGCATGTTGGCACATAAAATAAAACTCATTGCCAAAATCGACCCCCTCAAATGTTTATTATCAAAAGCAATGCTCATGGGAAGAATAGCCAAATGGGTGATGATACTATCAAAATACGACATTGAATATGTGGAACAAAAAGCAATAAAAGGTCAATTCATCGTAGATCAGCTTGCAGAAGCACCAGTTTATTAAAAGAATCCTCTAATCTCAGAATTTCCAGATGAATCTATTTTCAATCTCAACATAGCCGACCACTAGAAACTATACTTTAATGTCTCATACACACAACATGGATCAAGAGATGGCATCTTCTTTATCACTCCACAAGGGGATTGCATACCAAGGTCCTACAAACTAGCATTTCCCTGCACCAATAACATTGTGCAAAATACATGAGGCCTTAACCATAGGTCTTAGAATAGCAATGCAATGGAACATTATAACTCTCAGAGTATACAGAGACTCCCAATTGATAATAAATCAAGTGAACGATGAATACCAGACCAAGGATGACAAGCTCACTCCATACAAGAAATTGGGGGAGACTCTAAAAGAATCCTTCATCAAAATTACATTTGAGAAAATTCTTAGAGCCAACAACAGAGCATTGGACACCATGGCAACAATTGGATCCTTACTGGATATTCCCCACAATGTTCCAAAATATGAATTCCTGATAGAGCAACTTCTCATGCCTACATTCGAGGTACCAAAATCAGAATTCATGTGCGAAATTGTTGGTCCTAGTGATCCTTGGTACCATGACATTTATACATACCTTCGAATAGGAGTCATACCCGCCGATTTACCCTCAAACTTAAAAAGAAACTTTGTAAAAAAGGCATCCATATTCATCATCCTAGGAGATACCCTATATCGTAGGAGCATAGAAGGAACCCTACTACGTTGCTTAAATGCTAAGGAGGCATTGACTTCTCTAATTGAAGTACATAACGGTATCTGTGGTTTGCACTCAAGTGGGATGACCATAGCCAAGAAATTGTTGAGGATGGGGTATTATTGGTCCACAATGGAAAAAGAAGCATATGACTATGCTAGAAAGTTTCTACAATGTCAGTAGCATGGGGACCTCATCCATGCGCCAGCTCAAGAGCTTCATCCTATTGTCACACCATGGCCCTTTTCACAATGGGGACTTGACCTCATTGGGAAAATCACACCCACCTCATCTAATGGCCTTATGTTCATCATAACTACCACAAAGTAATTTACTAAGTGGGTGGAAGCCATACCCATGACATACATCACTCGAAAGCAGATTTCAAAGTTCATCCTGAACTATCTCATTTTCTATTATAGTGTCCCACAAGCCATTATCTCAGATAATGGGACACCATTCAAAAATTAGGATGTTCACTTGTGTGAGAAATTCAAAATCCATCATCGCTTCTCCACCCTGTACTATCCCCAAGGCAATGACCAAGCAAAAGCTACAAACAAGACCATTCTAAAAATCCTCAAGAAAACAGTCAATGGCGTAGGTCGTGATTGGCATCTATAGCTTAATCCTGCCCTCTGGGCCAATCGAACCAGCATCCACACACCCACCGGCGCCACCCCATTCTCCCTGGTCTACGGATCAGAAGCGGTGCTCCCCATTGAGATTGAGCTCCCATCCCTTAGGATATCATTGGAAAACCTCATCAGGGATGAAGAGTATCGGGTATCAAGATTAAATGAGATAGAGATACTGGATGAGCATCCTATAGATGCTTTGAATCATTTGCAAGTCTATCAAAATAGACTCAACAGGAGCTACAATAAGAAAATCAAAAGTAGGACTTTCCAAGTCAGAGAACTGGTGTTAAAGGAGAATCAAAAGAATGTCCTAAACCTAAGCAGCAAAGGCAAGTTTGAACCCCATTGGTTGCGACCATTCGTCATCACAACAAGTTACAAATCAAGGGCATATCAGCTATCAACACCCAAAGGGGAACCTCTGCAAGAGCCTATGAATAGCTCCCATCTCAAAAAGTTTTATGCCTAAATCCTTCAAGGTATACATCCTCAAAAAATGGTTACCTTGGCGAAAACCTAGCAAACAGGCGTCTTGGTAACAACAAAAAATAAATTAAAAAAAGCAAAAAATCCAAAAAAATTAGAAAAATGATCAAATAAATAGTAAAGCAAAAAAATCATCCTCTCGTGAAAACCAGTTCGGTGGCACTTTGGACAAGTACCTTGGTGAAACCTGGAAAATAGGCGCCTTGTGTAAATAAGCATGTTCCATCCACCAGGATCTCTATGGCTTGTTCTACATCATCCATTACGTTTCTATCATCTATCGTATTCAAATCTCCATCCATCACTCGTCCACCTGCATCTGCACATAGCTTGGTCCTATGTTCATATCATGATACCTCCTAGTACTAGGCCCATCCTCAAGGTCAGTTTGTCCTACCTTTATCAAAGTAGTCTATTGTATCACACTGGGGGCATGTTCTCATTGGATCAGATTCGTGTATATTCTTAAAGTCTTAAAATCAG
The DNA here is from genome assembly GCA_007258455.2 of Sequoia sempervirens. Lineage (NCBI taxonomy): Eukaryota > Viridiplantae > Streptophyta > Pinopsida > Cupressales > Cupressaceae > Sequoia > Sequoia sempervirens. Next base: position 667,093,843 of record VDFB02270651.1, read on the forward strand.
AAAATCCAAAAACATCAAAAAAATCAAAAAATCCAAAAACATCAAAAATCAAAAAAATCCAAAAACATCAAAAAATTAGAAAATCCAAAAACATCAAAACATCAGAAAATCCAAAAACATCAAAAAATCATCAAAATCCCAAAACATGTCAAAAAGATTGGTCAAAAATTCAAAAACAAAGTCGTCTTGTTGACCTATGGGTCTCTGAGCCTTGAACGTAGGCAAGGTTGATCTTTGATCATCCCTCGAGACACTTAGGTTAGTCCTTTAGGCATCCATCACAATAAACTGACATTTTATCATGTATATCATCATCTGTAAATCGGTCAACTCGTCAGTCAAACTACGTGGTCTCTGCATGTATAACATAGACAAGGCTAATCTATTGATAAGCCCCCGAGGCCCCTAGGATAGGCCCTTAGGTTAGTCTCTTGGTCAAAATCTTAGAAAACCCCAAAACATTAGAAAATAAAAAAAATAAAAAACATTTGCAAATCTCCAAAAATACCAAAAATAGCCTCAAAACATCTCAAAAAGATCAAAAACATCCAAATATTTGAAAAATCCATCCATCTCATCTTGCTTGCACCTGCAATAAACACCACTCATAATAAACGCTCATCATCCTCAACCTTTGATGAGGCAATTAGAAACAAGTCTAGTTGGTGAAAAGTGAAAACTCAAAAATGTCGAGTCTTAGGTCTAAGTTAGTATGTAAACAAATTTGTCAACTCTTGGTATCGATAACCTATCATCCATTTGGTCCCATATCAATCATTTGAAAGAACACCTTAGGATAAACAAAATGACGTGCTGCCATCCACTAACATGTCCTAGGATGCATCCTTCCTACAATGGACATTATATTTTGGCAATAGTTTCGGTTCTTATCCTTAAAAACACATCTCCTTTTGGTTAGCGGTATTGAAGAACATCGGCTTGTTTGTTTACTTTGTCTTTATCTTTTGACTTATCTTATTACACTCATTCCAAGGACTTCTTGATGATATCCGAATGGAGGATTTAGAGAAATAGGAATAAGGTAACGATCATTATCTTTTGTTTGTTGTGCTTGTTGGATGTTCTTGTAATATAACCTTGGCGAATACTTGCTTTGTTAGCTATGCATGGAGGAGGTTTTGGGCAACTTGTTGACTATTGCATTGATAGGTTATACCTTTCCATGTTTTGGTCTGAGGTGTTTGAAACATCTAAAGTGCATCCTGTAACTGAGGATTTCTTTTAGGTTTTAAATTAGGGATTAGAGTGTCAACAGTAAATCAATAAAGACAAAGAAACCCAAAGACCTATCGAGTATAAAGGAAATTAATCAATAAAACAATTATACCTGTTTCTTGAATTTTCCATGATTACCTCCATAGTACCTTCTAGCTTGCTGGCTGATGTGTTGCCCTTAGATTTGATGTGCGAGCAATCTTTGACGAAGTCCTACACCAAGTTTTGAAGGATTTGATCAAAATCTAATGCCTATGCCTAAATGACTAAGAATGTCTATGCCTAAAATGTCTAAAACCTAATGAAATTTGCTAATAGTTGTTGCAATTGCTATGAAAGATCTAAGTGTGCAAGTGCATAAGTATGCAAAGCGTTTGGGTGTAATCGAGAAATGAGAGGAAAATGGCATTTTATAGAAAATGCCATTTTGAATGGATGAGTGAGATTGACTTCTGACTAAGACCTAAAATGAGAGGCCCAGATTAAATCTGATAATCCCTAATTAGGGTTAAGGCAGAATCATTAATCAAGTGGTCAAGATGTCGTCTAAGAAGATCGAATCGATGGTGGAGAATAAATGAGGAAATTAATTCAAAAATAAAGGTTTTTGAAAATGAAGAGGATAAAGACCGGACTAAAGATTAGTTTTGGAAAGATCAAGAACCTACCTGATCACTTGATTTCTGGAGGAAAGTTACCAATTTGGAATTAAATTAATTCCAAATGTGAATTTGAGAAATAATAAATAATCAATTTTTAGATTATTTACTAAAATGAGTTGACAGTTAAGAATGAGATGACATTTTAAATAATTTAATTTATTTAAAATGAGAGGATTATCAAATTTGGCAATTAAATAATTAAATTTAATTATTTAATTTAGCAAATAAGACTAATTAAATAATTTAATCAATTTATTTAATTATGACAATTAGTGACATATTAAATAAATAAATAAAAACTTATTTATTTAATAATCAGGAAGAAATAAATGTAGAAAGGTAATTAAATAAATTAAGAAATTTATTTAATTAAAGGAAAACCTAGACAATTAATGACGTATTTAATAAATAAATAAAATTTATTCATTTAATAATCATGAAGAATGAAAGGACATGAATTAATTAAATAATTATGAATTATTTAATCAATAGTCGAATGTGGACCAAGGACATAATTAAATGTCACAATTATGCTAGGACGAAAGTGGTAAAAATGAAGCTTGTAGGCCTAGGTCATTTTTAGGTGTCTACATTTTTCCCCTCTTTGTCATAATGTCGTATGTCACATTGTGACAAAGAAAATAAGTTAAAGTCATGCCCCAGTGAAGGTATGGAGTATCAATGCCCCCTCAAGAAATTTTTCAAATTTTGGGTCGGCGATAGAAGAATTTGTAAAGGGTCCCGATAAGTCAATTTGATAACTAGAAAAACAATGGCGCAGTCGGTTTTGGATTGTGACATGTTTAAGACAGCCAACAAGGTAGTCAAAGTTGGTCAAATGAGCCTCCAGTTATAACCCAATTGAAAAATGTCATTTTGACTTTATAAATAGGTTGACAAAGGGATAAATGTCAATTCATTCTTACTATTCACCTTGCGAATTTTGAGACCTCAGAGCGAAAAGGATAGCAACGACAATGGTAATTCCAGTGATAGAGCATCGCAGCGAGATCGTGCAGACATTCAGGCAGCTAGAGGGCTCAGAGCTAGTGGTACGTACCCCCACCTTTCTTTGTAATTTTTTCATTTTACATGTCATAACTAGGTTTCTAGGGAAAATAACGAATGTGTCGTGATGCATATGCGTTCGCGTTCGACGCATTCGCCTTCGCGTTCAATGCATTTAATGCGTTGCGATGCAAGCGCAACCAGGAATTAGGGGAGACCGAAGTATTGCACCACATTTACCAAAAACTGCAACGTATTCGCATTTTTAGGTCGCATTTGAATATTCGAATGCCGCAATTGTTCTCATGTGACACAATTATCAACTTTCGTGATGCAAGTGTAAAGTATCATGGTTCATTCATGCTGATGCAATGCATTTGTAAGACCGAGCGATGCAATTGGAATTGTGCGATGCATTTGACATTTGAAACTACGTATTCGATGTCTTGAGATGCAATTGCCTCCATGAGACGCATTTGACGTTTTGAGATGCAATTGCCTCAGTGCGATGCATATGACACTAGTTGTGATTAGGGCTGATTTTGATGTTTGTGAAACCTTAACTGTTTTTGGTTGTACTGACAAGTTGTGCAAAAGGTACTGACACATTGTTTGGCTTTTTGCAGAGGCAGCTTGCCCCGATTTACACACAAGGGAGCAGACTGACTACATTCTGGTTTTCCGACTAGCTGACTCCGAGGGAGAAATGATGACTAATGTGGCTTGGTCTATTTTATGTCGCCTATATGCCCATTGTTCGGGTGAATAGGGGATTGTTGACTGTATTGTGTGAGCACTGGCATTTAGAGACATGCTCTTTCCACTTGCCAATAGGTGAGGCGACCATAACATTGGAGGATGTGTACCGCATCCTACAAGTGCCAATCTGAGGAGAGTGGATTGTTTATGACCCTCGTCATGATGAGTAGACATTCAAGACCTACGACTAAGATCAAGGTGCAAGACTTGGCATCCAGGGCTATGAGATCAGATGGGAGTTCATGGCGGAGCACTATGCTCGCTTTGATGCTTTCTTGGCGACCTTGATTGGCAGTCTTTTGATTCCTGACCGTCGGGGACATGGATTTCCTATTGGCTAGGGAGACGTCTTAGTTGGTATGAGACGTGACAGGACAGTGTATGCTTGGGGTCCGTGTTTACTGGGGACACTCTACCATCAGCTGCACGATGTTGCTTACATGAGAGCAAAGAGTATCTCGTGTGGTATGACATTGATGATGATATGGGCCTGGGAGAATATTGCTATATTTTGTCCTCCCATTAAAAGACCACAGTTGGCCATGGACATGCCTTACGCTTACTACTATGCCGGTGCGCTACAACAGACGCGGATGGGTGAGACCGGTTGGTGGTGGCACAAGATTGACACAATGGTGTCTTTTAACTGGAGGCCGTATAGAGACTGTGAGCAGTGGGATGACAAGGTGGATCATCTGAGCCTTAGCAGAAAATACAGATATTTGATTGGGAGCACCGTGTAGACCTCGCTTATTATTGAGATGTATTTGCCGTAGCATGTCTTGAGGCAGTTTGGAGAGCAGCAGGGTGTACCTGCAGGGACATCCAAGTACACTCGATCGTCCAAAGAGTATGCCTGGGGACCAGCCATTCCAATGGCCTTCGCAGAGCAGTAGATTGATGGGCTAGGAGCCTAGCCATGGGGATGGATAGGTGGGATAGCTAATCCTGGGACCACAGTAGACTACGACCTATGGTGGTAGGCTCATAGAACAGTGCCCTTTATAGATCCCGATGGGACTACACCTGTGGATAGATGGTCAGTGATACCTCATTTGCTGAGGGCCAGACGGGGAGGTAGAGGCGGTGACAGGGGTAGAGGTTGGGGGAGGGAGAGAGGAAGGGATGGAGGTAGGGGTGGGGACAGAGGCAGAGATGCAGATAGGGGTGGAGACGGAGGCAGGGGTGGAGACGAAGGTAGAGACGAAGGCATGGGTGGAGATGATGGTGGAGATGGAGGTAGGGGGAGATGATGGTGGAGACAGTCGGAGGCGACGGTGAGATGGTCAGAGATAGGGCTAGAGGGTGCACCCACATGTGGTGAGGGTAGCATTAGATGCTATCCCTGAGGTTGGAGAGGAGGGGGAGAGAGAGGAGCAGCCCGGACAGGAGGGAGAGGTTGAGGAGAGACGGGAGGAGGTGGAGGTGGGGAGATAGGAGGAGGAGGCAAATGTGGAGAGATAGGAGGAGGATGTGGCAGAGGATAGGCCAAGGTAGAAGGATGTGGTAGAGGAGGAGAGGTCAATGTTAGAGGATGCGATAGAGGAGGAGGTCGGATAAGAGGATGCGGCAGAGGAGGTCAGACAGGAGGAGGAGGAGGAAAATGATGAGGATGATGCGATGGATGAGGCAGAGAGACTACTCAGATTCAGGATGGTGGAGGGAGAGGAGGAGATACCGTCCTCCTCGGGATTACCCCAAGATGCCATGACAAACTAGAGGGTGGCCGATTTACAGCGGAGACTGGATGAGAGCATGGCCCACATTAGATCATTGCAGTCAGAGCTAGAGGTAGCTTGGGTAGAGTGGGATCAGGCAGTGATCTACCAGCATGACTCGGCTTAGTGGTGTACACAGTTTGCAACATTATGCACAGGGCCTGCAGGGGATATTGCTCGCGAGATGGATAGGGTGAGCACGAGGCTGGGATAGTACAAGACATTATATGAGCAGGAGGTGCCTCTCGAGCGACGGGATCCTACCTTTTCATGATCACAGATGAGGACAGGTAGTGGCCACAAATCAGGCAGTGCTAGTGGCAGCAGGAGTCACTCGAGTGCCGGAGGGTCTACCTCGACAGGGCACACATCAAGGCATAGGTCACACCACTTACACAGGCACACCTCAAGTCACCATTCAAGCCATAGTCATGGGTCGAATGGTTCAGTGCAGAGGTCCGTACAGAGGCAACCACCAATGTTAGATCCGTCAGTTTCTTAGAGTCAGGCCATAGTGATGTCACCAGTGTCCATTACCGTGGCAATGATGTCGTCATTGTCAGTTCGAGTGGTTGCACAGGCAGAGGTTACCATAGGTCTGCCTATCATTTTAGTGCTAGTCTCAGAGTTGCAGCCACCACATTCTTCACCATGAGGGGATGATGAGAGTCTACCCTAGGGGCCTTTTTGTTATTATGACACACTATGTATATATTATTGAGCTTGTGAGCTCCATTTTTAGGATATCTCTTGACTTTATCTTGTGAAACTGTACATTTTTGAGATGATATTATATGATGATGCAGTTTTGATGTGGCCTACATGTGTGTTATATGATGTTCCTTGATTTAATGCATTATGATATATGTGATGTATGATGTATCATGTATGTCCTATGATGCTTATTTATGATTTTGATGCCATGATGATGCAATGCTTACTAAATGAGATGATGATGATAATGATGTGCATAATGTATTTAGTAAATGGATGCAATGTTGATTATGTTAATGCAATGTTTGTGATTATGTATATGATTTAATGCTATGGACGATGTATGTATGGACCTAATGCAATGTTTATATGATCATGTATGCACTTATGTTTTTTGGATGTCATAGGATATCATCATGAGATGAACGAGAGAAGATGACTAGACCGAAGAAGAGAAGACCAAAGGAGATGCATGTTAATTCCTAGACCAAATCCTTCAAAGCTTTACCGTAGGACTTTAATAATTATTGCTCTTAATCATCACTGTGCAGACTATTGTAATGGCCAACAAACACCATGATATGACATAGATCAAGGTGTGCAAAGTCGTACCATTACATAAGACAAGCAATCATAGACAAGGATGATCATGACTCATGCTAAGAGTGTGATTGCCCCAATCTTTTTGTCATAATTAACCACAAGCAGAAAAAGACAAAGACAATTCATGAGACGTCGTTGCTTCTCTAAATCATGTTCCTAGGACATCGTTGAGAAACTAGCAACATGATTGTCATACAAAAAAATAGAGCCCTTATCATGATACGTCGTTGTTTTTCTAAATCCCAGAATGAGGGCCTCGTTGAGAAACTTAGTAGTCATGCATGTCAATCGTCATGATACGTCATTGCTTCTCTAAATCCTGTTATTGGGATCTCACTGAAAAACTAATAACATGATAAAAGTCAAAAGACAAGTGTCAAGTGTTTGCCAAGTGCATCTGGATATCCATTGTTCTGATGTCAAAATGTTAGTTTTTGTAATGACAAGATACCAAAGTGTCAAAGCTTTGATGATGCTAAGATGACAAATGTCAAAAATTTCTGAATTCAGGAAGGACACATCCTGAATAATGTTAATGTCAAGAGGATTGATCCCTAAATGTCAAAAGGGATCCCTCAAAATGCCATGTGACAGTGATGATGACAATGCCTAGGAAGGACACATCCTAAGGCATAGATGACATAGTTGGTTCCTCAGAGAGACACATCTGAAGAATACTAATGTCAAGGGGAGTGATCCTTGGATGTCAAGAGGATTCCTCGAAATGTCGAATGACAGTGACGCCGCCTAGGAAGGACACATCCTAAGGCATGAATGACAGAGGTTATCTTTCAGAAGGACACATTTGAAGGTTAACCTAGAGTTGACAGTTTGATAGGTTATGATGATTTGACTTGTTTTGACCGAGTCTGACTTGTGTTTGACTATATGCCGATATTGTCATGATGATATGATTGACCTGTTGTCAGATTGAAATAATTGATTGTCATAAGTTGTTTTTAGGATTTTACCCATTTGGGAGTGATTCACATTGTCTTAAAGATATTTTGACGTGTGTGGCAGTGTAGTGCCATGAACCCCAATGGACTGACCTAGTGCGGCCTCGGGGGCTCATCGACAGATGGCCTTGCCTACGTCATACACTCAGAGATCTCGTAGTTCGACACGACCAATGACTTTGATGACAAAAGATTGTGTCATGATTTTATTTTGACAAACCTAAAAGGACTGACCTAATGTCTCGAGGACTCAAATGTGAGTCTTGCCTACATAGCAATTGCGCAGAGACAACGTAGTTTGGAAAAATGACAAAGACTGATTGATTTGACATGACATACTTTAACAATAGATGAGTCTGTGTTTGCATTCTTCGAGCAGTCTAATGTTTTGTTGTGGTTTTCTTTAGGATGTTTTATGGTTTTTTTGTCTTTTTTTCAGATTTTTTGCGATGTTTTTGGTCTTTCTTTAGGACATTTTATGATTTTATTATCTTTTTTTAGGACATTTATGATGTTTTTGTCTTTTTTCAGGACATTTTGCCGTGTTTTTGGTCTTTCTTTAGGACATTTTATGATGTTTTTGGTCTTTTTTCAGGACTTTTTTCCAATTTTTCAAATCATGTGTGACATCCACTGCAGTTACATGATAAATTTTTTGCCCCTAGTCAGGTCCAAGACAGCCAATTTTAAGGGATATGAAAGGGATGCTTCTGGTGTACCAGATGGACAGTCGTTAGGACTTGATGTCAACCATTTATCAACCATGAAAGGAAGGGTATCATGTTGTGGTAGCCTGTGTGATAATGACAGAAATACCTTTCATCCTAGGCCAAGGCAGACAAAGTGATCCTAGATAGCAAAGCAATGATTGATTACGCATGGCGCCTGTTTGCTAGCTTTTCACCGTGGTACTTGTCCAAAGCGCCTGTTTGCCAAGTTTTCATCAAGGAAACAATTTTTTTATCATTTTTCAATTTTTTTGTATTTTACGGTTTTCAGCTCAATTCCCTGATGCTATGCGTAGAACCTTCAGAGATGTAAACTGTTGATAGGATTCGTTAGTTGTTCTCCCTCTAGAGTTGTTAGCTGATAGGCTCTAGAACCAAAAGCAGATATGATAATGTAGGGACCCAACCAATTTGGTTCAAACTTTCCTGACTTTTCTCTGTTAGCTTGATTTTTGGGGTTTTGCATGAGAACTAGGTCGCCAATGTCAAATTTCCTGACCATAACCTTCTTATTGTAACTGTGGCAAAGATGGTTCTGATATGCTTGAAAATGGTTTAGTGAATTTTCCCTTCTTTCCTATAGCATTTCTAGCTCATGCAAGCGTGATTGTATATACTCCTCTTCACCAGTTAAACCCTTCAGGGAGACTCGTAACGAAGGAATTTCAACCTCAATGGGAAAGAAGGCCTCAGCGCCAAAGACTAGGGAAAATGGAGTGGCTCCTATAGGCATATGTATTCTAGTTCGGTAAGCCCATAAAGTAGGGTTGTGTTGTATATGCTAGTCACGGCCAGTGTCATTGACAGTCTTTTTGAGGATTTTGAAAATGGTTTTATTTGACGCCTTAGCTTGACCGTTTCCTTGTGGGTAGTATGGAGATGAAAAATGGTGTTGGATGTGAAATCGCTCATATAACTCATGAACGTCTTGGTTTTTAAATGGACATCCATTGTCAGTGATGATGGATTACGGAAGGCCATACCGACAAATAATGTAGTTAAGAATGAACTTGGATATTTGCTTTCTGGTTATGTATGTCAAAGGGATGGCTTCGATCCACTTCGTAAAATACTTAGTGGTAGTGATGATGAATTTGTGACCATTGGACGAGGTTGGATGAATCTTACCCACGAGGTCGAGTCCCCATTGAGTGAAGGGCCAAGGAGAAGTGATCGGCCGAAGTTCATGTGCTGGAGCATGGATCAAATCACTGTGAATCTGACATTTGTGATGTAAGTCCTGAAATATTTTATTGCATCATTTTCAATGGTTGGCCAATAATACCCAAGTCTCGTTACCTTCTTGGCTAGAGTAGGACCACTTGAATGAGACCTACATATACCATCATGTACTTCGCGTAAGGTTGTACGTGCTTCGTTGGTGTCGAGACACCTAAGGAGGGTGTCGTCAAAGCTACGATGGTAAAGGGTGTCACTGACGATGGCATACCTTGTGGATTTTTAGATGAAGGACTTCCTTTGGTTATTGGACAGGTTCAGTGGAAGGGTTTGAGACTTAAGGTAGTCATAAATATCCTGGTACCAAGGATAGTCAGGACCAACAAGTTCGCGAACCATCTCTGACTCCAGAATGTCATAGGTAGGGACCAATAATTGCTCTATTAGGAATTCCAACCAAGGCAAATTGCTTGGTATGTCAAGGAGAGCCTATTGTAGCCATAGCGTCTGCCGCTTTGTTTTGTGCTCTCGGAACTTGTTCAAAAGTTACCATATGAAAGTATGTGTGGAAACTGTAAACCATCCATTTGTAGGGAATTGACTTCTCATCTATTGTGTCATAGTCATCATTAACCTGGTTGATGACAAGTTGAGAATCCTCGTAGACATGTAGTGCTCTGATCTTCCATTTTATTGCCATTCTTAGTCCTCTAACTAATGCCTCATATTCTGCCACATTGTTTGTGCATGGGAAGGCAATGCGGAAAGACTTAGGAATGGAGTCTCCTTGTGGGGTGATGAACAAGATTCCTACCCCCGAGCCATGACTTGTGTGTGATCCGTCAAAGTAGAGTCGCCAAGGTGCCTTAGGTTCTGTATGGAATATCAACTCATCTGGAAAATCTATTACTAGTGGGTGATCACTCTACAAAGGTGCGTCTGCCAGCTGGTCCGCTATGGCTTGTCCTTTTATAGTCTTTCTTTCAACATACTGAATGTCATATTCGCTCATAATCATAACCCATTTTGCTAGCCGTCCTGTTAATGCTACTCAACTTAGCAAATATTTTAGTGGGTCGATCTTTGCTACTAATTGTGTCTGATGGATTAGCATATAATGTCTTAGCTTTTTTGTTGCAAAGACCATGGCTAGACAAGCTCGTTCTATTGGTGTGTAGTTTATTTCATACCCGACCAATGTCCGACTGATGTAATATATAGCTCTTTCTTTTTCTTCTTGGTTGTTCTATGCTAGTAATGCCCCCAGTGCTGAACTAGTTGTCGAGATGTACATGATCAATGGCTTTCTGTGAATGGCAGGCATGAGGACTGGCATTGACAGTAGGTAATCCTTGATTTTCTGAAAGGCCTCTTGACATTTATCTATCCATACAAAGGGGATACCCTTGCGCAACAGATATTGGAATGGGTGACACTTGTCTGCCAATTGGGCTATGAAACGCCGAATAGATTGTACCCTACCTTGTAGAGTTCTGAGTTCACTGATTCCTTTGGGCAGAGGCATGTCTATGATGGCTTTGACCTTTCCTGGATTGACCTCGATGCCTCTTCAGGAAACTATGTATCCAGCCAAGAGTTTACCCGATGTGACCCCGAAGACACACTTCTTAGGATTTAGCCGGACCTTGTACTCTTCCAATCTCTTGAAAATTATGTCTAGCACCTTCAGGTGATCTTTCCTAGTTACTGATTTGGCCAATAGGTCATCTACATAATCTTCCATTATTTTGTGCATCATGTCGTGAAAGATTGTGGTCATAGCTCTTTGATATGTGGCGCTTGCATTTTTGAGACCGAATGGCATGACATTTCAATAGTATGTACCCCATGGGCAAGTAAATGCCATTTTGTGCTGGTCTTCAGGAGCAATACGAATCTGATTATAGCTGGAGAAACCATCCATGAGGGATAGCATCTCATATCCTGCTGTGAGGTCAACTATGATGTCAATGTTTGGCAAAGGAAATTCATCCTTTGGACATGCTTTATTTAGGTCTCAAAAATCTGTACATATGCAAATCAACCCATTTGGCTTGGTTACTGGCACTAGGTTAGATATCCATTCAGCGTAGTCAATAGACCATATGAATCCGATGTCTAGCAATTTATTTAACTCGGCCTTAACCAATAGAGCAACTTGGGGGTGCATTTTGCGTAACTTCTGCTTGACTGATTTGGCATTAGGTAGTAGTGGCAGATGGTGCAGAACCAGTTCTAGGTCCAATCCTGGCATGTTAGCATAGGACCATGTGAAGTTGATTTTACGTTCTGCAAAGAATTTATGAAATTCTGATCTCTCTTCTTCAGTTAATGATGCAGTAAAGAGGACCATTTTGGGATCTTCTGCAGTTGATATGTTATCCTCTATTGTGTCTTCGATAAGCATAGCTAATTTCTCTTGTTGCACGGGGAGAAAGTCTAGTCTTCCATCTTTGGGTGCCTCAGAGAGGTTTTTACCCGTAGATACATCCTTTGTTTTTACTATTTTATTGTCAAAAGGTGCCTTTCGGTTTTCACCTAGACACATTTCATTTTTTATTTTATTTTTATTTTTGCGACTAGAGGACGGAGCAGTCTCGCCAAAGTATGTCATGTAGTCTAATTCAATGGCAAATCCTAACTTGTGGTCCCCACTGGGTATACCTTCACGTAATCCCATAAATTCTGTAATTGCCTCATCATTCTGAAATGTGTCCAGGACTAGCGGGCCTTGTTGGTCCCAATTGACTAGCTGAGGGTAAACTAAGGAAATACCATCGTCAATGTTGGTGAATTGAGGTGAGGATGCGGAAAGCATGCAGACTGATTCAATGATGTTGTAGATGAGATTATCCTCATCCAACTCCATGTCAGACTCTATCCAATATTCCCCTTCACTAGTGTCATATTCATTGTTAAAATAAGGGGTGAAGGCCTTAGAGTCCAGGTTGTCAGTGGCGTCTGATACTTCAGATGGATTGGACTGAAGGTGTTCAGTTGATGGGTCTTGTATGTCATGGGGAGTGGTAATGGGACTTTGAATATTTGGTGCCTGTTCAATTTTAAATGTTTTCCAAAATCTTTGTTTAGAGGTTAGTTTCCTTGGTTCGACAAACAAATCATCAAGGCAACAGTCACTTAAGGATCATTCTGAGCCAAATTCCCACTCGTGGGAGTCAGTTTCGGTGAGGGTTTCCTTAGTGGTCTCGACACTTTTCGAAGCATGTAATCGCTCACTCGAAAGTCCAATGGTACATCGATCATCATTGTCGGGCGATCCAAACCCTAATCCAAGATACTTTGGAATTTGAAAAGTTTCTATGGGCTCCCTTCAGCCAGTTTTATTTCTTCCTAGGCCACTAGTACCATCGTAGCCTTTAGCTTTCATTATGTCATAACCCTTGCCATATTTTTGAACTGGTAATGGGGGTAGTGTGACAGTATCCTTATAGATCCATCCTGTGATGTCAGCAAGATCTTCATTACTCATGTCTCCCCACTAGATAAAAACTATTTTTGATAGAACTTTGAAAGTTTCCTTGGGTTCCATTCTGAAACATGGCCGAACATATACCTTTGGAGATGTGGGTATTGTTGTTATGTTGTATGATGTATGTATTTTGAATTCTCCATAGCTGAGGTCCTGGATTTTGACAGTGGATTCAGCCTTAGGGTTTGTGGGAGGTGGTGGTGTGGTGGAAGATGTGGATGGAGCGGATGTGGAAAATGATGTGAGTGTGAATGGGTCAATGTATTTGGATGACAAGGAGCCAGGTGCTTCTCAGTTCATAGGCACCCAGTTTTCAGAAATACCCCTTAGGTTAGTATAATATTGGAAGGGGTCGGGGCCTCCGTATATGGTTATTTTCGTGCCATCAAATGGAAACTTTAGGCATTGGTGATATGTGGATGGAATGGCTTTTAAGGCATGAATCCACAGATGAACGAGCAAGATGTTATATGGTAGTTCCAAATCCAAGACCTGGCAGGTTGTGTCCACAATAACTAGTCCCACTCTGATAGGGAGAGAGATAATGCCACATGAAGAGCGTTCTTCGTCATCATACGCTTTGATCACTATAATTTTTGTCAGGTCTATGCATGCATCAGAGAATCCTAGAGCCTTATTTTCTTTGTCACAATGCGACAATGTGACATATGACATTATGACATAGACTTATTTTATTTTTCACAATGCGACATACGACATTATGACAAAGAGGGGCAAAATGTAGACACCTAAAAATGACCTAGGCCTACAAGCTTCATTTTTACCACTTTCGTCCTAGCATAATTGTGACATTTAATTATGTCCTTGGTCCACATTCGACTATTGATTAAATAATTCATAATCATTTAATTAATTCATGTCCTTTCATTCTTCATGATTATTAAATGAATAAATTTTATTTATTTATTAAATACGTCATTAATTGTCTAGGTTTTCCCTTAATTAAATAAATTTCTTAATTTATTTAATTACCTTTCTACATTTATTTCTTCCTGATTATTAAATAAATAAGTTTTTATTTATTTATTTAATGTCACTAATTGTCATAATTAAATAAATTGATTAACTTATTTAATTAGTCTTATCTACTAAATTAAATAATTTAATTTAATTATTTAACTGCCAAATTTGATAATCCTCTCATTTTAAATTAATTTAATTTATTTAAAATGAGAGGATTATCAAATTTAGCAGTTAAATAATTTAATTAAATTATTTAATTTAGCAGATAAGACTAATTAAATAATTTAATCAATTTATTTAATTATGACAATTAGTGACATATTAAATAAATAAATAAAAACTTATTTATTTAATAATCGGGAAGAAATAAATGCAGAAGGTAATTAAATAAATTAAGAAAATTATTTAATTAAGGGAAAACCTAGACAATTAATGATGTATTTAATAAATAAAAAAAAATTATTCATTTAATAATCATGAAGAATGAAAGGACATGAATTAATTAAATAATTATGAATTATTTAATCAATATTTGAATGTGGACCAAGGACATAATTAAATGTCACAATTATGCTAGGATGAAAGTGGTAAAAATGAAGCTTGCAGGCCTAGGTCATTTTTAGGTGTCTACACATCCCTAGCAAGGTTTCCGTATGTTAGGTGTGAACAAGAATACTCTTATCTGATTGTCAAGTCAAAGTTCATCACATGGGGTACAATGCCATCCTAGTTCTCTATACCTTAATGCATCGTACCACGTGTGTTATCAAACATAAGAAAATTGGCCCTTTGAAAATCCCAATTCCTTGGCAAGTAATCATCATCATTTACATATTTTTTCATCTTGTGTCTTGTTGAAATGACTTCTTCTCTTCTTGATCATCACACTAACAAGGTACTATGACAATTGATCATCATCATTATCATCATCGTCATCGATCTTGCATCCACAAATCATTAGCATATTGCATAAACATATCATATAGGAAACACATGCATTGCATTTCCATCATCCTATAAGCATTTTTTATAGATAAGCACATCCATTTTTAAAGATGATCATCGCATAACCATTTCACATTACCACCTATTGCATAAATCATACATAATAGGTACATAAGCATTATAGATAATCCATTGCATACATACTCACATAACATTATAAGCTCATCTCACACATTACATTCATTTTACATTAAGCACTATCATACCATTTTGCATAAAACAATATCATATCATTGCATATAGTACATCATAGTAAATGCATCACATACATGACATTCTCATTTAACATGTTCAGGATAGAATTTGTTATTCTAAGCATCTTAAGAAACCATCTCATTTGCATCATCAATACACATCATATAAAACACGACCATTGCATTTACATTGCATTATATCATCCATTAATCATCCATACCATCTCATTAATAGTATCATAATCATTTTGTGCATTTCATTAATCATTCCACATCATTATAAACATAAATAAGGACATAAAAATCCATCATATGTAAAGCATACATCCATCCATAATCATTTCACATATAAGCATGATTCATATCATTTCGCGTATATACCATAGATCATTTCCATATCATTTTACATATTTCATATCATCATCACCATAAATGCATCATCATATATCATCCATTCAAATAAATACATTTGCATAAATTAACAACATAATATAGATCTATTAGTCATAATCATTACATAATACATATATCATCGAAAATAAATGCATCCATAAATGTATCGTATAAAACACCATTGCACAACATATAAAAGTAGACTCATCCATACATGCATGAATAAATGATACACATCATATCACATCATAATCAGAATCATCATCTCATATATATCATCATCGGGTAACTGTCATAATACAAAATAATCGTATCACTATACATGTATGTCAATCAGTACAAAAAGGCCCATTGGGCTATCAAAAAGGAGCCCATAAGGCACAAAAAATAATATCATCTTGATCAAAAGGAGGCCTAGCCCTCCTGTCTCTTGCCCTCACCTCTATCCTTGTGACCCTCTACTGGTCTGAAGCTAGTCCGTTGTGAGTACTCTGGAACTCGTGATGCTCTGGGTACGGCCTCGTGATAATGCAAACGATAATACTTGGCCTCTCGGATGGCCTCCTTGTAGGACTGAATCGACACTGTACCCTGAGAGGAGGAGGCTTCCATGCTCTCTAACTGCTGTCTCTAGCCTAGCTCTATGGCCACCTGTAACTCTGTAGCCTATCTATGCTAGATGGCTTGATCCCTCTTGGCCCTGGCCTGATCCCTCTCAGTCTGTGCCTGATCTCTCTCCCCTGTCAAAGTCTACACCTAAGCCTACAACTATGCAATCAATGTATCTCAGGGATCCACCTGCCTTGCTAGTTGTGCTCATGGATGTTGTACCTAAGGCTGATCCTCACCCCTAGCCCATGGTGGTACACCTATAGGCACCTGCTCCTAATCCTACATCTACACATCTAGCTAATCTGGCTGCACTTGGGGCCTGACCAGCTGGTCATGTCATACATCATCCCTCTATCCTCGTCCTCCCCTTCTGCCTCTCACTTTCTGTCAATCGGGGACCTGGAATAGTCAATCATAGGGGAGGCTGGAACCAATCCCTGTATGCCTGTGTCATGCTTGGATCCGTAGGCCCCTAATCATAAGCCCACGGTTAGACCACCAACTGTCTGAAACTATCCATGGCCTCCGAGGCTAGAATATATCACCCCCATGAAATGTGTGACATGGTGCGAGTGAAGAAAGCCACATAATCATCATTTGGCCAATCCTGGGGCTTTCCAAACTGATGTTGCACGTGCCTGAGAAGATATCTCTCAATCATGGTATGCTCTCGCCCCCACATGAAGCGGTCCTGGCGGGCATAGACAAGCTAATCTATATCGCTGGCTCATTCGGACTGACCAAGGTACAGTCGCCATGTCAAAACCTGCATCTCATCCAGGACTCTCCTCCAATAGGGGATCCTGTGCTCGCTTGTGTGTGTGAAGGACACACCACCTCTATAGCGCCATACGAGGGGATTGTTTGGCATCATTGGAACTGGAACAACTCGCGGTCAAAGGACAACAATGTGCTCCCACGGCCATATGTGGAGGAGTGTCATGCCTGCTCTGAGCGCTCTACCATCCATGTAGACGTACTCATGGAGATCCTTGTACAAAGAGGCAAGAAGAATAGGACCCCAAGCAAAGCGGATTGGTCTATCATGAACCATCTACTCCCAGCAAAGTCCCTAACCAAGACTGAAATATCGGCCTCGTCGGTCTGGGGCAACGAGTCCTTAGATAATCGCTGCAACTACCAAGTAGAAGGGGGTGCTAGGGCCCTGTGTCAATCCAGCTCAATCTGCCCCTCACAAATAATGATGTCCTCTATGGTGAGAACCCTGTGGCAGGCATTACGCCCCTCATCCATATCAAAAATGACATGATGACCATGAATCAACAATCATAGGGTACACCAAACATCCTCCAAGGTGACAGTGAACTCACCAGTAGGAAGTTGGAAAGAGGATGTCTCGCTATGCCATCTCTCAGCAAGTGTTGACATCATCCCTAGGTGGGTGTGAATGGGTGCTACGTAGGTGATGAACCACAACCCCATATCTCGAAGTCAGTCCTAATCTCTGTCGCTCAGGTCCTGCAAGTAACTGAACAGATCCCGCGACTTGTGCTCTCAGGAGTAGAGATCCCTCCCTGCATCCTGCATCAAGGAAGGTCACCATGTTAAAAAAAAAATTCCAAGCATCCAAGAAACCACTCCAATGTCAGAATTCGTGAAGGCGTCGCAATTTGACTTTTATCAAATTGTAACACTAGGGCACAAAATACTGAAATAGCACCGCCACGGTGCACTTTTCTCCCTAGCGGTGCACTTTGAAAAAATACAGGACCGCCGCGTTGCACTTTGCAAATCCCCCCACTGGCTACGAGCTTAGCATTGAAGTTTGGAGTTTATTTTCAAACTCCAAACTTCACTGCCATGGGGAAATTTGACATCGAGCAGCGCAGTTTGATTTCTAAGCAGTGCCATATAGCGCCACTTCAGACAGACTAGCTTTGAAAGCATTAATTAAGCACGAAAATGAGAAATAAAGGTCAAGTAAGGATCACTTACTGGTGCCCCAATGCCGGGTGGCCGTTGGTATGTCCAGACTCAATCGGAAATGTGCATCGGGAGCTATCGTGGCGCCATATCGTTAGGAGGTCAAAGCTCAAATCTCAGGTTGCTAGATGGTTGTGTGTGAAAATGACTTGAAAGTAACCCCTCAAGCCCCTTTAAGCTTGAAAATTAGGGTTTTTCACCCTGATTGGCTATCCTGCTGGGGTTTTGGACCCTCAAACCTGTTTTTGTCCAGTTGAGGCCTGTTTTACATTGTTCTATTGCGTTTAGACACGTTTTTGGACCTATTGGGTACCTTGTCCTCTTTTTTCGCGAGATCACCCAAAAATTGGAAATTTTCATCTAATCTCTTGAGGGAGCAATATAATGGCATGTTTTCTCTTGTTGGGCAGTAGTGGGGAAAGATTTTAAATAACAAAAAATCATGGCTTTGATTAAGCTCGTTTATTCTTTGAACCAACGTAGCAAGTGCATCACTTCAAAGAGGGAAAAAATGTAGACACGTAAAATGTACCGATTGACACTGTGCATCTGATCCTGACTACTAACATCGTTTCATCCTGAATCATCCTTCGGTCTAATTGTTAATCAAATTCCCTTATCTAATTAAATTCATCAATATTCCTCTCTTAATTAAATAAACCAAATATCTAGTTAAGTCACCTCTTCTCGATAATTAAATTAATCCATCCTAATCTAATTATCCGTATTTAATTAAATAATTAATGTTATTTGATTAAATCTTTAAATTCTATCTATCAAATTAAATAAATTAAAACCTTATTTAATTTGATCTAACTATCATCTCTTTTAATTAAATAAATCAAAATCTTTATTTAACTAATATCTTATCACATTCCTCTCATATTTGATTTAAATAAATCCATAAATCTAAGTCAAATTTGTCATATCATCTAATCTCCTATTAAATTAATTACCCTTGATTAATTTAATTCTAATTCATGTCCCATCCTCTACCTTTTTCCACTTGCACATGAAAATAGATTTAATTGATTTATTAAATCTCTATTTTCCTCACAAGGCATCTTTTGGAATATTCTTCAAGTTTGAATTCAAAAATTCCAAGTTGACATGTACATCCAACAAGGCATTTACTCCATCTTACATGTCCTTTGCATTGAGCCAAGTGGCATTCAATGCATTTTCTCTTCCCTCTTGCATGTCATTTCAACAAAATTCAAAATTCAAAAATAGGCATTTATTGACACAATCCTCAAAACTTGCACATCCTTCATCCACTGATAGGTTGACAAGTGGCATCTTGCCATTGGAAGAATTTTAGTCCCACATTGCTCTATTTTGGGCATTCCTTCATCAATATCATCTTTAAATAAAGAGTTCATCTCCTCATTTGAGGATCCATAAATTATGCAAAGTTATTTTACTCAAATTTAGAGCAATCTTCATCCATCTTATTGAGTTCTTAGCTAGGTTACGCAGGTTTTTAGCTTGGAGCACTCACCATCCTTCATCAAAGTGGATCACTCATCAACATTCATCAACATACATCAATCTTGCATCATAGGAATTGGGAAATGGCCAATTTTCACATCAAACTGGCACCAATTCCCCCATGGGATCATGAGTTTGCTAGTTTAATTAGGATTCAAGTCCTATTTGGTTGCTTTCATTGTGTTCTTCATTGTTTTCTTTTCTAATTTGAACTTGGTGAATGGATTTCATGGGGAATCCTTGTTCTTGCTTGCATTCTCTAATCTAATGTGTTTGTTCTTATTGTTTTATAGGTATTAAGATTGGGGTTCACACACATATCAATAGGATTTTGTAACCATACTGAAGTAAGAAATTAATGACAACACCAGATTGTGTTGACATCAACACCAACAACTCCATAAACAAAATCAATACCAACAACATGCCAACACACTTACTTCCTCAAGAGTTGACATCAATGCAACAACACTTTGTTGACATCAATGACAACAAAAGCTTCCAAAAATTCCTTGTTTATCATTGATGGCAACATATGATATGAAAAACCATCTCACCAACTTTAATTACCAACACATACTACACATTAGTGCACACTACTCCCCCTTACACAAGTTTCTACTTTCTCTTTCTCCCCCTTTCTTCATAATGTTTTTCAAATAACTTTCTCTCCCCCTTTGACATCAATGTTAGATGGAAACACATATCATCTATTCTTTTCTTCCCTTTGGCATCAATCTCACATACTCCCCCTCTACAACTTGAACTTCCCATTTCTTTTGCTGTACTCTCTCTTTTCTTCACACCTTCTCTACATTCTCCCCCTTACAAGTACACCACATGCTTCACCAACTAGCAACCATTATAACCAACACAACTGAAAAATGACAACATCTTCATGCTTACTCTTCACACAACTACAATAACCAATAGTGCCACTACTTGCTCCCCATGAGAGGTAGCCACCAACATCATTCCAAAACAAGGAATGAATCTTGAGATCCACTATGCTAATGCATAAACTTATGCATCTAATTGAAAGGAGGGACAATAACCCCTAAATTATCCTAGAGATAATCAAATGTATCCTTAGGAAGAACCTTAGTGAATATATCGTCAACCTGATCCTTTATAGGGATATACTCCAACTTCACCTCATTCTCTACAACCTTCTCTCTCAAAAAATGATACTAAATTGAGATATTCTTTTTCCTTGAATGCATTACTAGATTCTTTGAAATGTTGATATCACATCACAAAGGATAGAAATAGGTTCATCATATACTACTCTGATATCCTTCTATTTTTGCTTCATCCACAACACCTATGCACAACATGATGCTGCAATAATATATTTTTCCTCCATAGTAGATAATGGCATTGAATCTTGCTTCTTACTTAGCCAAGACACTATCCCATTTCTAAGAAAGAAAGCATCACCACTTGTACTCTTTTTTTCATCCACACAACATGCTTAATTTGCATCTATATAGGCACTTAAAGAGAATCAATATCTTTTGGATACCACAAACCATGTTTTGGAGTGCCTTTTAAGTATTTAAAAATCCTCTTTACTACTGCCACATGTGACTCTAGGATCTTCTTGAAATCTAGCTACAAGATAAATTGCATGCATGATATACAGTCTAGTATAAGTTAGATAAAGCATTCCTCCAATCATTAATTTATAATTGCTTTGATCAGCCTTAGGAGATTCATCATTTTTTCCCAACTTGTAACCAGTAACCGTGGGAGTACATACCCGTTTAGAGTCTTCCATCCCAAAATTATTTAGTATTTCCTAGACGTATTTTGATTGTTAAATTAAAATATCATTTTTTGTCTGATTGATTTGTAGTCCAAGGAAGAAATTTATCTCCCCAAACATTGACATTTCAAACTCATTCTACATCTACCTTACAAATCTCTTGCACACTGCTTCATTACCTCCAAATATTATATCATCAACATACACAACCATAATAAAGATTTTATATTTCTCAACTTTGAAATAAATATTGCTATCTCTAGTACCTTTATTGAATCATTATTACAACAAGTATTTATTCAATATTGCATACCAAGATCTAGGAGATTGTTTGAGTCCATATAGTACCTTCTTCAATCTACATACCATATTAGGATTTTTGATTGTTGAAATACTTTTAGATGTTCAATATATACCTCTTCTTCCAACTCACCATTCAATAAAACATACTTCACATCCATCTGATAAAATTTGAAGTCATTGTGTGCTACAAAAGCCAAAAAAAAATTAATAGCTTATGTACTATAGAAAAAAGTATCCCTTTTTCACACTTAATTTGGGAATAATTAATATTAAATTGAGCCTATTATTGCCTTGATTTAGAAAACACATTCACATTAAGTTTAGGGCCCTCTTAAACTAAATGGGCCTAATTATGCCTTATTTAGGCTGTTGTAAAGTGTATATTTACACTTTCAAACTAATGTAGGCCTTTATATGGTAATTGGGGTTATTTATGCCTTATTTGGTCCTATTTTGCATCCACAAGTCATATTAAATGCATTTTTCCAAGAATAATCCTGACACTTATCAAATGACCAATCATAATTTAATATTTGAGGTTGTTTGTTCTAGATTTGGTGATTTGGGACTCATACATCACCTTGGGCATATGAGTCCCACCTAGGTCCTTGGACCTGATTTCAAATTCCATAATTAACAAGACACTTCTTGGAGTTTGTGTCCCAGTTTTGAGCCACTGTGACTCATGCACCACCTTGGGCGTATGAGTCCCACTCTAATCATGACCTATTTTGAATTCAATTCTTGGTGAGATTTTATTATCCTAGATCTAATATCGACTTGTACTGTTGTAGTTTTGGGAAATTTGGCATAAACAAGTATAAATACAAGGTTATTTCACATAATTTCTCCTAACAATACCTAGCAATTTGGAGTCAAGAATCCTAATAGTTCACAAGAGAATTGTAGAGCATTAAAGAATATTCAAGAGAAAATCATCAAGTATTTGGAGCATCATTCAAGATCCATTATCATGTCAAAGGCTTGATGCATCATGCATGTGGTTTTGATATAATGTTGTAATGTATTGTTCAAGATCAATTTAAGTATTCAAAGGCATTATCTTTTATCAAGAATCATGATCAAGATCTACATCCATTGAGGCCACTTCATGCTTTTTTGTAGATCTACAAGGTTTCAAACAAGGCTCTATTGTTTCATCTTTAGTTTCATGTTTCATTTCATTCATGCTTCATTTCTCATTAAGGTTTGATTACCAAAATGGGGTTTGACCAAGGAAAACCCCCATTCCTTAACAAAACAATAGTTTTTCTTTCTGTTTTTGTGAATGCAGGTTTATAGGTTGAAGAAAAAGTGGATTTGAAGCCCTCAAAAGTACCAAAATGACAAAGTTACAAAATTTGTCAAAGTTGTCATGAAAAGTTGTCATTAAGGCTCATAGAAACTTAGATATGGAGTAAGATATACAACCTATTTACTTGAAACCAGTGGGAAATTGATCATTTGATTCATCTTTAAAGGCTCACAAAGTTTTTCTTTAGAATTCATCTCCTAGGACACTTCACAACAAAACAAGACACTTTGCAATAGTCTAGACGTATGAGTCCTAGTACTGCCTTTTTGCCAATCTTTTGCAGATCTAGATCAATCACTAGGAGATCCTAGACCTTGCCCAAAAACCCTATACTAGGACTAAATCGCCCAATATGGATATGATTCCTAGTACACCTTAAAAGCAACAAATTTTTTTAGGGTTTTTCAGGCCTTGCTTAGTCCTCTTCATTTCTCTAGGTACTTCTCTATTTTATGTTGTTTATCAATCTAATTACATTCTTTCAAATTCCATTTTCTATTTGATATAGCTAGACTTGCATATTGCTTTTCATTTCCTTCTTTCTAAGCATTTTCTTAGTGGTGAACCCCCTTTGTTTAATCACACCCAAGGATACCTTGTAACAACCCCTTCTCTCAATTGAATCAATAGGTTTAGACCTCTAGAGTTTCCTTGAATGAACTAAGAGTGAAAAAGGTCCTTTAGTTCTATCTCTTAAAAGGTGGAACCCTATTTCCTTGTGTTCATTTTGGTGAACCTAATGTGAACACCTACATTTCTGATTTGGAGAGAATCATAGTCCTAGATCTAGGTTAACTTTGCATTAGATCTTGCATCAGTTAATTTTCATTTAGGGCTTCTAAATCTTGCATTAGTGAATGTGTATATAGGTTGCATTTTTGCATCTTAAATCATTCAATTTCACTAAAATTTTGTAATTGTAAGGAACCAAGTCAATAGACAAGCTATAAACCTTAGAATCAACTCAAATTTTTCTCAATTTGGTGTGAAAACCCTAATTGGGACTCATTCACCCATCTAGGTGATTTAGTCCCTATACAATTGTTTTTCCTAGATTTCTAGGAATTTTGTAATGTTTATTTTTCACTGTTTGAACCTTAAGAAACCCTAACTAGGACTCATTTTCCCATTTGGGTGATTTGGTCCTAGATTAGACCTAAAACTACAATTTACAACATTAAAAACATCATTTTTGTGTTTTTGTTTGTCGTTGTTAGATAATTGTTTCAGTTTTCTAAGTTTCTATTTCATTCATTTCATTACATATAGCTTAATTTGGTCAATTTAGTGCATTGCTTAATTTCAAATTTACATTTACAACATTTGATTTTCATATTATTGCATAGTGTAATCAACAATTTACCTTGTTTGGAATCTGAAAATTAAATTTACATATTTCATTCTAGGTCATTGCATTGCATTTTAAGTCTCTTTCCATTTTGAGTTTGTATATATTAATTTTCACAAATGTTAGTGTCTTTCTTTCCCAAGTTTACAAAGAAAAAGTTAGTCAATAAGCATGTTAGTCATATATGAGAGTCTCTTAGTGCAAGAGAGTGAAAATGTTGACACCATCCTTAACTCGACACCCCCTCCTATCTCTCCTATTTGTGGGAATGATGTGATAGAAGAAGATACAAGCATATAAAATCATGAAGATCATATTTGTTCTTCTCCCATTACCTCTCCTAATAGTGATAAAGGTATCTTTGTGAAAGAAGATGCAATCATTGAGAATTGTGAAAGTATTGCTTGTCCTTCTCCTCCTCCCCCTTGTAGGCACAAGAAAATGAGATCATAGAAAAATTTCTAAACATCACCTTACCTAGTCTCCATTCATCCCTTTCTTGTGAGAATATTTTAGTGAAAGAGGATGGAATCATAGATAAACATGACAATCACATTTCTTTTGCTAGTATCTCGCCTAGATGTAAATAAGATATTTTGTTGTTAAAAGATAAAACCAATGAGAGTCATAAGAATATTATGTGTATCTCTTCCCATAGGGAAAACATTATTGAAAAAGAGAATGGCATCATTGATAAACAAGAAAATCCAACCATTGATAACTCCCTTACTTGTGATGAAGTCATTTTAGAAGTACTAGCCTTGGAATGTCATGAAAACCTAGTTTGTAGTTCTCCTAAAACCTCTCCTACTAGGGAGGATATCATGATGAAAGAAAATGATAACATTGACACATGTCTTTCAAAAAATATCATTGTGGCTTCCTTAGATGAAGATGATGAAATGACATTAGACTCCCCTCCACTAAGAGATCAAGAAAATAAGGATAAGTTTGTTGAGGTTATGAACATTAGAACTCCCTCGAGTCCTCTAATTCTTAAAACTCCTACAAATATTTTAATTATTGTACCACCTAAGCCTCAAATTATCCTTTACCCACAAAAACAATAGTCTCAAACTCAAAACAAACCCGTCTTCATCCTCAAACCACCTAAGAATAATATGTCACAATAGTCGAGTTACAATACCGTTGCTCATACATATAACCCTAGGAACAATCTGCAACCAAGAAAAACAAATCCAACATCCCTCCCATTGCCTAACCCTATCTTTCCTGGTCCTTCTCATTTTCCTTTACAAAGTGGCAAGGAGTATGATCTTGTTGAACAACTATAGAATACTTCTGCTAAGATATCATTATGGGACCTCATTCAGACCTCCCCTCATTATCATCACATGATTAAAAGTGTTTTACAACAAGTTCCTACCCTTCCCAATGTGCAATCAAATGAAGTAGAAGCCTAAATTCAAGCTATAACTCAGACCAACTTAGACATTACTTCCCATCAAGATGAGTTACCTTAGCAAGAAGTGCAAAAACAAAATGAAGCTTTCATGATAATAGATATTTTAAATAGGATAGGGATAAAGTGAACCCTTGTTGACAATGGCTCAACCCTTAATGTGTGTAGTATAACTCTTTTGGATAGGCTTGGTGTGGATAAAACAAGAATTGATATTTATTCCTTATTGATTCGAGGATTTGACATTGTAGGAAAACAACCACTTGGTGTGATCACTTTTCCTATTATAGTTGGAAAGGCCATTTTACAAACACTGATCCATGTCATGCCTCATGATCTATCATACAACCTCCTTTTAGGAAGACCATGGATTCATGAGATGCATGTGGTTCCTTCTACCCATCATCATAAAATGAATTATGTCTATAGCAACAAAGTGTATACAATCAAAGCTGACCCTAAACTAGATAGTTTACTCATTGAGAAAAATAAGGACAATCCTTTAAGAACATTGACACCAACTATAAAGTGGAACTCATGAAAGAGAAAGAAAAAGAAAATCATATTGAGGAAGTGACAAAGTTATTGGAAGATGATTAGGGTTCCTTGGATTTCACATCTACATTCATGGGTGAATGCAAGATCATAAACAAAGAGTCTAAAAAGGGAAAAGAAAAAGTGGTAATTTCAACACAAAATTCAAAAGCATCCACCTCAACCACTTTAGAAAGAGAAGCAAATTACGCAACAAACTTTGATGAACTTGACTATGAACAACCACTGAATCTGAAAGAAATGAAAAAGCTTTATGGAAAAGGTTATGAACTTATGAAACAACTTGGATATAGTGGAAAAGGATGTGGTGCTAGAGAAAAAACCTTCACTTAATATCAACACTCTTAAAAAAGATTCCTCTAAGCCAAATTTAACATTAGTGCATCCTAAACTGATAAACACTAGTGGTATTGATTATTATCCTTTGAATTGAAATGAAAGAAATAGAGAAATATTTTCTTAATATCAATTTCATCACAAAAAACACCAATGATTTGAATTTGATAGATTTTACACCTTCCTATAAAAGATAGAACAAAATCTCACAATCTAAAGAGTCTTGTGTAAGTATGACCCCTTGTACTAAGCAAGAGATATCTTTGTTACAAAATAAAGGAACACCTTCTACCATTGATCAAGAGAGTATCTTGTTGAGACTACTCCAAGATCGTTTGATATCTCTCCCTCTAAGAACATGAAATAAATTTTACTACAAGAATTCATTTTTTTCATATCATAGAGTTCAGGATCATTCTACTAATGAATGTAAGGCTTTGAGTAATCGAATTCAACATCTTAAGGATTGTGGTGCTCTTACTTGTGTTTAGAAACCTAATTCCTCTAATTGATACTAATGTTCATTATATTATGTTTCTCACTGTAGACATCCAAATTTGGACACTTAATTTATCCAAATTTATCACTTTTCGTCTAAACATCCTCTTATCCGAGTTAATTAAGTAATATTACTATTATTTAATTAATATCTTTAATTCTGCCAAATCCCTAAGGTATTTATTAATTAAATACCTTACCCTCTTTAATCCCCTTTTCATCAAATGAATTAAATAAATATTACATTTATTTAATTCCTCACATGTCATTTTCATCTAATCCTAATCCATATCCTAATTTCTTCATTAGGGATGTGCACATGCCTAATCCTTGATTAGGATGTGTCACATCCTCCAACTTTTGCAAGTTGGCTTCTAATCCTCATTTATCTTCTAATTACTGATTAATTAATCTTAATCAGTACCTTGGTCAACTCTCCCCATCCCCAAAGAATTTTTAATTCCTTTTTATTCCTCCAAGAATCACCTTTTCCCATGCATCTTCTAGAATGTTTGACTTGTCACATCAAGTCACATGTGACAAACTCCCACCTTTTGGGAACATTGTCTTATCCACTAGATTCTTCCAATCATTGTGAATTTAAAATTCACTTTTATTCACCCAAGATTCTTCTCACTCCCCAAGATCTTGGAAGGTACTTGTCCTTCCTCCACCTCATGTACCTTTTGGCCACCTCACCTCCATCTCATATCCCCTTGGCCACTTCACCCTCCACATGTCAAGATGTGAGGGCTTGTGGGTTCTCAACCCACCATAGCCCTTCATCTTGGCCTTGTTGGATGCATCTTGACCGTTGAATTCTCTAGAGAATTCAAATTCTCCTATAAATACCCCCTCCTCAAGGGCATTTTCAACACTTTTGGATTTGAGCAACCTTATGCTGCCAATTTGCTTTCTCAATCATTTTACCATCATCTAGCTATCCATTCTAATCATCTTGCACATCCAATCTTGCATTTAGTCACTCAAGGAGCCATCTAAGGAGCACACAAAATCATCCCAAGCAAGGGCCAATCAAGGAGACATCAACAGCAAGGAAGGTGAAATCGTTTGTATTTCGTTTTATCCATTTTCCTTCTTGTTTCATCACTCTTTTGGCTAATCTTGAAGTGTCCTTAGTCTTTTATCACTTGCATTTTTAAGGTATTTTGCACGTTAGAATAGGATAAAATTCTTAGGTTCACACTCACCAATCATCTTGTCTCATCCTTTTCTTGCACTAAGTGGGGGAAATGGGTTAGGTAGCCTTGTCCTCGTATAGCACTTGTCATTGTCTCTTTTGGCTAGTTGACCACCTTCCATGTATATATAGGATCAAGCTTGGGATGTGGATGACATGACTTAAGTTGGCTCGAATGTGATTTACTGAGATAGATTTAGTATTTCTTTTTGGGGGTAACCCCTTATCCATGATGTACTTTCATTCGGGAACATATGACTTGGCATAGGGATTTCTGAGTAAGATCTTGTGTCTTCTTCTACTTTAAAGAAATTTCTCACAACTATGGTGTTAGCAACTACTTTAAAGTGGGGGAATATATTGATACTCATTTTTTACTATGAAAATTTTGTTTCTTCTTGCAATGCATCATTTTCTTGGTGGTATCATTGGGTTTGATTTCCTCTTAGAGCATGATATTTCTTCAATTTTCCCTCTCTTGGAAATATTAGGCATGATGTTCCCTAAGAAGAATCCTTACATGAACTAAACAAAATCCCTTCAAACATACCTTACACTATTTTGAATTTAGAATAATTGTTATATGGCCACCTTGCATAACACACTTTGCTTTCCTGTGGATCCATCGTGTTTCTTCATGAGTGTCAAGCAGATGAAGTTTTTCTTGCCTCATGAATCATGTTGTTCATGCTGTGTGGCACCTTATCAAATTTATTAGGAGGTATAGCTTTGGTATGGTTAGTATGATGAGAAGCCTAAATGTGGGAATGAATTTCTCATTGTATGGTGAGAAACCAATACAAAGGAATGAATTTCTCACTAAGACACCCTTTTTTAGATACTCACCCAACGGACAGCCTAAATTTTTGTTGCCTTAGAGTGAGCACGTGTTTTGGAAAAACAACTAAGGCTTGATCCACCCCTTTGGATACTCACCCAATGGAAAGACTGAAGTTTTGTTGCTTTAGAATGAACATGTATTTTTGCACAAATAAATTATATTTGATCCACATCGTGTTGGACAAATGGTCAAGGCTTGATCCACCTCTTTTTATTTTTGTTTATTTTTGCTTGTTTTTAGTTTTCTTTTTTATTTATGCCTTTGACATTGTAAGTTTGTGTATCTTGATGTTGAATATCATACACCTTGTGTTTGTCCCTTTGTGCTTATGTTGGCTTCACATAGGATCTTGGATCCCGATAGCTTGATCACCCTCCTTGATCTTAGTCATCCTATACTATCCACATTGGTACACTTGGATCCCTCTTGAATTTCTAGTTTAGTATGAGTTTGAAGAAAGTTCCTCCTCTCACTAAAGTGGGGGCTAAATGTAGTGTAGAAAAAGTATCCCTTTTTCACACTTAATTTGGGAATAATTAATATTAAATTGAGCCTAATATTGCCTTGATTTAGTGTTGTATTGTGTTTTACACATTCACATTCAGTTTAGGGCCCTTTTAAACCAAATGGACCTAATTTTTCCTTATTTAGGGTGTTGTTAGTGTATCTTTACTCTTTCACACTAATATATGGCTTTACCAATTAATTGGGGTTATTTATGCCTTATTTGGTCTTATTTTTCATCCACAAGCCTTATTAAATGCATTTTTCTGAGGATATTCTTGACACTTAACAAATGACAAATCATAATTTAATGTTTGAGGCTTTGTGTTCTAGATTTGATGATCTGGGACTCACACACCACCTTGGGCATATGAGTCCCACCTAGGTCTTGGGACATAATTTTAAATTCCACATTAAACAAGACACTTGGAGTTTGTGCCCTAATTTTGATCCACTGGGACTCATATGCCACCTTGGGTGTATGATTCTTGCTCTAATCAAGACCTATTTTGAATTCAATTCTTGGTGGGATTTTATTATCCTAGATCTGATGTGGGCTTGTAGTGTTGTAATTTTTGTGAAATTTGGCATAAACAAGTATAAATACAAGGTTATTTCACATAATTTCTCCTAACAAGACCTAGCTATTTGGAGTCAAGCATCCTAATATTTCACAAGAGTATTGTAGAGAATTATAGATTAATCAAGAAGGCATTCAAGAGCAAATCATCAAGTATTTGGAGTAGCATTCAAGATCCATTATCATGTCAAAGGCTTGATAGATCATGCATGTGGTTTTGAGCTAATATTGTGATGTATTTTTCAAGATTAATTTAACTATTCAAAGGCATTATCTTTCATCAAGAATCATGATCAATATCTACATCCATTGAGGCCAGTTCATGCTTTTTTTCAGATCTACAAGGTTTCAAATAAGGTTCTATTGTTTCATCTTATGTTTCATGTTTCATTTCATTCATGCTTCATTTCTCATAAAGGTTTCATTATCAAAATGGGGTTTTACCAAGGAAAACTCGCATTCCCTAATAAAACAACTCTTTTTTCTCTCTTTGTGTGATTAGTAGTTTATAGGTTGAAGAAAAAGTGGATTTGAAGCCCTCAAAAGTACCCAAATGAAAAAGTTGCAAAAGTTATCAAAGTTGTCATCAAGGCTCATAGAAGCTTAGATCTAGAGAAATATATCCAACCTATTTACATGAAAACAATGGGAAAGTGCTTATTTTATCCATCTTTAGAGACTCACAAAGTTTCCTTCAAAATTCTCCTCATGGGATACTTCACGATAAAATGAGACACTTTGCAATAGTTTGACCATATGAGTCATAGTAATACCTTTTTGCTAGTCTTTTACAAATCCAGATCAGTTACCAGGAGATCCTAGACCTTGCCTATAAACCCTATACTGGGACTAAATCACCAAGTCTAGCATATGGGTCCCAGTACACCTTAAAAGCAACAAATTTTTAGGGGAGTTAGTCCTTTCTCAGTCATCTTCATTTCTCCAGGTACTTCTCTATTTTATTATGTTTATCAATTTGATTACATGCTTTCCAATTCCATTTTCTAGGTCATATAGCTAGACTTGCATGTTCCTTTGAATTTTCTTAGTGGTGAACCCCCTTTGTTTAATAACACCCAAGGAGACTTTGTAACAACCCCTTCTCTTAATTGAATCAATAGGTTGAGACCTCTAGGGTTTCCTTGAATGAACTAAGAGAGAAATAGGTCCTTTAGTTCCATCTCCTAAAAGGTGGAGCCATATTTTCTTATGTTTAGCTTCCATCCTTGCCACTAGAGAAAATGTTTCCTCAAAGTCTATTCCTTCCACTTGTGAGTAGCCTTTACATACAAGTCTTGCCTTATTTCTTACTAATTCTTCACTCTCATTCATCTTGTTTTAGAATACCCATTTAGTCCCAATCACATTCTTCTTTGTTGTCCTTGGGAGAAGTTCCCAAGTCTAATTCTTCTCAATTTGCATTAGTTCTTCTTCCATAGCCTTGATCTAATATTCATCTTTGCATGATTCTATCACTAATTTAGGTTCAATTTTTGAAAGTAAACAGAAGTTTACACATTCTTCTATCATAGCAGCCTTTCTTCTTGTCAACACACCTCTATTCTTGTCACCAATGATCTAATCTTCAAAATGGCTCTTTTGCACATACTTAGGAGTCTTAGGGATCCTTTCTAGAGCTTCTTCCTTTTCAATCTGTAATTTTTTTCCTTTCCTTCTTTTTCTTCTTCTTTGCAAGAATACTCATCTAATTCATATCCATTTATCAACACTAAACTTTTATTTAAGTCTTCATCCACCTTGACACCTACACTTTCAACAATCCTTTTCAACCTATTTTTGTAACACCAGTAAGCCTTTCTTTTAGTATAATATCCAAGGAAGATACCTTCATCAAATATTGCATAAAAATTTCATAATTTTTCTTCATCTCTCTTTATATAGCACTTGCTTCCAAAAACTTTGAAATATTTGACAATAGGAGTCCTTCCATATGATAACTCATAGGGAGTCTCTTAATTTTTTATCCTTGCTTGTGCTCTATTAAGTATGTAGACTACAGTATGAATTGATTCTCTCCAGTAAACTTCCAATAGGTTTTCTTCTTTCATCATTGTTATTGCTTCTTCCTAAATAGTCATATTCTTCCTTTCAACCACTTCATTCTATTGTGGAGTCCTAGGAGCTGACAAATGCCTCGTTATTCCATGATCTTTAAAAAACTATTAAACTCGTTTGAGGTGAACTCTCCACCTCTGTCAGATCTCAAACATTTTATTTTCATATCCATTTCATTTTCAACCATAGCTTTAAATTCCTTAAACTTATCTAGAGCCTCTAATTTTTCTTTGAGAAAATTTACCCAAGTCATTCTAGAATAATCATCAATAATAGCATGAAATACCTATTACCTTGAAGACTTCTTATTCTAGTACGTACACAAAGATTTGTTTGCACCAAATCAAAGGGACCTATAGTAGATTGTTCTTTGAATTTGAAACTCTTTCTATCTTGCTTCCCAATCTGATATTCCTTGTATACAACATTGATAGGCTTTGTAATATTTGGTAGATATCTCACAACTTGAATTGAACTGATCCTTACTAGGCTATCAAAATTGATGTGACACATTATTCTATTTTATATCCAAATTTCATTGATATGAGTCATAAAGCATTGGCCATTAGCACCTTTGAGTTGATAAAAGTTTCCATCTTTTCTTCTTCTTGCAACAACCATAATTCTAGAGCCTTTTCCGATCTCACAACCATTGTCCTAAAACACAAGGTTATATCCTTTGCTACACATTTACCCTAAACTTAAAACATTATGTTGCAAACCCTTAGCATAGAGAAAATAATTTGTATTATGCTTGCCATCAAAACTGATTAAACCTTTTCCACACATCTTAGCAAATGTATCATCACCAAACTTAACAAGACCTCCTTCAAATTTCTCAAGTTCAACAAAATTACTCTTATCACTAGTCATATGATTTGAGCATCCACTTCCAATGATCCAAATGTTCTCCTCTCTAGCATGAAAATTAGTCTATATAGTTCCTTCAACATTATGACCTACTTTTGGATCACTTTCTTTCATACATCTCTTAGCGTTATTAGAATTAGTTCCAACATTTAGAGCCATGAACAAGAATTCATTATCTTCATCATCTAGATAATTAGATTCATCATTATATATATTGGCATCTTTTTTAACATAATTTCTCTTAATTTATTTACCTTTATTCTCCTTCTATTTTTCATTTGAAGCTTTAGCAAAACATTTTGCAGCATAACAACCTATTTTTCCATAATTGAAACATTTGAAAGGTAACTTACCTTTGTATTTTCTAGTTCCCTTTGTCAATCTTCTCACAAATTTTGTTTCTACCTCATCAAGATCATCTTGATCTAATTCCTCATTCTTCTTTAGCTTGCCAACTTTGAAAGCAGTTTCATTCTTTGAATCACTTGGATGAAACTCTCTCAATTCAAAAGCAATTAAAGCACCATACAACTGATCTCTAGAATAACTATTTAAATTTTGAGCTTCCTCAATAGTAGAAAATTTGTGTCTATAATTTTTAGGAAGAGTTCTCAATACCTTCTTTACCACTTCATCTTCATATAGTTTTCCACCAAGACCTCTTATGGAATTGAAAACTTTGTCCACTTTATGCATGTAGCTTGTAATATCTCCATCCTCTAACATTCGTAGGTTTTCAAACTTGACCTTGGGATTTTGCATTTTCACTTGTTTGACCTTATCATCTCCTTCTTATATACTTTCTATATTTTTCTAGATCTCACCAACAATTTTGAAATTCATAACCTTTACAAGTTTAGTATTAGAAATACCACTCAAAAGAGCATACCTTTATTTTCCATTGTTATCATAGGCCTTGATCTCATCATCAATTGACGATCAATTTGTAGGCATAGTATATTCAAATTCAGTTGACTTCCAAATTCCAAACCCTAGGGATTTAAGGAAACCTTCCTTCCTAGTCTTCTAGAATGCATAATTTGATCCATAAGCAGAGGAGCCTCCTTCTTGTGCATCATCCTAGATCTACCTCAAGCGGTTAAGCTTTATTCTACCAAAAATTTCTCTAATACCAATTGTTGAATGCACAAGTCAACTAAGATGGGGGGTGAATTAGTTGTTCATTAAAACATCAAAACCCTCATTAACATTCATATCCTTATCATCCTTATTAGCTCTTAATCTATTAAACTGATTTAGCATGAAAGTAAATAAAAAAATAGAAACACATCAACACCATATACAATAGAACACTAGATTTACATGGAAAAACCAAGAAGGAAATTTAAACCACGGTGAGGATTAGCCTACAATATAAAGTAATTACAACACATAATACAATAGGCTCACTACTAAAGGGATCACTTCTATATTATAAAAAAGAAGATACAAGATTGTTACAATGAGAATCAATCTCAGAGAAACAAAAAATGTCCACCACTACATCACCAGATCATTTGCAGCCTCACTAAAGAATGTAGACACCTTCTTCTCACTGCTTCTAGTATTCTAACACTTTAAATCTTGCACTACACTTCACATCACATATTTTATGAATCACACTTCACACACACATCCTCCATCAATTCTGTTGAACATTCCAAATAACTGAGAAGGGGGTGAATTAGTTATTATAGAATAATTTTTGACTTTAATTAATCCAAATCAAGCTTATATCAATCAAAAAATAATCAAATAGATATGAACATGAAAGCACATAACAACACAATGCACAATGAACACCAAAATTTACGTGGAAACCCAAGAAGGGGAAAACTACAGAGAATGATAATTCTCAATTATAGAACATTGGTTAAGGTGACACCATTTAAGGTGATTTTTACAAGGGCTCACTATAGGTATGTCTCACTACTAGTCATCTCACTACCTAACTATTACAACCAAAGATAGAAAGACTCACTACCAAAAGAGAATGGCTCACTGCCAACAAAAAATGGATCACTTCCAGAAGAATGATGAAAGGGAAACCACTGTTGAAATAATTGTCACCAATGATGAAACTAGATAGAATCTCACTGTTTACTGCCTCCAACCGTATACTTTCACATAATTCATAATGTTTATATTTTCAAATTTGCATTCTCCACACTTGCTTTCATCGAACAAAATCAAATTTTACTTATACCATTCCATTCTTCCATAATCTCCTAAGTCGGCCAAACACAATTTGAATTAGGTCACCACAAAAGCATTCCCATGGTGTAAAGGAATAAAATGTGGACCACATATAACCTCCTTGCTCAAATCAACATGCTACTTGATATCTAGAAATAAAGAATAGGATATACACATTACAATGCAAACAATGTTTCGGGACACGTTAGCCAATTCCTAGATCAGTCTGAACCCATAAGAATGTATCTCATTATGTTCCAAAGTGAACGGGAACAAGATAAGTAGGACCAAAGATAGATCATTACATCACAACATTCGAAGCACACCAATATGGATCACCAAAGCATCAAAACTAAACCTTAATCAATAAACCAAGATATGTTGACATCAATGAAAACAATCAACAAAATCACATTCCAAAAATCTCTCCCTTTTTCATTGATGGCAACATCCATCAACAACAAACCAAACAACTCAATGTCAACATCAATAGCATCAACAACATCAAGGACCTTCTTTTCTTCTCCCCCTTTGATGTCAAGGATAGAGGGAAAAACTCACCCTAAAAAAATTACTCTGCTCCCCTTATGAGGAAGCCACCAAGCATTGATCTAGATAAGAGTGAGCATATAATACCTTGGACCAATGCACACCTTGGTGTAAATTATTGTAGACTAGTAGGGGATAGAACCCCTAACTTCTACTGAAGATTCTCAAACATATCTTTGCTCAATGGTTTTGTCAAAATATCTACAATGTACTCTTTTGTAGGTACATATTCAAGTCTTACCTCATTGTCCAATACCTTCTCTCTCAAGAAGTGATATCTAATGGATATATGTTTCATTATGGAGTGTCATACCATATTCTTGGAAATTTTTATTGCACATGTATTATCACACATAATTGAGATAGGTTCATCAAATGATATGCCAATATCCTTTAGCATTTGTTTCATCCACAGTACCTAAGTACAACATGAGGGTATTGCAATGTATTCAAGTTCAACAATAGATAAAGATACAGAATCTTGTTTCTTACTTGACCAAGCAACCAACTGGGAGCCAAGGAAATAAGCTCCACCACTTGTGTTCTACCTATTATCAACACATTTGACCCAATCAGCATTAGTATAAGTTGTCAAAGTGAAATTTGGGTCCTTTGAATATCATAACCCCATATCTTTTGTACCCTTCAAATAAATAAAGATCCATTTTATTGCAACATGTGATTCCTTTGGTTCATGCTGAAATCTAGCTGCTAAACAAACAACATACATAATGTCTAGTCTAGTAGTAGTCAAATGTAACAACCCCCCAATCATTGATCTGTATATACTTGCATCAGCTGTAGGTGAAACATCTTTTTTTGCCAACTTGCATCTAGTAACAATAGGTGTATAAACTAGTTTGGAATATTGTACCCTTCAAATATATAAATATCCTTTTTATTGCAACATGTGATTCCTTTGGTTCTTGCTAAAATCTAGTTGTTAAACAAACTACATAATGTCTAGTCTAGTAGTAGTCAAATGTAACAACTCTCCAATCATTGACTTGTACATACTTGCATCATCTTTAGGTGAATCATCTTCTTTTGTCAACTTGCATCTAGTAACAATAGGTGTACAAACTAGTTTGAAATTCTCCAATTCAAACTTCTTCAATAATTCTTTGGTATGCTTGGACTGAGAAATGAAAATTCCTTTTTTTTTTTTATTTACTTGTAGTACAAGGGAAAGAATTAACTCACCTATCATAGACATTTTGAATTCCTTCTGCATTTCATCTACAAATTTTCTGCACATATCATTTCCTCTAAAGATTATGTCAACAACATAAACCACAACAATCAACATTTGATCTGAATGAATTCTATAGTATAAATTACTGTCAGGAGATCCCTTTTGAAATCCTTGTCCAATCAAGTACTTGTCTAATCTATTATACCAGACTCTAGGTGCCTGCTTCAATCTGTATAAGGCTTTCTTCAACCTGAAAATAGCATCTAGGTCACTTCCATAATTAAATCCCTCTAGTTGCTCAATGTAGACTTCTTCCTTTAGTTCTCCATTCAAGAATGTAGATTTTGCATCCATTTGATGGACTTTGAAATCCTTAAAAGCTACAAAAGCTAAGAATATCTGAATCACTTCCATCTAGGAAACAAGGGCATATGTTTCTTCAAATTCAATACCTTTGACCTAAGTGTAACCTTTGCAAACCAATCTTTCCTTGTTTCTCATTACCTTTCCATTTTCATCTAGCTTGTTCTAGAATACCCACTTTGTTCCAATTACATTTTTGTCTATCGGTTTGGGTAGAAGTTCCCAAGTCTAATTTTTCTCTATTTGATCAAGCTCTTCTTTCATTGCCTTCACCCAATTCTAATCATTGCATGCTTCTTCCATAGTCTTTGGCTTAGTTTCCAAGAGTAGACACAATAATAATTTCTCTCGAGTTTCTTTGCTTCTTGTGATGATTCCCTTATTTTTATCTCCAACAATCTGATTTTCTAAGTGGTTTCTCTATACATACTTTGGGGTTTTTGTTGTTGACAGATCCTGCTTTGTCCCTTCTTCTTTCTTGTCCTTTTCTTCTTTTTCATCTAAGTTATCTAATTCATATTCAATATGTTTGTCAAGATTTGTTTGAACATATTCATCTACTTTCACATTTGCACTTTCAAATATCTTTTTCAATCTCTTGTTGAAACACCAGTACACTTTGCTTCTTGTAGAGTAACCCAAAAATATGCGTTCATCTACTCTACTTTTGAACTTTCCAAGATTGTCCTCATCTCTCTGAATGTAGCATTTTCTTCCAAATTTTTTGAAGTACTTTATTGTGGGAGCTCTTCCATGCCATAGCTCATATGATATCTTTCCATATTTCCTCTGGAACAGTACTCTGTTAAGAGTGTATACTGTTGTGTGTATCACTTCTCTCCAATAGACCTATGGTAAACCTGTTTCATTGATCATTGTTCTAGTTGCTTCTTGAACTGTTTGGTTCATTCTTTCCACTACACCATTCTACTATGGTGTTCTAGGGGTAGATAGTTGTCTTTTGCTACCATGTTTTTAAAAAAAAAATTGAATTAATTAGAAGTAAACTCTCCTCTTCTATCAGATCTTAAACACTTGATTCTCTTGTCATCTTCATTCTCAACTCTTGCCTTGAAAATCTTGAATTTTTCTAAAGCCTCTAATTTTTCTCTTAAAAGTGCAACCTAGGTTAATCTAGAATAATCATCTATTAAAAGCATGAAATATTTCTCACCTTGTAAGCTTCTTGTTCTAGTCAGACCACATAGGTCATTGTGTACAAGGACCAACAAACTGGTAGATGATTCTTCTTTTCTTCAAAATGTTTCTCTAGTCTACTTTCCTTCTTGACATCCTTTACAAATAGTGTTATCTAGTTTGGTTAGTCTTGGAAAATCTCTGACTATTCTTGTTGAACTTATCCTTACCAAATTGTCGAAGTTGATGTGACACGTACTCCATTTCCAAATCCAACTGTCATTAGACTGAGATAATAAGCATCTTTTTGTAGCTCCTTCCCATTGATACATATTCCACTTTCTTTTTTCTAGTTACAATAACAATTCTAGATCTCACAACCATCATCCTGAAACACCACATTATAGCCATTTTCACACATCTATCCAACACTCAGAAGATTATGATATAAATCCTTCACATAGTAAACATTGTCAATGTTATATTTTCCATCAAAGGTAACAGAACCAATTCCAACAATCTATGTTGTTTTATCATCTCCAAATCTAATAGAACCTTCATCATATTTCTCAAGCTTCACAAACTTACTTTTATCACCGGTCATATGATTCAAACATCCACTGTCAATCAACCATTCACCTCTATTTATTTTAACAAATAATTAAGCTTCAGTGTTATCATTATATTTTAAACAAATATTAGAGATATCAAATCTAGCTTCATCCTTTTACACCAAAAACAAACAATCCTCATGATTTGATTCATCATCTAAAATGTCAACATTCTTATTAACATAATAGGCCTTCTTATTGATTTGTTTAAACTTTTTCCTTGTTCCTTTTTTTGGACACTTAGTTGCTAAATGACTAATCTTTCCACATCTAAAGCATTTAAGAGGAAACATATCTTTGTACTTTCCGATACCTTTCTTCAATTTCCAACTCATCTGAACTTTCAATATCTGGATCTTCTTCTGTCTTTGTGGCTTTGAAGGTTGTTTCAAATTTCTCCTTTTCCTTTCCAGATTTCCTCATCTCAAACATGGTCAAGGTGCCAAATAGTTTCTCTCTAGTGAATTTCTTCAAATCATAAACTTCCTCAATAGCTGAGATCTTGTCACTATAACTCTCTGATAGGGTCATTAGAATCTTATCCATTACATCTTCATCTATTAGAGTGCCTCCTTGATTTTTGAATTCATTTATGGCACTTTCAACTCTCTGAAAGTATCTTTCTATATCCTCACCTTCTTTCATCCTCAAGTTTTCATATTTGTTCTTAGCTTTCAACTTCTTTGATAATTTGACTCTATCATTTTCTTCATAGATTTCTTTCAACTTTTCCCAAAATTCATAAGTGGTGCCCAATGAAATAAATTTTGTTAACTCAGTCTTAGACAAAGCATTAAAGATTGCATACCTTTCATTTTCATTTTCTTCATAGGCTGAAATCTCATTTGTAGAAGTAGGACCACTTGCCAATTCAACATATTTTGTCTCAATAGCTTTCCAAGTCTTGTAGACTAGAGATATCAGGTAACCTATCATTTTCACTTTCCAAAAATTGTAGTCAGATCCATCAAACATAGGAATTGTTAGTTTGTGCGCCATCAGATCTACCCCAAGCAGTTAAGCTTTTCTTTGAGGAACCAAAGCTCTAATACCAATTGTTGAATAGTTCGGATAACTAAGAGTGGGGGTGAATCAATTATTATCAAATTTTTTTTGACATTAATTAATTTGGAGCAAGCTTATATCAATCAGAAAATAATAAAACAAATATGAACATGAAAGCACATAACAACACCATGCACAATGAACACCATAATTTACATGGAAACCCAAGAAGGGAAAAACCATGGGGAATGCTATTTCTCAATTATAGAACACCGGCTAAGGTGATTTTTACAAGGGCTCACTGCCAAATTGCTCACTGTAGGTAAGGCTCACTCCTAGTGGGCTTACTACCTGACTATTACAACCAAAGATAACAAGGCTTACTACCAAAAGAGAAAGGCTCACTCCCAACATAAAATGACTCATTGCTAAAAGAATTATGAAAGGGAATCTACTATTGAAATAACTATCACCAATTATGACACCAAATAGAATCTCCCTATTTTTTCCCTCCAGTCGTATACTTTCACATATTTCACAATTTCTAGATTTTCATATTTGCATTCACCACACTTACTTTCATCCAATAGAATCAACTTTTACTTATACCATTCCATGCTTTCATAATCTCCTAAGTTAGCCAAACACATTATCTTCATAATCTCCTAAGTTAACCATACACAATTTGAATTAGGTCACCACAAAAACATTCTAGTAGTGGAAAGGAATGAAACGTGGACCACACAGAACCTCCTTCCTCAAATCAACATGCTACATGATATTTGGAACCAAAGAATAGAGTATACATGTTATAATGCAAACAATGTGTTGGGGAATGTTAGCCAATTTCTAGATTGGTTTGGAACTATAAGAATGTATCTCATTATGCTGCAAAATGAATGGGACTAGGACAAGCATGACCAAAGATAGATCATTACAGCACAACATCCAAAGCACACCAATCTGGATCACCAAAGCATCAAAATGGAACCTTAATCAATCAACCAAGATACGTTGACATCAATGAAAACCTTTAATGACAACAATCAACATCACATTCCAACACAATTCATCACTCATATATATCAGTCACAACCTTGAAAATAATTTACGAGCTCAATTATGCACCTTAAATGCATAATTTAAAATTAGATTGGAACCATAACAAATTAGGTGAAAAGGAATGAAAGTGGACCTCATCACACCTTAACTCAAACCTAAATCCTCACATATATGCCATGCCACACTTCCACAAAAATTGAAGCACATCCACAATTAGTGTAAACACCCAAGGTCAACTAAACCCTCAATACTGAAAAACATTTAAGCACATGATTAATCTGATCCAAAGATGACTCATAGACCACACACAATGTGGAATATTTCATAAATACCCTAAAATCCAACAATTCCTTTGTAACAACTTTCAACTTAAGAACATAATCATTTTGTACACCTAGTTAACCTTCAACACACTCTAACTAATGAATCCATGCTTGTGGAGCACCAACATGAACAACTTAGACTAAAGATAGATATGAACAATATAAGCGCATTCCAAAATCCATAATACTAGAAACCAAAACACAGAGAACCGTGGAGCAAAACCATTTCTCCCAGACACCACTGTTTTCACAATTCACACACTAGTGAACTCAACTTGTTCAAAATAATCCAGAACATGAAATTCTGGATATAACACCTCTAAACACCTCTAATCAACATATCCAAACCACACAAGAAAATCTTCAAGACATAAGAAATGCAATGAAAAAACCATAACACCACACTCAACACTCTTTACCACACTATTTCCTCTTTTATTCAATTTTTTTCAAAAGCACTTGGAAACCAAGCACTGCAAACACCTTCTCAACATCTGTAACAAATTTACAACATCTCAACCATACAATAGGTTGACCTCCACAAGAACTTACTCATCATTACCATATTAGAGGTTGATACCAGTGAAAATACTAATGAAAAAATAATGCAACCAACTACTACCATCTCTGCAACACCTTCACAAGCATTTACAGTAATCTACAACAATAACATAGCAATAACATCAAAACCAACAACTCCAGACACAACATCAATACAAAAATCATACCAACACACTTACTTCCTCAAGAGTTGACATCAATGCAACAACACTTTGTTGACATCAATTACAACACAAGCTTCCAACATGGTCATGGAAGACAATTTGCTAGATGAAACATATGAGATTGATAGTCAATTAA
This sequence comes from Sequoia sempervirens, assembly GCA_007258455.2. Classification (NCBI taxonomy): domain Eukaryota; kingdom Viridiplantae; phylum Streptophyta; class Pinopsida; order Cupressales; family Cupressaceae; genus Sequoia; species Sequoia sempervirens. The sequence continues at coordinate 667,136,442 of VDFB02270651.1, forward strand.
ATTTCAAAAAATTCAAATTTAATTTATTAAATTTATTTTTGAAATGTAAGATTAATTAAATTATTGTATTGATTATAATAAAATTTTAGGGTCAAAGTGTTCACCCTATTTATAGCAACCCTCTACCTCTCGATTACATAATGATGTTGAGTCCACAATTATGTAACTAGTAGAGAAATAATAAATATAGTGCATGAATAGTTTAATTGTATACATGAATGGTAATATTATAACTTATATTGGATGTTGAGCAGGATAATGTTGGGCCTTCGACATCAACACTTATCAATCAAGGTGTTCATTGATCTTTCATTGAGTTAAGCTTGTCTAGTTTTAATCATTAATAGTTTGTAGAATAATGCTAGGTAGATCTTGGTAATTGAATGATATTTCATTTTAGATGCTAACATTAGTTGATACTCCTCCTAGTATTCATACCATAATGGAATTTGGTGTTACCACAGTAGTATCATCTTCAATTCCTTCGATAGAGGTATGAGCCAAATTAGCAAATTCAGATTATATTTATGTTTTGTATGTCTATTAGTGAATTTTTGAATTATATTCATTTTTTAGTTTAATTTGTATCTTGATTCTTGGAACAGGGCTTCATATCTCCAACCCATGAACATGCCCTTGTTATGGATGAAAACAGGAAAAAAGGGGTCCAAAGTGATCATGAGTATGCAGTAACTAATTATTTTGCTACATGTCATTCTATAATTTAATTTTTAAATTAATGTGTACACTTTTTATTACATATTAGGTTCACATCTAGAATAGTTTAGAGAGGAGGTCATGTCAAAATATTTGAAATAAACCATCATCATATGCCTTTCCATCCAATGGATAGTCAAAGGCAGCTTGTGATATCCTCCCTTCCCCTAGAGGGAAGCGATTACATTAGGGTCCTTTGTTGTATGCATCTATGGTAGTTTTTAGATATAATTTTATATTACTAATATATGACATTATATACCTATATTGATTTATTGTACATGTATTGTACTTTTAGTAACATATAACATTGTATTCCTATATGAATTGTTGGTTAATACAAATATGTTTTACCATTGTTGTCCATATTTTATTATTGTAGATATGTTTTAAAATCATATGCTACTAATTTCCTACATGATATTAAGAAGATTTCTTTTTATATTTTCATTCATTTGGTATCAAAGTATGGCCAACTTGTTTGATCTATGAGAAGATCACAACCTATTTTAATATTAATCCTTTTTATAAGTTTTTTTATAGTTTATCTTATTTTAGAATATAGTTATTTCATGCATTACTAGAATGGAGGTGGAGAGATTCAATGAATAAAAATTTAAGGTTTGGAAGCTCAAGATGGGGGATTTTCTTGATTGTAATGAGTAGATTACAAATCATGTTGCAAGTTCCCTGGATTTCATCCTCATTATTGGACTTGGTCATATATAGTGACTTAGGCCTCCTATTTGGTGATATATTATAAGTCATTAGTTATTGAGAGGTTGTGAAGTTATTCATATGATATTTTTATCTCTTATTTATCCCCTAGATACATGGTCTTGTGAAGGTTGTGGAGGTGATCATATGGTGACCTAGAGCTCCTACATGTCCTCTAGATAAATGGTCACATGGAGGTTATGGAGTTTGTCATGTAGTGACTTAGAGATTCTAATAACCCCTTGCTCCTTTTGGTTGCACATGTACTTGGTGAAGTTGGTTGAATGGTGACTTAGAGCCCTTGGATGCATGTAGATACATTTTGCAAATTCACAGTGTTTTGAATCTATATATTGCATATTTGTGATAGTCCACCATTCAAAATGTAAATATCATCTTTGTATATTTGTGGGTGTTTTAGATGTGTGAATGAAATAATATTTTCATCATATTTGTGTGTGTGGCTTACATTACATGCAATGTGTATTATAGGTTTTTTTACAAAATTATGGGAAAAAATTCAAGTTATAATTCTTAAGGGTTTTCCAAATGGTACAATTTTAGATTTTCTTGCATTATTTCAATTGTGGTTAGAGACTTGTTCATTAGTCTCTACTTTTTTACCTATAATTATCCTATAGTTATATACTTATGATATTTTGGACCTAAGGATGTTTACATTCTAATGTTTATTCCAAAAAAATAACATGCATGATTTCTTAGTTTAATTTTTACCAATAGAATTTTGAATCTGCATTATTCTTAGGTTGATGTGTTTTAATGGTTATAAGTTATACTAATTAAGATCTACAATTTTTGTTCTCCAATCTACTTTGGTTTTAGTTTTTGACCTATGGGCATGTTTCAATCACCTTTGTGGCAAGTCAAACGTGTGTAATATGAGGTTGTCAGTGTCATATTTATGTACCTTTATGTTTCATGAATAACTCAATATTAGATCCATATAGTATTAGTAGTGTCATGTGTATGTAGAAAAGATACCCACCATGAAAATAGTGGTAATGAGTTCCTAGCCATTTTGAATATGTTCATTATTTATTGTAAAGTATTTGATGATATGGAGATATATGATCTTTGTGTTGATATTTTTTTATATTGATCTATGGTCATCATTGAGCATTGTCATGTTAAGTATTAGAGAGGAAATTTGATAGAATATTGAGGACTTTTGAAGGTCAACTATGAAGAAGAAATAATTAAATCTTCAAGGTTTTGAGAATATTAATTATGCTATCATAAGAGACTTTGGATTACAATTCAACAAAAAAATTATGCAAAACATGGTTGTGATAGATCAATTTATAGGTTGAAAATAGCAACCACAATGTTATGGGAAGCCATTGAGTACATATAGTCTTGTTATGATATGGTTGTTCTTGGAAATCTATCACAAAGAATACAATTTTCTATAGAAAACTTATATTAAGCATTGAATATGAGTTACTAGGATTTTTAATTAATATTTGGTCATGTGTGATCTTTAAGGTTTTGAGGATCTTTAATCACAATGATATGAGAAGTGTTGTATCACTTTCAATGAGATTTTTGGAAATTATGTGGATCTATTATTCAAAGAAAATAATCTTATCAAGATTTAAATAATAGTGTTATAAGGGAATTCCTAAAGTCCACACTAACATGCAACAAGTTCATTGGCTATTATTTGTAATAAATATTATAGTGTTTCAAGAGTATAGTAATGATTTTTCCTTGAATAAAATAAGTTGATTGAAGAATAAAATCATAAAACAATCGATGAAACACTAAATAATATTTTTCTAGGAAAATTAATTTAGTTGAATACTACTCATCCAAACAAATCTTCTACAGTTGGAGTCTTGTCTTGATTCACAATTCATTAAAAAAAAAGTAATTGGTTAGCTACAAAGTGATTGGATTGGAGTATTTGAGGAACCAAGATTTTAAACTTGTTGATTTTTCATATTCATTTTTAGAAGGTTGCATAGACTCTAAGAAATCAACCCTTGGTTGCTACTTTGATCTTGGATTTTCTATTATTTCATGGAGTTATAAGAAGAAACCTATTGTTGCATTTTCATCCATTGAAGTTGAGTAAAAATTAGTTGTTGAAGCAACATGTAAAGCAATATGAATTATAGTTTGATGTCCACAACCTAATCACATGATTATGTATTGAATATTTCCAAGAATACATTGCTCCATATTCACACAAAGCATATTGAAGTACATCACTTCATTCATTATATGTTACCCTGTTGCAAATAACATGCAACAATAATATCATACTAAAAAATATTGATGAACAATAATCCAACTAGGTTAAGTTTTACCTATTGTTGTCATTTAGAATGTTAAAATTTATTTGAAGGACCAAATCTCCAATTTAAAAGTCTCATGAGATTGTTTCCTTTCTATTTTTCTTTCTTAACTAGTACCCTAGGACTAACCACTATCATACTTAGCCATGATATTCATATGGAACTATTATCATTCCATTTTGAACCCTATTAATCATGAAATCACCATGAAACAAAGTTGAAATTTTCCTTGAGGTTTATAGAAGATCACTAAAATAGTTAATGATGGATATTATCATGAAAAAAAAGAGTTTTGAGGAGTTTATGGTTATCATAATCCACATAATAGTCCATTGTCACACCTGGACAACCATAACAACCCACAAGATCATCAAAACCAATGAATAAAATTCATATAAATGAATTATTTTGGTTTCCTAGGTTAGTTAACACCAATAAATAGGAATGGGTTGTCATAATATCCACAAAAATGAGAAAAATAAGTTAATTATGACTATTGTAGAGTTATAAAGAGCGGTGTTATAATAGTCATAAATAGGAAAACTCTAGGTTGTCCATGAGAAAATAAGAATCTAGGTGTTTCGAGGGATTGTACCACTCATCTTGACATGTTGGCATTGTTAGTTGGGCCCCATGACATAGAATGCACAAAAAGTCTATTTTCACCATTACATTGCTTCAACTGATACTTTTTGTAGGAATGTGCATTCATTATTAGAATGGTCAAATGGTGTCTAGTTAAATAGTTCCTAATAGAGATAGGGTACTATAGAGAGACCCCATATCCACCTATAGTTTTAGACAAAACATTCGTGGGTGCCATGGATTCTGAGAAATAGTTTGTGATAGTTTGATAGTTTTTACGCTTAAGGCTCTTGAGATAGTATGCCAAAATAGTGTAGCTTGAAATGATTGGGATAGTTGGGGTGGAAAAAAATGCTTTCCTAATGTTCACCCACCCACACCAAAATTTGCAAGTAGTCATTTGAGCCCCATGAGATGAAGAACACACAATATGGATATTATTAACTTTTGATTGAACACAAATTATGCTTTTTGCAAATTTTCATACATTATAACCACACTCAGATGGTTTAGACATAAGAAAAATAGAGAGAAGTTATTATGGAGGGAACTTGTGTGAAGTTGTGTGTTTAGATAGAAAAATTGTATGTAACAACCTCGATGTTCTTCACAGTAAAATTTCCAATGTTTTCACCTCAAGTGATAAACCATTATGCTAAAACATAGCCATATAAATTTTTCTTCCCATAATGTAAATTACATGCATAATTGAAATAACATTAATTCCAAATTGTCATTGCATCCCAATGTAATTTTACAAATCTTCTTAAAACATAGATACCATATTGAATGAACTCAAGTATTTCATTCATGATTACATCTTGACATAGAAATGGTTACAAGATCTATAAATAGATCCTTTGAGCTTCAAATCATAAGATACAGATGGTCTAGAATCCACATTCCAAAACCTTGATTTTGTCGCTACTGAGGAGGAGAAGCATCACTCAAGCGCTTTTCCACGAACCACGGACTCATATGTAGTCCCTTGCACATCTATCAATGATAGATGGCCCTACCCTTCAATGAAGAGATTGGTTGAGTAACCCCGTATGACAAACCAAATTGAGCTTAGTGTTGTGCCCTACATGACTAGACCTTATATTCCCTACAATCTACAACTAGGATGCACTACATGGACATGGTGAACTAATAGTGGAGCCAAAGGAAATCACACTAATTTGGCCTAAGTGTTCTCACTCAATACTTCGAGTGAAGGTCATCATTCACTTACACCTCTTAAGCTAATTTTGACTTATGACCACTATATTCTATGCATAGGTAATCCCTCCCATGGATAATCTCTTACCCTAGGATTACCATATCATTAATCCCACATACTCTAGGGTATCTCTACCAACAAGCTTAAGCACTAGTTACTCCTTCAATGGATATTTCTATCCTAGGTATAACATATGAGCTTATCTTTACATAAACAAGCTATACATTATAAAGGAAAACTAGTCTCAAGTATAACTTTAGAATCTAGAGTATAGCTACATAAGCCTCATCATACTAATAGATTAAATAACTAACTCCACTCAGTAAATATCCAATAATAAGTGATACCAATTTTAAGAGTATAGCATTATCAATGAATGACCTCAATTGAAGAATTGTCATAACATTAGATGATTCAATTCAGAATTATAATCTCCTCGACTAAAATGGTTTAAACTATGAGCCTACTCTTTGTCAATACAATAACTTTGTATTCAAGAGCGCAATGCCACTAATCAAGTAGTAGCTCTAACTCACTAGGTTTCAATATACCTCACAACCCAGGAGTAACCCACTAGCTATCTATTATAATCAAATAACTTAGCTACAAGTAACCCTTAAGCTACCCATGTTTAACCATATCTAGTATGTTAATACTTATGACAAACATAATCCTCCTATCATGGAGTACATACAAGCATTACACAAACATTATAATAGATTCTAATTCCTTTTCTAAGAAATATTATTTTCCCACTAATTGCAAACATTCACAATGGACTAATTAAAGCATTCATGAAACAATTTTTCAAAAGCTAAGACAAATAGAGGAGAATTATTGTCATGCCTGTTTTCACTTATGTAAGAGAGGGGGACCAACCATGTCAAGGCCCCAGGTCATGGAGAGCCAAGAGAAAAAGGTTTCCCTAACTTACCTCACTCTAAAGGGATGAGAATGATGAGGACTATAAAGTACTTCAATCACTCTTCAGATCCGAAATCCAAATTGGGGCGGCAAGCTAGTTTTTGGGTTCAATATTACACCTCAGGTAGCTCTCTACTCGAAGATAAAAGCATAGTTCTAGGATGATAGTGTAGTGCACTAGTGTCTCTTAGGTGCACTGGTGTCCGTACGACCATAGGATAGAGAATACAATATGAACTGCTAGAAAACAAGCTGGTGGCCTAGCTAATGACTCCTAAATGAGAAAAATAGAATTACAAAGTATGAGAAATACAAACGTAGGTGATAAAGTAAACAGATGAGAGCTAAAATGATGAAGATTATCTCACCAAGGTGCCAATTCACCAGCTATCTCCAAAAGTACGTTCTCCTGCACACAAGAAAGAGGGGAAAATTGTTGGGGCTGTATAGGGGTCTGCCTTAGTCAAACCCCCATTTTGGTGTTTCCACCTCCATGGACAGCCAAATAGTAATGAGAGATAAATATATGATAAAGAAGTAAAGAAGGAAGGAATGCAAATAACACTAAAAAATAGTAAAGAGATACTCAACCAAATCACAAAGGAGAGGAGAAAAATGTTACCACCTCCACCAAGAGATCACTAGCCAGTGGAGGAGAAAGAAGGCTTGAAAAATCACCACAGCCTCAACTATGATGAAGTGAGGTCTCGCAAAACCTCAAGCTCATGCTACAAATGGCTCGCTTCGCACTTGCTTTGTAGAGTTGATGGAGTGTTATTGCTGCAATGGAGTGTTGAAGTGCTACTTGAGAGTGAAGAGAATGTTGGAACTTGTGAAGATATTGCTAGAGAGATAAAAAAAGATGATTTGAATGAAGAATGGATGAATTTGAAGGAGAAGAGGGAAGAATCTACCATTTTCGGGGTTGATTGGTCAAAGACGGACATCACAAATCGACTCCAATCAAAAGTGCAATGCCATTGCCAACTTCAAATGCAAGAATTCATTAGGGATGTAAGCGTGTCGTGCAGACGTCTGTGTGTTGCGCGCATCCCTAAAAAATATTCTCCTACTGACACAAAGGATAGATTCCAAGTGGAAGGAAGGAAGTCTACTGATATGGAATTTGGACTTTGGATTTGGTTTTCTAAGGTGAGGATGTGTAAAAGGGGAATTTGCGTAAAGGGTGAAAATTCACTCCTATACATTTTCCCCCACTTTAGGGAGCACAAATATTGATGAGTACTTTGGTAAAGTAGTTCAAAGAGTTAGTAGGGTTAGAAATTTATACCTAAACTGTTGAGGAAGTAGACCGCAATTTGGTGAGCTTGAAAGTGCAAGGTAGGCAAAGGACTGCATAGCCCACTAAACTATGAAGCTGTAGAATGAAAGCATCTTACAAGCCTACAAACCCACAAGGAGGTAACCCCTAAGATCACTCACATGAAGAAATCCTTGAGAACTAAGCACCTTATAGGCCCACAAACCTATAAGGAAGGTGTCCCCCATGATCTCTCACATGAAGGAAACCCATAAAAAGTGCCCTTCAGGCCCACAGACCTACAAGGAAGGCATCCTCCAAGATCTCTCACATGAACGAAACCCAAAAAAGGTGCCCTACAGGCCCACAAATATATAGGGAAGGCATCCTCTAAGATCTATCACATGAAGGAAACCCAAAACAAGTGCCCTACAGGCCCATAAACCTATAGGGAAGGTGTCCTCCAAGATCTCTCACATGAAGGAAACCCCAAAAAAAGTGCCTTACAGACTTGCAAACCTATAAGGGAGCAACCCCCAATATCTCTCACATGGAGGAAGCTTAGAGGAAGCACCTTACAGGCTCACAGACCTGCAAGGAAGGTTTCCTCCAAGATATCTCACATGGAGGAAACCCAAAAAAGGAGACTCTGTAGAGTTGGAAAGTGGCTTTAGAGGTGCACCTGCAAAGCGACATGTTTACCCACAGATAGAACATGCCCAAAAGTGGCCATGCAGGAAAGTAAGCAGATAGTCATGCAGACTATAAACAAGTTGGAAAACTTTCAAAGGGGTCCCTCGGGAACTCATCATGAAGAAAGGACTCCACTCAATGGATGTGCTATTTGAAAGTGTGAGAAATGTTTTTTTCTCAAATCAATTCGACACCAAGGAATCATTTTGAAAGATGTTCACTTCATCAAGGAATTCAAAAGGAAGAAGATTTCCCCTTGTGAGGGGAAGGTAAAAGTTGCTTCCACCTCGAAGGAAAGTTATCAAGTTCTTTCTTTGTGAACCCATGATGGAGGAAACATGTTTTGTTAGGGGTCCAAGTCGAGAATGTGATTCTTTAAAAAAGTTTGCAAATATTCTTGAGAAAAGATTTGTTGGCAACAAATACATTTTCTGAAAATCAAAGTATCATAGAAATGGTGTTTTCACACATGTAAGGGACAACTCAAGCAAAGAAGAGAGAAAAGTAAGAAATTAGAAAAAAGGAGATAATCACAAACAAAGGGCACATGGGTGATCTAATATTTTAGGGTCAAAATTGCTCATAAATATATATAAGTATAATAATAGTATAAAAATGAACTATCATCAACCCCATACTATATCAGGCCATGTGAAGAACACACGAGAAGACAAAGTAAAAATTTAAAAATTGGATCAACATGGAAGGGAAGCCTGAATTCCCCCAATGCTTTGCAGCATCCCCAATTTATCAAAACTAAACCACAAACATGGAAGAATGATGATACAAATAGAAGAAGGTTTATGAAACAAAAACCACACTTGTATCCAAGCACCAACAAGGGTGAAAAGGGTCATCCAGGAACACATAGCATGATCATGGGGGAACACATCACAACACACACACACACACACACACACACACACATCTAATCTAAAGATAAAGAAGAGGTCTCCCCCTAACACTCATTGACCAAGAGGTCATCCACTTCCCACTCTAGATCATCATAAGAGGAAGGAGGATGAGCCTGTAGTGGTGGAATATTAAGGGGAGGAGCTTCCAACCCTCCCACAACAAGGGCTAAGGAAGGAAGCCTTGCAAGGTCTCCTCCACTCGGCTCTTGTGGAGCTATGGTCAATGATTTTGTGAAAATCACTAACAAGGCTTAAACTTCATCAAGAGAGTTAAACATGCACTTTTCTGGAGTGCCATATCATACCTTAACAGAAAAAGAGTGTTGTGCTCGAGGTTCACCGCTAGGCTCATAGAGTGACTAGGGAATGGTGATGAACTCAGGGGAAGTAGAGGTTGGTTTTGTCACTAGGATAGAACAAACCAACACAAGACCACCCTTTAGAGAAGGTGGGATCCTCTTACACCCTCCATTGCTAGAGGGGCCATCCTCCATCTTCTGCTTTGTTAGGGGATGTGAACTCCCCACAGACAAGGCAAGAGGTGCAGAGGAATGATGGGAAAGGTCATTGATGTCACAACTTGCATCATTTAGTCAAGTATTTATTGAACCAGGTGTGCCTTAGAGCTATATGCAATAAGGATGGTTGTCATAGTTTTTGGGGGGGTTTTGCACTATAAACAATGACTTCAGGTATCGATTTGGCTCCTTCAGGAGCTCTCAGGAGCTGAACTACAGAGACTAATTCCTAAGGATTAATTCTATCTTATTTCCTAAACTAAAGTTCTGTTGACTTATTTTGACTTCAATGGACCTGATTGAGACTGATTCATGGAGAAGACTAACATTTACTTTAATTCTTAATTTAAAATATGAAATCCAAATTAATTCTATTTTGCTTTAAAAAAAATATATCTTAAGATTTGTTGGAAATTAAATGTTATTTTAAGAATAGAAATGAACTGCAAGGAAATGACAATTAATCTAAAAAACATAAACTCTAATTTCCATGAACAAACTTCCAACAAGCTTCAATTTCATCTTTCCATAAGTTCCCATCATTGCTTCTAATTAAACTCAACAAATAATTACCAAACTTAATTACTTCGAACAAAATCTAAATCTGACTAATTTAATAAACCTTACAATGATTCTAACAAACAAATGAACCTAACCATGATAAACTAAGCTTAAAAGTGATTCAAGCAGAATTAACTATCTAGATTTAACATCCAATAAACTAAAAACGATTCAACAACTTAACATTCTAGAATTGACATTTAACACTTCAAATTTAATATGAATGAACAAAAATAACATAACTTAGTAAAATTCCAACACAAGATCGATCCCTTTGGTTGAGTAGGCCTTACTCTTCCTTAGGTAAGATCTCTTAACACAGTGATTTGAGTTAACTTCTTGCTTTCATTCAAATTGATAAAAGTGGGATGCAAAACAAAGTATTGTCATCGATTACAGAAATCTGATTGAAAATTATCTAACTCCTATCTAAAACTGAAACATGGATATTTATAAACATATCCTTATTGAATTCACAACATGGTGATTAACTGCCAAGATTCAAGCCATATAACTAAAGATTAAAAAAAACTAAAGCAAAACTAAAATAGGACTAAGAATAGACATGGAGAAATATGTCAGATCAGCATTGGGAGTAGAAGTTCCTTAATCGACTACAAAGAAGCCTATTTAGACTTGAGTGATTCATCATCTAGTTGGGCCGGTCAATGGTGTGATCATCTTCCTTAATTAAATAGGGAGTTTAACTTCATCATCAGTCTTTTAATTACCCTGTATAAAACCCTTAAGAAAAGGATAACAATTGTGGTAGTAAAAGATCAACACTGCATAATTATCTCATTAATATCATCATAAAGTAACACATTTAACATAAACCATTACTTCAAATATATCTACCAAATTATTTAAACATAAAGAAAAGTAAGTAAATATATTAGTCTGTAGTCTATCGACAGTCATGTTAATTAACAAAAATAACAAGTCTTTTAAACATAAAATGATTTAAATGAAAGTATCCATGAGCCTCTCATCAAGGAAGAGGAGGACGAGAAGATTGCACTAGATACTACTGAAGTATTCAACATATCCATGGGCTTAGGGAATGGTGGTACATCTAGAAGGGACATCAACAAGGGTGGCTAAACCTAAGGAGTGATGAAAACCTACACCTTTTTAGAGTCAGGCACACTCACAACAAGAGTCGAAAGTGATACAGATCTTGGTTGAATGGAAGTAGGGGGAGAGAGGAGGACGTAGCAAGAGGCCCTAAAGCTAGGGTGGCCATCTCCTCTTCCTTCTTTTACAAAGTGGCCTACTTAGCCATGAGAGCCTTTCATTGACACTTGCACTCACATGCAAGGCAATTTCTGTGGCTCTTCGAGCTAGAGACTGGAGGCTGCAAGGGAATGGAAGGCTCCTACCTAGCCATGGGAGTGTCCACCACATATGTTTCTAGTAGAGGGATGGGCTCCTGAACAAGAGTAGGAGGAGTGGGTTGAGCAGCAACAGGGGAGTCAAATTTAGTGCCTCGATAGCGGGCCTCTCTTTGTTTACTGCTTTGGGAGCAGAAGTGGTGGGAGGCCATAGAGGCTAGGACATAGACGATTCCCCTCAAGGACCTTTCTTTCTGCCATATCGAACAAGCCTAGGCTCTGTGGGTAGAACATGAAGCTCAAATGTGGGATGCTTAGGCTTCCACCAAGTGGGCACTATAAGATTCTCTTGCAAACATAGAACATAATATGATGGCACAACAACAGGGCAAGAGGAAGAAGAGGGACCCTGAGGGGGCTTTTCTTCTTCTCTACTTTGGACCTTAGCAGCATCACTATCAGCTTTTAAGCAAGCCCTATGTGAAACAACATAAGGTGATGGAGGGTATGTCACTGTCGGTATTAAGTTCCCTCTCTTGTAATTTAGATAAGTTCAATACAAGAGTTCCTTCCTAGATGGAAGAGGAGCAATGGGCATAGGACAAGAGTAACCTAAGGAGTAACTACCACACTCAATTGGTGTTCTATAGCTAGTGTCATGGATCACATGTACGGAATCCTCATGAATGAATTTCAAATATTTTTGCACAACTGAGGGAACTACATTCATAGCTACTAACTAGGGGATACCTAGCTTCACTCTAAAGAGTTTATACCCTACGATTATATCGAACAAAATATTCACAGATTTAGGTCCAATCAAAACCGGCAAGACAATACTACCCAAAGGAGGTACGAAAAGTCCATTGTTTGTGCGGATGGTCCTCATAGGTACATCGTACCCATTTTTATGCAAGAATTTGATTAGCATGATCTCCTCAATTATGATATTTACTTGAGATGTCAGATGAATGAGAACACCTACTATGGTGTTTCTATTTATTTGCATGGGGATGTCTAGAGAGGAGATGGTTCTCTATTAAAGCCCATCAACAAATCCTGTGAGGTGAAGGCTATATCTATACCACTGCTCATAGGTTTTGTAGAGGGGACAGGTTGATGTAAAAGAGAGGTCATCATGTGCACTAAACGATACTCTCACAAAGCCCCCAAAAGGTTGTATAATAGGACAATGACCCAATTAAGGTTTCGTTGCGCAACACTTTTGGAACCTTCCAACTATGCCTACTAGGGGTCGTAGGTTGGGTTGTAAGGAAAAGGCCTCACAACACTCACACCTACAACACTCCTAGAATACAAGAAAATGAAATTTTAGTACCACAAAACGGAACCAAAATGGTTCACGTCGAGTTCACCAAACATGTAAGAGAGGGGGACCAACCACATCAAGGCCCTAGGTCACGAAGAGCCAAGAGTGGAAGGTTGCCCTAACTTACCTCACTCTAAAGGGATGTTTTTTAAATAAGGGATGAGAATGATGAGGAATATAAAGTATTCCAATCACTCTTTAGACCCAAAATCCAAATTGGGGCTAGGCGAGTTGGTTTCCAGGTTCAATATTGCACCTCAAGTAGCTCTCTACCAGAAGATGAAAGCACAATTCTAGGATGATAGGGCAACACGATAGCATCTCTTAGGTGTGTTGGTGTTTGTATGACTAGAGGATAGAGAATACAATATGAACCACCAAAAAACAAGCTAACAACCTTGCTAATGACTCCTAAATGAGAAAAATAGAATTATAAAATACAAGAAATACAAACATAGGTGATAAAGTAAATAGATGAGAGCTAAAATGATGAAGATAATCTCACCAAGGCGCTAGTTCACCAGCTAGCTCCAAAAGTATGTGCTCCTACACACAAGAAAGAGGAAAAAATTGTTGGGGTTGTATACGGGCCTGCCTCAATCAGACCCACATTTTGGTGTTTCCACCTCCACAAACAACTAGATAGAAATGAGAGAGAAATATATGATAAAGAAGTAAAGAAGGAATGTGAATAACACTACAAAATAGTAAATAGCTACTCAACCAAATCACAAAGGAGAGGAGTGAAATGTTATCACCTCCACCAAGAGCACACTAGCCAATGGAGGAGAAAGAAGGCTTAACAATCACCACAGCCTCAACTGCGATGAAGGGAGGTCTTGCAAAACCTCAAGCCCACACTGCAAATGGCTTGCTTCACACTTTCTTTGTGGAGTTGACAGAGTGTTGTTGCTATGATGGAGTGTTGAAGTGTTGCTTGAGAGTGAAGAGAATGTTGGAACTTGTGAAGATATTGCTAGAGAGATCGAAAAAAAGATGAGTTGAATGAAGAATGGACAAATTTGAAGGAGAAGAGGGAAGAATCTGCCATTTTTGAGGACAATTGGTCGAAGAGGGACATTACAAATCAACTCCAATCAAAAGTGTAACACTTTTTCCAACTTCAGATGCATGAATCTGTTAGGGGCATAAGTGCGTCGCATAGATGTCTACATGTCGTGCATGTGTCCCTAAAAAATATTCTCCTACCGACACAAACAATAGATTCCAAGTGGAAGGAAGGTAGCCTGCTAATGTGTAATTTCAAATTTGGATTTGGTTTTCTAAGGTGAGGATGTGTAAAAGGGTAATTTGTGTAAAGGGTACAAATTTGCTCCTATACAACTTACCCAGTCAATTGACTACAATTCAGCTTTCCCAAACAACAACTAGCTTGACCTTGATCTCACAAGTGATGCCACAATAAACTTCTATCTCTCAACTTGATAATATACTTCACTAAATATGTTATACACTCACAAATACTCAAAGCTCTCTGTCTCAAAATATAATAGAATAATGTAGATAAGAATGTAGAACAAAAGTGTATAAAATGTTGAGCACAATGTGTCCCAAATGAGAGTTCAACTCCACTATTTATACATCAAAAAAGAGACTTCTCATCCTACATAATAGGCATGATTATTGAAAAAAATCTCCATGCATAACAACTTACTTGATGTAGATAAAAGGTGGCACACAAATAAGAGCATACTTAGCTAAATAAAGCTATAGATCGACCTTACTAGTTCACAGTAGCATGAGACCATTTTAAATCAACACATGATGAGAAACATGTAATTCAAATTGTCTTCACAATGAATATCTACAACAAATAGGATTCATAAGGTGACACCAAAGAAATCATAAAACTCCTATAGAGTTGGCATGGTTTTACACTTTTTGAATCAGTCAATATCAAATGTGCAACACTTAGCTCATGTTGACTTAGTCTAGCATGAGTCGATACATCTCGTTAATTAGTTTGACCAATTCATTGACCTTTTTTTCATAACCTTGCATGATTTTATTTGCTATTGATATTTACTCAATAAAAAGGTGTTTAACAGTTTACTAAGTCAAAGATATCTCCACACAAGGTGTCAACCAAGTCTTATTCCTCATATTGACTTAATGGCTATGAGTTGCTTTACAGATTACTTGTTCTTTATGTGTGGAAAATATGTATATCTTTCAGCCTTTAATTACAACCAACATATACCATATATTTAGCCTATGTTTATGTTAATAAATCAGCCTCTAAGCATAGCTTATGTAATCAACCTCCATCCCTTGCAATGCATTTTGAATTTTGAGTCAATCAAATATATAAGTGAAGCAAGAACATTCGGCCTAAGCTTTGGCTAAATACATGATTCCAATCATATATTAATTCATTCAAGTGCTTCATGCGCATATAAGTTTATGATACAAGAGTATCCCACGTTGCAAGAAATCTTGCATCAACCAAAAATATTTGCATTCATGTTTTCTTGCATTTCAGTAGTTAACTATCAGGACCTAGTCTTAGTATTTCATACTGCATTATACCGCATTGTAACACCAGAGCTCACAGAGTAGGATATATGATCTTCATTGCAACATCTATACCATGTCCATAATTCAAGTGTTTTGGAGATCCCAGTATGAAGATATCGCTAATAGAATATCAGTTGTAATGGGACAAAGAGCATTCACAAATCAATCTTGGCCTTTCAAGTGTGTGGACCTATCTTGTGACTTGTGGAGCTTAGGAAACCATTTCATAAGGATGTACATTCATCGAGGAGCCTTCATTGTAATATACATCATGTTTATCCAAGGATTAAAGGAGAGTCATAGGTTTTGGTTGGGGTATGTGCAGGATCATCATGGAAAAAATAGGCCCTTAAGTGGTGAAAAATTCAGAAAAATTAGAGTTAGGCAACTTGACGTAAAAATTTGAATAAGTTATCTATATTATTTCAAAATTATGTAAGAATAGAATCTGTAGAAAATTGAATGTAGTTTCTAAACTACTAGGTTTATTTAAAAAAAATAGTCTATTTGGTGAAAATTTGAAATTTCAATGCAGTAGTACTTAAATTTCAAGGAAAAAATGAGAAGTAGGTGTCTATCTGACCACCCTAACCACAATAAAATGATAATATTTTTTTATAATATTTTAGATATAAGTAGAGGGCTCATGTCCAGATGTGATGAATATTTTTGTGTAATTTTTTTCCAAGTAAATAATAATTACAATTTTTTTATTAGAACTTTTTAAAAATATAAGAACTCGTATGTCGACCACCTTAACTTGGTCAAAACTTCATGATTTTTTTTTTTTTTTTAATCTTATAGTATCTGAAGCATAGAATGTGATGCATGTTTTGGATTCAAAAATGTGATACTTGTTTGAAAGCTATAGATGTTTTTCAATCAACCTATCAATTAGGACTTTAGTCATAATTCAAATAGAAAATAAATAATAAATATTTATTAAATTCAAAGTAAAGCATAATTTATATTGGTGGAAATCTAAGAATCTCCTTTAAAAACCCTTTTTGTTTCATCAATTTTGGGTTAAAAAAATTCGTCAGCCACATACCCATCATATCGCCACTTTTTGGCCCATCACGATCCTGCACATACTTGCTGACCTTCACACATTTCATCAACTTCAGGGTTTTGGGAACTCTTGAGGCCGACATGGACCTTTTCCAAAGCTAGGAATGGATATATATCAGCATTATATAGTTGCATTAGGCAAAAAGTTTTAGTAGTGATAGAGAAGTAGGAAGTTATTAGAGATAAGGGCTTTGAGCCACATTGTATTTATATGCTTAGCGCCATATCATTCTATAATCTATAAGTTGAAAGAAGTACAAAGATATTATTCATGAGGAGAGCATTGTTCTAGGAGAAAGAAGTACCTAATGAAGCACCGCAGAGGAAAATTTTGTTTCAAACTAGATGGAAAGTAGGAGGTAAGTATTGTAAAGTTATCATTGATAGTGGTAGCACAAATAATATAGTTTCTGAGGAAATGGTGAAAACATTGAATTTGGAAAGAAGAAAACATCTGAAGCCTTATATGATAGCCTAGATTCAAGATGAGCATAAGAAACTAGTAAGTGAGCAATGTTTAGTAAAGTTTTGTATAGGATCATATCATGATGATGTACTATGTGATATTATGTCAATGGATGTATGTCATATATTGTTGGGTAGACCTTGGCAGTATGATAAGAAAGCTATACATTATGGGAGAAATAATACCTATACCATAACATCCAATGGAAAGAGAATCACCTTGACACCTTTGGAAGACGAACCTAAAAGTGAAGTATGTGGTATAGCTATAATTAATTTGGTAGATGGAAGGAAATTTCTAGATGGATTGAGACATGAAAACAAGCATTTTTCTTTGATTCCAAGGAAGTGTAGAGCCATAGATGTAGAGAGAATCACCATAAGAGAAGAAGGATCACCAGAGAAGGAAGCCATTGAACTATTGCTAGAGTACCAAGATCTTGTATTAGATAATGTGCTTGATGGACTACCACCAATCTGAAGTATTAGTCATCATATAGATCTTTTTACAAGAGATATTTTTCCAAACAAAGCCGCACATTAGATGACACCAGCAGAAAATGTGGAGCTAAATAGATAGATACAAGAAATTTTGAAGAAAATATTGATTAGAGAAGTATGAGCCCATGTGTAATACTGACTATACTTGCACCTAAGAAAGACAGAGAATGGAGGATGTGTACAAATTCAAGAGCTATCAATAAGATCACAGGGAAGTATAGATTCCCATTACCTAGGATGGATGACATCATGGACAATCTGAGTGGAGCAAATTATTTCACCAAGATAGACATAAAGAGTGGATACCATCAGATCAAGATTAGAGAGGGTGATGAATGGAAGTCTGCTTTCAAGACAAATGAAGGGTTGTATGAGTGGTTGGTCATGCCATTTGGACAAACTAGTGCACCTTGTACATTTATGAGGCTGATGAATGAAGTCTTGAAGAAATTATTGGGCAAGTTTGTCATTGTTTACCTGGATGATATTCTAATTTTCAATAAGACTAAGGAAGAAAATTTGGATCACATCAGACAAGTATTTCAGAGGCTAAGGTAAGAGAAGTTGTTGATAAATATCAAGAAGTTTAGTTTCATGAACAAAGAACTAGTATACTCGGGGTTTGTGAAATCTGTAGAAGGATTGAAGATGGACCCTAAGAAGGTTAGAGAAATAGTCGAATGGACTACACCTATGAACATTGGAGAGGTAAGATCATTTCATGGACTAGCAATTTTTTACTAGGAGTTCGTCAGGAATTTTAGTAGTATTTGCACACCTATGGCAGAGACAATGAGGGATGAATGAAAGGAATTCAAGTGGACATCAAGAGTACATAAGAGTTTTGATATGTTGAAGCAAAAGGTGACAGAACAACCTGTGTTAGTACTATTGGAATTTGATAAGGTATTCCAAGTAGAATGTGATGCTAGTGGAAGTACAGTAGGAGTTGTGTTAAGTCAAGAAGGAATAACAGTAGGCTACTTTAGTGAAAAATTGAATGATTCTAGGAGAAGATATCTAATTTATGATCAAGAATTCTATGCAATAATACAAGCCTTGAAGAAGTGAAGACATTAGTTGTTACCTAAGGATTTTTTGTTGCATATGGATCATCAAGCTTTACAATATTTGAATAGTCAAGGGAAGTTGAACTAGAGACATATGAGATGGGTAGAGTTCTTGTGGAGTTACACATTTGTGTTGAAGCATGCATCAGAGTGGAAAATCAAAGAAGGTTGCAGATGCATTGAGTAGGAGAAGAATTTTGTTGACAGAGATGAGAATTGAGGTATTAGGTTTTGAAGAACTGAAGCATATGTATGATGATGACATTGATTTTGTAGAGGAATGGAAGGCTTGCAAGGAACTATAGAGAAAGATTGAAGCAAATGGTTGGATTATTTCATTTAGGAAGATATGTTATTCAAGAAAACCCAGTTATATATCCCTAAAAGTTCAATGAGAGAGAATTTGATCAAGGAAAAGCATTGCAAGGGATTAGAAAGGAATTTTGGAATTGATAACAATGTAAAATTGGTGAGTGGGAACTATTTTTGGCCATAGTTGTATAAGGATGTCAGGAAATATGTTCAAAGTTGTAGGATTTGTCAAGTTGCAAAAGGAAACAGTTAGAACACTAGAATGTATACACCATTAATAGTACCAGAGAGACTATGGGAAGAAATTAGCATGGATTTTCTGTTGGGATTACCTATGACACCGAGAGGATTTTACTCTATATTTGTGGTTGCGGATAGATTTTATAAGATGGTGCATTTCATACCTTGTAAGAAAACTAGTGATGTAGTACATGTTGTAGACCTATTTTTCAAGGAGATTATGAGATTACATGGACTACCAAAGAGTATAGTATTAGATAGAGACACTAGATTCATTGGATATTTCTAGAAAACATTGTGGAAGAAGATGAAGACAAATTTGAAGTATAGTTCAACATTTCACCCACAAACAGATGGACAAATAGGAGTGGTAAATAGGAGTTTAGGGAACTTGTTGAGGTTTTTTACTAAAGGTAAATTAGGAATTTGGGATGTAATATTATCACAAGTAGAATTTGCATTCAACAATTTAGTAAATCAGAGCACAGGGAAGACACCATTTAAAATTGTGATAGGGTAGCAACCCAGAGGAGTAGCATAATTAAGAGAAATAAGTATGGAGAATAAAAGGAGTGTAGAGGTAGAAGAATTTGTAGGATTCATGGAAATAATTCATACTCAAGTTAAGGAGCATTTGGAAAAGATGAACAATACATACAAGGAGAAAGTAGATAAGAAGAAAAGACACAAGAAGTTTGTAGTAGGAGAGGAAGTAATGGTATATCTGAGAAAAGAGATATTTCTAGTTGGGACATATAATAAGTTGAAGATGAAGAAGTTTGGACCTTGTAAAATCATCAGGAAGTTTGATTTTGGAAATGCATATAAAGTGGAACTACTGAAGGAATTTGGCATATCACCTATACTAGTATCATGGAGGAGATTCATGAGAGGACAAAGAAGTTGGTTTGTTAGACTAGATAGCAAATCATCCAAAGAAAATTGAGGAAATTTTAGATAGAAAAGTTGGAAGTAGTACCAAAGGAAGGAAATACAAGGAATATCTAGTCAGATGGAAAGGAAGACCGAAGGAAGATTCATCATGGATTTCTTAGGTTGAGGTGGACCACATTGGTTTTACTCTAGCCCCAAGAAAGTGAGAGGCTCACTTTTCTTCAACCTTGAGTGTCTGATGCAAGAGCATCCCAGGTTGCAAGCAATCTTGCATCAACCAAAAATATTTGCATTCATGTTTTCTTCCATTTTAGTAGTTAACTATCAGGACCCAGTCTTAGTATTTCATACCACATTATACCACATTGTAACATAAGAGCTCATGGAATAGAATATATGATCTTAATTGCAACATCTACATCATATCCAAAATTCAAGTGTTTTGGAGATCCCAGTACAAAGATATCGCTAACAAAATATCAGTTGTAATTGGACAAAGAGCATTCACAAACCATTCTTGGCTTTTCAAGTGTATGGACCTATCCCATGACTTGTAGAGCTCAGGAAACCATTTCATAAGGATGCACATTCATCAAGGATCCTTCATTCCAATCTGCATCATGTTTATCCAAGGATTAAAGGAGAATCATATGTTTTGGCCGACCTTCACATGTTTCATCAACTTTGAGGTCTTGGGACATCTTGAGGCCAGCGTAGACCTTTTCCAAAGCTAGGAATGTATATATATAATAATTTTGTAGTTGCATTAGGTAGAAAGTGATGGTAGTGATAGAGAAGTAGGAAGATATTAGAGATAAGGGCTTCAACCCACATTGTATTTCTAGGCTTAGCCCCATATCATTCTATAATCTATAAGTCAGAAGGTAGGGCATGTTTCCTATGAATAATTGATCATTATCTATATATCCATGTGGGATTGTTATTCCAATTCTTTGAGTTTATGTTGTGTTTACTCTTGCTACAAGGTTGGATAGTCCTATTCCTAGACCCTCCATCCTTGACTGCACCAGTTTATCTTGCTCTACTCATGTAATATACACGTGGCCTCTATTTTATTATCCTTAGTCTTTATAAGACTCCTTGTGTTGGCTTATATATATTGCACCTTTTTTTGTATATTGGGTTGTGTTTCACAAGAGTTACACATTGACTTAGCCATTCACTTAAATGGCAGTGCCGCTCTCAAACTAAATACCACATATTTAATATACCCACCCCTATCATATTCCCATATTCATGTATACATATATATACACAAAGAATTTAGTGATATAGTTATACAAATAATTACTTTCATATATACGCAAGATAATAATATTCTATAATATCAATTGTATATATATATATATATACCTCTATGCTCATGTATACTTACGTATACATGTATTTATGTATATATCTTATATATATACATTCAATTGCACCATCAAGCATAATAATATAAGGAAGGAACTCACAAGCTCAAGCAAATAACATCACCCAATAGTGCACTCAATAGTAAACAAGACCCTTACTAATGTAGACACATCAAACTAAGGTTGACTTACCAACTTCCCTCATAATAACTTGACTTATCCATACTACTATGAGTGTGTGTAAGCTCAAATAGGTTACTTATTGGTTACCCAACCAAGATCTTCTCTTGAGTGATAATTCCCCTTTATTTGGAGGAATTGAACATATACTTGCATCCACTCACATATTCCCAAGGTAGTCAGCTATTCAACAAAATATGTATTACACATAATACATCTCATATTTAGAATATTAATTCAATAACCATCCATTTCACATATGTGCATTTCTTCATATATCGTTAAATGAGATAAAATTTATTCATAATTCTTTTGATAACAAAGTGCAAGCACAATTTATTTATCTTCAGAATTCACATTTACCCTACATAGTAATAGTAAATAGTAATTTACACGATTGGGATGTAACATACTTCCCCTTTTTGAATCATCGTCCTCGAAGATCTAAAGCACTTTAACATATAGATAAAGTCAAATAAATTTTTACTTACCATTCTCAAAATATGTAAGATTTATAAAACATTCATCTTATGTAGCATCACTCCTTGCAACCTTGTCCTTCTTGGACCTTGCATCGAGTCTCCTTGCTATCACATAGGAAAAACTTGTATGCCTCACACATACTTACTCTCAAAGAGCTTATGTGTTGTATTCATAATATATCATATGTACATCCCATGTGCAATAATATTTGAATAACACATGACACTTATACTATAGTGACTAGAAAGCACATTCTCATTGGCCCACGAATTTATCCTTAGTATAATCCAAATAGAAAAGGAATAAAGGTGAATTGCACACTACACCATTGGTCCCATCCTTCCCTTTGGTATTTACACCTTCAAATAACTTAGAAGATGAGTCCATCCATCACTTACACATCCATATTCCTTAACCATAAATTAATGCTCTTGACCACTTGTTTGTCTTAAGCACAACATTTCTCTTGGACATCTGTCAATTCGATATTGCTTTATACTTAAGCTTTGTATCGGAAAAGTTTCATTGATCCCTTTGATCTATTACTCCTTTTTGAAAAACTATCAAGTCTAAGGTTAACCCTATTTCTTAGCCTATTTCAGCCTAATAGAGTTTCCAACCTTCCTTTCCTTATAATGGATCAAACCTGAATGATCGAAGTTTATAAGTATTCAACAAATCATTCAAGATTTAGTTTTCCAATTTTTCCTATTCAACTACAATAATATATTGTGCATTCACTCAATTGAATGTCTCATAGTATGATCATGGTCCACACAACCTTATCATTATTTTCTCGTTCACAATTGAGACAACCTTATTGGGAATACTAATCAACTATCTCACATAATATATTATTTAGAAACGAAATGCCATAAATTAGTTGTATAACCAACATTGATTACCTTGGTGAGTTTTTCCACCACAACATTATGTCAGTTTCACTGACATAGATAGGTTAAAATATCTTGTGTTCAACCAATCCCCCTCTAAAATCTCAAGTGAGTACTTACACATGTCCTGCCAATGATGACACCCTGTCTTCATTTCCTAGCTCACTAGGCTTTATCTTGCCACATTTCGTGCAACATCTTACTCCTTTTTCTAGGTTATAGTGGTTCCTAGAAGATATCAAATTTAATTGCATACCTAATTACCAAGCACAAACATTTCTAGTTAGCTCAAGTGATTCACTTAGTCACATAGGTGAGTCTCAACCTCAGTATATCCTAATCCTAGGATAAAGTCATCAATCAATGACTAGTCTGATGTTATAGGTTACTCTAACCTTATATGTTCCAATCAAGACCAAATGTACAACCCAACCAATTTATTCCTGTAATACCCCTCATGCTATTGATACTCTTATGTGTGGGTGATTAGTTCATCGTTTTGGTTGTGTGTGGATTCATGGTTTGGTTGGTTTGTTGCACTTCATATTACATAAATTGCTAGATGATACATTTCATGGTGATTATGTTATATGGTTATGTTGTGGTGTTCCTTAATAATATATGTGGTGATGTTGTGATTTTTATGCTATTATGGTGTCTGATGTGTTTGCTAGTGTGTCTTGGTGAAAGGACAGAGTGGCATCACTTGTTTGTAAGTGCCCTACTACCCCGCGATTACCTTTCATGGTGTGTATACAATGGAGATTTACATGCTACTTGGTATTTTTTTCTATGCAGGATGTAGGTATTGGACACCAAATCCACCTACTTGACAGGTTTGAGCGTGTCCCATAAACTCAACGGGTTTGATGTTGAAAAGGGAGTGGTTAAGAAAGTGTTCCCATCCCAAGTTCATCACCTAGTTGTGAGTCCAATGTTGTCTTTGTCTCAAACTCATCTTTGTTTGTGATTGTGTTAGTGTTGATTATTTATTTTAGTAAGTAAATGTTTGTTATTTCATTAATTATTGTTTTGTGCGATTAATCCATATATTTAATTGATAAAGTTATTTGTAGATAATCATGGTTAAGATAATTGATTAATGTTCTTGTTTAAATGGATAGTTTAAATAAAATAATAGGTTATTTGAGGGTAAGTGCACCAAGATGGTTCCCAAAAGGGGGGCTTAAGTGGCCACTTTTTTTTTCTGAAATTAGGAAATACTAACCTTGGACGTGAAATTGAGGATAGCTACGCTCAAAATTTTGAGATGGAACAAAAAGAAGGATCAAAGTGCTCTGAGTCTACTTTCTAAACTACTAATTTATATTGAAAATGGTTGAGATTAAGGGGTTCAAAAGAGGGATGTACAAAAATTACTATTGTTTTTGTCAGAAAAACATAACATAGCAACTCTTGTATGACCCTAGCACGGTGAAATTTTTTGTAGTATTTTTAAAAGAACTATAGTCAGAAGTTAGCTAATAGTATCTAGTTGATGCATGATTTTTCTGATAATCTTTTAATGAATATTTTATTTTTTACTAATTTTCTAAGTGGGCACTTCCTAAAAAGTAGAATTTTGGCCATGCTCCCACTACAAATTTTGGAAAGCAATAGATTTTTTTTAATTTTAATTTTTTAAAATTTGTAGAATGGAGTCTAGTTTCTAAAAATGTAATTTATTTGAAATTTTGATGAATGGTTAATTTATAAATAAAAAACACCAAACACTGCTTTTTGACAAAAAACAGACATACAAACAAAATAAATTATGGATGAAAGGCCTAACATTGTTAGAAAGTGAAAAAAATTACATCGTTGGAAAGCTAAGAGAGAACTTAAAATTACCCTTATGTTCGATTTTGTTGATATTGAACTAGATGCAATCCTGACGGTGAGCGCAAACCCAATTATGTGAAAAATTGTAGAATTTGCAAAAAACACGTCTCTAGTCATTGGGAATGCCCTCCAAGCCTTTGGGTTGGTATTCCAAGGAGAATACCAAAGCTAAGGCTTGGGGATTCCCAAATCAAAATATAACGTGAACGTGTTATAATGTGTGTGTTTATAACGCTTCGTTATAACGTGCTTGCATTATGTGTTAGTTTTGACAGAACATAGCAACACATAACGTGCTTGCAGTATGTCTTCCTTTAGTTAAATTCCACTTTTTTGAATGTTTGTTCATATGTTTGTATGTATATGTATGCTAGTGTGTCATGTATGTATACCTATATGTATGTATTTATGCTTATGGGAGAGAGGATGAGAGAGGGTGGGAGAGTGTGTGAGAGAGAGTGGGAGAGTGTGGGATAGAGTGGGAGAGTGGGAGAGGGTGGTAGAGAGTGGGAGAAATCAAAATCAGAAATCAAAAATCGAAAATCGAAAAAAATCAGAGCTCAAATCAGCGAAATCAAGCATCAAAGCAGGATCAGAATCCGCTTCAGATCAAACTCGAAAAATCGAAATCCGGTCAAATCGAAATCAGGCGACATCAGGATCCGGCGGATCGATCCGTCGATCGAACGTCAGGCAAAATCAAAATCAGATCAGATCAGACCAGATCAGATCAGATCAAATCAGGCGTTATCAATCAGAAATCGATCAGGCAAAATCAGGAGATCAAACGCGATCGAACATCGAAATCAATCCGGATCAAAATCCAGATCAGGCGATCAGGCAAATCAAATCAAAATCAAATCGATCGACAAATCTTTGAATCAACAAAACATCTGCGGCGCAAATCAAAATCAAACGCAAATCATCGAAAAATCAAAATCGAAAATCATAAATCAAGCGCGATCAGCATCAATAAATCAAGCTCAAATCAAAACTCAATCAATCGGATCAAATCAGATCCTTTGGCATCATCAAATCCAGCGATCGAAATCATCGACAAATCCGGCATCAATCAGCTTTTTTGCATCAATCAACACGTCAAAATCCGGAAATCAAAATCGGCATCTTTCAAATCAGATCCGCAAAATCGTCGAGAGAGAAATCGGCAAATCAAACGTCAAACAAAAATCGAAATCAGGCGCAAATCCGGCGCAGAAATCAAGATCACGTCATCAAAATCAGGCACGTCAAACATCAATCAGCAATCCCGTCGACAAGAAATCAGGCGCATCGATCAAACATCGATCCGCGTCAAACATCGATCGAGCATCGGCGCATCAGATCCGGCGCAGAAATCCGCAAAATCGGCAAATCAGCAGATCCGGCAATCAACGCAGAAATCAGCAGATCGAGAAATCAAAAACGTCGTCAAATCATCAGATCGAAAATCAACATCAAAATAAATCAGAAATCAGGCGCAAATCAAAATCAAAATCAACAAGATCCACTCGAAATCAAAGATCAAATCCGCATCATTTTAAGATCCAGCAATCTTTGAAATCCAGATCAGCATCAAAATCAACAAATCAAGATCAAACATCGGACAAAATCAGAAAAAATCGCGAATAAATCGACAAAATCAGCATCAAATCGAAAATCGTCAAAAAATCAATCGTTCTCAGTCAAAATCAGAAGATCAAAATCAGATCGGCATCGATCATCAATCAAATCAAATCAAATCGAAAGTATCAAATCAAAGATCCGGCAGATCAACATCGAAAGATCGGCAGCATCTCAATCAATCAAATCAAAATTTTCAAAATCGGCAAATCAAATCTCAAAAATCCATCAAAATCCGAAAAATCCCAGCATCAAATCAGGCGCAATCAGATCAAAATCGAAAAATCGGCGCATCCGTAAATCAATCAATCACGCATCAAAATCAGCGTCATCAAAATCAAAATCGCGCGATCGGCTCAAATCGTTATCACGTCAGAGATCAGTCGATCAGAAATCGACGTCCGTCAGAAATCCGAAAATCAGGTCAAAATCAATCAGTTTATCCATCAAATCAAAATCAATCAGGCGCATAAACTTTAAAAAATCATCAGGCAGATCGGCAAATCGAGCAAACGATCAAAATCAAAAAATCAAATCGAAAAAATCTTTTCAAAATCAGCGCAGATCGGCATCAATCATCAAATCCGCATCAAAATCAAAATCAACATCTTTTTTCATTTTTGCGACACCATCAACAAAATCAGATCCGGCATCAATTAAGGTGAAAATCCGGAAATCGGAAAAAGTCGAGAAAGATCGTCACGAAAATCCGGAAAAGGATGGAAGATCGTCGAGCGTCGGTATCGTCATCGAAAATCCGAAAAAGAATCGCGCTTCTCGAGAAAAATCGAAATAAAGTCCGGCAAAATCGAAGCAAACGTCGACGTCGTAAAAATCAAATCGAAAAAGTCCGCGTCGAAAAAATCTCCGAAAATCTCGAAGCGAAATCAAAACGTCGAAAAAGAAATCAGGCATCAATCGAAAAATCCGTCAGAAAATCGATCTCATCTCCATTTTCAAAACCTCTCAGGCATCGGCGCGAAATCGGCGCGCATCAGATCATCAACAGCATCAGAGAAATCCGAAAAATCTCAAATCATCCCGGCGCATCCATCGGCGAAAATCAAATCAGCGCGTCATCAAATCAAAATCATCAAAAATCAAAATCGAAAAATCGCCGGCAATCCAGCATCAAAATCCGAAAAAATAAATCATCCGATCGTCAGATCAGCATCACCAAAATCAGAAAATCAAATCCAGATCCATCGAAAAATCTTGCAAAATCAATCAATCGGCATCGTCATCAAAAATAAATCAAAATCAGCAGAAATCGAGATCAATCGACAAAATCAAAATCCACTTCAAAAATCCGAAATCGGCGCGTCAATCGGCAAAAAATCCGATCATCAGAAAAATCAGTCAAAAGAAATCGAAAAATCAGCAAAGTCAGTCAGCATCATCGAAGATCAATTTCAAAAAATCGACATAAATCGAAATCATCGATCAATCGAAAAATCGCGCATCGGCATCAGGATCGGCAAAATCGAAATCAGTCGATCATCAAAAATCGAAAAATCAAAATCAGCGTCCGGATCAAAATCAGGCTTTAATCAATCAGAACAAAATCAAAATCAAACATCAGCAAATCCGTCAGTCAGATCAAATCAAAATCCGCAGTCGGCACGTCAGCAAAATCAAACAGGATCGGCAATCAGCAAATCGATAAATCAAACGAATCAGCGGATCAAAATCGGCAGAAATCGGACCATCAAATCGGCATCAAAATCAACGCATCTTTCGCCAAAATCGAGATCAGCATCGAAGCGCATCAACGCAGAAATCGGCGCAATCTTGCAGATCGGCATCCAGCACTCGGCGATCAAATCAGGCGCTCAACTACCCATCAAAATCCTTGCGAGAAATCAAACGTCAGTCGAGATCAAAATCATGGGGAGAGGGTGGGAGAAGAGGGTGGGAGAGAGAGAGTTTTGGTTGTTTTTTGGAAATTTCTTGTGTGTAAATTGCTGCTAAAAATGTGGTACGACCTTTGTATGATCTGTACAGCCTCAAACCTATTATGGTTGGAAAGAGGAGAGTTTCATATTTCATTTGAAAGTGGTTTGGTTAATTTTCATTGAGTATAAGTGGAGATATCTTCGTTTTATCAACAACAGGTCAAAAAACCCTCAAAACTAGGGCTTGGCCAAAAAATTCTTCTATCTTCCACTCCCATAGTGTATAGTTGCTAATTTCTTGTGGGATGGAAGGTATTTATGTATTTTTTCATATTTTAAATGTTTTGGAGAATGGATAAATATGTGGGTAAAGTTACAAACTGATCTAGGCCTAGCATCCTCATGTGACAGGCCTACCTTGTAAAGCAAAAAATCAGAGTTTTGCTTGTTTTGGGAGATTTTTGTTCAAGGTGGCACTTAGGAATGATTGAAATGGTTGTAAGTAGCCTATAGGAGTCTGGAACAAGGCTTTGGGGAGAAGGGGTGAGCCTAGTTAACCAAAAACTAGTCAAGTGCACTCAATTAGGTCTCTTGAGGACATCAATAGGTTGGTCCATGGTTGCTTTTCCAACCATTGTCAAGAAGTAATATTTTGTGGCCTTGTAGAGGCGTAATATAATTTCCTAAAAATAGTAGTTTACATCAGATATAGGTTTTTGGGTGAGAATTAATTGGACTGTCCTACTAGGCAGTGCTACAAGCAATTGGGGGTAAAGAGGCCTACTAGTTGAGGAATGAATTCATGAGGTTTCCTAAGTGCTGATCATAGCTATGGTGTTCTGATTATGGTCTGTTAGAGCATGTTTCAAGTGATTATAAGTCCTTTAAAAGTATGAGATTCAAAGACCCTTGGTGTGTTGAGTTTTCCTTATAGAAGGACAGTGATTTGATGGTGTGTTGATAAGAGTATTTGAGAGAAGCACTCATAAAGAACTTATGCCATCTAAGATTGGTGTACTTCCCTGCTCACTCTGCATCAGAGTGGTATCAGAGTGTGGAAGTAGATCTATTGAAGATTGAAGAAGCATTTGGCTTGAATAATTTGAAGATACAAGATACAATGGACTTCATAAGGTTGGATGAGAAAGAAGAACAAATGAGGAATGCTCTTTTCCAGACCAGATGCAAATGAAGAGGTAAGGTATGTAAGGTATTGATTGATTCAGGTTCATTGGATAATGTGGTTTCAAAAGAAATGGTTGAAAATTTGCATTTGACAAGGCTAAAACATGAATCACCTTACAAGGCATATTGGGTAAATGATAGTCAACATGTTGTGGTTAGAGAGCAAGCATTTGTAAATTTTCAAATTGGTCCTTATAAAGATGTTATATTATGTGATGTTATACCTATAAGGGATTGTCATATGATACTAGGAAGGGTTTTGAAATTTGATAGATTTGCTATACATGATGGGACACTTAATGTGTATACAATTGAAAAGGATGGGTGAAGGTACACCTTGAGTTGTTTGCAGGAAGAAGGGACACAAAGGAGGATAGACATGTGTGGAAAAAGAGAGTTTTTGGAGCAAGAGGAGACAAAGTCAGTGAAGGTCAGAGATGAGAAGGCCTTGAGAGCACAAGAAAAGGATAGAAAGTATGATGAAGACAAAGGAAGGAAAGAAGTTTTGCAGTTGCAAGAGGATGAGGTAAAGGCAGCAAAGGACATGTTTGGTACAATGATTTATGACAAAAGAGCACTTGGGACATAGATCCCTCAAAAAGAAAAGAATAAAAGTGAAAGACAGTCATCAATGGAGAGGAAAGGGAGGCCTAGTGAGGTCTGTGAAGATGGAAAGCAATGTCCACTGGAAGGATAGAGTAAAGAGAAGTAGCAAAAGACTGATAATGATAGAGGAGATGAGTCACGACAGGTGCATGTTGATGGAAGATTTGATGATAGGGAATCCTTGAAGATTGAGAATGCTAAGGGAGAAAGAATAGATGGAAAGCAACATGAGATAGATAATGGCAAAAATAAGGTGCAGTAGATTGTGTGAGGAGAAAAGATGAAAGATCTGATGTTACAAAAATCTTGAAGGTTGATAGTATGAAGGAAAAGGGTATGGAGACAATCAAGACAAGTGAGCAAGTTGGAGAAAGCCATGAAAGGCTTGAAAATGATGAAAAGATCATGATTGGGGCAGTGGAGTGTCCCCTAAAGGCAAATGCAGATGGAAAGAAGACAAAGGTTGCAGACACAGTGGACTATATATTAGAAGATATAGAGGTAAATGAGGTAGTGATGTTGATGCACAAACTGATGGTAAAGGAACTTGAAGATACCAAGAAGATGAAGGAAGAAGAAGATGACTTTGAAGATGCTAATGAAGGCTTCATGGATGAAGAATAAGATAGGGAAGAAGAAGAGATAGTGAGTGAAAAAGAATTGCAAATGATAGTAAGTGAGTTTGTAGAAGAGTGTGTAGATGATGAGCAAGTTACAGTCACCTTGAATGGTACAGAGGATGAACAAATGAGAATGACTGAGGTTTTAGAATTGAAAGGAACTAATGGGAAACAGTTGTTGGTGAATGGCCTAGTGAAGGCTAGAGAAAAAGAATTTAAGGAGTCTCCAATTGTGATGGAGAAGAAAGAAAGTGCAATGGATTGGTCAGAGGTTGTGTGGCAGATGTATGCTACTGTACAGGTTGTTTTGAGTATGGGAAAGCTAAGGAAGGTTGTGAAGAAAGAAGTTAGAAGGCAGAGGATGAAGGGAGTCCTATGTTGCTTCCTTGTGTTGATAGTTTTGCTGATGAAGGACAAGCCCAAAGTCAAGATGAAAGGTGAAGAGCTTAGTGAGGTATTGAATAGACATGTTGAGAATGTTGAGAGTAGTTGGATGGGGTGTGTAAGTGCAGGTCTGAGTTTGATAGTGCAGGTTCAAGGAATCAATGCAAGCAAAGGATTATTGATCATGGAAAAAACTAAGCCAAAGGTCAAGATGAAGCATCTACAAGGAAAGGAAAGGAGCATCAAAGGTTGGAGATCTGGGTTTGTTGCAGATGAAGACTTCTAAGAGACTTGGAAGAATTTTAAGCTAGGGTGTATGGTGTAGGAGTACCCAATACACACATTTTCAAAATTCAACATCAGTAGGAAGGCATTAGGAAACTAGGGGGTATTTGAGTGATTTCATGATTGAATAAGGCCTTTGAGCCCATTAATGATGCAATTAGGGGTCTTTGATGTTAGTTAGTTCAAAAAATACAAAAGGTTGCATAATAATGTACTTATTGTCAACAAATTGTTAAAAGTGCAAAACTAGGCAATTAGGGGTCTAATTGGTAAAAAGTTGGTTTCCAACATCCACCTAATTAAAATTTCAGTTGGAGGAAGTTACGAAGGGTTGTTGGATTTTAAATAATCCTCTCATGGTCGAAGCATGGTTTTTGAATCGTTTTCTTTGAAGTTCTAATGAAAAAAGTGGTTGTTTTTTGGAAATTTCTGTGTGTAAATTGCTGCTAAAACGCGTGGTATGACCTTTGTACAATCTGTACGGCCTCAACCCTATTATGGTAGGAAAGAGGAGAGTGTCAGATTTCATTTGAAAGTGTTTTGGTTAATTTTCATTGAGTATAAGTGGAGATATCTTCATTTTAGCAGCAGAAGGTCTAAAAACCCTCAAAACTAGGGCTTGGCCAAAAAATGCTTCTATCTTCCACTCCCACAGTGTATAGTTGCTAATTTCTTGTGGGATGGAAGGTATTTATGTATTTTTTCATATTTTCAAGGTTTTGGAGAATGGATAAATGTGTGGGGAAAGTTACAAACTGATCTAGGCCTGGCATCCTCATGTGACAGGCCTACCTTGTAAAGCAAAAAATCAGAGTTTTGCTTGTTTTGGGAGATTTTTGTTCAAGGTGGCACTTAGGAATGATTAAAATGGTTGTAAGTAGCCTGTAGGAGTTTGGAACAAGGCTTTGGGGAGAAGGGGTGAGCCTAGGTAACCAAAAACCAATCAAGTGCACTCAATTAGGTCTCTTGAGGACATCAATAGGTTGGTCCATGGTTGCTTTTCCAACCACTGTCAAGAAGTAATATTTTGTGGCCTTGTAGAGGCATAATATACTTTTCTAAAAATAGTAGTTTACATCAGATATAGTTTTGTGGGTGAGAATTAATTGGACTATCCTACCAGGCAGTGCTACAAGCAATTGGGGGTAAAGAGGCCTACTAGTTGAGGAATGAATTCATGGGGTTTCCTAAGTGCTGATCATAGCTATGGTGTTCTGATTATGGGTTAGAGCATGTTTCAAGTGATTATAAGTCCTTTAAAAGTCTGAGATTCAAAGACCCTTGGCATGTTGAGTTTTCCTTATAGAAGGACAGTGATTTGATGGTGTGTTGATAAGAGTATTTGAGAGAAGCACTCATAAAGAACTTATGCCATTTGAGATTGGTGTACTTCCCTGCTCACTCTGCATCAAAGAGGGTGGGATAGAGGGTGTGAGAGAGGGTGGGAGAGTTAGAGAGCATGAGAGAGGGTGGGAGAGAGTTGGAGAGAGTGGTTGAGTGGGAGATAGGGTGGGAGAGGGTGGGAGAGGGTGGAAGAGAGGGTGGGAGATTCAGAGAGAGTCAGAGAGCATGGGAGAGGGTGGGAGAGAGTTGGAAAACATGTATGAAAAATGTGGTAGCATAGACAAGGCAGTGAATTGTTTGAAAAAATACCTCAAATAAATGTGGTCTCATGGTGATGGAATGGAATGACAATCCATAGCTTGTTTGAAAGCACCTATTTTAGGCTTTTAGCCATAGCAACAAGGCAATGAACTATTTGATAAAATGCTTTGATAGACATGTATGAAAAATGTGTTAGCATAGACAAGGAAGTGAACTCTTTGAAAAAATGCCTCAAAGAAATGAGGTCTCATGGTGATGGAATGCCATGACAATCAAAACCTATTTTAGGCTTTTAGCCATAGCAACAAGGCAATGAACTATTTGATAAAATGCTTTGATAGACATGTATGAAAATGTGTTAGCATAGACAAGGAAGTGAACTCTTTGAAAAATGCCTCAAAGAAATGAGGTCTCATGGTGATGGAATGCCATGACAATCAAAATCATTTGATTGTCATGGCATTCCATCACCATGAGACCTCATTTCTTTGAGGCATTTTTTCAAAGAGTTCACTGCCTTGTCTATGATATTGCTTACTATTATGATTTTGATAGATTTTTTCCAAGCATCCATAGCTTGTTCGAAAGCACTTGTTTTAGGCTTTCAGCTATAGCAACAAGGCAGTGAACTATTTGACAAAATACTTTGGTAGACATGTATCAAAAATGTGGTAGTATAGACAAGGAAGTGAATTGTTTGGAAAAATTCCTTGAAGAAATGTGGTCTCATAGAATGCCATGACAAGCAAACGTAATTGGGAGCTTCTCCTAGTTATTAGTTATGCAATGTGAAGTAATTGCATAACTGCTTAGGCTGACTTTGTAAAAACTATATTGTATTTGAAATTTTGTCATCTATTAGCATCTAGTTATTAGTTATGCAATGTGAAGCAATGCTTTGAGTTTGAAATATGTGCAATGCAATGTAATCAACGATATGAATATAAACTACAAAAATCTATTTTTTACAATTTATTAGTTAAACTCTTTATTTTATTTGCTCTCTATATCTCTATGCTATGGAAATACCTTTAATTTTTTTTTTTAAAGTTTTTATCTCTTGTTCTACTTTTTTTTACCTTTATTTTTAAATCTGATTTTTTTTTTAATTTTTTGTAGACTTGTTCCTGATTTTTCCAAAAAATCTTATACTTTTGGTTTGCCAAATTTTTCCCCAAAATATTTTTTCTACTATGGTATAAACACATATCTTTTTGTAATATCAAGGATACTTTTTGAAACTTCCATGCATTGCTAATCTAAAAGGAAAAGTCTTTTTCCTAATCTATATGTAGCCATGCTTTTGACATTGTCAAAAAGAGCAAATATGGACACCATCAATAATAGAGATTTGTATTAACCAAATAGCCATGTACACATACATCAATATATGCCAATATAAGTATAAAACATAGTTACAAAATAGCCATATAGGCTTATGAGAATTCCATATAGGCATACAATGTCAAATATATCCAATACAAGATATGTACAAAATTGCCATGTCTAGGCATACAACAAAGGGCTCTGGAATCAAATTTCATTTCTCTCCATGCTCTGGAAATAAAGTATTTCCCTTTGTTTGGCGATCCGATGGCGATAATTCCACCACTCATTTTTGTTGTGCTCGAGGAGTGCTCCTGCTAGTCCTCCTACAGTTTAGCTCCTGGTGAAGTTTTAATTGTTACAATAAGAAGTAAAGACATTAATATATATAGAAATTACATTATAAAAAATGATATATTTAACAAAATAATCACTTACGGCCATCTCATGATCACTCTCCACGATGGAAATATTTTCATGCCGATGCTCAAGTGTGCTCAAGCCATGTATAAACCATCCAAATAGGAATTAAACTACGAATCAATAATGGTTTGATTTTTCACTAGAACTAACATCTATAACAACGAATGTAAATTGAAATTTAGTAATTTTCCTCATACCTCCTTTATCAGAGCCATGGAGGATTGTATAGTGGATGAAACACCAATATCCATTGCCCTTGTAACATTTGGAGGCATTTCCACAACCAACATCTGAAAATAAAACAACAAATTATTCAATCACAAAAAAGTTACAATAGTGATCCACGTCATGACTTATAATGTATGAGATATAATGAACAAAATTTTGAGTACAAGTATTAAACTATATATTTCTGGTAGGCCTTGGCAGTTTGATAGGAAGACCAAGCATGATCGGGAGAAGAACACATACTCCATTGTGAAGGATGTGGAGACTTACAACCTTTCACCTCTCCTAGAAGAAGACAAGGAAAAGCATGAAGGGCCTAGTGTTTTGATGGTGGGTGATAAGGAGTTAATGAAGACCTTCAAGGAAGGAGAAGGAAGAGGATTCTTCTTGATTATGAAGCCAAAAAGTGAAGCAGATTTTCCCACAAAGAAGGAAGATGCGCCAAAGGAAGTACAAGATTTTTTGGAAGGGTACAAGGACATAATGGTGGATGAATTACCTAGTTTTGTACCTCCCATTAGGGATATAAGCCACCATAATGATCTGATTCCAGGGCTACATTTCCCAATAAGGCTGTATACAAGATGACACCTGCTCAAAATGAGGAGATTGCAAGACAACTGCAAGAGTTGATGGATAAAGGGCTAGTGAGGAAGAGTTTGAGCCCATGTGTTGTTCCTAATGTCCTAGCACCAAGGAAGGATGGGAATTGGAGGGTTTTCACTGATTCAAGATCCATTAATAGGATCACAATCAGATATAGATTCCTTATGCCAACAATGGAGGACCTCATGGATTGTCTATCAAAAGCATATTACTTTTCCAAGATTGATCTAAAGAGTGGGTACCATCAGATAAGGATCAGAGAGGGGGATGAATGGAAGACAACTTTTAAGACTAATGAAGGGCTCTATGAGTGGTTGGTGATGCCCTTTGGGTTATCAAATGCCCCTAGTACATTTATGTGCCTTATGAATGAGGTATTGAGACCTTTCATTGGAAAGTTTGTTGTAGTTTATTTAGACGACATCCTTGTGTTTAGCAGGTCTAAAGAAGAACATTTGAAGCACCTTGGCATGGTACTAAGGAGGTTACAAGAGGAGAATTTGTTGATCAACATGGAAAAGTGTGAATTCATGAAGAAAGAACTAGTCTACCTTGGTTTTGTCATCTCCAAGGGAAGTTTGAAGATGGATCCTTCAAAGGTGGATGCTATTCTTACTTGGGAAACACCAAAATCCATGGGAGATGTGAGAAGATTCCATGGACTTGCAAGATTTTATAGAAATTTCATCAAGAACTTTAGCCAAATTTGTGCACCAATCTTGGACACCATCAAAGGAGGTAACAAAGGTAAGTTTTCTTGGACCAATGAGGCTGATAAAGGGTTTGAATATCTGAAAATGAGAGTAGCACAATAGCCTATACTTGTGCTTCCTAATTTTGATAAAGTTTTTACCATTGAGTGTGATGCTAGCAATCAAGCTATAGGGGTTGTTTTGAGCTAAGAAGGCAGATCGGTTGCATTTTATAGTGAGAGGCTGAATGAAGCAAAGAGGAAGTATTCTTCCTATGATTTGGAATTGTATGCTATGGTTCAAGCCCTCAAAAAGTGGAGGCACTACTTGTTACCTAAAGAATTTGTTGTTTATACTGATAATCATGCCTTGAGTTTTTTGAACGCACAAGACAAACTCAGTCATAGGTACATGAAGTGGGTAGAGTCTTTGTAAGCCTATACTTTCACAATAAAGCATAAGAAGGGCCAAGCAAATAAGGTGGCAGATGCTCTCAGTATAAGGGAACTTTTAGTGCAATAGATCCAACTCCAAAGCATGGGGGTTGAAGTATTGAAGGATATGTATCATGAAGATTCAGATTTCAAGGAGGTATACAATGTTTGTGAGCAGCATTTGAATTCTTTTCATGGTGAATTCTCTAACTTTTTATTGTAGAATGGTTTTCTCTTCAAAGGAAGCCAATTGTGTGTGCCTAAATTGTCAATGAGGGAGAATATCATAAAGGAGAAACACAATGGGAGTCTTGGAGGTCACTTTGGCCTTGACAAGACCTTGGAACAAGTTAGGAGATTTTACTATTGGCCAAAGTTGCAAGTGGATGTGAGAAGGTATGTGGAAGGTTGCACAATATGTCAAAGGGCAAAGGGAACTTCATCAAATGCAAGACTCTATCATCCACTGCCCATTCCCAATAGGCCTTGGGAGTGTGCAAGTATAGACTTTGTCTTGGGGTTGCCTAGAACCCAAAGAGGTTTTGATAGTATCTTTGTGGTAGTTGATAGATTTAGTAAGATGGCACATTTTCTTCCTTGCAAATGCACCAATGATGCATCTCATATAGCAGGTCTCTTCTTTAAGGAGATTGCTAGGATACATGGACTTCCTTTAAGCATTGTTTGTGAAAGGGATTCTAAATTCACTGGTCACTTTTGGAGGACCTTGTGGAAGAAACTCAAGGAAAAAAATTGTCCCTTAGCTCAGCAGACCAACCACAAATGGATGGAAAAACTAAAGTGGTGAATAGATCATTGGGAAACCTCTTAAGATGCCTTACCAAGGAGCATGGACAAGCTTGGGATCTTATTTTACCCCAGGCTGAATTTGCATATAATGACTCCATGAATAGGAGCATTGGTAGAAGCCCTTTTGAAGTAGTCTATGGCATGCACCCTAGAGGAGTCTATGAACTAAGAGATCTATAAAGAGTTGCTAAGAGAAGTGCTCAAGGTGAGGACTTTGTTGTTACAAGCAGGGATATTCATCAACAAGTGAAGGAAACCCTTCAAAAGAATGTTGAGAAGTATAAGGAAAAGGAATATTTAAAGAAGAAGAATGTCCAATTCAAGGTTGGAGACTTGGTGATGGCACACTTGAAGAAGGAGAGACTTCCAAAAGGAAAGTATACCAAACTCATGATGAAGAAGATAGGACCTTGCAAGGTGGTCCACAAGTTTGGCCAAAATTCTTATGAAATAGAGCTACCTCCTAGGGTGGCAATCTCTCCTATCTTCAACATTTCTGACTTGTATCCTTTCAAAGCTTCTGTGAATATAGGTGATGGAGCAGGTACAACAACAATGGAGGATGAATATTGGGTGAAGGAACTACCCCCCAGCCAACCTATGACTCTTGAATGCATCCTAGACACTAAGGAGAAAACGAAGACTAGAAGGAAGGTTTACAAGGAATACCTAGTCAAATGGCAAGGTCTACCTAAAGAGGATGCAACATGGATGTCAAAAAATGATATTAAATAGCATGGAACTACTATAGAAGACCTGATCTAAAAGAGGACTTGAGATCTTTTTCTTGCTTGGGAGTATGGTGTAGGAGCACCCATGGGTCTAAGGGACCTAGAATAATTTTTCATGTTTTGTTTCTTGGTTTATGGATGGAATAAGGTCTTTATATGGACCATTTCAATGCTTTGTAGTAGGTCTTCTAGGTTTTTGGTTGATTTTTTGGTCTTGGTGACCAACTTCTTTGTACAACAAGGTCTCCATCCTCCTTTATAAGTTTACTGCATCTTGGAAAAATAAAGAAAAATGATGCCTTGCTATATCTAGACACTTGAGGGGAGTCACCTTACTTTTTTACAAGGTTTTAAATGCCTTTGACACATTTTGGAAGGCTCTTTGTGGTCGAGTTGGTAGAAGTTGCTCACATTGCCTTAACTAGGCAATTAGAAGTCAAAGCATGAGATTAGTCGTTTTCCAACGTATCTCTTTTCAAAAGAGAGTTGCAAGAAGTTTGAGGGAGTTTTTAAGACTTCAAATATGCCTCTCTTGGTTGAGGCAAGGTTGATGTTGATTTTTTGAAGAAGTTCAAATAAGAAGTTTGTTGTTTTTCCTATGTTTTTCTAAAGAATTTGTTGATCCCATACTTGGTATAGATTGTATGTTCACTTTCATGCTCCAAGCCCATAATGTTGGATAGGTAATTGAATAAGCTTTCCTTTGGAATTTTAGTGGTGATATTTCATTGAGTATCAAGGGAGATATTCCAATTTCTCTATCAAGTGGTCTGAAAACCCTTAAAATCAAGGTTTTGGGTGAAAAATGTATATTTCTTCCATTCCCACATTGTAAAATTGCTAAATCTCAGTGGGATGGAAGATATAAGGCTGTACTATAATTTCCTCAATGTTTTGAAGAATGGAAGGCTCATTGTTGGAAGTTGTGCATGAATTTTGGCTTGACATCTCTATGTGCCAAGCATAATTGACAAGCAAAAAAATGAGTTTTTTCATGATTTTGAAGAATCTGTCTAAGAGGCACTTAGGAATGGTAGAAACATGTGTGGAGAACCTGTAAGGGTCTGAATTTGGGCTTTGGGGTGAAGGGGAGAGCCTAGATAGTTAAGACCTAGGTGTAGGTCTATGAATTAGGCCTTTTGGAGCAGCGATAGAAAGGGCCATTGTGAGTGATATTTTGACAATCAAGAGGAAGGGTTTTGGAACCTTGTAGGGGTCCATATTAGGGGTCTAAATCCATAGGTTTGTTGTCTTAACAGTCTTCCCTTGTGTTTTTTATTCTGACTGTCCTACCGGGCAAGGGCTACAAGCCTTAAGAGAGAGTGAGGTCTAAGTCACCATAGTGATGGGTGTTTGTTGAAACCTAAATGCTAGAGGGTTGTTAAACCTTGTTTTGACTTAATGAGAAATGATCCAAATGTTTTCAAGCTTTGAGAGTGGTTTGAGTTGTGAACACTTCGTTTGTGGGGTTGATCTCTTAAAGAATAGTGGAGTTTAGGACTCATGAGAGTATTTGAGAGAAGCATTCAGTGGAGTGAATTTTCCATTTGTGATTGTGATTTTTCCTTCCCTGCCACTCTACATCATTTCTAAATATTATGCAGGCCATTTCCATGGTGTTTGTGGTGGTGGCAGGAGTATTTAAGGTTTGTAAGTACCTTATGCAATAAACCCTCTTTTGTAGGGCTTGATTTGTGCATAGAATAAGCTTAGTCAATAAACATGATGTGAGTAATGTCTTGGAAGTTAGATGAAATGATTGAGGTGTAAATGGTTGATTGTAGTATCTTGGTCTTGAGTAACTAGTTGGTAAAAGTGAAAATTTGGTGAGTTGTTTAAGGAATTGAAAGATTCAGAGCTCTTTATCAGGTTTTTGCTTTGAATTCATATAAATTGATGATGACAAAGGTGTGTTAGGATTTGATGGATATAGGTTGTAACATGAAAGATTGGTTTTTGGTTATTTTTCCTAGGTAAATAAAATTGAGTGGAAGGGTGCCTTGGTGAATGCTAAAAGAGTGGATTGTTTAGTGACTCTAATTAGGTTTCTTGTGCACGAATCAACCATTTTTGCTAATAAATAAGATGTTTGAAGCTTGAGGATGATAAGAATAAGTATTGAAATAAGTTGGCTTTTTGTTGCCTTGTGGTTTGCAAATGAAACAATTTGATTTTTGATGAAAAGAGGGAAATTTTAGTTTTTTATTCAATTTGATCTTCTCCTAATTCAATTGGGTCAGATGTTGGTGCAGGAGAACCTAGGTCATCAAATACTTTTCAATTTTGCAAAAGGGATGAGTGTTCAAATTTGTATTCAGTCAATCACAAAAGGTCATGAAAAAATGATGTAAAGAATGTTCAAGGTCATATGAGGTATTATTTAAATGTATTTAAGGTTATGGGTAAGTTCTAGGTGGTGAAAGTGGGAAAATGCAAACAATGCAATAATGTAATATTGATAAAAGTTGTTAAATTGACAAAAACAAGGAAATCAAGCATATTAAGGGTTAAAAGGGGTAGTTTCAAACGATGGAAAGACAGTTATGGAAAATGAAATATATTTAAAAGGCATGTAAAGGCAAGAAAAAGTATAAGTTTGTGTTCTTGTAATTAGATTTTGAAATAAAAATTCCCCGTCTCTGAGTTTGCAACATTACTTTGGATTGTTTTGTTTTCTTGTGTTGGTAATTTAGGAACACCCAAAGTTAAATCATAGTGTGAATACATGTAAAGAGGAGTTAATTTCCAATTTCAAGAGTTGGACTTGGTTAGTTTTAGGAAACAAAAGAATAAGAGGCAGTTTTCAGTGCCTGCTAGAGTCCTTTTAGAAGCAAGTTTGAGAGTCCAATAGAGTTTTTCTTCACTACTCCACCAATGTAGGTCAAGAAAATTG
Source organism: Sequoia sempervirens (assembly GCA_007258455.2). Classification (NCBI taxonomy): domain Eukaryota; kingdom Viridiplantae; phylum Streptophyta; class Pinopsida; order Cupressales; family Cupressaceae; genus Sequoia; species Sequoia sempervirens. The sequence goes on from VDFB02270651.1 coordinate 667,177,747, forward strand.
GTGGAGTATGTTAATGTTAGGATTTTTTGCATGTTTTGATGATTGTAAGTGTAGGGAAAAGCAAGAATACCATGGTGGAGTTGTTGCTACACTGGAAAATCGAGGATTTTCCTACACAAAGTGATGCTACAGTCATGGGTCATGAATAAATAAAGCGTGCAGAGGCTTGGAAATGATGTAGAAGGTCTTGGAAGACATAAAAAATCATGTTCTAGGTGGTGGCTAGAGAAATAGAGGTTTGCAAGAGTATTTTTCACAAAACCCTCCTTGATTTGTGCTTTTACACCCTATAAATGAGGGTTTATTGGATAAGAACATTTTCATGGTTTTAAATCCCTATAAATGGTGAAATATTGAGTTATAAGACATGATTGAAGACTATTTTGAGGTTTTGAGTGATTTGGAATGGTTTTGAAGGGGTCTCCTTTGTAAAATAGGCCTAATCTACTAGCCTTTCTTCAGAGGACAGTCTAAAATCTGATGATTTTCTTTATGTCAAACATCTAAGAACTTTGATATGTTGTGATGTGCTGGAAAGTGTTTCTAAATGTGCATTGAGTTTTTTAATAAGCTTTGAGATAGGAATGCAACTACCCGATTCAATGGTTGACAGACCTACTAGAGGAATATGATATTGTCTGATCAAAACAAAGATGTTTGTTTAAACAGTGGAAAGGATGATATTGAGTTCTTGGTTACTATCAAACTAATGATATGATTGATGTTACTAAATTTGGTTAAGGTGTATAAGACAGGTTTGTTGACTTTGATGGTTGGATGGGTGAGTATTATGAAGCCTTTTGAGCAAATTGGTGATTAACCACAAGATGATAATGAAGATTCTGTTGTAGCATGAGTTTGTAGCATGTAAATAGACTACTAAAGTCAAAATATGGTGAGTACAGTGCTTGATAATGGACTGATAACAGTGAGGTATGGTTTAGTTGATTTGTTGCCTTGGTGAATATATGAAAGGATGAATTTTTCAAGTGTCAATAATCAAGTTTATGTTATTTTTATGGTGGTTGAGAATGAGATGAATCTAATTGATTAAGTCAAAGTTTTCTTTAATATGGTTTTTTCTTTGAATGAGTCAATTGGAATACTGATTAGTGGAATGATGAATGATGGCCTATGGAATGCCTAAGAGAATTTGAGTGGATTTTGGTTGAATGAAAAGTAAATTTCTGATGAAATTATATTTGATCTTCATCTGATTCTATTTGGGATTGAAATCCCTTGAAGAAATGATGTTGATGGTGTTTATTGGATGCTCTGCATCAGATGTACCCTAATGCTTGAGTGTTTTGATATGATGCTTTGCATCACTAACTGCCTTGTCTATGCTATTGCTTACTATTATGGTTTCATAGATTTTTTCCAAGCATCCATAGTTTGTCATGCTGGTGCACATTTGCAAGCACATGCCTCCATGTGAAGTAATTGCATCGTGCTGCTTATGTTGACTTTCTAAACAACTATATTATACAGTTAAAATTTTGTCATCTATCAATATATAGTTATTAGTTATGGAATTTGAAGTAATGCTTTGAGTTTGAATGATGTGTAATGAAATGTAACCAACAATATGAATATAAACTACACAAATCTATTAAGTAGAATTCATTAGTTAAGTTCTCTTTATTCTATTACCTCTGTGTATGTTTGAGTGAATCCACTGGCACTAGGAGGTGTTTGCTTGAAACTGCCAATATTAGCCTGTTCAACATCCAAAATCACATGTATTAAAATACCATTCGTAAAACAATGCTATTAACATGTAATTATAATTGTTTATTAGTTACATACCCCACTGATAGGTGTACTATAGAAATAAGTAGGTGGAGGACCATTTTATCCAGTCTCAACACTGTGACCCTACAATTTTATTAAAATAATAAAACTAAATTAGTTAATCATGCATTTCAAAATCAAAATTTAATAAATTAAATTCAATGAACATTCTGAATTTTACCCGACTATCAATGCCATATGCATGATGCAAAATTTTAGCCATCCTCTCCATCCCTGTAGCAACATACGAATCTTGCGTAGCAGCCTCCTGAGTGTCGGTGGGGTCATATGAACAAGTCGCCCTGCAAGATTGGCACACATGGGTTTGAAGGCCACCAACCCAAAGACTCCCCTGGATGGCTTTGTACAATAGGGGTAATATGATGGATGACACTCCAGGTCAAAGTTTTGATTTCCTGCAATGTCTCTACATTGGCACTCTCCTTCGCAATGACAGGCATAACAATGTGCTCACGAGGTGGCATAGCGAGAGGTCGTCTCCCTTGCCGTGTAGGATTTGACTGTGCACCGGGCCTATCCTAAGCTGACCCCCCACCTCTCCCCTGAAACTCCCTCATATCAAAATAATTTGGGATTTGGTTCAATACAAACTCATTGTATAGTTTCCTAAGAAAATATTGGGGGACTTCACAATTGTTGCATGGTGGGTAATCAAAGACCAAGTACCACCTATCATAAAAATGGTTCCTAATCTCTTGGTGGTGGCACCAATGAATAGGAAATCTCTTCGTATTGAGGCTAATATTTTGATTTGTTCTAAGGTCAGTGAATAAAGAGCACAAATCACCTTTAGTAATTTTTAAATCTTTTACTTGTTTATATGATAGTTTATCTGCATAATATGCCCTAGCTGCCTGCCTCCTATCTTGCCATCCCATTATTTGTTGGGTTATTGAATTTACATTTTTTAACATCTCTTTCATTGAATTTGCTAGTGTCATTCTTTTTGCGGTTGAAACATTTGGATCACTCAACCTACTAATAAGATCCTCAATTTGTTTTTTGTTGTTTTCAATTTCACTCCTCAAATTTTGTTGAGTGCCAGGAGGGTGTTGAGTGATTGGTGGGGGAGGTTGATTTTGTTGAAGAGGATTTTCCTGTTCTTCTTGTTGAGGATTTTTAGGATTTGTAGGATTATTTGCATCTCCTACAAATTAAAAAAAAAATTCAAATCTAACCTAAAACAAACAAAATCAACTTGAAACTAAGAATTCAAAACAAATAGAAAACAATACTTACCTCCTGCACCTCTTTGTCATCGTGGCGCCATCTTTGCAAAAGAAAAGCAACTATTGTTGATGAATTTTGTAGAATGCCTCCTCCTAGAACATGAGCGTGAAAATGAGGGTTTTTGGCCATGGGTAGAGCAGAAAAACAGAGAAGAGAAAATGAATAGCTTTCACCTTTTTTTCTTTTAAAATGTCATAACGCGAGTGTGTTATAACGCGCTCGTGTTATGCCATTTTCAATCTTTTTTTGAAGTTGGCCACAAAAGTGTAACCCAACTTCATGCACCCACCCTTGATGTAAATTAGAATTTTTAATTTACTTAAGGTAGCAGTATTAATTGGTAAATTTTTAAGTTAATTAAATAGTTTACAATGCTATATTATTATTAAGGAAAAATAATTGAAAATAAAATAAAATAAAATAATAAATAAAATAATTGAAATTAGTTAATTCTTCTTATTAGAGGATTTACGGGAATAAGTGGGGAATTAATGAAATTCTTGTTTGAAAAATATTCTCAGAGAGAATATTGGCATGGGGGTAACAAAAATTTCTTCACGGCAAATTTTGGCTATTGAATGGTGTGGGTTTTGAGGGTTTTCTGGTTTAAAAAAAATTGTGAAGGGATACAATAGATTCTGGACTTATATTTTGGTTTAGGCTGGAGGTGAAGTTTCTAGGAAGAATTTAAAAGTTGGAAGTTCCAGAGGCAAAGCTTTGCACAACTCTCGCTTCTTCAGCCTTCAGAAAATAGGTTCTTTACTTTTTTGTTTAAATGCTTTCTTGTTTTGAAAAGATTGTTTGTTATTGTTTGTTTAAATGATGTGAATTAGTTGTAGCCCTATGTAGAAAATTTATTAAAAGTTTATTTGTAGAAAACTATGTTCCCAACTGTTGAGGTTTCACCGTGCTTATATTATTGTGTTCCTGACTATTGAAGTTTTGTCGTGCTTATATTATTGCCTTTGTAGAAATTTTATAGTAAAATTAGAGAACCTCATGAAATGAAATTATTGTTAATCAATAGGAAAACTACAAAAGGAAAACAATAGAAAACCTTTGTAAGCTATAAATGAAATCCTCTATTTAAATTGTGAAATTGAAAATCTCTGTCAAAATTTTGAAAATGAAACCTCTATGAAATTTGTTAAACATTTTTGTTGTAGATAATTATTAAGTTATTTTCCCAATTTAATTCTATCTATTTGGAAAATAAAATCTCAGGTAATTTAAAAAAAAAAAACCTCCTGTAGAAATTATGTGGATAAATTTATTTTCCTGTGAACTCAGATTTTCCTGACAATAAAAAAAATATTATATATATATACCATGAAATATATATATATACATATATAATATATATATATATATATTAAATATATTAAATATATGTTTAGGAAAATTTTCTAAGATTTTTTTTTTCTTTACGAATCTGATAATAAAAAAAAAGAAAAAATTTAAAAATAAATAAATAAAATTGAATTGGGGAGGGGAGGGTCAGCTAGAGCCACACCTCTCCACACCCCAAGGGGTGGTGCGCAACCACCAAGGCTGTGCACAACAGCCAAAGGTTGTTGGGCGTAGCCTTGGTGGAGCTGCGACCTCCCCACAGGGAGGACGTAGTCCTGCACTATGAATTCCTTGTTTTTTTTTTAAAAAAAAATTTAAAATTTGTTTCTTGTTTAATGAATATTTAAGTTTTATAAATATTAAAATCAATTCAAAATTAAATTTTTAATTATATATATATATTAATATGTATATATATGTGTGTGTGTGTGTATATATATGTATATATATAATATTATGTGGATTATATTTATTTTGACTTTATGTTGTTACTGGATTAATTGAAAGAAAAGATTTTACCAAAACCAATTGAATGTTTTATTTAACGAAATAGTTTGAGTTAACTGATAGTTAACTTCCATAGTGGATTATGTGCAAAGAGTTACCTTTAAATGTGATTGTTAAGAATAGTGAATTTGGATTTTTAAACAAAACCTTGATGTTGAATAATTAGTTAATCCTTTGACTTTCTTGAGTTCTTTATTGGGTTTCTTGAGTTGGGATATCAACATGTGGGGACCCTTAAGCTAGTTAATCCTTTTAATAGGAAATAAGGTTATTGTTAAAACTTCCAAAGGTATGGGAAAATGGTGGTTTATTATGTGACCTTTCTATTTGATACTTGTCTCGATTTTAACTACAGTTGTTAACTTGAGTTTACATCGGGTTGTACCATTTTGTTATGGGAGTTGATTTATATGACTTTTGGGCGAGAAGGTTTTGCCTTGCGAATGTTCTATTTTGTGTTTAGAGTTTTTGTGGGTACAACCCCTTGGAATTTGTTGTTGTGTTTTTGGTTCTAAGGAAAGTGGCTCTACATGGGTGCCGATGCACAAAGGGGCTATCAGGATAACCCACATTAGAGTTTGAGTAATAAATGAAAACCTAACTAACTAATTAGGGGGCGGGTAGTTAAACATTAATAAGATAATTATGGATACCTCATCCGCCTGTTAGAGCTTTCATAGTCTAAAGGTGGCCGAGAAGGCCGTGGTTGGCATAATCATGACCTCGTCTTCATGAGAAGTTCATGATTCCGCATGAGTCACCCTATGGAGTGGTGCCTTGAGATAGGCAGTCAGGATAACCATAGATGGAGGCGACACCTTGTGATAGGTTGTCTAGATAGTCCATGTAAGGTCATGCGATGACACTCTCCTCTAGCATTCCCTTTGATTTGCTTAATTGGAATCCTCTGGAAGTGGTTTATTGATATGTTTTGGTGATTTATTGTTGTCATGTTTAGGTAGTGGTCCTTTGATGTTATGTTTTCCTTTATGTGTGATTTATCTTTCGATGCCTGGAGTTTAGTCTTGTGTGTTTCTTTAGATGTTCTTGGTTGGGGGTCCTTTCTTATCTACTCCTAGCATGGGGGTGGTCAGGTGGAATGTGCTACACACCTCGTTGGGTTCCCTATTTTGCAGATGTACCTTTCAGTGCAGAGTCTTTTGAGACAGCTTGATCCAGAGATATATGTTTCTAGATGTATATTTGTACTTTTGTCATACATTGTATATTTATATGTTACTCTCCCATGTATTGGGTAGACTTATGTTGTAACCTTGGATAATTGCTCAATGAGATTTATTTGTAGAATGATGTATTGTATAATCACATTTTGTAATTCATGCTTTATCCATAATTGTAAATATTCTTGATGTTGTGTTATGTTCGAGAAAATAAGTTCTTTATATTTCCAAGTTAAATTTGCTATGAAAACATGTATGGTTTCTATATGGTTTGTTCTTGTCTTAATGCTTATCTTTTATAAATGTTTAAATGGAAGAGTTACATTAGTAGAATTGAAAGTTATTTTTATCAAAAAATTTATTGGTTAGATTATGTAATGTCACATCATGTACCCCAAGGGACTTATGTGTTTAACTTGTAATCGTAGTTATGTTAGTTTCATTAGTAAACACAATGTTTATACTTGATGTTTTCAAAAAAAAAAATTGCATTTTTAGTTGTCCTTTGGGGTTACAACGAGGTGTTACAACTTGGTATTAGAGCAAGGTTTTGCAAACACTTGGTACTCTAGGAAGTTTGAGTATGTTAGACAACCTTGCATTAACTCTTGATCTCACATAACCCCAATTGTTGTGCAGGATCATGCCTCGAGGTAGAGGTCATGGCCGAGGAAGAGGCCAAGGTGGTGGTTGTGGGGCCAACCGCCAAAGTCCATCACCTCTGAGCTCTCACGGTTCAGAGCATGAGGAACTATAGAGTTCCCAAAGCAATCCGATAGGTGAAGGTCAGAACCCAGAACAACCTGGTTTAGATGATCAATTGCAGCATTTACTAGAGGAGATATTGGGTCATTAAGGCCCTAGGCAGGAGGAAGAATAGAGGATGGATAGGGAAAGGGAGAGATCCCCTAAACATGAGGAAAACACAACTAAACAGGATGTAGTAGTGGCGGGTCACATGAGAGGCCTATTGAGAGCACAACCTCCTACATTTGATGGTTCAGGTGGGGGTCTTGAGGCAGAGACTTAGCTGATTGATTTGGATAGATGCTTTGCTATGCATCCCTATGGTAGTAATACTAGGGCTAGGTGCACCATCATGCACCTTAGAGGCTTCACGTCCACTTGGTGGCGGCTAGAAGAATAGAAATTACATATTGACATCAACATGGTGACTTGGGAATTATTTATGGAGAGGTTCAAGGCCCGTTTCCTTTCTAATCAATGGAGGCAGCATAGAGCAGATGAATTCCATGAGTTAAGACAGATGGCAATGTCTATGGAACAATATGAGCATCATTTTTACGAGCTCAAATAGTATGCAGGGATCAAAAATGATGAGGCAATGCTTGTATAACATTTTGTCAGGGGCTTAAACACCTGAATCAATGGTGGAGTTAGGGTCTTCGAGCCTAAGACAATGGAGGTAGCTATTGAGAAGGATCACCTTGTGGAAGAAAATATGGCAATGTATTTGGGAGGTCACATAAGAGTTCAAATTGGTAGTGCTCCAGTATCAGGTTTTGGCTCTAGAGGTGGACAACCTCAAGCTGTAGGGTCTTCTAGGAATTTTTGGGTACCCTTTGAGGGTGGTTTGCAACAACAGCAGTAGTCATAGCCCAAACAAAAAAAATCATAGTCTTAGTAGGGAGACAGATTTCAGAACAGGAAGAATCGAAGCTGGCACCGAGTTAGATAATATCATTTTGAGCAAACTGCTCAGAGCACATAATCGACATCTTCTTGAGGTAGTTTCTAGCAGTCGAGTGCACCATCTGGTATTAGAGGATTTGGATGAGGCATAGGTTGTTTCTATTGTGGCCAATAGGGACATATTGCCAGATAGTTCCCATAGAGGAGCACTACTAGTTTTAGCCAGAGACTAGTTGCATCTGAGCAGACAATGGGCAATGTAGGTAGAACACATCAAGCATTTGCATTAGTGGACAATCACCAAGCCGAGCATTAGGGCACTATAGTTGAGACATCAGGTTTTTTGTATGGTACTAGAATTTATATTCTCTTTGATTCTAGAGCATCATATTCATTCATTTCTCCTTCAGTAGTGGAATACTGTAGACTGGTGGCAGCTAGGCAAGGCATTAAGTGGCAGGTCAAATTGGCCTCCAGGGAAAAGGTAGTGGTTGAGTCACTAGTTCAGGGTTGTAATTTGCAAATTGGGTCACTCATGACTACGGTGGATCTTCAAATCCTACCTCTTGGTTAATATGACGTGGTTCTAGGTATGGATTGGTTGAGTGCCCACCATGCCATAATTGATTGTCAGCATAAGTTTGTGCATTGTGTTGATGATGCGGGTAATGAGGTTGAGATCATTGGAATTCAGAGACCTATCTCACTATGTTTGATATTAGCTATGCAATTAAAAAGGTGTTACAAATAGGGTTGTCAACTATTTACAGTGTCTGTTAATGATTTGGACTCGGATGAGATTCAAGGGATTTCATTGGATGATTACCCCTTTCTTAAGGAATATTCTGATGTTTTTCCAAGTGAAATTCCTGGGATGCCACCAAAGCATGATATCGACTTCAGAATCGATCTTGTTCTTGGAGTTGAGCCTATTTCTCAAGCTCCATATCAGATGACAACATAGGAATTGCAGGAGCTTTGTTTGCAACTAGAGGAGCTTTTAGAGAAAGGATTCATCTGCCCTAGTGTTTCCCCTTGGGGAGCACCAGTTATATTTGTGAAAAAGAAGGACGGTTCACTCCGATTATGTATTGATTATAGGCAGCTCAACAAAGTGACGATCAAGAATCGGTATCCTTTGCCGAGGATTGATGACTTGTTCGATCAGATAAAAGGAGCTCAATTTTTCACAAAGATCGATCTTAACTCTAGCTATCATCAGCTGTGAATAGCTGAAGCTGATATTCATAAAATTGCATTCCACACTCATTATGGGCATTATGAATTCATTATTATGTCATTCAGGTTAACAAATGCACCATCAATTTTTATGAGCCTAATGAATGGAGTCTTCCGAACCTACTTGGATAGGCTTGTACTTGTGTTTCTCAATGATATCCTAGTGTACTCTAAATCAATGGAGGAGAACGAGGAACATCTGAGGCATGTATTACAATGTTTGAGGGACAACCAGCTGTTTGCCAATTTGGCTAAGTGTGAGTTCTACAAAATAGAAGGGAAATACTTGGGGCACATCATCTCAAGTGCAGGTATCGCAGTGGATCCATCAAAGATCCAGGCTATTGTTGATTGGCTAGCACCCAAGAATGTTCCATAGATTCACAGTTTTATGGGGTTAGTAGCCTATTATCAGTGGTTTGTACAGGGTTTTTCTAGAATCGCATATCCCATTACTTCCCTTCAGAGAAAAGGGAAGAAGTTCATTTGGTTTGAATAGTGCCAGACAAAATTTGAGACCCTTAAGGACAGATTGACTAGTGCACCAATATTGGTGGTTCCTAATCCTACTGGGGATTTCGTGGTGTGCACCGATGCATCCTTGGAGGGCTTAGGAGCCATCTTGTTGCAAGAAGGACATGTAATTGCATATGAATCTCGTAAGCTCAAGGATCATGAGCTAAATTACCCCACACATGACTTGGAGTTAGCCATAGTGGTTCATGCCCTTGTGAGATGGAGACACTTCTTATTGGGTCATAGGTTCGAGCTTCACAACGATCATCGTAGTTTGCAATACATTTTTACTCAGTCGAACCTAAATTCCAGGTAGAGGAGATGGATGGAATTCCTTTGTGAATATGACTTTAAGGTCAAGTATGTTCAGGGCAAGGAAAATGTAGTAGCAGATTCTTTGAGTCGGCAAAGACATGAGATTTTTGTAGTAGCTCTTGAGGTAGATTTGAGGTGTCAAGTCCTCATAGCACTTCCATTTGATAGCCGGTATCAGGAAGTGAAGTCAGAAATTGAATCAAGTAGAGCTCTAGAAGGAAAGTTTGCAGGGTATTCACTGGAGTTGGATGGTCTTCTGAGGTATATGGGTCACATGTACATGCCTTCTTTTGAGGGTCTTCAAACTCTAATTATGACTGAGGAACATTGAGTTCCCTATTTTGCTCACCCGGGAGTTAAGAAAATGTATGCAGATCCTCGTGCACTATACTTTTGGGCTGGAATGAAGAGGGATATTGCTGATTTGGTGGCTAGATGTTTGGAATGTCAGAGGGTCAAGGGAGAATATCAGCATCCCGCAGGTATTTTATAGCCTCATCTCATTCCGGAATGGAAGTGGGACATAATTTCTATAGACTTTATTGTGGGATTGGCTATGACTTCTCGACGTCATGATGCTATCATGGTCATAGTTGGCAGATTGACCAAGGTGGCACACTTCTCCCTCATCCGATCATCTTACACAGCTTCTTCGGTTGCTAGAATCTTCATGGAAGATATTGTTTGTCTACATGGTATTCTATAGAGAATCATTTCTGATAGAGATCCAGTGTTCACTTCTGCATTGTGGACATCATTGCAGTGTGCCTTAGGAACATAGCTAAACTTTAGTTCTGCCTACCATCCTGAAATAGATGGATAGATAGAGAGAGTTAATCAAGTTCTTGAGGACATGCTTCATATGTACATGATGGATCAACAGTCATGTTGGGGGGATTATTTGCATTTGGTGGAGTTTTCCTACAATAATGGATATCATAGCTCGATTGGTATGGCTCCCTTTCAGGCACTATATGATCATCCCTACAAGACCCCATTAAGTTGGGACCATCTTGAGGACAAAGTTCTCCTTGGTCCTTAAATGCTTTAGGACATGGAATAGCAGGTAGCTCGCATCAAAGAGCATCTTGTGGCAACTCAAGAAAGACATAAGAAATACGCTGATGCACATAGAGTTGACCGTCAGTTCTCTATTGGCAATCAAGTCTTTTTGAGAGTGCGACCGTGAAAGAGCCCAATCTATTATGGAAAGGGTTCCAAGCTCGCACCTCATTTTGTAGGTCCATTTGAAGTTTTAGAGAGGATTGGCCTCGTTGCTTATCGCCTGGCATTGTCGCCCAGTCTATCACGAATTCACAATGTTTTTCATGTTTTAGTACTTAGGCCATATTTTTTAGATGTTACTCACATACTTGATTGGAATGCTCTTCAGGTCGAGGACATGCAACTAGCACTTGAGCCCGTGGCCATGCTACAACATTGGAGACTCACCCTTAGGGGCAGAGGTATTGAATAGGTGCAAGTTCAGTGGGACCCGAATGATGAGACTTCAGTGACATGGGAGGATGCATCCCGTATTAGAGAGGCTTATCCATATTTATTTAGTGGCTTCCAAGAGTAAGCCATATTCTAGGGGGGGAGGATGTAATACCCATCATGTTGTTGATACTCTTATGTATGGATCTTTTACTTGGTTTGTGTGGGTGATCAGTTCAACGTTTTGGTTGTGTGTGGATTCATGGTTTGGTTGGTTTGCTACACTTGATATTACATATGTTGCTAGATGATACATTTCATGGTGATTATGTTATATGGTTATGTTGTGGTGTTCCTTAATAGTATATGTGGTGATGTGATTTTTATGCTATTATGGTGTCTGATGTGTTTACTAGTGTGTCTTGGTGAAAGGATGGAGTGGCATCACTTGCTTGCAAGTGCCCTGCTACCCCACGATTACCTTTTATAGTGTGTCTGCAATGGAGATTTACCTGCTACTTGACGTTTGTTTCTATGCAGGATGTAGGTACTAGACAATGACTCCACATGCTTGACAGGTTTGAGCGTGTCCCATAAACTCAACAAGTTTGATGTTGAAAAGGGAGTGGTTAAGAAAGTGTTTCTGTCCCAAGTTCATCACCTTGTTGTGAGTCCAATGTTGTCTTTGTCTCAAACTCATCTTTGTTTGTGATTGTGTTAGTGTTGATTATTTATTTTAGTAAGTAAATGTTTGTTATTTAATTAATTTTTATTTTTGTGTGATTAATCAATGTATTTAATTGATATAGTTATTTGTAGATAATTATGGTTAAGATAATTGATTAATGTTCTTGTTTAAATGGATAGTTTAAATAAAATAATAGTTGCTTTGATGTAAATTAGAATTTTTAATTTACTTAAGGTAGCGGTATTGATTGGTGAATTTTTAAGTTAATTAAATAGTTTACAATGCTATATTATTATTAAGGAAAAATAATTGAAAAATAAAATAAAATAAAATAATTAGAATTAGTTAATTCTTCTTATTAGAGGATTTATGGGAATAAGTGTGGAATTAATGAAATTCTTGTTTGAAAAATATTCTCGGAGAGAATATTGGCATGGGGGTAACAGGAATTTCTTCACGAAAAATTTTGGTTGTTGAATGGTGTGGGTTTTGGGGGTTTTCTGGTTTTTTTTTTTAAATTGTGAAGGGCTATAGTAGATTTTGGACTTATATTTTGCTTCAGGCTGGAGGTGAAGTTTCGAGGAAGAATTTAAAAGTTGGAAGTTCTAGAGGCGAAGCTTTGCACAACTCTTGCTTGTTCAACCTTCAGAAAATAGGTTCTTTACTTTTTTGTTTAAATGCTTTCTTGTTTTGAAAAGATTGTCTGTTATTGTCTGTTATTGTTTGTTTAAATGATGTGAATTAGTTGTAGCCCTCTATAGAAAATTTATTAAAATTTTCTTTGTAGAAAACTGTGTTCTCGGCTGTTGAGATTTTGTCGTGCTTATATTGCATTCCCGACTATTGAAGTTTTGTCGTGCTTATATTATTGCCTTTGTAGAAATTTTATAGTAAAATCAGAGAACCTCATGAAACAAAATTATTGTTAAGCAATAGGAAAAATACAAAAGAAAAACAATAGAAAACCTCTATACGTTGTAAATGAAATCCTCTATTTAAATTGTGAAATTGAAAATCTCTGTCAAAATTGTGAAAATGAAACCTCTATGAAATTTGTTAAACATTTTTTCTGTAGATAATTATTAAGTTTTTTTCCCAATTTAATTCTATCTATTTGGAAAATAAAATCTCAGCTAATTTAAAAAAAAAACCTCCTGTAGAAATTATGCGGATAAATATATTTTCCTATGAACTTAGATTTTCCTGAGAATATAAAAAAAATATTATATATATATATATATTAATTATATTAAATATATGTTTAGGAAATTTTTCTAAGAAATTATTTTTTTTCCGTATGGATCTGATAATAAAAAAAGAGAAAAAAAGAAAAAAAATTAAAAATAAATAAATAAAAATTGAATTGGGGAGGGGAGGATCGGCTAGAGCCGCACCTCCCCACACCCCAAGGGGTGGTACTCAACCACTAGGGCTATGAACAGTAGCCAAAGGCTGTTGGGCATAGCCTTGGTGGGGCTGCAGCTTCCCCACAAGGAGGATGCAGTCCTCCACTATGAATTCCTTGTTTTTTTTAAAAAAAAATAATTTAAAATTTGTTTCTTGTTTAATGAATATTTAAGTTTTATAAATATTAAAATCAATTCAAAATTAAATTTGTAATTATATAACTATATATATATATATATGTATATGTATATATATATAATATTATGTGGATTATATTTATTATGTTAATTTAAAATTGTGATAATAAATGAAATATATATATATATATATTTCACTTGGTCAAAATTATAGAAAAATATTACATAGGTTATTTATTTTGACTTTATGTTGTTACTAGATTAATTGAAAGAAAATATTTTACCAAAACCAATTGAATGTTTTATTTAACGAAATAGTTTGAGTTGACTGATAGTTAACTTCCATGGTGGATTATGTGCAAAGAGTTACCTTTAAATGTGATTGTTAAGAATAGTGAATTTGGATTTTTAAACAAAACCTTGATGTTGAATAATTAGTTAATCCTTTGACTTTCTTGAGTTCTTTATTGGGTTTCTTGAGTTGGGATATCAACATGTGGGGACCCTTAAGTTATTTAATCTTTTTAATAGGAAATAAGGTTATTGTTAAAACTTCCAGAGGTATGGGAAAATGGTTGTTTATTATGTGACCTTTCTATTTGATACTTGTCTTGATTTTAACTATAGTTGTTAACTTGAGTTTACATTGGGTTGTACCATTTTGTTATGGGAGTTGATTTATATGACTTTTGGGCGAGAAGGTTTTGCCTCATGAATGTTCTATTTTTTGTTTAGAGTTTTTGTGGGTACAACCCCTTGGAATTTGTTGTTGTGTTTTGGGTTCTAGGGAGAGTGGCTCTACGTGGGCGTCAACGCACAAAGCGATTGTCAGGATAACCCATGTTAGAGTTTGAGTAATAAGTGAAAACCTAACTAACTAATTAGGGGGTGGGTAGTTAAAAATTAATAAGATAATTATGGATAACTCATCCACCTGTTAGAGCTTTCATAGTCTAAAGGTGGGTGAGAAGGTGGTGGTTGGCATAATCATGACCTCATCTTCACAAGAAGTTCATGATTCTGCATGAGTCACCCTATGGAGCGGTGCCTTGAGATAGGTAGTCAGGATAACCATAGATGGAGGTGGCACCTTGTGATAGGTTGTTTGGATAATCTATGCAAGGCCATGTGATGACACTCTCCTCTCGCATTCCCTTTGAGTTGCTTAATTGGAATCCTCTGGAAGTGGTTTATTGATATGTTTTGGTGATTTATTATTGTCATGTTTAGGTAGTGGTCCTTTAATGTTATGTTTTCCTTTATGTGTGATTTTTCTTTAGATGTTCTTGGTCGAGGATCCTTTCTTATCTACTCCTAGCATGGGGGCGGTCGGGTGGAACATGCTATGCACCCCATTGGGTTCCCTATTTTTGAAATGTACCTTTCAATGCAGAGTTTGTTGAGATAGCTTGATCTAGAGTTATATGTTTCTAGATGTATATTTGTACTTATATCATACTTTGTATATTGATATATTACTCTCCCATGTATTGGGTAGACTTATGTTGTAACCTTGGATAATTTCTCAATGAGATTTATTTGTAGAATGATGTATTGTATAATCACATTTTGTAATTCATGCTTTATCCATAATTGTAAATATTCTTGATGTTGTGTTATGTTCGAGAAAATAGGTTCTTTATATTTCCAAGTTAAATTTTCTATGAAATCATGTATGGTTTCTATATGGTTTGTTCTTGTCTTAATGCTTATCTTTTATAAATGTTTAAATGGAAGAGTTACGTTAGTAGAATTGAAAGTTACTTTTATCAAATTTTTTATTGGTTAGATTACGTAATGCCACCTCATGTACCCCAAGGGACTTAGGTGTTTAACTTGTAATCGTAGTTATGTTAGTTGCATTAGTAAACATAGTGTTTATAATTTATGTTTTCAAAAAAAAATTATTGTGTTTTTAGTTGTCCTTTGGGGTTTGCATGACAGGGCACTACAATTCCCAACCTATTGGTATCAATGAGTAGTCAAGTACATATCCCAACCTAATAGGTACAACTTAACCTAAGGTTTCACTCTTTATTCAAGTGAACTTCTCGTCCCATATAGGTTATCCTAAACCTAGGGTTTCATTCGAGTATAAAGTATGATCAAATGATCATTCCAATAAAGATATGTTGATATGGTTCACATAACATCACATCGTATCTTTCATACCTTTACTTTTGCAATGCTAACCCTATCAATCTTAGGTTCCCTTAGCATAGTAAGCTATAGTGTCAAGTCGCTTCACGATGTGGATATATTTCACAATATACATGTAGTATTACTACCTATGTATAGAAATAACATTATTATCCAAATCCCCCACATAAGGTATATAGGAATATAGAGACACTTTCTTCCAAATCACAAGTAATCTAGATTTTCCCTTGCCAATCCTGTGGGAAATGATCTTACCTTTCATGATCAAGTTATCTACTTATCTTTTCCTAAGACATCAATGATAATAGTAGTTGATTTTTCAATCAAATATATACAAGGTATGGTGTGATAATAGGTCGCAACCCTTAACCTTTCCACTATTTTTCTCCAAAAATTCCAATACCTTATCCTTGTGTTCATGAATTACATGACTTAATGGACATCATGACTTACAAAAAGGTCTAAAGTTCTTCCAAACCTAAAAATATTTTCACAATTTTCGTGGGGTGGGGTACTTAATTTGAGTCAATCCACTCTCTTCCTTCCCCCCTTAGTGTTTCCACGATATTCATTCGACTCAAAGTTGAACTTATAACAAACATTTGCTTCTTTGAAATGATTTTTCATTCCTTGTTGTTGGCTTTCTATTTCCTTTTTCTTGCCTCAATGGTATACCTTGAATATACTTTTTCCAAAGTTAGATTCATCATTAATTTCTATCTCATAGATTCAATAATTGGATCGTTAATAAAAATATCTATTGAATAACTAACAACCTTACAAGGTAAGAGGCTCTCTAATATTCCAATTCTCTCTCTAATATATCATTTTTGTGGAGGAAAATCCATACCCACAAAGCCTCTTTTTTTGATGTATCTTTCAACTTAGAGCATTGTTTCCTTACAACTTTTCTTGATTTGACACATAATGTCACACTGTATTCCATTTCCTTTGGAACCTCTAAACATATGTTGGTTTTTTTTAACACGGAAAGTTCAATTTATACTCCGACCAATCTATGTACTATCCAAACCTTTTCCAAGCCAACCTGATTTACTTTTACAGGTTTCTTTCTCACAATCACCTTTCCAAGTGACTTCATCCCAATGCTTAGAATCTTATTCTCTCATAACCTTTAGAGATACCAAGGTTGCTTGGTTTCTTTCTCTCACCTTAAAATTAAAACTCCAAATTGATCTCATCAATTTTGGTTAGTGGAACCTTGTCCACTTTATTGATTACTTCATTTCTAACCAGTCAAGTCTCTTCCCTTATTCCAAGGTACTATCTCCTTTCTTACAAGTTCTTAGACTTTCTCATAAATTAGATTCAATTCAAGATTTCTCCAACCTCTTGGATAGCTCCTTCATTGAATTTCTACTTTGATCCAAATTATGCCAACAATGCATACTCATGGATTCATAGTATTCTTACTAAATCCAAGAATCCTTGACTCTTTGAAGCTATAAATTGCTATCAATAAGGGAGATTCTCTCAATCCTCTCTATCCCTCATATTTTTATATCTATTTCATAAGATGAAGGTATATATTGGTTATTCTTCCTAACCTTCCTACATAACCCGATTGCCTAATCTTCTACAATCCAAGGGGATATAATAATAAGTTGTTAGGATAGGAGTTCTTAACTCCAGGGACAACTCTTAACTAGTCCCAAACTTAAACAAGTTTTCAGGAATCTCACCTTCCTTTTGTTATTTCCACTTGCCACCTTGGCACAAGAAATTTTCTACCATTATCTTGTAATAAGCTATACATAACACTTGCATAGTGAGCTCATAGGTTCCAGAGCTGAACATGGTAGCTCTAATACCACATGTAACAACCCCGGTGTTCTTCATAGTAAAATTTTCAATGTTTTCACCTCAAGTGACAAACCATGATGCCAAAACATAGCCACAAATAAATTCTTCCCATAATGTAAATTACATGCATAATTGAAATAACATTAATTTCAAATTGTCATTGCATTCCAATTTAATTTTACAAATATTCTCAAAACATAGATATAATATTGAATGAACTCAAGTATTTCATTCATCATTACATCATCCCATAAAAATGGTTACAAGATTCGTACATGGGTATGTGCAGGATCATGATGGGCCAAAAAGTGGCAATATGATGGGTATGTGTAGGGTATGTGGCTGACAACTATTTTTTAACCCAAAATTGATGAAACGAAAAGGGATTTTAAAGGAGATTCTTAGATTTCCACCAATATGAATTATGCTTTAATTTAAATTTAATAAATTATTATTATTCATTTTCTATTTGAATTATGACTAAAGTCCTAATTAATAGGCTGATTGAAAAACATCTATAGCTTTGAAATAGTATCATAGTTTTTAAATCTAAAACATGCATCACATTCTATGCTTCACATACTATAGAATTAAAAAAAATGAATTTCATGAAGTTTTGACCAAGTTAAGGTGGTCAGACATACAAGTTTTTATTTTTTTAAATTTTGTAATAAAAAATTCATATTAATTATTTACTTGGAAAAAAATTATAGAAAAATATGTATCACATCAGGACATGAGTCCTCTACTTATATCTAAAATCTTATAAAAAAATGTTATCATTTTATTGTGGTTAGGGTGGTCAGATAGACACCTACTTTTTTTTTTCCCTAAAATTTAAGTACTAGTAGGCATTGAAATTTCAAATTTTCACCAAATAGATTTTTTTAAAATAAACCTAGTAGTTTAGAAACTACATTCAATTAGATAAAAATTATATTCTTACATATTTTTTAAATAATATAGATAACTTATTCAAATTTTTACGTCAAGTTGCCTAACTCTATTTTTTTTGAGTTTTTTCACCACTTAAGGGCTTTTTTTTTCAATGATGATCCTGCACATACCCACATATCTCCCCTAAGCTTCATAACATAAGATATAGATGGTATAGGATCTGCCTTTTAAAACCTTGATTTTGTTGCCTCCTGAGGATGAGAAGCATCACTCAAGTGCTTTTCCGCCAACCATGGACTCATATGTGGTCCCCCACACATCTATCAATGAGTGATGTCCCTACCCTTTGATGAAGAGATTGGTTGACTAACCTCATACGAAAAACCACACTGAGCTTAGTGTTGTGACCTACATGACTAGAACTTGTATTCCCTACAATCTACAACTAGCATGCACTACATGGACAAGGTGAATTGATAGTGGAGCCAAAGGCAATCACACTACTTTGGCCAAAGTGTTCTCACTTAGCACTTTGAGTGAAGGTCGTCATTCACTTACACCTCTTAAGCTCATTTTGACTTATGGCCACTATATTCTATGCATAGGTAATCCCTCCCATGGATAATCTCTTACCCTAGGATTCCCCTATCATTAATCTCACATAATCTAGGGTATCTCTGCCAACAAGCCTAAGCACTAGTTACTCCTTCAATGGATATTTTATCCTAGGTATAACATATGAGCTTATCTTTACATAAACAAGCTATACTTTACAAAAGGAAAACTATTCTAAAGTATAACTTTATAATCTAGAGTACAACTACATAAGCCTCATCATAATCATAGATTAAATAACTAACTCCACTCAATAAATATCCCATAATAAGTGATACCCATTTTAAGAGTATAGCCTTATCAATGAATGACCTCAATCGAAGAATTTCTATAACATTAAATGATTCCATTCAAAAGTATACTATCATCGACTAAAATGGTTTAACTATGAGCCTACTCTTTGTCAATATGATAACTTTGTATTTAAGAGTGCAATGCCAGTAATCAAGTAGTAGCTCTAACTTACTAGGTTTCAATATACCTCACAACCCAGGAGTAAACCACTAGCTATCTATTATAATAAAATAACTTATCTATGAGTAACCCTTAAGCTAACCATGTTTAACCATATCTAGTATGTTAATACTTATGACAAACATAATCCTCCTATCATGGAGTACATACAAGCATTGCACAAATAGTATAAAAGCTTCTAATTCCTTTTCAAAGCAAGACTATTTTTCCCCTAATTGCAAACATTCACAATGGACTAATTAAGGCATTCATGAAACAATCTTTCAAAAGCTAAGACAAATAAAGGAGAATTATCCTCATGCCTATTTTCACTTATCCAATAGATTGACTACAATTTAGCTTTCCCAAATAGTAACTAGCTTGACCTTGATCTCACAAGTGATGCCACAATAAACCTCTATCTCTCAAGTTGATAATATACTTCACTCAATATGATATACGTGCTTACAAATACTGAAAGCTCTCCTTCTCAAAATATAATAGAATAATGTAGATAAGAATGCAAAGAAAAGTGTATAAAATGTTGAGCACAATGCGTCTCAAATGAGAGTTCAACTCCACTATTTATACTATAGAAAAGAGACTTCTCATCCTACAAAATAGGCATGAGTATTGACAACAATCTCCATGCATAAAAAATTACTCAAACTAGCTAAAAGGTGGCACAAAAATAAGAGCATTTTCAGCTAAATAAAGTTATAAATTGACCTTACTAGTTGACAACAACATGAGACCATTTCAAATCAACACATGATGAATAACGTGTAATTCGAATTGCCTTCACAATGAACATCTACAACAAATAGGATTCATAAGGTGGTGCAAGCCAAAGCAATCATAAACCTCCTACATAGTTGGCATGGTTTTACACTTGTTGAATTAGTCAATATCAAATGTGCAACACTTAGCTCATGTTGACTTAGTCTAGCATGAGTTAATACATCTCATTAATCGGTTTGACCAATTCATTGACCTATTGTTCATAACCTTGCATTCTTTTATTTTTTGTTGATATTTACTCAATGACAAGTCATTTAACACTTTACTAAGTCAAAGATATCTCTACACAAGGGGTCAACCAAGTCTTATTCCTCATATCAACTTAATGGTTGCAAGTTGCTTTGTAGATTACTCATTCTTTATGCATAGACAACATGTATATCATTTGTAATTTAATTACAACCAACATATACCATTTATTCAACCTATGTTTATGTTAATAAATCGACCTCTAAGCATAGCTTATGTAATTGACCTCCATCGCTTGCAATGTGTTTTGAATTCTGAGTTAATCAAACATATAAGTGATGCAAGAACATTCAACCTAAGCACTAGCTAAATACATGATTCCAATCATATATTCCTTCATTCAAGTGCTTCATGCACATATAAGTTTATCTTGCTTTACTCATGTAATATACACATGGTCTATATTTTATTTTCCTTAGTCTTTATAAGACCCCTTATGTTGGCTTATGTATTTTGCACCTTGTTTTGTATGTTAGGTTGTGTTTCACAAGAGTTACACATTGATTTAGCCATTCACTTAAATGGCAGTGCTACTCTCAAACTATATACCATGTATTTAATATACCCACCCCTATTATACTCCCATATTTACATATACATATATATACACAAAGTGTTCAATGATATCATTATACATATCATCATTCATATATACAAAAGATAATAATATTATATAATATTGACTATATATATATGCATATACCTCTATGCTCATGTATACGTATGTATATGTGTATTTATGTATATATATATATATATATACATTTGATCTTGCACCATCAAGCATAGTAATATAAGTAATGAACTCACAAGCTCAAGCAAATAACATCGCCCAATAGTGCACTCAATAGTAAACAAGACCCTTACTAATGCAGACACATCAAAGGATGACTTACCAACTTCCCTCATAATAACTACACCATATTACTATGAGTGTGTGTAAGCTCGGATAGGTTACGTTACTAGTTACGTGACCAAGATCTTCTCCTGAGTGATACTTCCCCTCTACTTGGAGGAATTGAACATATACCTACATCCACTTACATATGCCCAAGGTAGTCCACTATTTAACAAAATATGCATTACACATAATACATCTCATAGTTAGAATATTAATTAAATAACCATCCATTTCACATATATGCATTTCTTCACATATCATTAAATGAGATAATGTTCATTTATTCATAATTCTTTTGATAACAAAGTGCAAGCACAATTTATTCATCTTCAAAATTCACATTACATTCACATTTACCCTACATAGTAATAGTAAATAGTAATTTACATGATTGGGGTGTAACATTGTAGGTGCCATGTATTCTAAGAAACAATCTATCATAGTTTGATAGGTTTTTACATTTAGGGATCTTAAGAGAATGCAATGTAATATTGTATCCCAAAATGATTAGGACAACTAGGGTAAAAAAAAAAGGCCTTACCTAGAATTAATTTGCCCACTTAGATGTGTTGGCATAGTCAGTTCAACCCCATGATACATGGAACTCAAAATATGGTTGTCAACAACTTTTCATTGAACACAAATGACTCTTTTTGTAACTTTTGAAACATTGTTGCCATAATCAAATGGATTGGATATTTAAAGAGAGTTTATTATGGAGGGACCCTATGTGCATGCGTAATTTTATTAAAAATATTTGTAAGTGCCATGGATTTTGAGACATAATCAATCATATTTTGGTAGTTTTTTTGCACTTAGGGCTCTTAAGAGATTGTGTCATAATAGGGTGGCCTGAATGATCAATTGTCTTGGGGAATGAAAATAAGCCTTACCTAGCATTCAACCACCCACCCAAACATGTTGGTGCAGTTATTTTATCCCTACAATGCACAAAATGAAAAGTATGGTTGGCGATAAATTTGCATTGAAGGAAAATGATGCTTTTTGAAGTTTTGAAACATTTTCACCATGATCAAATGGATTAGTGATTTTAAAAATTGAGATATTTTATAGTGGGGGGAACCTATGTGCACTTATAAGTTTAGATATAATGTTCATAGGTGTCATGGATTACGAGAAATAATCCATCATAACTTGGTAGTTTTTTGCAATTAGGGCTCTTAAAAGGTTGCATCAAAATAGTGTAGTTAGGAGCGACTGACTGTTCTAAGGAAAAAATAGAGGCCTTCCCTAGCATTTAACCACAAACACAAGTGTATTGGTGTATTCCATTTAGCCCCACAATGCATGAAACATGACATATGGTTGTTGGAATCTTTTCACTAAATGTTTGTGATACTTTTTGCATCTTTTGATACATTATTGCATGGTCAAATGGATTGGAGATTTAAAAAATTGAGAGAGGTTATTATGGAGGGACCCTATGTGCACCTATAGTCTTAGAATACATTTTTAGGTGCCACACATTGCAAGAGAAAGTGCATCATAGTTTGGAAATTTTTGCACTTAGGGCTTTTGAGAGATTGGGTTGGAATAGTGTAGACTAGAATGATTGGTTGCCCTGGGGAATGAACATAAGCCTTCCTTGACATTCACCCACCCACCTAGATATCTTGCAATAATTATTTTAGCACCATGACAAACAAAATGCAAATATATGGTTGCTAACAACTTTTCACTAAATGCAAATGATGCTTTTTTCAAGTTTTGAAACATTGTTTCCATGATCAGATTGATTGGATTTTTAAAAAAGAAGAGAGGTTATTGTGAAGGGAACCTACATGAATTTGTGGGTTTAGAGGAAACATTAGTAGATGCCACAAATTTTGAGAAATAGTCTATTGTATTTTAACAATTTTTTGCACTTAAGGCTCTTAAGAGACAGTGTTGGAATAGTGTAAATCTGTTTTTTGAGAGAAGTTGTGAGTTGAAACAATAGGTATACATCTAATATTTTTTGTGCATCACCTCCTAGGATCAACATTTTTTTTAGTTTCAATTATTCTATTCCTTTTCCTGATCAAGGCAGTAGTTTATAAGAGGTCTATCAGGGGAACCAACCTTCTCTAGAGGTTCATCTTCACCATAAGTGACCCACAACTTGAAGATGATCTCATGTATCACATGATAGCTAAGTTTTACACTCGATTAGGGTGCAATCCTCATGACAATAAATATCATGTCAAGTGTGATTCTCATGTAGCCAAAATACTTTTTTTTCACATTTTGGCATATTATACGATTGGATTTGTATCTAACTAATCTTCAACTGTCCCATTTGGTCATGGTAGTGTTTTTTGTAGCTTTTTATAGAAAACCTACAACCTTTGGCAACACCTTCTACACATATACTTACACTAGGAATGTCTATTTTTAGAAAAATGGTGCATGCGGCACCTTTGGGGATTTTCTTTGGTGTTAGATATGTTAGATAATTCAATAGTAATATTAAAAAGTACTTGAGATGTGTGTGGAAATCCCTAGGTGCATGATGTGTGTGTTGTTTCTAGAATGGTGGTCTAGCAATGGATGTCCTATTGTATGAGGTTTTTTTTGCCTATGTATGTATGGGTTCTTGCATGAGTGCCCTAAGTGTTCATGTGTTTCTTAAGCGCTCTATTCATGTTAATTTTTTGTTTAAGTCCCTTTTTATAAGCACACCTTGCTCCTTTCATTTGTTTCTTAAGTGCTATATTCATGTTAATGTTCTGAATAAATCACCTTTTTATAAGTATACCTTATTCGTTTTGACCGTTGAAAGTATATTAAGATTTTGGGATGCAAGAAAGTAAAATTTTATTTTTGAATGTAAATAGCACTAGTGTTTATGATAAAGAGAAGATATCTATAAATAAAATTAATCTTGTGTAGAAATGAGATATAAATTTAAAGTTAATTGAATTTTCAAATAATCAAAATGATTAAAATTTGACATAGATAATAAACATTAAACTTTAAAAAATGATTAATTATATACTTATTATGTTGATTAAAACATAATGAAGAATATTCACATAATCTTTAAATTATCAAATATAATAATAAAAAGTTAAGTTTTGAGTGACTTAAAGATTCTTGATGACCATATTGTGACTACTGCATGATGATGTCAAAAGCATTTTGTTTTAAAGGTATAATTAATCACTTCTTATTCAACTATGTCAAAAACAAAAGAATTTTTTTTTGGTTATTCCAACTTGTCAAAAGCAAAAGTAAACATAATGATAGAAAGCACTCACTTTGAAAATAACATAGAAATGTATAAAAAGCTGCAAAGGTCGACCTCACTTCGGAAATAACATAGAATGCAGATGAAATGCAGTTGCTTTTGAAGATGCTGCTGACGTGGCATCAGCATGTTTCACGTTCCATCTTCCCATCATGTCACTAGGAAGCAGAAAATCAAAGGGAATGGTCCGCCCCACTTTAATAACATTTTATTCTTTAGTAAATGTAATTAGTAATTTTAATTTTACTATTATAATTAATAACTGTTGGTTTGTCAACAGTAAAAGTTTAAATCAAAATCTAAAATTTTAATTCTTTTAAGTAGGAAATGTATGGAATTAGGAGAATAATTAATATTTTCTCATATGATAATTATTTTTATATTTTTTTAAAAATATATATTTATTTAAAAAGTTTCAAAAATTAATTTTGAAATTAATTAATTTATTTTAAAAATATTTTACTTATTATAGAATTATATTATTGATCATATAAATGTATAAATTTGAGGTGTGTTCTGTAGTGATCTTATTGTGAATATTGATTCTTTATTTTCTATAATTTTCTTAAAATCATAAAAATAATATTCAAAATGATACTTATATAAAATGTTACATGAATATATCACTTGTTGAATTAGTTAGTATTGATATCTTAAAGGTAGTTGTCATTATTATTTACAACTATATTAGAAGAGATAATATTAATATATATGAATATTTATTAGCTATTTAATCTTGTGTAATATTAATATATAATGGTCTTTCCAATTGATGTTATCAATGATAAGTCTTATGTTTTCTCCCTAGAGAAATAAATTGATTCAAACATCCTTCACAAGGTGAACATAGAATTACAAGGAAAATCACCAAAATTGGCTTCCTTGGAAAACCAAATTTTAGAAAATGACATAAACTACACAAATACTCCTATTGAAACAAATTAATAAGATGAAATGCCTAGGAATGTTGGTGGAAAGATGGTCAAATACCTAGCTAAGGAGTTTCTCCTAGAGGATTTGGTGCATGATATATTAGAAAGGCTATTGATTGCTCAAACTAAATTAGAGGAAACGAGTAAGCTCAATACTCCTCTTCAAAATAAAAAAAGGCAGGGAGGGGGGAACCTAAATAAATAAAGACATGGGAAGAGCTTTAGGTTTAGATTTAGTCTTCATTAGATGAATCTTTGAGAATGAGGAGAGCCTCTTACTCTCTTAAGGGAAAGTGAAGATCTTTTAGTGGAATGTTACCTAGGGCATAAATTCCCCTAACAAGTGAATGCTTAATAAAGAATCTATTAGATAGTGGATAATATGACATAACCCTTCTACAAGAAACCAAACTCTCAACTAATTAGAGAACTACCATCTTCCAATACTAGTTAAAATGGAAAACTTCCAATACTAGTTAAAATGGAATTTTCCAATTTTTGAAGCCAAAGGAACTTTAGGATGGTTGACAATCATTTGAAACAAAAAATAACAAGAATAAAACCACCACTTTTAGATCCCACTAGATTATAATGATTATTTATTTTATCCATAACAACTTTTCTTGTTGGATTTTTAATATCTATGACTAAAATGGAATAGTGTAAAATCTTACCTATTGTCTTTTATAAACTCTATGCTTATCCATTTAAAATATGATTTTGTTATTCTAAAGGAAGATTTCAATGCTATAGAAAACCAAATAATAAAAAATAGGTGGTATTACACCTTAAATAAAAGTGGTCTAGAAGATTTCAAAGATTTCAACAATTCAAATCATCTTGTTGACTATGTTTAAAAAATGGAAAGTTCGCATAGACCAACTAGAGAAACAGATTCCACCTCATTGTTGAACAACTAGACTAATTCCTCTAAGTTCTAAAAAATATATTTTCAATTCACTATATTTTCTAAGCACTACTATCCCCTTAATAGGTTTTGGGTATGTGCAAGATCATGATGGGCCAAAAAGTGGCAATATGATCGGTATGTGGCTGACGACTATTTTTTTACCCAAAATTGATGAAACGAAAAGGGTTTCTAAAGGAGATTCCCAGGTTTCCACCAATATAAATTATGCTTTATTTTGAATTTAATAAGTAATTATTATTCATTTTCTATTCAAATTACAACTAAAGTCCTGATTGATAGGCTGATTGAATTTTTTTTATAGCTTTCAAATGGTATCACATTTTTTGAATCCAAAACATGTGTCACATTCTATGCTTCGCATACTATAGGATTAAAAAAAAAAATTGAATTTCATGAATTTTTGACCAAGTTAAGGTGGTCGACATACAAGTTTTTATTTTTTAAAAGTTGTAATAAAAATTCATAATTAATTATTTACTTAGAAAAGAATTACAAAAAATATGCATCACATCAGGCATGAGTCCTCTACTTATATCTAAAATATTATAAAAAATTATTATCATTTTATTGTGGTTAGGGGGTCAGATGGACACCTACTTCTTTTTTTTCCCCGAAATTTAAGTACCACTACATTGAAATTTCAAATTTTACCAAATAGATTTAAAAGAAAAACAAACCTAGTAGTTTAGAAACTACATTCAATTTTCTACAGATTCTATTCTTACATATTTTTGAAATAATATAAATAACTTATTCAAATTTTTACGTCAAGTTGTCTAACTCTGATTTTTCTAAATTTTTTGCCACTTAAGGACCTGTTTTTTCCATGATGATCATGCACATACCCTTTTGACCATTTCTAATTCGTGTTGATGTCTTTGAAGATAAAGCACCAAAAAATGTCCCTTCTTGAATTTTGAGCCAATGTGATTACAAAATATCATCCATCTTCTCTGAAAATGGTGGAATAATTCTCATTTTAATTTTAAATCAATAATGTTCCATCTTTGTAATAAATTAAAGTATGTGAAATTAAAAACCAAAAAAAGGAACAAAGAGCATTCCAAGAACATCTTCCAAGAATTATTTTGATTAGAATGATAGCTATCTACCATAAACAACCATATTATCAAATTTGGAATGAATAGGAAAAGCTTCAAGCAAGAAAGAATCCTCAAAGAAGGCCTCTAAAAAATCCTTCATAGAGAAGAAAACTACTAACATAACAAATCTAGACAACTATAGCAAAAAGAGAATAATAATAACACAGATTTTTCCATGCCTCAATAAAATTTAGGAATTTCTCAAATTCCAAATTAAGCATTTATTCGTTTGAAGGTCTACTCCTGATAAATCATCAAGATATTTAAAAATAAGTTGTTTCCTACAAGTTTTGGAAAAATACTTTATGACTCAAATGCTGTTAAAGTTTTTCCTCATACAATTTGATAGACAACATTCCTTCATTAGTATCCAAATAAAAAAATAAATTACTAATGGTAATTTTCACTTTGGAGGAAATACATATAGTATTCTTCTTCATGTCCAATGATAAGGCTATTGAAATGAAAGAGAAAAAAATGAGATTGCTCTCGAATCCAAATTCTATCATTCACACTACACTTCAAACAATTAGAAAGTGTTTCCCTTAAAGGCCATTATTCCCGTATAAAGCTATTTACAGGAATATAACTACCAAAACTAAATTTATTTAATAAATTAACAATAACATATTAATTTATTTATCTAACTATTTTATTTAACTATTTTATGTCATGTACTAAATTCTAACACCCTCCTTAATACTGAGATAGAGGAAAACTAGAAATTAGTACACATATTCTTTGTCACTTTGATGTGGAATTTCTTCATCACTTGAAGTGTGGTCCTTTCATAGAATTATCTTACAATTAAAACCATTATATTGTTGTTGAGTCTACTAAGATGAAAACCCTAACCCTATTCTAGAAATTTTGAAACCCTCTTTGATCATGATGAAAAGGAAATCACTCCAAGCTTCTCATATCAGAACAATTTGCTAAAGAATTCCTACAAGCTGAAATTGAAATTTCTTCTTCTGTGGAGCTCTTTGCTAATGACTTCTTTGAGTGAAAAATGGAACACCATTTACTTGATCAAAATACTAAAGACAATCAAAATCCCTTAGTTCCTGATTTTTCATTCTACCCTTTTTTGCTAGCATTGGAACTCAGAAACCAATGGTAGACATCCTTCTCTTCTACCTAGCCACTAAATGTTACTATGTGATCTCATTCAAAGACTCCAACGCCTCCCTTTCCATCCACATGGGTTCACATGGATAGTGATTTTTCCATGTAGCCTGGAATGCACCATCGTATGGAGTCCTTGTTTCATTCAAATCCCACTCGACCAAGTTCATCATATCCTATCATAGGCTATGGTTCACATCCATTTCAAATATGTGAAAAAAAATTAAATAAAGGTCCCTCATAGACTAATACACATCTACCAGTCACTAATATACAAATACAACACTTCTAATGATTATTGTGCCCAAAAAATAACATGGAGCAGTAGATTGGGAATTTTTTTAAAATTTTGGGATGACTACAATGAATAGAGTGAAGTGCTAAACAATGAAAAGAATGAACATGGCAAAGAGGCATAGAATAAATATAGATGAATGATGTAGTCAAAAGGATTTTGCACATGGTCTACATTATTTAGCTATTGACAAATGCAAGAATGGTAGAAAACAATAGCATTTGTGTGTGGTCTTCACTGTAGTACCATTGCAAACACCATTGTGAGGAAGGAACAAATGAATAGAAGGAAACCAGAGAAAGGTCTAAGAAGAGACCTGCTCTGATACCATATTGAAATGAGAGAGAAAAAATGAGATTGTTCTCTAATCAAAATTTTGTCATTCACACTACACTTAAAATAATTACAAAGTATTGCCTTTAAAGGCCATTATTCCCATATAAAACTATTTACGAGAATATAACTACCGAAACAAAATGTATTTAATAAATTAACAATAGCATGTTAATTTATTTATCTAACTATTTTATTTAACTATTTTATTTAACTATTTTATGTCATGTACTGAATCCTAACAAAGGCTCCTGAGCCTAGTGGTTTTCAAAGATTTATTCCTTAAAAAATATTGGGATTTTTTGGGCATGGGCATGTGGATAACACTAAAATAATATTCAAAGAAAAAATATTTTCAAGGAATTGAGTATCTCTCTTTTCATCGCTACTCCCAAAAAATCAAATCCCTCTTTTTTATGACTTTAAGCTAGTCTCCTAATACAACACAATCTATAAAATTCTCTAAATCCATTTCTAATAAGCTAACATCCTTCATATCCCATTTTGTTTCAAAAGAAAAAGGCAATTTCGTGCTTGGGAGAGAACCTTCTAAAGGGATTTTAGTAGCATGTTCCATTTTTCAATCCATCCAAAATAGCAAGAGTCATTATGGTTATTAAACTATACAATAGTAAACCTTATGATAGGAAAAAATAATGAAACTATCCTTTTAAATAAATCTATCCTTTTCAAGGAAAAAATCATTTTAGTATATCTTTATCCAAATTTTCATCATTTCATTGTCTTTCCATCACTCTATAAAGATTCCACCTTCTCTTGCATTTGGAAAGCAGGAATTTTAATTTTAATTTGGATTATATGGCTAGAGTGTATCTAAATAATATTTAGAAGATTTATTTATAATTTTAAATTTATAATCCAAAAAATAAAAGATTAATAACTAAATCATTCATATTTGTTATCTCTAAGAATACAAATTTAAGAAATTCTTTCATTAGTGCTATAAAATATTCAAGGATAGAGACCATATAGTTGTGAAACCTAAACTAATTTGGATTCAAATGTGTCAAGATAGTATCGTTGTGTGGAAAGGAGAGAATAGGAGGAACCAAAATGAGAGAAATAACTTAGAGTGAGTTGTCATCAAATAGAATATATTTGTTCTTAATGGTTTCACTAAGATCCAAAATTTAGAATTTTAGAAATAAATAATGCATGTCAAATAAATATGTCTCAATGATCAAGAAGCCATTGTAGAATTCTTGAGGAATATCTATAGTGATTATAAATAAATCTGGATCTCTATCAATATAGTAGGTGGGGGTGATAGAAAATTTTCTAGTGTTAAATGTGCAAAAGGATCACAGGTAGCAAAAGAGGTATTACAAAATTTAAATTTCTCATAAGAAATTTTCTCTTATATATCATTATTATATGAAGGACTCTCAAAGTTATCAAGAGTTAGAAGGATATACACAGCAATATTATTTTACAAATGGAGGTTCATTGGGATCTCCATACATCTTTCAAATTTTAGTTGAAATTGCATAAAGGAATTCAATGTGTGATAATCTCCACAATGTGTGGTCACTAAAAGTTAGATCAACCAATCCTAAAACATGATCATTTATATTATCCCATACATTTTTTTGACAATGAGTTTATTTTCAAATAAGCCCATACATATGGGAAAGAGGAAAATCCATTATATTTGCTAAGAATATTGCATCAAAAAGACTTGTAGTTCCATTTTTCCAAGGTAATGATGGAAAGATGATTTCATATACTCAATTTAGCGACTTTAACTTTTCATCACATTCATTCATTGCATAATGTTTATTTACAAATCCTCCAAGACTAGTACATGTGATGACACTTTATAAGTTAAGTGTGTTTGCATTGAGACCGCACCCAAATGGTATAGCTATCATGCACCTATATCAAGTTATTAAATTTTGAACTACAAATGGGTGCATTTTGAATACTTATTTAATTTACAATTTCAAGAATGCATGAAAATTTTAGAATTGGAGTTTTGGAGTAAAATAAGTAAAAAATGACACCAATATGTATTACTTAAAAATCCCATAGTTTAAAAAATTTAATGATTAGAGTTCACATGTGAAAATAAGCATTTGAAGTTACTATCTAGAGTAAAATAAAATTTAGGAAAAATATTTGAGAAATTAGGATTTTTAGAGAAACCAACTATTTTGAGTAGAAACTAATTACAACATTGTAAACATCAAAATATTTTGGCCTATTTAAACATTGTAATCATTTTTAAAATTTGAAAATTCAAATGGTGATTGGGTTTGTTATTGTTGGTGGGATAATTGCCCATGAGCAGTGGATAAATGACATCACTAATTGAGCAACAATTTTGCAATTGAAAGGTAGTGGGCTAATAGAGCTAGAAAATGGTGGTGACAAGGTTCCTAGGTAGTTAAAGAGAAGTATATGAGTTTCTATCCAATGCCATACTAATCAAACAATCAATGGGATGGTCATCACTAGTTTGTAGAGCCTATGGGGGCCAAGTAGGACATGAGGAGGTTGAGGGTCCTATAAATGGTCAGAGTCATGCCATACCATGGTAAGGTATAAGTGTTCCCCACCCTTTTGCTATTTACAATAGTATAGTGCTATGGACATTTAAAAATTTATTTATTTATTTATTATTATTTAATTAAAATAAAAATTTATAAATAATGAATATTTAACTATTAAAAATTAGCATGTGTATATAATATTTATTATAATTTTAAAGTGAAATCAAAATAATGAATGTAATTTTTTCAAAAATCAAAACTAAAATTTACATACAAAAGTAAAACAAATGTATTATGATAAATAGTTTTTAAAATAAAAATAAAATAAATAATGTACATGAAATTGAAATTAAAATTAAAATTGATGTGTCCATTTACATGTAATAAATAAAATAAAATAAAATAAGTCATGATTAATATCTCCAGACTTTGTTTTAGATAAACATATTTAGGATAGCTATAATAGTATAAGATACAAGTATATTACTACACCAACATTGAAAAACACCCTATAATGTTGACATGGCAAGAGTTTGAAAAAAAAAAAATCTATCTTTTGAAAAGGAACCATCTATATAATTAGTGTAGACACCTAAAAATGACCTAGGCCTACAAGCTTCATTTTTACCACTTTCGTCCTAGCATAATTATGACATTTAATTATGCCCTCGGTCCACATTCGACTATTAATTAAATAATTTATAATTGTTTAATTAATTCATGTCTTTTATTCTTTATGATTATTAAATAAATAAATTTTCATTTATTTATTAAATACGTCATTAATTGTCTAAATCTTCTTTTAATTAAATAAATTCATTAATTTATTTAATTTCCTTTCTTCATTATTCTTGATTATTAAATAAATAAGTTTTACTTATTTATTTAATGTCACTAATTGTCACAATTAAATAAATTTATTAATTTATTTAATTATTCACTCTTATCTTCCAAATTAAATAATTATTTCTAATTATTTAATTACTAATTTCACTCTTCTCTCATTTTAAATAAATGAAAATATTTAAAATGGTTTCATTTTATTAACTTTCACTCTTTTTAGTAAATAATCTGAAAAAGATTATTTACCTGTCTCACAAAATCATCATTTTGAATTATTTAAATTCAAAAGGATTTTATTCTTCCAAAAATCAAGTAATCGGGCAGATTCTTGATTTTCCAAATCTTATCTTCAGTTCAAATCTTATCTTCTTGATTTTTCGAATCTCACAAATCAGGCAATCTTATCTTCTTGATTTTTCAAAAATCTTTATTTCTTTAATTCATTTATCTCATTTATTCTCCACCGTTGATCCGATTATCTGAGATGTTATCTTGATCGTTCGATTAATGAATTTGCCATAACCCTAATTAGGGATTCTCAGACTTAATCTGGACCTCTCATTTTAGGTTCTTGTCATCAATTAATCTCGTCCGTCCACTCAAAATGACATTTTCTATAAAATGGCATTTTCCTCTCACTTTTGGATTACACACATTACACACTGACATTTCACATAAACATATTATAGGCATTTATTCACTTGCACACTTAGACTTCATAGCAATTTCAATATTCATTATATTTACTTGATCAAATCATGGCATTGTTTAGGCATAGGCATTGTCAATCATAGGCTTTTAGGCATAGGCATTTAGACATAGCATAAATCCTTCAAAGCTTGGTGTAGGACTTTGACATTTGTAGATTTGCTTGCACGACAAATCTGAGGGCAACATCATCCAACAAGCAAGAAGGTATTACAAAAGTGAATCATGGAAGTCTCGGCGATCAGGTATAATCGTTTTGTATTTCACTTCCTTTGTGTTTTGTAAGATCTTTGGGTTTCATTGTCATTTATTGTTTGTTGCTAACACTCCTAATCAAACCTAAAAAGAAATCCCTTGATTACATTGGTGAACCCAACTCCGTTTTTCTGGTTTACCGTACATTTTTTTTGTGTTTTCTGCTGTTTTGCAAGTATAGGTATGGATCGACGCAACTATTTTTTAAAAACATCGTGACGCATTTGATGCGTCGCGACGCATCTGACGACAAAAGAGCCGCAATCGCCCTGATAAGCCACAACTGATATCTTGAATGACGCATATGATCAGTCATGCCGCATTTGAAGTCCTGAACGACACATCTAATCTATCATGCCGCATCTGACTGGTAAAAATTTTCTTTCATTTTTGACATTTTGATTTTTGGATTTTAGGGTTTTCTAGTTTTTGGTTTCTTTTCTAGTTTTCTGGTCCTCTGATTTCCTGGTTTTTCATTTCTGCATGTTAGCTAGCTTAGATTTTTGTGTTACTAATCTTCGTTTGTTGCGTATGGCGGTTACTATAATTCGAGTGTCGAAGATCATTGCATAAAGAGACTACTAATACCTTGTCTACAGATTCGAATGTCGAAGATGGAATAAAATAAACATTGTGCTTATTTTTCATAGATTAGCAAACATTTAACTTTGGTGCACATAAAAAGAACACTCATGTCTTCTTTGCTTGATTGTGTTTGCAAGATGGTAGGTGAGTATGCTCTCACTTGGTGAAAACCTCGTGATCAGAAAACCAAACCCATCTTTACTTGTTATTACCCTGACTTGGTATATCAGAGTATCCTCTCCCCTCGCGCTTTCGGGCGATCTTGGGTGTAAGAGAAATGGTTACCAAATCTAGAAATTGGGCCTGCCTGGGGATTTCATCACCCCAAGGTGACTCAAACTGGAAATGGAGCTAAAGCCAAGCTACCCCCGACCGGTATATAAATGTAAACCTTAAGGGTAAACCTAAGGTTGCTTGTGCGGATGTGTCATACGAACAGAGTTGTACTTCCTTAAACCATGTTGAGCTTAACCTCTTCAAGTTGGAGTGCCACCTTAATGGTGATTAATCTCTTGCCCCA
Organism: Sequoia sempervirens; assembly: GCA_007258455.2. Lineage (NCBI taxonomy): Eukaryota > Viridiplantae > Streptophyta > Pinopsida > Cupressales > Cupressaceae > Sequoia > Sequoia sempervirens. The sequence goes on from VDFB02270651.1 coordinate 667,212,518, forward strand.
TATATGGCCACTCGAACGGGGGTCCCTAACTAAAAACTCTTGTATAGAAAGCCAAAATCCTTCTATTTGCTAGCGCAGCACTGGTCGGTGTGAAGGCATCCACACTTTCGCAATTTGTAGTAGAGGTGATCAGCTCGCCATGGGAGTTTCATGGGGGTTGGAAGCTTGGTTGGCTTGAGAAGAGAGTGCACTGTAAGGGGGAGCCCGTGCAGCCAAGCTTCTGAATTCACACGCTACAGATATGCGACTGGGGAAACCCGCGTGGAATCTAGCGAATATTGTCATGGCCTAACCTAGGATTGTGCTTATCTGATGTGTGTTTGGTTACATTCAAAATGTTGTGTTTGTCAAGTGTTTTCTGGTTCTATCACAGTTCGAAACAAAACATTCACCAAATAGATCAAAATTTCCATCAAAACAACAAGAAAATCATTTTGAAATCAAACTGAGGTGCATCTGTCGAACCGCAACTGATTTTCTGCAACGCAACTGCTCTGTTAAACTACATCTGACACTTAGAATGCCGCATCTATAGGCATCGCGATGCATTTGAATACTGAAAAGCCGCATATGCTAAATCGAGTTGCATTTGACAGTCCAAAAGCCCCAATTGAAACAACAAACCGCATTTGCTAAACTGTCACACATTCGAAGCTTAAAGCGGCGCATTTCCCTGTCAAAATTTAAAAAGTTCATATTCAAAACCTGAGGTCTTCAAACTTGTCAACCATTTGTCAAACATTGTTTCCAGGGAGATTCTGTCAGAAACCAAGTCTGAAATTGCTCAAAGTTTCACCATTAGTTTGCATTCATCACCATAGGTTTCATACTTCATTCTTTAGTTGCATACATTTGGCATTAGGTTATCCCTAGGTTCATATTTGCATACTTAGGATTAGACAAATCTCAGCACACTTTGCAAAGTCATTGTTTTCGAAACTAGGCTCTTTTGGACTAAGTTATCAAACCCTTTTCAGTCATTGTCCTCTTTTGTGGATGTTCCAACTCAAAAGTCTAGTTAGGAAAATTCACTAGTCATTTTGACATTGTCACCTTGTCATTTTCAACAAAGTCCTCTAGTAACCAAAATAAAAAACAAAGTTCGAGCTTAGACGTGCTTAGATATCCTTGTCTTACATTACATTTTAAGTCTTCCCATTGCATATCCTATTCACGAAAATCCAAAAATATTAGTCATTCTAGTCGTCATTTTGAACTTAGACTTCACATAGTGTCATACGTGCATTTAGTTGTCATTCCCATTTGAGCAATTTCATTTATGGTTGAAACTAGACTTCAAAAACAAAAGAGACAAATGGAAAACTTTTGACAAGACCCCACGTATACTATCAACAATCCTCCACAAGACCCAAACTGGACCTTTTACGATCCATTTTCCAATTTAGACAATCAACCTCCAATGACAATGCAATCCTCGTCAAACAGTACATTTGAACTCTACTTGCAAAGAGATGAGAATGGTCAAATACTTCAGGAAAACATAGAGGCAATAGCACAAAACCCAGAGGCCTCTCACTTCGTGGAAACAATGGTCCGTCACGACAGAGACAGATTCTTGGCTATCCTCTTGAGTGAAGGAGCCAAATTACCTCAAGAATTTGGCATTAACACGATAAATGTGACACCTCCTGACCCTAATAACAACAATGCACATAACATGTCACATAGTGGTCAACCTCCAAACACTACGAGCAATACTCATGTTGACACTACAACGACAGTGCATGCCACTTCCAACATTCCAAACACCTCCAAGACCATAAATACCACGATAGCAAATGCCATGACAGTAAATGCCATGGGGGCATCATCAAGTCACAACAATCCCCCCTTGATAGCTTCATCTACTACCATGAGTACACCTTCGACATATCCGCTCACTGGTATTTCACAAAATCCTTTGGGAGGAGGCAAGGGACGCATTTTTATCCAAGGACAATAACCAAACGCTAATACAACAACACAGTCAAATGTCATTGCCTCCCAAGGCACAAACACAAACATTCCCCTTGTGCAAAACCAACAATTCGCACAAGGTGGCCAAGTAACACAACCCATGATACCCTTAACACATCATAACATCCATGGTCATCACATCCCCCAAATAACGACACACATGACTGGGGGACACATCCCAACCTACTCATCTAACGTTCATACTCATCAACATACACCCAAACATAACTTCCAATTTCAACAACAAGTCAATTAGCATACATCATACATAACACAGCAATCCACACCACCACAATACAACAACATTCACGCACAACAAACAGGGACCTATGGTGTACCAGGCAATCCAACATACAGAAACATAAATGACCCTGTTGTGGACGCCCTCCAAACAAGAGTGAGGGGTTTAGAGAAAACCATCCAAAACATATATATTTCAAGTCAGAAATCGGAAATATCATATGACCTAAATGTATACCCATTTGACATGAGTTTATACATGCCTCCATTTCCTCTGGGATATGTGTCACCCAATTTCACAAAATACAAAGGAAAGACAAACCCCATTGAACATGTTTGCGAATTTGCAACCAATTGTATGGACATCGCCTATGAACAAACATACTTGATGAGACTTTTTTCTAAAAGTCTGGCGGGTCAGGCCCTTGAATAGTTTTCAACTCAAAAGGATATCCAGACATGGGATGAGCTTAAACAAAAATTCATAAGAAATTATGTGTACAACATCGACATGGATACCTCTATCACTAGCTTGTGCAATCTCATGCAAGAGGATGCTGGTGAGACATTTATCCCATTCTTTCAAAAATGGAGAAGCCTTGCTAGTCGATGTCACATTGACATCCCTGAAAGGGAAAAAGTCGACATGTTTGTCCAAACACTTCTAGGGCCCCTAAAATTTGCATTGCAAATACATTGTTGCACAAACTTCACATAATTAGTTGAAAAAGGGGTCCAAATTGAGAAAGCCCTCATCGCAAAGGGAGAACTGAGATATGGTGCCAAAAACACAAACGTCAATCCACCCACCGACAAAAAAAAATATTGGATTAAAAATAAGCACGTTACAAATGATGGTGTTGTCGACGCCAAGACTGCAAACACTGTAGGTTCGGTATTGGCCCTAAAAGGGGTCCAACAAAAAAATAGACGAACAACGACATTGACACCTCCCCCTAATACTTCTTCAAACAACCAAAGTGGTCAAAACAATTAGGGTAAATACCGTCAGATGAGACAATTTCCTAAGGGTCGCACATACACCCATTTGGGTGAACCCATTGAAGAAGTCCTTAGGAAATTCCTCTAGCATGGGGTCATCATACTTTCGGAACCTAAACCGTATGACCTAGGACAATTCAAACTAGCATGGTGGAATGACAATGCACTTTGCGAATACCATCGAGCAAAAGGGCATACAACCTCTAATTGTCGACAATTAAAAAACATAATACAAGATCTTATCGAAAGTTGCACCATCGAAGTAGGTGGATCACAATTCGCCTCCAATTCAGATCATACTATCCACAAGAATCCACTGCAGGACCATGGTTCTCATAATGCTTCCACTTCAGGTCCACAGAATCAAGCTAACTTCGCCTGAGTCAAGTACGACTATTTTGGTGGACCTATTATAAACAATGTCCGAACTGACAATGAATACATTAATACCATTACGGTTAGAAGAGCACCCTAATGTAATGCTACTACTCGCAGTGGCAAGGTCATTATAGCTGGTCCACCTCCCGCTAGACAAGCCAAAATCACCATACCGGGCCCGTCTGCTAAACAGACACAACCTGCTCCATCTGCTAAACAGCCAAAACCTGTCCCAACCACACAGCAATGGAAACCCAAAAGTCAATTCAACCTTATCGACCAGCTAGGAAAAACTCCCGCGCACAAAAAAAATCCTAGATAAAACTCTCCTAGAGTCATCAGTCCCCAAGGACATCGATGTCAATCAATTTGAAACTATGGTGGGATATCTCACTACGCCGCACCACGTCACCTTCTCGGATCAAGATTACTCATCACATAAAACCAACCACAATGATGCATTACACATAGAAACTTTTGTCCACAAGCACAAAGTTAGACGGGTTTTAGTAGATGGCGGAGCAGGGTTGAACATATGCTCCCTCAAATTGGTTAAGGCTCTAGGGTTCTCTGATGCATGCGTAGACCCAACAAAAAGTATAGTGATCAAAGCATATGATGATGAGGAACGCTCTTCACGGGGCGTTATCTCTCTCCCTATCAGAGTGGGACCGGTCATTGTAGACACAACCTGCCAGGTCCTGGATTTGGAACTACCATATAACATCTTACTTGGCCATCCATGGATTCACGCTTTAAAAGCCATTCTGTCTACATACCACCAATGCCTAAAGTTTCCATTTGACGGCACAGAAGTAACCATATACGAAGACCCTGACCCTTTCCAATATTGTACAAACTTAAGGGGTATCTCCGAAAACTGAGTACCTATTAACCGAGAAGCACCTGGCTCCTTGTCATCCAAGTATATCAACCCTTCCACACTTACGTCATCTTCCACATCCGCTCCATCCACGTCTTCTGCCATACCACCACCTTCCACCAGCCCTAAGACTAAATCAACTATCAAAATCCAGGACTTCGGCTGCGGAGAGTTCAAACTAAATACAACATACAGCATAACAACAATACCCACGTCTCCAAAGATATATGGTCGTCCATGTTTCAGAATGGAACCTCAAGAAACCTTCAAAGTTCCACTGAATACAGTTTTTATCAAGTGGGGAGACATGAGTGAGGAAGACCTTGTTGACATCACATGATGGATCTATAAGGATACTGTCACACTACCCCCATTACCAGTTCAAAGATATGGCAAAGGTTATGACATAATGAAGGCCAAAGGCTATGACGGTACTAGTGGCCTAAGAAAAAATAAAACTGGTTGAAGGGAACCCATAGAAACTTTTCAAATTTTGAAGTATCTTGGATTAGGGTTTGGATCACCCGACAATGACGATCGACGTACCTCTAGACTTTCAAATGAGCGAGTACATGCTTCAGATAGTGTCGAGACTACTAGGGAAACCATCACCGAAACAGACTCCCATGAGTGGGAATTTGGCTCAGAACGATCCCTAAGTGACTGTTGTCTTGATGATTTATTTGTCCAACCAAGGGAACTAACCTCTGAATAATGGTTTTGGAAAACATTCAAAATTGAACAGGCACCAAATAGTCAAAGTCCTACTACCACCTCCCATGCCATACAACACCCGTCATTTGAACCCCATCAGTCCAATCCATCCGAGGTATCAAACGACATTGACAACCAGGACTCTAAAACCTTCACTCCCTATTTTGACAATGAATATGACACTAGTGAAGGAGAATATTGGATAGAGTCCGATGTCGAGTTGGATGATGATAATCTCATATACAACATCACAGAGTCTGTCTACATGATGTCCGCATCTTCACCACAATTTACCAGCATTGACGATGGCATCTCCTTAGTTTACCCTGAGCTAGTCGATTGGGACCAACAAGGACTGCCAGTTCTGGACACATTTCAGAATGATGAGGCAATTGCCGAATTCATGGGATTACGAGAAGGCATACCTAGTGGGGACCACAAATCAGGATTCGCCATTGATTTAGACTGCACGACATACTTCGGTGAGACTGTTTAGTCCTCTAGTCGCAAAAGTAAAAGTAAAAATAAAGTAAAAAATGAAATGTCTCTAGGTGAAAACTGAAAGGCACCTCTTGACGATAAAATAGTAAAAATAAAGGACGTATCTGTGGGTGAAAACATCTCTGAGGCACCCAAAGATGGAGGACTAGACTTTCTCCCCATGCAACAGGAGAAATCAGCCATGCTTATTGAGGACACAATAGAGGATAACATTTCAACTGCAGAAGACCCCAAGATGGTCCTATTTGCTGCATCATTGACTGACGAAGAGAAACCAGAATTTCATAAATTATTTGCAGAACGAAAAAATCAATTTTGCGTGGTCCTATGCTGACATGCCAGGATTAGACCTAGAATTGGTTCTGCACCATCTGCCACTATTACCTAATGCTAAACCAGTCAAGCAGAAGTTGCGTAAAATGCATCCCCAAGTTTCCCTATTGGTCAAGGCCGAGTTAAAGAAATTGTTAGATGCCAGATTCATAAGGTCTATTGACTACGCTGAATGGATTTCTAATCTGGTCCCAGTCATAAAGCCAAATGGGTTGATCCGTGTATGTACAAACTTCTGAGACCTAAATAAAGCATGTCCAAAGGATGACTTTCCCTTGCCAAACATTGACATCATAGTGGACCTTACAGCAGGATATGAGATGCTATCCCTCATGGATGGTTTCTCCAGCTATAATCAAATCCACATTACTCCTGAGGATCAACACAAAACGACATTTACTTGCCCATAAGGTACATACTGTTGGAACGTCATGCCCTTTGGTCTCAAAAATGTAGGTGCCACATACCAAAGGGCTATGACCACAATCTTCCATGACATGATGCACAAAATAATGGAGGATTATGTAGATGACCTCTTGGCCAAATTAGCAACAAGGAAAGATCATTTGAAGGTACTCGGCTCAATTTTCAAGAGACTTGAAGAGTACAAAGTTCGATTAAACCCTAAGAAGTGTGTTTTTGGGGTCACATCAGGTAAACTCTTGGGGTACATAGTTTCCCAAAGAGGCATAGAGGTCGATCCGGCAAAGGTCAAAGAAATCATAGACATGCCTCCACCCAGAGGAATCAGTGAACTCAGAACTCTGCAAGGTAGAGTACAATCTATCCGACGTTTCATAGCCCAATTTCCAGATAAGTGTCATCTATTTCAGTATCTATTGTGCAAGGGTATCCCCTTTGTATGGACGGATAAATGTCAATAGGCCTTCCAGCAAATCAAAGATTAATTGCTGTCAACACCAGTCCTCATGCCTCCTATTCATGGAAAGCCATTAATTTTATACATCTCAACTACTAGTTCAGCACTGGGGGCATTGCTGGCACAAAATGATCATGAAGGAAAAGAAAGAGCAATCTATTACATTAGTCACACATTGATAGGGTATGAGTTGAATTACACATACATTGAATGTGCATGCCTCGATGTTGTCTTTGCGTCCCAAAAACTACGACACTATATGCTCAGTCATCAGACACAGCTGGTCGCCAAGATTGATCCACTGAAATATCTCTTAAGTCAGGTGGCATTAACAGGTCGGCTGGCAAAATGGGTCATAATACTAAGCGAGTATGACATACAATATGTCGAGCGTAAGGCAATAAAAGGGCAGGTAATAGCAGATCAGCTGGCAGATGCACCGATCCAAGTCACTCATCCACTAGTAACTGATTTTCCTGATGAGTCCATTTTTCATGTGGAACCGGTGGCACCATGGAAGCTATATTTTGATGGGTCTCATACTGGTCATAGCTCAGGTGCTGAAATCTTGTTTATCACACCATAGGGGGATTCAATTCCTAAGTCATTCAAGATCACTTTCCCTTGTACAAATAACATTGTCAAATATGAAGCACTAGTCATAGGTCTCAAGTTGGCAATCAAATGGAAAATTCAGACATTGCTTGTATTCGGGGATTCCCAGCTCGTGATCAACCAAGTGAATGATGACTATGAAACAAAGGATGAGAAGTTGCTTCCCTACAAGAGGATGGTGGACAGTTTCCTGACATACTTCCAATTGATTTTTTTTGAACAAATCCCCAGGGCACAAAATAAGGCAGTTGATGCAATGGCTACTATTAGTTCTCTTGGACATCCCTAAAAATGTGTCACAATTTGAGTTCTTAGTATAACAGCTCTTGATACCGGTGTATGATATCCCATAATCATAAATGGTTTGCAAACTTGTTGGTCCCAACTCTCCCTGGTATCAGGACATTTACGACTACCTAAAGTCTCAAACCCTTCCATTGAACCTGTCCAATAACCAAAGGAAGTCCATTAGGAAATCTGCAAGGTATGCCATTGTCAGTGACACCCTTTATCGCCGTAGTTTCGATGATACCTTCCTTAGATGTCTTGACACCGACGAAGCATGTACGACCTTATGAGAAGTGCATGACGGTATATGCTGATCTCATTCGAGTGGTCCTACTTTGGCTAAGAAGGTAACGAGACTCGGGTATTATTGGCCGACAATAGAAAAAGATGCAATTGAATATGTCAGGACTTGTCGCAAATGTCAAATTCATAGTGATTTGGTCCATGCTCCAACACAAGAACTTCGGTCGATCACTTCTCCTTGGCCCTTTGCTCAATGGGGACTCGATCTCGTGGGTAAGATTCATCCAACCTCATCCAACGGCCACAAATTCATTATTACCGCCACTGAGTATTTCACAAAGTGGATTGAAGCCATCCCATTGACATATATCACCGGCAAACAAATATCAAAGTTCATCCTTAACTACATCATTTGCAGGTATGGCCTTCCACAATCCATCATCACTGACAATGGACGTCCGTTTAAAAACTAAGATGTACGTGAGTTATGTGAGTGATTCCATATCCAACACCACTTTTCATCTCCATACTACCCACAAGGAAATGGCCAAGCTGAGGCATCCAATAAAACCATTGTCAAAATTCTCAAAAGGACTGTCAATGACACTAGCCGTGACTGGCACATACAACTCAACCCTGCTCTGTGGGCTTACCGAACGAGCATTCGTATGCCTACAGGGGCCACCCCATTTGCCCTAGTCTTTGGCGTTGAGGCCATCTTACCCATTGAGGTCAAAATTCCTTCGCTACGAGTCTCCCTGAAGGGTCTAACTAATGAAGAGGAGTACCGACAATCACGCTTGCACAAGCTGGAAATGCTGGAAGAAAGAAGACAAAATTTACTAAACCATCTCCAAGCATATCAGAACCATCTTTGTCATAGCTACAATAAAAAGGTTATGGTTAGAAAGTTTGACATTGGCGACCTAGTTCTCATGCAGAACCCCAAGAACCAAGCAGACAGAGAAAAGCCAGGAAAATTTGAACCAAACTGGCTGGGTCCATACATTATCATATCTTCTTTTGGTTCTGGAGCTTATCAACTAGCAACTCCAGATGGAGAACAATTGACAGAGCCCATCAATAGTTTACATCTCCGAAGGTTCTACGCATAGCATCAGAGGATGGAGCTGCAAATCATAAAATACAAAAATTTAAAAATTTAAAAATTGTCACCCTGATGAAAACCTGGCAAATAGGTGTCTTGGTGACACCAAAAAAATCAAAAAGTCAAGAAAATAGTAAAGAGAAAAATGATTCGTTCAATAGTGAAAACCTGGCAAACAAGCGCTTTGGACAAGTACCATGGCGAAAACCTAGCAAATAGGCGCCATGCGTAATCAATCATTTGCTCTGCCATCTACTGTCACTTTGTCTGCCTTGGCCTAGGATGAAAGGTATTTTCGCCATTATGCCACAAATCACCACCCCATCCTACTCTAGCTGTCATAGTAGATAAATGATTGGCATCAAGTCCTGACGACTGTCCATCTAGTAAACCAGTACCATTTTGTCCGTGTTCCTTAAAAATGGTTAAGTCTTGGACCTGACTAGGGGCAAAATCTTTATCATGAAACTGCAGTGGATGTCACACATGATCTTGAAAATTGGCAAAAGTCCTGAAAAAAGACAAAAACATCATAAAAAGTCCTGAAAAAAGACAAAAAAACAAGATCGAAAAAGATCAAAACATATCCAGGATCCAAAGATCCGCTATCATAAAGTCATAAAGTCCTCCTCTAAAGTCCAGCGTCCGGCACCATCTCCGCAGAATCAAAGATCCATAAAGTCTGAAAGTCATCCATAAAGATCAAAAGATCCGGCTATCCTCAGGATCAAAAGAACTCAAAACATCTAAAGAGATCCAGCTCCATCAGGATCCATAAAAATGTCTTCTCCGGATTCTTCCATAAAGAGATCTCCATAAAGTCGAAGACAAAAACATTGCAAAAGGATCACGAAAAGAACAAAAACATACATAACAAGTCACGAAAAAAGACAAAAACATCCACAAAAGGTCTAAAAAGATAAAAACATCGCAAAAAGCCCTTAAAAAGACAAAAACATCGCAAAAAGTCCTAAAAAAAGACCTAAAAATCATAAAATGTCCTGAAGAAAACCACAAACAAAAACATCAGACTGCTCAAAAAGCACAAACACATTGTCATCTCTTGTCAAAGTCAGTCATATCAATCAGTCTTTGTCATTTTTCTGAACTACATTGTCTCTGTGCATTTGCTACATAGGCAAGACTCACATTTGAGTCCCTGAGACATTAGGTCAATCCATTTAGGTTTGTCAAAAGAAAATCATGATTCAAACTTCTGTCTTGTGGATAAAGTCATTGGTCATGTCAAACTACGAGGTCTCTGCGTGTATGACGTAGGTAAGGCCATCTGTCAATGAGCCCCCAAGGCCACATTAGGTCAGTCCATTAGGGTTCATGACATCACACTGGCACACATGACAAAAAGTCTTCAAGGCAACACAAATTTTCTCCCAAACGAACGAAACTCATCAAGCAAATCATGACAATCAGTTATTTCAATATGACAATTTCATCAACATGCCAATCATATCATCATAACAATACCAACATATAGTCAAACACAAGTCAAACTCGGGCAAAGCAAGTTAAATCATCATAACCTGTCAAACTATCAAACTTTAGGTTAATCTTGATAGGTCATACGACGATAACCCCTACGTCATTATACCTTAGGATGTATTCCTTCCTAGGCATGACATTGTCATTGACATTTTGAGTGATCCTCTTGACATCTAAAGTCACTCACCCGTGACATCGGTATTCTTGGTCTTCCTTGAAGAACAAACTTCTGTCCTTTATGCTGCAGGATGTGTCGCTTCCACAGAAGCATCGTCATCATTAGAAGGGACCCTTCGACTACTCGAGGGATCAAATCTTCTAGTCATCGACATTATTCAGGATGTGTCCTTCCTGAATTCACCAATTCTCGACATTTTCCAAGGTCAATCAAAACTTTAAACATTTCGATATCTCGACATTATCAAACATGGCATCTTGGCATCAGAATAGTGGATATCCAGACACACTTGGCAAACACTTGACAATTGTCTTTTAGTTTTTATTATGATATTAGTTTTTCAGTGAGATCCCACTAAGTAGGATTTAAGAGAAGCGGTATCGTAATCGAATTGACCGCATGACTACTAGTTTCCTCGTGAGGTCCTGATTTTTGGGATTTAAGAAAACAGCGACATATAAAATTAGTAGGACTCTAGTTTTTTGTATTTTGACAATCATGATACTAGTTTCTCAAGGATGTCCTAGAAACAGGATTTAGAGAAGCAGCAACATTTCATGATTTGTCCTTGTCTCTTTTTTCTGCATGTGGTTGATTATGGCAAAAAGACTGGGGCAAGCACGCTCCTAGTATGAGTCATGATCATCCTTATCTGTGACTGTTTGTCTTACGTGATGGTACGACCTTGCACACCTTGATCTATGTCATATCATGGAGTTTCTTGGCCATTACAATAGTCTGCCCAATGATGATTAAGAGCAATAAATGCTAATGTCCTATGGTAAAGCTTTGAAGGATTTGGTCTAGGAATTAACATGCATTTTCATTAGTTTGGTCATCTTTTCTCATTAGCCTTGTCGTCTTCTCTCGTCCATTTCACGATGATATCCTATGACATCCAAAAACATAAGTGCATACATGATCATATAAACACTGCATTAGGTCCATACATACAACATCCACATCATCAAATCATATACATAATCATCAACATCGCATCTGTTACTAAAATACATTATGCACATCATTATTATCATCTCACATAAATAAGCATCATATAGAGGACATCACATCAAATGCATAAATGAAAGAACATCACATAACACATGTAGGTCACATCCAAACTGCATCATCATATAGTATCATCTCAAAAATGTACAATGTCACAGGATAAAGTCATGGGATATCCCAAAAATGGAGCTCGCAGGCTCAAATAATATACATAGTGTGTTATAATAACAAAATGCCCCTAGGGTAGACTCTCATCATCCCCTCGTGGTGAAGAATGTGGCAGTGGCCACTCTGTCACTGGTACTGAAAAAATAGGACCTGTCGCAACCTCTGCCTGTACCACTGATGGAGCTGCAAAGGACGGTGTCATCTCAACTGTAAAAGGACATCTGTGATGTCACTACTGCCTGACTCTGAGCAGTAGACGGATCTATCACTGGTGGCTGACCCTGTATTGACCTCTGCGCTGAATCAGCTGACCCATGACTGTGACTCGGGGTGTGCCTACGGGAGTGATGTGACCTATGCCCGGACGTATGACCTATCGAGGTAGACCCTCCGACATTGGTGTGACTCTTGCTGCCAGCGCCCGCTTGCACGTCTGCATGTCGCTTCTGTCGTTTGTAGTCCGGGACAAAGTGGGACCGTCGCTCACAGGTGGCGCTACTTGCTCATATAATGTCACAATGCGCCTAGCCTGCATTACTCCACTCTGGCCAACTCTTTCGGGCCCATATCCTATGGGTCCACAGATTATAAGGCCGCCAAACTGTACACTGCTTGGAGTTGTGTCCTGGCGGCCGGATCAGCGCCGATCGGCTCTGCCGGGCTACCTCGGTAGGTCGACTGGGCCATGCCAGCGTCCGGTCTACACCATTCCATTCCCTTCCTGTGCATCCACCTTCCTCCTTCCATGTCCTCCATTCATCCACCACTGTCTCCTCCTCCTCCTTCTCCCTTCCATCCATTTATCCATGTCCATCCTCCTTCATCCATCCCTCACCACTGTCCTCCTCCTATCCCCTCACCTCCACTTCCTCCTCCTGTCCCCCCACCGCCACCTCCTCCTCTCGTCTCTCCTCACCCTCTCCCTCCTATCTGGGCTGCTCCTCTCTCTCTCCCTCCTCGCCAACCCTCCACCCTTCATCCACCTCCATATCCATCCACCCCCTCCCACCACCTCCATCTCCACCATCATCCCCTCTACCTCTGTCTCTGCCTCTGCCTCTCCCCCTGCCTCCATCTCTACCTTTGCCACCTCACCTGGCTCGTGGCACTCGAGGAATAACTGACCGTCTGTCCACTGGTGCTGGCCCATTCGGATCTGTCAAAGGCACTGGCCTGTGTGTCTGCCACCATAAATCGTAAGCTACGGTCATACCAGGATCTGCTGCTCCTCCCCTCCAACCCCAGGCCTGGGCTACTAGCCCGTCTATCTACTGCTCTGCGAATGCCACGGGGATAGCTGGACCCCACGCGTACTCCCTAGATGATTGAGCATACTCCGTTGTCCCTGCGGGCACATCCTGTTGCTCTCCAAACTGTCTCAAAACACGCTGCGGTAAGTACATCTCAATAATCAGGGACGTCTGCACTATCTGGCCAATCAGGTACCTGAACTGCCTACACAGATTCAAGTGCTCATCCTCGTCATCCCACTGACCACAATCTCGGTACAACCTCCAGATAAAGGATATCATTGTGTCGATACGATGCCACCACCACCCTATCTCGCCCATATGGGTCTGCTGTAATGCACTTGCATAATAGTACGCATAGGGCATACCATCGGCCAACTGCGGTCTCTCAATGGGAGGTCGAAATATCGCAATGTGCTCCCAAGCCTAGATCATCATTAGGGTTGTCCCATAGGAGATGCTCTCTCCTCTCCTATACACAACATCATGTAGCTGGTGATAAAGTGTCCCCAGTACACAAGGACCCCAAGCATAAATAGTCCTGTCTCGCCTCATGCCCACCAGGACGTCTCCCCAGCCAATAGGAAACCCGTGTCCTCGCCGGTCGGGAACCAAAATACCTACAATCATAGTCGCCAAGAATGCATCAAAGTGCCCGTAGTGCTCCGCCATGAACTCCCATCGGATCTCATAGCCCTAAATCCCCAGTCCTGCACCCTGATCTTGATAATAGGCACGGAAAGTCTGGTCACCATGCCGAGGGTCGTAGACGATCCGCTCCCTGTGACTCGACACTTGCAAAATACAGTAGACATCCTCTAAGGTGATGGTAGCCTCACCCATCGGCAAGTGGACGGAGTAGGTCTCTGAGTGCCACCACTCACACAATGCCATCAGCAGACCCCTGTTCGCCCGAATGGCGGGCATGAATGCAGCATAGAATAACCCTAGTCGCATCAATCGCCGCTGCTCTTGCGGGCCCAACTGATCGGCAAACCGAAAGGTGGTCGGTCTGCTCTCTCTCGTATAAATAGGGGCAAGCTACCTCTACAAAAAGATGAACAATGCATCAGTACTTTTTGAACAACTGTCAGCATCATGAAAAGCATCTAAGGATACACAAACATAGAAATCAAATGTGGTCAAGGTAAATTGCAAATGCGTTGCATTCAGGCAATTGCGTCGCAAAACATCAATTGCGTCGTACCGTACATCAAATGCGTTACAAAACAACAAAGGCGTCGCATTTCCACGCTTGTGTCGCGGACTTTAACGAATGCGTCACATTAAGGCAGTTGCGTCACAAAAACACAATTGCGGCAATGAAAACAACAAGTGCGTTGCAATATGACAATTGCGGCGTTCCAACAATCAGTTGCGACACGATAAGTCAAATGCATCGCATATATTGTCAAATGCGGCACGACCGACCGTTCTACTCTAATTTTTCTCGGCACTTGTGTCGCGACGCATCAAATGCGTCGAACACGAAAGCGATTGCGGCTTACGCGAATGCAGTTGCGTCGCGGCACAAACGTTATTTGTCCTAGAAAGCTAAAAATGGCAAAGCAAAGCAAGGGTACTTACCACTGGCTCTGAGCCCTCTGGCCATCTAAAGGTCCGCACAATCTCTCCGCAATGCTCTGACACTGGAATCACCATCGTCGCCGCTATGCCTTTCACTCTGAGCTCTCAAATTTCGCGAGGTAAAAAGTGGAAATGAATTGACTTTTACCCCTTTGTCAACTTATTTATAAGGTTAAAATGACATTTTTTCCATGTGGGTTACTAATGGAGGCTCATTTGACCACCTTTGACTTCCCCATTGACTGTCTTAAACATGTCTGAATCCGAAACCGACCGCACCATTATTTTTTTGAGCATTAAATTGATTTATCGGGACCCTTTACAAATTTTTCCGTCGCTGGCCCAAAATTTGAAAAATTTCCTGAGGGGGCAATGATACTCCGTACTTTCACTGGGGCATATTCTTGACTTATTTTCTTTGTCACAATGTGACATGCTACATCATGACAAAGACGGGCAAAATGTAGACACCTAAAAATAACCTAGGCCTGCAAGCTTCATTTTTACCACTTTCGTCCTAGCATAATTATGACATTTAATTATGCCCTCGGTCTACATTCAACTATTAATTAAATAATTTATAATTGTTTAATTAATTCATGTCTTTTATTCTTTATGATTATTAAATAAATAAATTTTCATTTATTTATTAAATACGTCATTAATTGTCTAAATCTTCTTTTAATTAAATAAATTCGTTAATTTATTTAATTTCCTTTCTTCATTATTCTTGATTATTAAATAAATAAGTTTTATTTATTTATTTAATGTCACTAATTGTCACAATTAAATAAATTTATTAATTTATTTAATTATTCACTCTTATCTTCCAAATTAAATAATTATTTCTAATTATTTAATTACTAATTTCACTCTTCTCTCATTTTTTAAATAAATGAAAATATTTAAAATAGTTTCATTCATTAACTTTCACTCTTTTGGTAAAAGTAATCTGAAAGATTATTTACTGTCTCTAAAATCATCATTTTAGAATTATTTAAATTCAAAAGGATTTTATTCTTCCAAAAATCAAGTAATCGGGCAGATTCTTGATTTTCCAAATCTTATCTTCTTGATTTTTCAAATCTCACAAATCAGGCAATCTTATCTTCTTGATTTTTCAAAAATCTTTATTTCTTTAATTCATTTATCTCATTTATTCTCCACCGTTGATCCGATTATCTGAGATGTTATCTTGACCATTCGATTAATAAATTTTCCTTAACCCTAATTAGGGATTCTCAGACTTAATCAGGACCTCTCATTTTAGGTTCTTGTCATCAATTAATCTCGTCTGTCCACTCAAAATGACATTTTCTATAAAATGGCATTTTCCTCTCACTTTTGGATTACACACATTACATGCTGACATTTCACATAAACATGTTATAGGCATTTATTCACTTGCACACTTAGACTTCATAGCAATTTCAATATTCATTATATTTACTTGATCAAATCATGGCATTGTTTAGGCATAGGCATTTAGACAGCATAAATCCTTCAAAGCTTGGTGTAGGACTTAGGCATTTGTAGATTTGCTCGCACGACGAATCTGAGGGCAACATCATCTAGCAAGCAAGAAGGTATTACAAAAGTGAATCATGGAAGTCTCGGCGATCAGGTATAATCATTTTGTATTTCACTTCCTTTGTGTTTTGTAAGATTTTTGGGTTTCATTGTCATTTATTGTTTGTTGCTAACACTCCTAATCAAACCTAAAAGAAATCCCTTGATTACAATTAGGACATGTGGGAATAGTAAGTAGTCACCCAACTAGTGGTGGGGAAGACTATCTACATGGGAGATGACCTAATACCTACACACCCTAGCTTGGCACATGCCAAGCTCTTAAATAGTGCATTAGATTTTCATGAAAATTTTAGTATATTTCTATACATGAGTTAAGAGCTTAAAGTTATTGTTTAGCATTCTAGATATCAATGTAGTTTGATAGGTCGTGTTCTCACTAAGTTGTTTAGAAGTACCAAAAAAATGAGAGTAAAACATGTGCATCAGGGCATGTAGTACCAACTGTCTTATATCTCACCATATGATTGGTTGTTTCTTTAATGTGACTTATAAAGATTATATATATATATGCACATGTGTTGATTCCTTAATTTTTACAATTATATTATTTATCTCTTATTCATTCTTTTAATAAATTAATCTAAAGATCTAATTATATGACATTATAACAACTATTGATTTAGTTGGTATGAGTTTTCCATAGTTCATGAAAATAAAATGTTGTAAGCTTTTGGATTAAATTGTGTAATGACGTGTGATTGAAACTCATACACAATTTAATCCAAAAGCTTACTGCAAACTATTGATTTATACGGCTCTATTAAATTCTTTTCTCTACTAACTATAAATAATAGAAATTAAATTAAAATTACACATAATGCTCATCTATTAAAAAACCTTTTTTCTCGTAACTATCGGTAACAGAAAAAAAATAGCCGCACGTCTAACCGTGACGGAAGATATGACACCATGAAGCCAAAAATAATAAATAAATAAAAAGTTACAAGAACATTCCACAATGAATCCAACAAAAACAATCTTTCGAAGTAGAGAAGGCAGAGTGCCGGTACTGCTAGTGGCCTATTTATATTTGAGCTTGGCAGTGGCAAAAACCATCGAGCGGGTTGAATCATGGAGTCGAATATGAGAAATGGGGATTCCGCTGCTCAACTTGTGAAGACAATTTTGTTGATCGCAGTGGTTTTAGTATTTATTAGTCTGATTTCAATAGATGCAGTGAAGGCTCTGAGGAGGAGAGCATATTGGATTCCCGGTGATTTTCTTGTGCTCAGTGCTTTGTCAATCCAATTGCTAAACTTGCTTAGTTATCAGGGTCTGGCATTCGACGTGAAGGCTATGTTTTGGATGACCAATACCAGTCGGCTAATGTTGTGTGTGCTACTAGCCTATTTGATGCCTGGAATGGCCAATCCCGGCTCCGAGGATTTCTGGGGTAAGTTGATGGCTTTGGCATTAAGCATCTTTCTTCATGAAATCTCTGAGTTGTATATTGTACATCATCAGCAGTACGATGATTATTTACGGTTTCCAGTAGAAGAGGTTAAGGAGTTTTTCTACATTGCCTCTGCTACTCTATTATCCATCTCCTTAGTTCTGCTCATTCTTCTTCTTGCCTCCGCTAATATTGCCGGTAGAGGTATCGGGCGTATGGCGGCCCAAAAGATTCCTCTAGTTCTCAAGGGCCAAGAGGAACTGTGTTCTAACGAGGCTCACTCTCAGCTTGACAATGATCATCTTTATCACCCTCGTTGTCAAGAGTGCTGGACACCAGTTGAAGATTCAGTACTGAGAGCGTGGATCGTTGCTCGCGCCTACTCCCTTGAATATATCATTTCCAGGTCGGTCTTGGCCGCCTCCGCTGCAACCATAGTTACATTTCCAATTTTCATTACAATCGTGGGAGTGCTGATGCCGGGTTACCGACCGGAGGCTAGAGAGAATTTGGATCGGTTAAGGTGTACTGCCACCATCCTGCAATGCGTATTCATCTTCATAGGATGGCTTATCATCATATGGAGGTGGGGTACGGCAGTGGCTTATTACACTAGATGGCAATCGGACACCTGGGGTAGCTGTTTTGGGATAGAGGATTTCTGGACAAGACATCTGAGAGAGTTGCAGGAGGCGAAGGAGCCACGGCTGGCCCAGGCAGAAGTGCTCGACACCAAAATCAAAGGAGTGGTTGCCACTGAGGAGATTACCCTAACTGCGCCAAAAATATTATTGAATGCAGTGATTGGGCTACAGTTGTTCATTGTTTTTTTAAGCAAAGTTTGTTGGCTCACGTCTTTGATGATTTTCTGCAACAAATGGATGGACAAGTTCACGTCCCTCATATTATGGAAGCACGAAAAAAGAGTATTTCAAGACTTTGGAAAGTACAAAGAATTACTGGAGGGTGTGCAGATGTTAGGGGAGACTCCAGAAAGCCTATGGTTAGCTAACCGCAAGTCCATTGCAAAGTCTAAGGAACTCATCGAACAAGGCAACAGAGACGGAGATGGGTGTACACTTCTCGTTGAATTTGTGGCTAACAAGAAAACAGGCTTCGGTGCAGGCTGTCATTGTCTAGAGCCTAATTACAAGCCTCAAACAGAATTGAAGTAGCTGTGTAAGAAGAGGCCGATCCAGAGGACTCAGCAATCAGACGAAGAAAATGGGCCATTAGCTGTGGAAGAGCATTTCGTAGTCAAACAGAATTGAAGTAGCTGTGTAAGAAGAGGCCGATCCAGAGGACTCAGCAATCAGACGAAGAAAATGGGCCATTAGCTGTGGAAGAGCATTTCGTAGTCACGAGTACAAAGTCATGGAAAATGACAGCAGTGTCCCTGCTCGGTATCTTCATTCACCTCGCTCTCTCCTCTGCTTCTCATGATTTTCCTCCAAAGGCAGTGAAGAAATGTTTGGATGCATATTCTCAAGCATGGGAAATCATAGATTTTGTTGAGGAAACTGATACAGTAGCCGACGGAATCACCTGCCAAGCAGCCGACAGCTACTTTTGTAAATTGGAAAGGAAAGTGAAGAATGGGCGCCTTCCAGCTACACCCGAATCCGTGCGTGCAGCATTGAAGGATCTCAAAAAGGAGTGCAAAAGCAAAACAGAGCCGCCCAGGAGTGTAAAAGCAGGCAACGACTCCTTAGATTGGAAGACAGCAGCATCAGACAGTGCTGTGTACAAGTTATGTAACAGAATTGAGTGCAACGATGGAACTGATGTTTGTGACCTGCTGAAAGAATTAGAAAGCTGCTTGGCAGATATAATAAACGAGTGCCTAGACAAAGTCCGATGTCTCCTCTTGCTGAACTCCAGGAAATGGGCCCTACACAGTGACGAGAAGAGGATGGCGAAAGCACTATATACAGCAGGGAAAGCCAAGGCAATCATGAAAAACTTATATGGGTGATCGGGACAGCAATAGTTTCTTATCAATTATCGATTGTTGTCTTCTTTCCTGGTGCCTTCTTTGCTATTCACGTAAGTACTGGTTTCTGTTTCTTGTCTTGACTTTCTAAGGGAAGTATGTAATTCACCAGGGGTGTGTTATTTGCGTAATTCACATAGTAGATACAAGTTATGATGTATGCCAATCTGACAGGATCAGATTCCTAAATAAATTCTATGTTTATGCTAATCTATCATGAAATTTCTATTTTCGAGAATTTCTATTAAGATGCCTCATTTTCATAAGTTTACGAGTTTTTTTAACTATGTTATTTTATTTTATTTCAATTTTTTATTTAATGAAAAGTTATAAATTTGAATTCATAAAATAAAATTAATCAAGATAATTAATTTTTAAATTATTATTTTGTTAAAATTCAATAAAGTAAATTTAATCTTTAATCAGTATTTTTATAATCATTAAAATTTGTTTAGCGCGTATTTAATTTTGGGATGTAATTTTCTATTTTAAATAACATTCTACATACAAATTAGATTAGTCTATTTATATTTTTCACTTAGTTTTTTAATAATTATTCTTATTTTCTAATTAATGCATCTATATGTATGTCATATACATTTTTCAATAAAATAATTTTAAAAGTTATTTATATTGTTCAATGTAGGAATGTCCTTCCTCCTAAAAAATAAGAAATTCACAAAATAAAAATATATTTGAGAGAACATAATATGAATGAGATATGCACTCACCATTTTGTGATTACTATCTATTAAAAATATAATCTATATTTTATCACTCTTTAATACATTTTTATGTAATGACATGTGTTATGCAAGAGACACATCTCTCCAAGCATGGTACCTATTTAAAGATCTTTGGATTTGTCTATTTGAGAGAGAATACACTAGCAATGCACCTTCGTGTGCAATGGGTACGTCGAAGAGTTGTGGAGGGTCAATTAGGGAATTTTTAGGTATATTTTTTGCTTACATTTGTGCAATACATGAGGTCAGTTGGTAGGCCATTTAGAAAATGATTTTTTTTTTCCACAAAGGTCTCAATGGAGAGTGGTAGCTTCAAATCAATTATGCATCCACTTATAGGGATCCAAACATGACTAAAACAAGACTTGTGAATCAAGAAGATAATAAGGTTCCATTATGAACAAGTTCATGTTATGTTTGCAATATGCAAAGAGGGAGAGAAAGGGAGAAATAGGGATATAAATAGAAAGAGATGGAGAGAGAGAGATGCAAGGATATAGAGATAGAAGAAGATGGATATGGAGAAGGAGGAGAGGGAGAGACATACATAGAGGAGAAAGAGAGAAAATGGGGGAGAGAGGGAGATATAGAGAGATATGGTGTCAAAGACAAGTAATAGAGAGAGATATAAAGAGAGATGTATAGATAGGGAGGGAGGGATCTCTCTCTTATGTCTCTCTCTCTCATTGCCCCTCTTATTCCTATCTCTTTCACTTGATCTTCCCATATATCTCTATCTCCTATTTCTCTCTCCCTCCCTCCATATCTATTTTATATTTCTATTTTCTCACCATTCAAGTTTTTTATAATCAAAAGTTAAATGCATGATTAAGTAACATAATAAAAAAGGGTGATATAAAATTAGGTGTGACAAAGTATATATCCAATCCACTAGTTGCAAATGCAACTAATAATATTTTTATTGTTACTGATGTCTTTGACTTTAATCATGTTCTTATCAATAAGGTCTTGTACAATCTTATTTTTAAGACCCATAAATGACTAATACAATGACCCTTAACTCAATGAAATTTGCAAAATTCTTAATCATTGTATATTCTAAGAAGTGGTTTATTGTGATGTAATTGATAAACTAAAATAAGTATAATCGAATTCACACTCAATAAGATTATAAGAATACTATCTATGGATTCTAAAGTCTTGGTGAACTTGTTATATTCATTTGGTCTAGATAAAAGTGAAAAGTTTAGGCAACTTGATACACATTTTATTTCACCACAATTATTTGAATTTTAAATATTTAAAGGGTAGGATTCAATTAAGATGATAAAATATCTAACAATATATTAGTTTCTCAAAGATAGAATTTAATATTCTTCAAGTTTGTGCACATACCTTTAGTAAATGGGAAGATATTAACATGCACATTATTATTTGCTACTCAACATTATCAAACCATTGTTTATTTTTCCACAAAAATATTGAAACTAGATAGCATACCCACCAATATGTTGTTTGGATCTATGTGTACATCTAGTTAGTCAAATCCTTCAAAGGGATCTTTAAACCTGTGTTTATGTCAAAATATTGTAAGAATTTTGTACAAAGATCATCAAAGTATTTCATGGAACATAAAAGTAATGAATACAACTATTGTATGACATAGTCCTTGTGATCGAATGGATTAGTATGGGTCGATTATGCTTGATCCATGAAGAATTGAAGCATAACGAATCCACTAACATCAAATCTCAACAAGATGATCATTCAAATGAAAGTTAAACTAAACAATTATCAAAACAAAGCATTCTAAACTACAAAAGCGTTTAAATGTCTACTCTAATCCATTCAAAACTTATCCTGTTGTGGGAGGGGTGTTGCATTGATGTGGAACAACAACCCTTTCCCAATCCCATGGATAAATGAGCTTGTTCCAATTAGTTTTATTGAAGAAAATTGATGGAACGGTTGTGAGATGTGTATGTAAACATGATTTTAATCTAAATAAGCATGATGCAAGCTAGTTAAACATAATTTTATGCTAAATGATAAAGATATACAAATGCTAAGCCAATTCTAAATGGATTCTAACCTAAAAGATCCAAACCCTAATTAATTAACAAGCTAAATGGATGCATTATGTGATCATGGAAGACATTAATGGAAGCTTAAAGCTAATTAATGCAATTAAAATGAAGTAAAAGATACAAAATGTGTGCTAAATATGAGTGTGAGTGACTTCAATAGCATAAGTTTTCTCTAAAAGATGGATCCATTTGTCTCCAAATAGTGACCTATTTATAGGAGAGCAAATGAGAAATGAATGGTTGAGATAAAAAAGGCCAATCAACGATCAAGGATGGAAGAAATTGGAGGCATGGATCATGGATTCTCATCAATGGGCGAGAATGCAAGATGATATTTAATCAAGGGTTCTCCTTTGTTCAAAAAAATGTATTTTCAACTTGTCCAAGAGGTCATAGGTTAACCTGCTCAAGAGGTCACATGTTAACTTGCTCAAGAGGCTAAGTAAGTTTGTTGAGAAAA